>UELW01000556.1:7572947-8172947 GCA_900490495.1 Danionella dracula | reverse complement strand
TTCATCAGAAGGCATTGAATGCTGGGAAATTCTTCTTGTACATGTTGGATTTTCCAAAACACTGCAAGCATTTGGGATTTGGGTTTGGAATTACCCAGAGTCCTCTGAAGGGATTTTGGCTACTCACTTAGGGAAATCCCCCTAGAAGTGGGAAAGAAAGGATAAATGGTCTTAGGAAAGTGGTAGAATCTACGAACCATTTCATTTGATTTAATAATAATAATTAGGGATAAACAAAACATTTAGCTCACAATGAGATGGAAGCAATTTAAAGCTTAACAGCCTTTTTCGATGATTTCTTTTCACGCGCAACCAAAAAAAGCGCCCAGAAGAGATACATCCCAGTGGCTCCATGATGCATATTGTTACATTTTTTTTCTTTTTTTCTGCTATATATTGTGCCAAGATACATTGTTACACCCTTATTAATACATTTTTATTTGAAATGTTATGTGTAAAATTAAGATTCTCAATTTAAGTGGAGAAAAATGAACAAAAGCTCTCCTTATTTTTTTAGTCACTTCTGAGTAGATGAACTAAAAGAAGGACTAGCACACAACTTGAATACCAATCAGTAGAACCTTATTGTTTTTGGATATGATGAGCGTGATGTCAGAGCGATACTCTTCCCTAGGAAGAAATCTAGAGGTGCATTTATAGTCACCTGAAGCTTGATAGTGAGGTGAACAGAAGTCTCATGTAGATCAGACCTTCAGGAAGGTTTTTTGGCTCTTAGTTCTCTCTCTAACAGGTTCTTTGGCTATGACCCGCCCAGAGTGCTGTTTGACTGGCATGTCAAACAACCAATCCCATGACATTTGCCATAGCGTCATGTTGCTGGGCGTGAAAATGTCACCACAACAAGTTAACTTTAAAAAAAAATTACGAGAGATAACACAACGTTACAAGAACAGAACAACAATCCTTGATAATTGGATCGAGGGGCACACGGCTAGTAAATGAATTTTTTCTCAATTAAACAGATGAGCGTATGTTCCAAGCAAAACCAAAACAAACATGACGCTTAATTCTCCCAAAAATCTGGATAAATACAACCAATCAGATCACGTCTTCAGGATTCTTGAAGTGCCTGCCATAAAAGTGCAACAACTCATCAGATCATTAGCCAACATTCCGTTGGTGTGCGGTCTGAGACCAAGACTAGGTGAACTGAATCTTTTTTTCTAACCTTTCTTATGCTGTTCTTCATGCGCTGATTAATTCACACTTGAACTACTGAATCTTGGTACCAGTAGGTCCCTGCTAACCAGTCGTCAGGCAGTCCAGGAATGCTGCTGCTTGATTTTTAAAAGGCTCTCTTTAGCAACAACTAGCATATAACTCCAGTGCTAAGCAGCCTTCAGTGTCTTCCAATCGAGTTCAGGATTAATTACAAAGTCCTCACTTTTGGTTTTAGCTCCTTGCACACAATGGCGCCCTCTTATATTTTCAAACATTTAATAGCTTACACCGCTGAGCACACAGTTAGCTCAGCTACACAAGCCATGCGTCTTTGCTGGGGGGCCAGAGCCTTCTGTATTCTCCCCCTAGACCTCAGGTCAGCCTCTGAGATTCCTGTTTTTAATCAGGTCTAAAAAGTAATCTTTTGGGTAGGTCAGACGAGTAACGAGGGTTTAACTGTAGCTACCTCTGGTTTTTAAACTCGTCCGGTCCTTGGACTGTGTGTTTGTTTTATTGTTTTGCTCTTTGTGCAGCCTTCTTTGCAACAGAAATGTTACCATTTGGCACTAACTAAAAACCTTTGCTTTGACACCTAAATTTGCAAAGTGAAATTGACACTATTGGTGTTAAACTAGACACATTGTCACAGCGCTAAATGTGATTTGAATGAACACACCAAACAATGTTGATTCAACAATTGCCAAAATTTACTTTGAGAACAATGTGTATATTTAAATCAATCAAATTTATATAGCATCTTAAAAACAATCGACAGAAATTGACCAAAGTGCTCAACAAGCATTAAACACGGGTTAAATGAAAGCTGCAAGCAGCGATAAAGGGCTCTCGTATCTTCAGAATAACTAAAATAATTCATTTGATTTATAAAAGAGCATTTTTTTAATTAGTTGTGTGAATTAATGCATTAATTAACAAGCAGGAGCTAATCATTCTGGTTTAACGAGGTCAAGATTAGTATATACATTAACTCGTCAATAATAAATCATTATCTCATCGTAAATTAATTATTTTAATCCTGCATTAAATAATGATGATTGATGTCATCTTATTGTAAAGTGCTCCCTTATTAGCGTCTGGATGTGTCAAAGCCTGATTTTTATTTAAAGTTATAGTAGTAACACAATTCAGAGGAGGCTGTGCCAGAATGTTCCATAAAATCTGTTACATTTATATATTTTTAAAATGAAATAAAAAGGGACTTTTCTTACTGTGGAGTTGGCAAAACCATAACTTGTTATTATATACTTATTTCAAGATATTCATTGAATGTATTTATTTTTTTGTTGTTGTTGATTGTTTTAGCCAATGGTTTTATGAGGTGTATTTCTTCCGTTATCAAAGCATATTTCTCTGAATCTGTGTGTGGTAAAATATGGAATGGAATCTAAACCAACCATTCAAATGTATTTTGGTCCCTTTCGACCTCTAAAAATGTTCGTAAACTCTTCTCTACATGAGCTAAATAATAGTTCCAGATAGTTCCTGAATTTTAGGAAATTCTTATACTTACAAATTCTAATACATCCAGAATTTAGCAGTGCACTCTAAATATAACATTTTGAGTTGCCATCAACGAAATTGAATGAAACAATTTCAAATTCGATTGTTGAATTAAATGGAATTATACAAATGTAATTAAACACACTAAAACCTAGCAAACAATGGAACTATCTGGAACTAGTATGCTAAAGCAAGGTCACAACTCTAGCATTTTGACAAACCTGTGAAAACGTTTTCTAGATTTTTTTAAAATGTTACATATGGAATCCTTTCAAAGGTTACATTAAAACTTGCTTGTTACATCATTTTAATCCAATGTGAGTGGTGTCTATTTGGTTGTGTTTTATATTTTGTTGTGCTGCACCTTGGTTTGTCTAGCTTAGAGGTCCCAAACTCAAAATTTTATAGGCTGCTGTTCTTTTGTTCCAATCCTTCATCAAGAGACACAGCAGTACCTTCAAACAAGCCAAGAGGAGCTTAATTAGTGGAGTCAGGCGTGTCCAGCTGAGGTTGGAGCAAAACTACGCAGCGCTGCAGCCCTACAAGAATTGGGACCTCAAGTGAAAGCCCTTATTTAAATAAAAAAAGATTAAAATTTGTTTTTGTCTTTGTGTCTGTTACCGTCGGTAAAACTAAGTAATAATTATTATTATTCGATAAACATATCTTAAAGACCTTTAAGACTGGAGTAGAGCCCAATATTTAAATACAGCTCTAACAATATAAAATAAAATATATTTCATTTATAAATCTCCTTTCGTGGCACTAGAGAACACTGTTCAAACATAATTTAAACATAGATAAAACACTATACAAAGGCGTAGTATGCTATTTATGGGAGCCAATGTTGACATTTGATATCACAAAAACAACATGCAAATAGCACAATAACAGATTTTTCATGCTTTGACTGCTCTTGCTGATTTGTTAAATATTGTTCTTACTCCAGAAAACCTGCGCCCAACAGGAGTCTGGATCATTAATCAAATTGCAGTTGCTTTTTCAATCTGTGCAATTCCGTGATTCAAAGTATTATGATTATCTAATAAAATTAAAATGTGGATAGCGCAGGCTAGTTTTCACCTTCATGAACACTCTGAGGGGGTGAATTATTTTATCATTTGTTTGTTTAAGATATATTAAGATTTAAACCTTTAACCAATCAAATGTCACGCCTCTCTGGACCCAGTTGTTCATTACCAGGAAGTGACGTGCTTCCCTGATGGCGATGGCTGGCTACTCCCATCCTGAGCCTCCTTCACCCGTCATACAAGAGGCCTTTATACAGTCAGTGGCTTGTAGAGGATTTATCTACATGACATCAATACCTTTTCCATCAATGATGTCATAGACGTCCGCCATAGAAGGGTTTTAGATGTGAAAATTCCAACTTCCAATCCGCTGCAGAGAGAATAATTTAGGCATAAGGGCTATACCTAGTGGTTTAACTCTGCGATGCATAATGGTCCCTGCAGGGGACGGCTATTTGAAAGTCTTTTTCTCCTACACAGGGAAATCCTGAGAGTAAAATGAACTCTAATCAGAGTAGGACCAATGTGAGTAGGACCAGTGAAACAATAACACCTAAACTGAGTTAAATCATCAACTAGGTTATCATCTAAACATTGATTATTCAACAAAAACTGGTACGTCGTGATAAACATTTGTATTTCACGATAAAAAAAACATCACGGCTATTTTCCAAAAAATAAGAGTTTAGCTTGAATGTTTTATGGTTCAGGTTGATGAGCTCAGTGTTAATTTAACTCTATTTAGAGTAGGACCAAATAGATTCAGAGCAGTGTTAATTTAACACTCTAGATTTTACTGTGTAAATGTGATGGTTTCTATGGTTGTTCTGCTTAATAGCCTACAAAAATCTTGACTCAGGCTTTCATAATTCAACAAAAAATTGTTAATTAATTGCTATTAAGCATCCAAAGAACAAAACAACAAGTTTAAAGTAGAATCGCGTACAGATCAAGTAGCATACCTTTTAAAACTTGAGAACAGTGTTGCCAGATTGGATGGTTTTTCGTCTAATTGGTTATGTTGGGTGGGTAAAATATGGACGGGTCAGCTCTATTTATAAGAAATATAATGGATTTTACATTATAATTTTACATTTTTTTTAAAACATATATTAAAAATATATAAAGAATACATTGTAAAAATCATTTAGCTGTCCAATCAGCGTCACAATTCGTTCTTTCAGAGATCTGAAATATGAAATGAGATCCTCAATATATCATCAATCCACGAGTCATAGACTAAACAAACATCAAAAGGAAATTTAACTGATCCCTTGTTTTAATACAATATAAATATATGAGTAATAAACATATTTCTATGTATTAAAAAAATATTCAACTAAATAGTAGAAAATATAATTCTACTTTATGGAAATAGATACATTTATGTAAAAAAAAAACATTAAAATATTAGATTTTGGCCCCTTTTAACATTTTCACCATACACTACATATTTATTCACATACATACGTTATTTAAATATTTATATATCACTCATATATTTCAACTAATGTTATTTAATGTTTGTGTATAGGAAGGAAGCTTGTTTGTGCATTTCTCAGTTGTTTTTTATAAAACCGTTTATAATGTCAAGCACTTTGTAAGGCTCCGTCTATATTTTTACGTTCAGCACAAGTTATTGCTATGTGGGGATTAGAGCTGGGTTTTAGGGCTGAGGTGAGTGGGTTTTATGTTGAGTTTGGGAGGGAAACTATCTTTCGAATCTGGCAACCCTGTCTGACAAGTCACTCAGAGCGTTTACAATAAAACCAGCAGATCACGAGCAGACTGTGTTTCTGAATCTGCATTCCGAACGGCGTAGATACACACAATTGCATAAAAAAAAGATAAATTCTGCTTTTCTGCATTCAGATGATGAGCAAACGTGTTGAGAAAAGAGGGTTTTCAAACAGAGAAGCTTTCACAACACAGAACGACTTGCGCTACTCTTCTGCTGAGCAATTCAAGAGAATTGTTTTTAATTTTATTTATCTTTAAACTTTTGTGATTGGAGTATAGTGTTTATATGTTTTTGTTGCCCTGTTTCTGCCATAAATTTGATTCATTCAGACATTCAGGAAATCAGGCACTTTTTTAGGGCAAGTAATACTTTCGCTCACAAAAAGATTATAACACATACATTACATATATATATATATATTTTTTTTTTTTTTTTTTTTTTGTATGTATTTAGAACAGTCAAGTCATTTTATCACTCATTTATTTTATGCAAAGAAGCGGTAGTCTGGTCAGCTGAACTGTTAAGAAAGAAATTGTGAAAATATGACACAGAGCGTGTGTTAAATCTTGTGTAAACAGCACAGTTTTCCCCAAATCAACACGTGACAGCTTTATTTAAAGAGCCTTTTCACACAGCTGCACCGAGAGCAAAGTGTTGTACAGAGACAGATAAAAACATTAACATCAGACAGAAATCATCAAAAATAATTGAACATAACAATAACATATTGATAAAGCTAAAAACAATAACAACGGTAAAAGGGATAAAGCAGTGCAGCACAATAAAACATGACTCTCACGCTGGATTAAAAGCTGAGGAATAAAAGTGGGTCTTAAGACGTTTTTTAAAAGTGGGAAGAGGATGCTCGTCTAATATCTAATGGCAAGGTCTTCCACAGTATCGCTGCAGTGACTGAAAAAGCATTCCCCTTATTCTTTCACTTCGTTTTTGGCACCTCCAGGAGAAGCTGGTCAGCTGACCCGAGGCATCGACCCGAGGGGTCATGACGGGAGAGAAATTTGTCAATGTAAAGTGGAACGAGATTGTTTAAAGATTTAAAAAAATAAAATAATATTAAAATGGACTCTAAAAGGACAGGCAGCCAGAGGAGGGATGCTAAAATGGGTGTTATACACGCTTCAGCTAAAAGATGAGCTCATAAGAAAGGGGCAAAAATCACTCGGTCATAAAAATATTCAATACGTAGCCATCCATGAAAAATATCTTTTTCATGAAAAATTGCAGCTCTGATCTAGATATAGAGAAGTTCAGAGAGCTATTGATGTGCTAGTTAAAGTGGTGGTAAAGATGGTGCAGTGGTGGAGTTGGTTGTCCTATAATCGGAGGGTTGGTGGTTCGATACCCACCAGGTCCATTCTGCTGTTGTGGCCCTGGACGAGCCACTTCACCCACATTGCCCTGTATGGATGTGTGTGACTGGTGGAGGTGTTTGGTGGTGGGCAGGAGGCTGTAGGCCCAGAATGACAGCCACGTTCTGTCAGACTGCTTCAGAGCAGCTGAGGGCTCCCAAGGTAGCTTATCACCAACAGAGTGTGAATGTGGAGTGAAAGAATAATGCTCTGATAATTGTAAAGCGTCTTTGAACATCTGTGAAAAAACACTATAGTTATTTTAATTATGGAGCCCTTGGAATATAAGTAGAACTGAATATAAACCTCAATGGAAATCTGATGAAAACCGCAGAGCTGGATTAATATGTTTTTAAGGAGAAGACTATCCTCCCTCTGGATTTATGAAACACTTAAAAATGGTCACCTTCACTAGAGGGGGGCTAACCATGTCAAAGAGCTGTATAAACATTGTAATTTTTGAAAAGCTCATAGGAATTTCCTATTAAAGTATTGCAGAACTGTAGGTAGGAGAGGTCGAATTTAAATAAATATTTAAAGAGGGTTCCCAATCTTTGTGTGTTTTTGCTGCAAATGCTAAACCTGAAAGAAATGGGTTTAAATATTTTGCCAAAATGTCATCACAGTAGAAGTATCAGGCAGGAAGCGATGTTGGTTTCTTAACAGCGAGACATTTATCTGAGACCTCTTCAGGCTTGTGGTCTGCAAGTGGGTGGATCTGTTACCCGAGCTTTAAAAAGTGAAGAAAGGTTTTCATTGTCCCGCCCACATTCTTAACTTCACATTGAGGCAGGAAAGCTTATCTCTGGTTAGACACTGAGCGCTTCTTCCGAATATTTAGAGGCAAATTTATTATGAAAAATATGAAATGTGGAGGGATGGTTAGACTTGATTTATATTTCATAAAGCACCGATGTGAAGGTCGCGTTAGGGTGAAAGGTGTTTTTATCCTTGTCAAATCACCAAAATTCCTCTCAAAAGAACTTTATTAGTTGTAATACTCTGCTTGCTCATACTTATGCTGATGATCTCCAGCTTTGTTATGTTTTTAGGTCTCCATTTAAATCTCACTTACTTTCTTAAGTGTTTGACAGCAGTTAAAGCTTGGATGTCGAATCACACTTTGCAGTTAAACAGCACTACTCAAAAAACTTCAAATGTAAGGGTACGATGCTGCTTGGGCTCTCTTAGCATAAATGACCATTCCTCTATGAACAAAATAGCTGTGGCTGAATATAAAGATATATATGTACTGATATTAAATGTCTTTTTTCATCTGACATTGCCAAGCTCAGGTCCATTGTGTCTCAGGCTGCGTTCAGACTTCAGCCCAAAGTGATTCAAGTCTGTATTGTTTTTGTTTTTTTTTGCTCAAATGTGACCTGTGCCTGATTTTTTCAGGACAGTCGGAACAGCTCAAAACAGTCCGCTTTGATTTGTGGTAGTGAATCCAATACAAATCCGGATGTATTGCAATGTGACCTCAGTCGGAACAGCCAGGTCCATTTTTCAGACTTTACGTCATGCATGAGGACAGATGCCATATCTCTGGGCTTGGACGGAAAGTTTCACATCAATCATGTTTGGGACAACGATGAAAGCAGTCAGTGGATGGAAAGTGAAGTAATAGAATTCCAAAATATTTTTTCTTTGTCTTCTTGATATGATTTGGTTGAAATGACACAATTGCCTCGAATCACATTCTCGTCCATGTTGTAACAAACTGGTTATTACACATTTAATAATTAATAATAATACGGTAAGGGGAAATCAACCGTATCATCTCGGAATCAGGACCACAGGGAACGGATCAACTGCATAGATTGCAAACAAAGGAATTGTCTTTTAATGCTTTATTAACTCTATTCTAGACACACAATTTGAATAAAAGTGAATTCTACTAAGCTAAACTAACCTAACCATTCGCGCACACACGCACACACACATCACCCAGAGGGAGGGTGAGAGAAGAGAGCTGAAGAGCGAGAGAGGCTGATTAGAGCGAGAGTGAGGAGAGAAGAGAGAAGAGAGAGAGAGAGAGAGAGAAGAGACCAAGAGAGACAGTTTGAAATCAAGTTATCTTTACACATCAGTTTGGGCTCGTACTTAATTTAGCATTCCCACAGTCGCTCTGTTCCCGTTTTACCCGCGTTAAGTGATTGATTATCGCAGTCTACCGTTTAGATCTTTTCCGGTCGAACGTGGTCCGTGGCAGGCCGAGTAGATTCCGGGAGTACAGCTGTGAGGCGTGCTCGATTTGGGATGATCTTAGTGTCCCAGCAGTTTCCGTCCGAAAAGTTTCCCGTTGGATTCAACAGTCTTTATATCTGGGGTCAAAGTTCTGGGTTGAGGCTAGCCGAGTTTTCTTCGTTGAGACGGCACCAAACGATAAGCATCCCTTTTGAGGGAGTAATTAGGGGAGTCTGGCTAACAGCCAGAGGAGAGAGCAGACGGAACAGAAAGTTAAAGAAAACGTGACGAAGAAGGCTCTAAGTGATGAAGTGAAGAAGTGAAGATGATGAATGAGAATGAGAATTAGAATGCAAGAGCGCCAGGAAGAGGGCCCCTTCTTGAATCGTGAGGCGGGTCTCTCCCGCAGCTTAGCCAATGAGAGCATTCCTGAGATCGGATCGGTGATGACGTCACACTTCAGCCCCTAGCAGCTTTTCGGCGGGAGAGACGTCCGCTTCTTTAATTTGCATCCATTAATAGACAACGTCATATCTAATCGGAAAAGTACCGGATAATTTTTTACACAATTAAATCCTTTCCGTAACGTGACCTGCATTAAATCAAGATCAAACACTAGGGGGTAGTTACGAAATTCATTCATTCATTCATTCATTCGTTTTAACTGACTAAACTATTAACTGTACAGTACGAATTATTCCATAACATGAAAGTACATTTCAGGAGATATTTGTATGAGCACAAAAGTGTTCTTAAAGCAAGTTTTAGTCTTCTGAAAAGCAGTTTTTGGGTGAGCACGACTTTGAGTGGAGCCAGGCTTTGTCCACTCAGCGTCTGATCCTGGGGTCGTGGAGAGTTCGGAGCGTTCGAATGGTTGAGGTTATCTCCGTGACCTCTCTAAGTTCTGTGAAGGTAATTACATTTGACTTGTTTGAATATAATCGGATCGATGGCGCCATTAGATGGGGTTGGAGGGCCCCCCCTCTGGAATGTGGTTTTTTTTCCAGAATTAAAGGTGCAGTGATGAATTGGGTCTCCAGGTCTTACATATCCCCCCTTTACGGTCGGGGAGGTCCCTTGATGGACATCGTCGAGCGTTAAAAGCGCTAGGCCAGGGAAACAGACGCTTCACTCGTGGATCGGAAGAGTCATTTGCAAAGGCAGGAATCGGTTTGTCATCGGGCTGGTCGAAAGTGTTGTCCCCCCTTAGGAGGACTCAGCTGGGTCGTGCAAGGTTAGGGTAACTCTCCGTGGCGTCAACTGGAGTGATTTCCAACAAGTTCGACTCATTGTCCTGTTCAGGTAGATGAACAGGTTGCTCTGGCTGCGTCGGAAGATCCTCGGGGCATCTGGGAGGCAACGGTTTACTGATTCTCGGATGGCGCTAACTCTCTTGTGGAGTAGAAACGCGAGAATGAGAGTCATTAAGTAACCGATGGCTGTCGAGATGCACAGGGCGGTGTCCGCGGAGGACCATGACGAAAGATCGGGCTAATTGCGAGTGGTTTTCGCGCGAGGGCTTTGAGAGCGGTTCTCCACAGGGGTCAGGTCGATCGTTTGCGTGCCCTCCTCTTTGATCAGGTCTTCCAACTCGGGTTCGAGGGTGAAGCATGATTTTTGAAGAAAGAGGGATCTCCAACTCTGAGCGGTAGTCTTCCTCGGGCAGGTGATAGAGGGCCAAGTCTTCGATATGGAGTATGGAGCCCTTGGGGACGTTGATCCAAAGCGTACTATTAGGGAGGTTAATGCGTGTGGCGGTGTCGTGCTGATCGTACGTGAGGGTCGCAGACCGGGCAGGGGTGTTGACTAACCAGCGGTTTCCGACTATTTCAGCTTGTGTCAGCTCGACTTGGAAAAACGGCGTTGCTTCCGCGGGGCATCGCGTGTCTGGACGCATCGCTTCTAACCCACAAATGCCCTCGGTGTTGTCTCGTATGAACGGCTTGCTTGGGCACAGATAGTGAATGTCCTTGGTGCGGGTGCACATACGCAGATTGGGCGCCAGGTAAAGCTCTTCGTTGGCTTCGTGGTAGGCGACAACCTCTGGGGTTTGAATTTTCACGTGGGTACTGCCCTGCCAAAATCCGACGTTCACGACATCTTTTAGCCGATAAATATTGTTCGTTTCGACAATCGGTAGGCTAATTAGGAAAGCTAAGTCGCCGAGCGTAGGGTCCACGTAGAGTGGAATGGCGCTCCCTAGCGAGTAGGCCAGGTGAACTTGTATTGGGTTGGGAGTACCCACCGTAGACGAAGCGAGGACATTCTGTACGAGGCTGAGGGGCACCAGGTAAGTGGGAATCCCTTCCCATCGCCAAACTGTCGATTGAGGAGCTAACTTCGCGGAGCATATCTGCCATTGAGGGTGTTTAGGAGCTGCATCTGGCTAAGTCGCTCTGGACTACGCTAAAAAGTTTGTTAATCGATTTGATTGTTTGGTTCAACAGAGTAGAGTGTCGGTTTAGGACCACGATAGTGCCGTTGAGTGACTTCCCGATTGCCTGTAGGGGACCGTGTTGGACATCAAGGCGTCCTCTGATATCGGGGAGCTCGTCTTGGATTTCTCCAATGTGTCGTCTTACGGTTGCTAAGTGACTGCGTTGAAACTACTCATTCCGATATTAAATAGAGTACCGACGGCCGCCGCGGCTCCCAGTAGGGTTCCTAAGAATCGTTTGGGACGACGGTTGGCTCCGCTTAGTTCTGCTTGAGTGACGGTCATCTTTTGCAACTGCTGTAGCATGTGGGCTACGTCAGCTTGGGCGTGTGCCAACGCCTCTTGGGTCCAACGGGATCCTGCCCAGGTTGTCTGGGGGGCCCTTGGAACGGAGTGAGACCGATACACTTCTGCAGGACTTAAGCGTACATATACTCTTTGTGAGTAAGTCTTGCAGTTAGTTATCAGTAAACCGGGCTGTTCCCGGAGTACAATTCCTGAAGGTGGTCCTGGGGTTGCCACCTCGGGTTGGGGTTGAATCCCCACAACGCAGCTTAGCAAGACGGCGAGTCGGAGCATCTTCCTGGTAACAGAGTGTAAAGGAATGGCTATTAGTTGTATGGCCTGTTTAGTTTCAGTTTTCAAGTTATTGCAGAGTACTTGATTAAATTACGTGATCGAGAACACTGAAACGCCGATCGTTTGTCGGTACGGTCAGTTAAACTCTGGGTCTGTCGATCAATCCTATTCTTAGTTTCCTGTTGTCTCAGTTCTTTGTTTCACTAGGGCCAGTGTTGAGCGTTGTGCCACTAAGTACAGAATTGTTATTCTAACATTCCTAATGGATCTGAGAGGATAACTTAGACTGAGCTAGGGAGACAAGAGGAACCATCTTAAAACAAAGGGTTTGAAACAAACTTGATATATATGTGAATACCGACTTTGGTTAAATAAAAGTAAAACAAAATCAATATATATTTGATTAATTAGAGCAAAGCTATTTGGGATCTCTTGGTATGCTTTGGCTACAGAGGAGAAAGGGAAGAAAACAACAAAAAAAAAAAAATGAAAGCAACATTAGTATGTATTTGAATAGTTAGAGCAAAGCTATTTGGTCTATGGTCTGTCAGTCTGTCTCAACTCCCCCCTCTGGTGGGGTTCTTGGTGCTCTGGTTGGGCTTCATCTGGTTTCGGTGGACCCAGCGTGGACTTGTTCATTTGTCTTCACTTTGGTGGTGCTCTTTGGTTTGGGTTTGCTTGTTCGACTTTGGCCGCATGTTAGACATCCTTTGACATATTCGGCGACTTGTTGTTGCATTCCCGGCCTGTAGGCCACTTGTTTCAGGGACTCATGTGTTGCTTTGGCTCCGTGGTGTCCTGCGTGTGGTCCGTTATGGGCGTGCGTGAGCATCACCCCCCCTTTGGCACCGGGGAACCACGAGGCGATGTGGAGTGGTTGCGTCGGTGGCAAGCAGAAGGAGCCCATCATGCAGACGCAGGGAGTGCTTTGTTGCGTGAAGGGGCCTCAAGTCAGAGTCCGTAGCAAGGTCGTCTGGACGACTGGGATGCAACACAGGGTCGATCAGGTGTTTGGTTATCGCCTGGATGGTGGAGTCAGATGTCTGGAGGCTGACCAGGTCGTCGGTGGAAATTTGAGGCGAAAGCTTGACCAGGGTGGAGGCCGGGGTTGTGGAGGCCTTGAGTGCATGTCACCAGGTCCCAGCAGTCACCCGCAGGGTGGGTGGGTGGGAGGGTCAGAGGATACCACGAGTCCGTTTAGTGCACCAGATTTTGCAAGAACATCTGTTTTGTCGTTGTTGGAGACTTGGAGACTTTGTATTGACCTGCTTGCTGGAGTTTTCTTGAGTCTTTGTTCTGTGTTGTTCAGCTCTGTTGAGAGAGTTTTGAATTTTGCAGCTCTGTGTTTGTCAGTTTCATTTGAGATGTTCTTGGATTTGAGAGTCAGGGAACGTTTGGCTGCATTCTGGGTTCTTGGTAGCTTGGCTCTTGGTTTCTTGAAGAGCTGGGCTCTGTTTGATTACGTTTGTTTGAGGTTCTGGTGAGTCTTTAAGCTTTGTTCGCGATGTGCTTGAGTCTTCAGGCTTGGTCTTGACCAGCTCTGTTTGAGATTTGTTTGAGTCTTGAGGCTTGGTCTTGATCAGCTCTGTTTTAGATTTATTTGAGTCTTGAGGCTTGGTCTTGATCAGCTCTGTTTGAGATTTGTTTGAGTCTTGAGGCTTGGTCTTGATCAGCTCTGTTTGAGATTTGTTTGGAACTGGAAGTGGTGTGTTTTCCAGTTCCACTTGAAATGTTCTTGGTTTTGAGAGAGTGAGAGCGTGTGATTGCGTCTTGAATCCTTGATGACTTGACTCTGGTTTTCTTGAAGAGTTTGACTCTTGGTTCTTTGGTGAGTCAGACTCTATTTGATCTTGCGATGAGCTGGACTCTGTTCGGTCTTTCGACGAGCTGGACTCTTTTCAATCGTTTGATGCACTTTCATTGATTTGATTTTGTATACTTGAAGCCACTGCATTTGTTAAGTGGGCTACCAGAACGCCTTTGTTCCGCTGCTCTCATTTTGGTCAGGAGTCTGCTTTGTCTTTCCTCCTGTCTTGTTCCTCATCTTTGGTTTTGAGAAACTCTTTCATCAGAAGCTGGACTACTTCTTGTATGTCCACCTTGGGTGCAGGTGTTTGGTAGTACACCGCTTCGCTTCTGGTTGACCTTGGCTGGTGACGGTCGTAGTATCGTCGCTGGTCTCCGTTACTGGACTGGGGGTTTTGCCTCTCCCTTGGGGTCCAGCTTGAGTTCCAGGAGTTGTTTCTCTTGCGTCTTCCGCTGTGATGTCGTTGGTTCCAGGGCTTGTCATGGCGGGGCTCATAGGGACGGTGTCGTGACTGGGTCTGGTCCCATGGCCTGCCCTGTTTTGGTTTCATGTTGTAGTTTGGACTCCAGTTTCCGTTGGATGGGGTTTCCTTCCATCCCTGTTTCCGTGGTTCAGACCGGGTTGACTGGTGGGCCCCTTCCAGAGGCAATTCTGGCAGATTCACCTCTAAGATCGTTGGATTTCGGTTTGTCTTTTCCAACACCATCTTTTGTTTGCTATAGGCTTTCTGTGCCAGCTCTCGCAGCTGGAGGGCCGTCATGGTTCGAGGGCATGCCATCACACCCAGGTGTTGACTGACTCCGGGATGGAGGTTTCTCAGGAACAGAGTTCTGAAGTTCGGGTCTTCCTCCATGTAGGGCTCATTGCGGCTTCCGAAGTAGGCTAGCCGGAGTCGTGTGTAGTACGCTTGAGGCGTTTCGTGTCGGCCTTGTCTGGTTTCCAAGGCAGCCATGAGTCCTTGTTCGGATACTGCGTTTCCAAACTCTTGAATGAGGCTTTCCTTAAGTAGGCGGTAGTCCGACGTGATCTGAGGAGGCTGTCGGTCTAGGAAGCTTTGTACTTCCGGACTAGAAGTTATTCTGATCAGATAGAGCATGTCCTGGTCGGTCGCAGAGGCTCTCATCTGTAGGTGGAAGTCCAAGTCCTTCAGGTAGGCTTGTATGTCCCTTCCACTTGCTTCGTTTGGTGTGAAGTGGGTAATGTTTCTGGCCAGCTTGCTTAGGTCGTTCAGCTCTCTGGTCGTCTGGACGACGGTTTGGCCATTTTCTCTTCTTCCCGAGGTTTGGTTGACTCTAGGAGGAGGTGTAGCGGGGAATCCATAATTTTGAGAGTAACTTGGCTTGTACTCTTGAATGGAGGGTTCCTCCGTGCATGGTCGGTGCCAGGACCCTTGAGGTTTGGGCTTGTTTTGATCAGCTCGTAATCCTTTTGCGTACTCCAATTCCGCCTTCATTACGTTCCGTTCCTTTTGGAGGTCGGTCAGCTGTTCATTTAAGCCGTGGATCTCTGCACATGTGGCCTCGAGATGTGTCCCGAGGGTTTTTATTCTGGAGCGCCGTGATTTGAGCTCCTCTTCCGCAGCTTCCAGGAGTCTTTCGGTTCGTTTGCTCCTCTCCATTTCACTGCTCCGATGGTCTAACAGCTCATCAATTTTTTGTTGGACAGCTGTTAAATCGCTTCTTAGCGCTTGCATCTCGTCTCTGGAGTCGCAGTCATCCTTTTCTGATTCCGCTTGTTGGCTCCGGACCTCTGCTTTCAAGTGGGTAATTTGCTCTTTTGCACGGGTCAGCTTCTTTTGCATGCGTGACTTTGTTCTCTCTTCCAGCTTTAAGGTGGCGATCAGGACGTGGCTGAGACTTCCCACAATTTCCGCTAGCGCTTTGGATCCATAGCTTCGAGTTGGATCTCTTGCCATAAGGTTTGTTAGGGCTTCGTCCAGCTGGTCTTGTGAGTGGCCTTGAAGGTTCATTGCTGCTTCTGGCAGTATGGTGCTTGTTAGCTCGCCCAGCCAGTTCTCCAGGTCTTCCCAGTGGGTGATGGTTTCTCTTGTTGTAGCCATCGTTTGAGGTGGAAGGGAGACTTGAGACAGACTGAGGGACTGCTAAAATTTAAATTAACGAAATAATAAAGAGTGTGTTGCTATGTTTAAAAGAGGGTGCTTGTTGCTGTAATAATGTGATTCAGACTCTGTTGAATATTTGCTTGGGGGAACAGAAAGGGGAAAACAAAGTGAAACAAAACAAGCTTGAAAATTAATTACACTTAAAAGTGAAGTTATTAAAATAATTGTGATAAAATATAAAATAAAATAAAAATAGAAATTCTTGAATCTAACACCAGAAAGCAATATTCCTGAATTATTACAGCTATTGTCAAAACCAAAGATTACGTTCAGCTATAACTGGGGTAGTTAAGAAGCTAAAGTTATCACCTGATTTAATTGTTAGCTGTCACAGGAAACAGGTTAAACAATGCTTGTTTCTTTATGAATAGGATTGAGTACATACTCCAGAGTTGTTCGTACGGCCGGGTGATCGGTTGCTTCGTCGGATCACTCGAGGGCGTCGTTTCTGGAGGAGTTCACGCGTTCCTATTAGTTTGGGGAAGAAACGAAAAGCAATGTCAGGTGTCTGTACTGGCTTCAGGTTCGCGTGGGGACCGTTTTCCGACTGAATCGTTCTGATATTATGTGTCTCGTAATACAGAACAGAACTTCTTGGGAATGCCAAATTTACTAATTTAGGGTTTTAAACCAATTAGCTATGAGGCTCAAATCCTTTACCAGAATCAGAAGCAAGAGAGCAGTCCAAGAGATAGATAGGATAGGACTGTAGCTAGAGGTGGTGAAAATTCAAGAGATGAGTTGAGGGTTGGAAATTAAAAAGTGAAGGAACAAATAATAAACAAAAGAAATAAAATAAAATAAATGTAATTGGATCTCAAATTGAAAAATTATAAAATGGTTACAAAATAGGATGAATTTTATACAGGTGACAGCAAGCCTTGTTAATTAACGTAAGTGATGTTTATGGATGAAAACACCCTTCGACTGTTAATTAACAGGTAAAGCCTGTCACAGTACGCAATAATAAAATCAAACCCAGGATTGAATAACAATAAAATTAAAATTAAAATCAAATTAAAATTTGTCCATGTGACAGTAAGCCTTGTTAATCGACGCAAGTGATGTTCATTGATGAAAACACACCGTGATTGTCAATTAACCGGTAAAATCTGTCACATTAAGTAACAGTGAAAATAAAATAACTAGAAAATAAAATTGAAACTTTAATAACACCTAATAATGAAACAGAAGCAACAATAAAATAAGTCAAACACAATCCATAATTATACAGGTGATTTGAGAATGATTCTATAGGAGAGACAGGATGAAAAACACCAGCGTAGCAGTCACACAGACAATGTTGGATTCCAGCCTAACCTCGTGCACGCGCTTCGGGTATGCGCTTGCTATAACACACACTCGCCACACGGTGGCTCTCGTGAGCTTCTCGCGGGAAGGCTCGTGTTTCCGCACCTTCAAAAATGGCTTCCCTAGCCGCCGTCAAGCCTGTTTACGGGATGACGTCGGGCGTTTACTTTGGGCTGAGCTCATCACACGACCCGCTTTGACCGAGTCGGTCTCGCGTCAGACTGTCCTCGCCCGCTCAGGGCACGCTACCGTTCAGAGCTTAAAAACTGCTTTTCTTACACAACTACGAGATGACGGCGCATCTCTTAAAACAATGGATTTACCATAAAACGAGTTTCGTTCTCCTTAAAGCTTCACGCTCGTTCGGACGAGCCAACTAATATTTTGCGCTCCCAAAGGGCTGCGCATGCGCGCTCGGTGGCTCAAGCAGCACTGTTCTTCCAAACACCCCACTGGCCACGAGAGGGCGGCACCTCTCACGAAAACAGAACACACTCTCGTGTTTCACTCACAAACAAATACACCATTCTGCGTTCCCGCAGTTTCGTCACAAAATGGTCAATACTGGAACACGCAATTACTGCCTTCAAATTCAATCGGCATGCATTTTCTCGCAGCCTGGAACGAATCACGTTTCTCCTCTCACGTGATTTTTCAATAGAAAACTACCCTGAATTAGCGCTTAGCTTAATTTTCCGCTAGGGTGTTCATTATTTCGCTAAAAATCATTACTGGGAACGCAGTCAATGAATTCAGACGAATCAGACCTTTTTAACATAAATTCTGAGCTCAATATCCATAAAAATTGCCTTTTGCAATTTCTGTCATTACTTCTTCCGGCGTCCCGGGCAAGCCATAACTCCTTAACATTTAACAAGCATTTAAAAGCATTCCTTATTGAGTCTGCGCAGTGAAACCGCTAGTGAGGTGCCCGCATTCTCCACCAATATATGTAACAAACTGGTTATTACACATTTAATAATCAATAATAATACGGTAAGGGGAAATCAACCGTATCATCTCGGAATCAGGACCACAGGGAACGGATCAACTGCATAGATTGCAAACAAAGGAATTGTCTTTTAATGCTTTATTAACTCTATTCTAGACACACAATTTGAATAAAAGTGAATTCTACTAAGCTAAACTAACCTAACCATTCGCGCGCACACACACGCACACACACAATCACCCAGAGGGAGGGGGTGAGAGAGAGAGAGGCTGATTAGAGCGAGAGAGGCTGATTAGAGCGAGCGAGTGAGAGAGAGAGAGAGAGAGAGAGAGAGAGAGACCAAGAGAGACAAGTTTTGACCTCAAGTTATCTTTAAATATCAGTTTGGGCACGTAATCAATTTAGCATTCCCACAATCGTTCTGTTCTCGTTACCGCGTTAAAGTAATTGATTATCGCAGTCTACCGTTTAGATTTTCCGGTCGAACGTGGTCCGGGGCAGAACGAGCAGATTCCGGGAAGACAGCTGTGAGGTGTGCTCGGGTTGTGATGAGAGGTCTTCGTGTCCCAGCAACTTTCTTGAGCGTCCGAAAAGTTTCCCGTTGGATTCAACAGTCTTTATATCTGGGGTCAAAGCTCTGGGTTGAGGCTAGCCGAGTTTTCTTCGTTGAGACGGCACCAAACGATAAGCATCCCTTTTGAGGGAGTAATTAGGGGAGCCTGGCTAACAGCCAGAGGAGAGAGCAGACGGAACAGAAAGTTAAAGAAAACGTGACGAAGAAGGCTCTAAGTGATGAAGTGAAGAAGTGAAGAAGGATGAAGTAAGAAGAGAATTAGAATGAAAGAGCGCCAGGAAGAGGGCTCCTTCTTGAATCGTGAGGCGGGTCTCTCCCGCAGCTTAGCCAATGAGAGCATTCCTGAGATCGGATCTGTGATGACGTCACACTTCAGCCCCTAGCAGCTTTTCGGCGGGAGAGACGTCCGCTTCTTTAATTTGCATCCATTAATAGACAACGTCATATCTAATCGGAAAAGTACCGGATAATTTTTTACACAATTAAATCCTTTCCGTAACGTGACCTGCATTAAATCAAGATCAAACACTAGGGGGGTAGTTACGAAAATTCATTCATTCATTCATTCATTCATTTTAACTGACTAAACTATTAACTGTACAGTACAAATTATTCCATAACATGAGCGTACAGTTCAGGAGATATTTGTATGAGCACAAAAGTGTTCTTAAGGCAAGTTTTAGTCTTCTGAAAAGCAGTTTTTGGGTGAGCACTTTGGGTGACTTTGAGTAGAGCCAGGCTTTGTCCACTCAGCATCTGATCCTGGGGTCGTGGAGAGTTCGGAGCGTTCGCATGGTTGAGGTTATCTCCGTGACCTCTCTAAGTTCTGTGAAGGTAATTACATTTGACTTGTTTGAATATAATCGGATCGATGGCGCCATTAGATGGGGTGAGGGCCCCCCCTCTGGAATGTGGTTTTTTCCAGAATTAAAGGTGCAGTGATGAATTGGGTCTCCAGGTCTTACAATGTTTACATTCCATTTCCTGTTGATTTTTGAGCATTCTTATGCATTGCATTTATATGCAGTACAGATACATGTTGCATGTTGTTGAAATGTGAACAAGCACACACAAAATGTATTCCATTAAAAAATCAGAATTGAGCAACAAGACCTGCAGTCTGAACGGAGGCTGGACTATTCTTCCTCTCTGTTCACATGTCTCAATAAAACTTTGATGTAGCGCTTATTTGATTAAATTACATTCTCATAATGGAATAGACGTAGAGTTATTTAACTGCTCTTTTAAAAGTATTTGACGTAAAGAGAATTCTGAATGCAGACCTCACAGAACAGATGGACCTGGCACTCAAGAGTGTTGTTAGAACCACGGTTGGATGCAGGGTCCATTTTGGTCTATTTAGTCTGCTTTTAAGCTTCCCTTCAGTGCCTGCTTCAACTCTAACCAATCGCCACGAGGCTGATTGTTTGGGGTATATTTTAATAATAATCAAAATAAATCATGTTTCTGGCTCAAGAGTCTTTGTTTTACTTCAACGTCTGTGCAGAGGCTGCAAAATAGTTCAGAAGCTCCTCACAATGTCAAAAAAGCTAAAACTATGATTTAATTTTGGCAATTCTGTGACTAAAACTAAATGAAATGAACACTGTTCAGATTTGTCCCCTTTCTGATTGGTGTTAAGATGATTCAATGCACCTTGAAAGACCATTCGTCAAACCATTTTGTTGTTCTTGCTTTCCGGCATTGGAACAAAGGCCAAGCCAATATTTGCAAAGCCTTGATTAGAGGATACACAGAGAAAATAAAAGCTTTGTTGTTTTTTCGCAAAGTCTGATTCAGACAAGGCGAGAAAATGTGCATCTCTCTTGTGAGTGCTGTGCTATTATTTGTAATTTTCTCAGTAATTGTTGTCTGGTTTTGTGGAAAAACGAACAGGAGAACTGATGGCGAAGAAACCAACAAAGGTAGGAGGTTAGATTTTATTTAATCGTTTTCTTGTGTTTTTATTTTTGTGCCAATTTGATCAATATTAGATGACTTTGTATTTACTAACAAATAATGTAATCACATACAATAGATACACCAAACTAAATGTAAAAACCTACACATTTTATTTATTTAATATATCGTAAAATGCTACTTCCCTTAAAAGACGTAACGTTAAGATTTCATTATGTTTAGAGAATCGCATTTTCTTGAAAATGTTATTCTATAATGCCAAAATAAGAGCCGCAGAATTAGTAATCCTTTGAAACACTCGTTAAGCATGTTACACGGTCTGATTTTCATAATGACACTTATATTCTGAGTATGCTAATCAAAGTAGTCGAAAACGGTCAAAATTGAACTCAATAGCCAATCCTAGAAGCTCGATCAGCAATGACAAAATATTTGCCTAAATAGCATATTTAAATTTGGACCGTTTTTAGACGTTGGCTGCACGTTGTGTTTGGACCACCGATCCCTCAAGCGGACCATCCAGCATCGACCGGATTTCGCCGTCCTCTCAACGTTGACGTCGTGACCATGTTTGCTGGGTTTCAGCCTCTGACTGCTCGCTGCTCAATGCATTTCAGACAAACAATGCCAATTTCAGTTATTTTTTTTTAAATTAGTCACTAAAAACAATTGTCTTCAACAAAACCCTAACCTCAACTATAGTTCAACCTTCCTTTGAGACCCGAGCCAGTCGATCTGTAAGCGAGAGGGAGCTGAACCTGTAGTGGAGGGGGTGAGCTCCAGGCTGCTGTGAAGCAAATATGATGACAAAGTTCTTTCTATAGTCTCGTTACTCATTTTCTGTTTTATTTCACGCTCCTCTAGCCTCTGTACCCTGGCCATTTGGTTTCCTGTCAAAGGACTCCATTGGTGGGTTTTCTCCCTCCATCCCTGGTCCTCCCTCGCTCCCTCTGCTGGGAAACATGCTTGATCTGGCTCAAGATCATCTGCCCATCTACTTGACTGCATTGGGACAACGTTATGGAAAGATCTATCAGCTCAACTGTGGCAGCTCAAGTAAATGTTGTATATGTATTGTACTTTTATTCTGATGTTGGTGAGATTAAGTACACATTAAAGGTGCTAAAGTACCTTCATCAAAAGTTATACCTAATACTTTCAGCACAACTTGATCTTAAGTCACTTACTACCTGCTTTTTTTGTAATACCTAAAAAATACCTAAACTAACACAAACCATAATTAAAGATGCAGTATGGGGTAAAAACTGATACTGCTACCACATTAAAAATACATTGCAGAGCGGATTTACATTCTGCCCTTCCAGACTAAAGGGTTCCAGTTATAGACTTTATAGAAGATTAGTTTAGAGGGCTCACTTGACTGAATATAGAGAGGCTAAAACTAAAAAAAACCTTAAACATAAACAGCAACTAAGAGCTACAGCTTTTAAAATCAGACTGGACTGCTGTGTCAATTATATTAATGCTTGAATTTGGGATTGATACGGTTACAGTAGAAAAAAACATTTATCTAATTGTATATAGATATGAAGACAGAGGAGAGAAAGAGGGGGGAGAAAGATAGAATAGAGGAAAAAGAGCAGAGTGAGAAAGAGAGGAGAGGAAGAGAAGAGAGGAAAAGAGAAGAGATATATAGAGGAGAGAGAAAGAGTAGAGAGAAAGAGTAGAGGGAGAGAACACTAGAGAAGAGGGAAAGAGAGAGAAGAGGGAGGGGTAGAGATAGAAGAGAGGAGAGGAGAGCAGAGCAGAGGAGAGGAGAAAAGAGGAGAGCAGAGCAGAGGAGAGGAAGAGAACACAAGAGAAGAGGGAAAGAGAGAAAAGAGGGAGGGGTAGAGATAGAAAAGAGGAGAGGAAGAGAACACAAGAAAAGAAAAGAAAATAGAGATAATAAATGGTAGGTGGAAAGATAGAGGAGAGGAAGAAGAGGTTAAAGAAGGAAAGAAAGTTGAAGAACGGATCATGACCAGCAGAGGGCAGCACTGAACAGTTTCCCAAAGGAAAACTTCAGGAACTCTGCAGCACAACTCAGAGAAATGAACATTAGAAAAAGGATTTCAGGGAATCGTAAAAGAGAGAGATGATGGTGCATATAAAATGGTGCTACAAGAGAACTGTCCATCACATCATTTCTCTACTTTCTTGTCTTATTTGCAAGCTGCTAGTTTGTGACCTTTCCATTACAATGTTTTTATTTGTATTATTTTGCAGGTTTATGACATGTACACACTTTATACACATTTGTTTTTTAATTTTAGATATGGTGGTGTTGAACAACAACGAGATCATTCACGAAGCTCTGGTTAAGAAATGGGCAGACTTTGCGGGGAGGCCTCAATCATACACCGGTACCCTTCAAAAGCAGTCTATTTTTGCTCTTTGATAACGTGTATGTACATTATGGAGCCAATATGGAGACTTTATTTTGGCATTGAAAATCGTCATTGAGGAAAATGATGTACTTTCTTGCACTATGTTGTGTTTTTTTTTTCAGTGACAACCTTTTCATCTTTTTCTTTGTTGAAATGTTGAAAATTAAATAAAATGTTAAAGTGTCCTATTTTCCTTCAATGCTTTTTTTCCACTGCCAAAACTATTTTTAAGGCCTAAATAAAGTCTCCATATTGGCTCCCTCCGTTGTACATCACACGGGTTACGTGTTAAGAACTCTTGTGTCAGGTAATATAGTGTCATGTGGAGGACAAACCATTTCTCTGGGGGACTTCACTGAAAAATGGAGAGGTCATCGACGTGTGACCCATAATGCACTGCAACATTCTGTCACTGATTCTCTCCACTCGATCATCGAGAAGCAAGCGCTCTGTCTCTGTCAGGTAACAACTCAATGACTTTTGACTGAAATTATTTACGGAATTTTCTCATGTCTATTATTTAAGCAGAACAATTTATTACTCTTTATGTGACTGGTGGTCACCCAACATTCTTAACCTGATTTTTGTATAATTATATCTATATTATGTCTACATTATACCTAATTATGTCTATGGTTAATGGCATTACCTTCTGGAAATGCAGACATGTCTTGAATGCCGACTATAGGAACTATAAATTCCACTATTAACGAGCCAATGGTCGTGGACGTGGTTGAAAAGAGAAAGATGAAGCGCTCGTAACTTCCTGTAATGCTTTGGAGCTGACACTAAGCCATTCAAATGTTTACTCACAATAGTTTTTTTTCTCAATTGACTTATATCACATGTCTTTGGACCCGGAGTAAACCCACGTGATCACGGGGAGAACATGGAAACTCCCCACAGAAATGCCAAATGACCCAGCTGAGGCTCGAACCAGCGACCTTCTTGCTGTGAGGCGACTGTGCTACCCACTGCGCCCTTCGTTTTTTTATTTACAAATGCCAACAACGGGAACGCCCCTAAAGTGTGTCAGACGATTCTGAAGGGTGCAGTGTTAGTATGCTTGCTATAAAAAGGTCATAATATAGCACCTTTAACTATAACTTTAAGGAGGGTTCTGAAAACACCAGGAAAATCTAGGAAAACACCACTTCGATAAATCTGAGACCGATCAGGTCCTCATCTGCCCAAGCCCTTAGTCTAAGGCAGTTCTTCTCAATTGTTTTCTGTCATGTCCCCCCCCCCCCACACACACACACACACGCATGCACACTGTATCCTTATTAACGTATAAATAGGTAAATTATTTTTTTCATTATGTCACTTGAGGGTCTGCTACACTTCGTGTCTACACTTCATACTCAAACTCTGTACTGTGTGCAAAGAGCACATCCTCAGTGCAAACAAAACCCCTACACCACCGAGCGAAGGCTCCCTGCGCACACTCTGCAAATGAGCGCCACTGACACCTAATGTAGTGGAGTGGTATTGCACTTTATTCTAGAACAGTAAAAAAATCTAAATAGAAAAATAAAAAAGCATGTTCCCCGAGGTCAAACTCGCCCCCCTTGAGCGAGCCTCACCAGAATGCAGGAGAATGCGGAAGGAAATTTCGATGGGGTAGGGACAACCAACAGACTAGTCCATCATTTTTTGCTGCGGCAGGAAAAATTACGAAGCAGGAAAATCCATAGACCACCGGTTTGTTTACAACAGCCCCGCCTGGCATCCCTCCCTCTGCTGGTAGAAACGTGAGTCGCACGCTATGATGCAAATCTTTGCTGACAGAAAACACTCTTTTACAGCATTGGAAAACGACCTCCTATAGAAACCATAACAAAACAAAAAAAATATATTTACGTCTCCCATCTTTTTCCATTTTCAAACATTTTTGAAAAAGCTCCAGGGAGCCACTAGGGCAGCGCTAAAGAGCCGCATGCGGCTCCAGAGCCACGGGTTGCCGACCCCTGGTCTAGACTATAGGGCAGTGATGTCAGATAAGGGTTTTGCTGACTATTAAAATGGGAATTTTTTGTTTTGTATCTGTCTGTATCAAGGTTTTAAGCGATTATGGTGGAAAACCAGTGGACTTATCTGAAGACTTCACTGTGGCTGCAAGTAACGTGATCACAACACTGACTTTTGGCAAAACAGTAAATTCTTTTTATACACTTTACAACTTTACAATAAATGTCCCAGCCTTCTAGTTTGTGTGATTAGATAATAACTTGTCCGTTGTTCGGTTTCTCAGTATGAAAAGGGTGCAGAAGTAATGCAGGAGCTGCAGGATTGTCTGAATGAGATTGTGTCTCTGTGGGGCTCACCCTGGATCTCAGCTCTGGATTCTTTTCCTCTACTCAGAGTAAAGTGTTTTAGTCAATAACGTATTGTTCAAAATTCTCTGAATTGTGTCATTTAATTTCATGAGATCAACTCTGACTTGTTGAGATCATTGTGTCCAAATTTAAGGACCGATTTTAGGCATTTAATTCCCTCACAGATATTACCAAATCCTCCATTCTCTCAACTCATGAAAGAAGTAGCCAGGCGGGATACGCTGATCAGAAAACACATCGAAGAGTTTAAGGTAAGAAGAGCTTATTTAACTCTTGTTAAAAACCTGTAGACTAGAATGAGTAATGCTGAAGAATCTGTGCAGAATGTCGACTTCAGGGAGGGTGGCGCTGTGACATCATTCCTTCTTCAGTGTGTTGAACCACCACAATGGACAGCTAATCATATGGTGAGCAATTTGTTCCAACATCCTATTGAGAGGCGTTCCTGAACTTGGGACCCAAGTAAAAAAAAAACTAAACAAATCTGCATATTCATATTAGCCACCAATTCAACCACACTCTAGGTGTGTTACCCCTTTAGAAACCAGGGTTTCTTTTTTTAAGCTGTAAATATTGTTAGAAAAAGCGTAAAACCACCTTTTTGTAAATACATATGAAATACTTTGCAACATACTTTGACCTTTTTACAGACTCTGACAAATGTCCATGTGCACATGACTATTGTGGATCTGCTGATTGGAGGGACAGAAACCACTGCTGCCTTGCTGAACTGGACTGTGGCTTTTCTTTTACACAGACCTGAGGTACTTGGTGTTTTACGCAGGGATGTTCTTGCTGATTCAGCTGTCTATCAAACTCTACTTAATCGCTCACTGTGAGGTCCCATTGAGCCTTCCGAGGTTTCTCAATATTCTCTGTGCTTCATTCAGTGTTTTACAAGGCAGGTTGTTGCACATTTGCCTTCCCAAATCAGAAGAGCAAGAATGAATAGGAGTCCATTGCTTGGATGTCAGAATCTGCCACCAAATTCACATATTTGGGTTTGAATACATTTTTATTAGGTAGTATTTATCAAATGAAGAACAACATAAAATAGATCTCTTTCTTGAAAACTCAACTGAAGTGTTTTTCACACTTCACACAAAACCCTGACTTTGTGATTTTAAGTGCCAAATCAACTAACAATATCAATTATAATTTCTATATAACTCAGTGGCTGTAATAGAGTATTACATGAAAAAAATAACCACCTGTAATCACATGTTTTGCTGTTCGCTAATAATTTTAGCATAGATCAAGGGCGTTTTACATGCACATCGTTAGCTTATCGGCTAGCTGACTTTTATCGCGAGGAAACATGCTTAAAAATATTTAATATCTTTTAATCTCTTTTCAAAATTGAACACTAAAATATATTTACACATAGGCTTGTCTAAAAGAAAATTTAAATTTTCTTTCTCTTCCTTATTTTTTCTTTTCTCATATTGATAGTGTATTTTGTAAAATATAAAAAATGTCACATATACATCATCTTTTATATTAATAATGTTATTGTTTCATGTAACTGATTGTATTGTTAATACAACTGTAAAAGAAACTAAAAGAAAAAATCAATGACGGTGTTGAGTAAAAATAGTTTTTCCATACGTAAAGCCAGTGTCGTTAGTTTTAAGAACTCGCTACCGAAACATGACGGAATTTACTGCAGTGCATTGTGAGATTGAGAAATCTGGACCTTTTTTTTTTGTTAGATGGATTAACAATTTGGTTCGATTCTTTGTTATGTTCAGCTAAGACGTTGACAATATAAAGAAACACAAAATGTTTTTGTATTAAGAGCATGTATTCTATTATGAATAAGTAAGCCAGAGCTGGCTGAAGGGATAAATGAAGTAAGCTCATGTTATCACTTTCACTTTTCAACACAAACCATTTGACATTTTCCAACATACGTCATCATTTTTATTCTCTCCCCATTCAGGTTCAGGATAAAGTGTACGATGAGCTGTGTGGGAAGCTAGATGTGGAGTATCCTCAGTACAGTGATCGACACAGGCTGCCTTATCTGTCTGCTCTCATTTATGAGATGCTGAGACTGCGACCGGTTGCTCCTCTCGCTGTTCCTCACAGAGCCATACGAGACAGTCGGTAGGCAGAAATTCATTTTTTGGTTGTTATGTAAATTTGAAACTCTCTCTCTCTCGTAGAAATCACTCCGGAGGCAGGGTACAGAATAGCAGCACGACGGCAACTTTATTTTGCACTTCTCATTTAAGTAAACACTGAAATTGTACTCAATTGAAGCTGAAAGATCTACTCGTAAAATAGTGAAGGAAGAAAAGCCAGAAAATGAGCGCAAGTCTCCGTGCACCTGAGTTTATGCCCTCCCAAAGGACAGGTCCATCACTGCCCAGAGACCCCACCTACTGCACCGCTCACCTCCCTCTCAGGCTAACAAAACCTTTAAACACACATTCAATATGATACTGAAATAACAATAAAGATATTCACTACTCGAAATCACATTTAACATTTCTATTACATGGTGCTCTCGTTACACTGTGCACTTTTATCAAATAAAAGCTGAACAGACCTACAAACATCACAATAAGTATGAGCGAATGATAGAACGTATGTTTTGTAAAGTGCACAATAAAGCATATCAAAGTGAATTGTTCATCAGAAATACATGAGAGATATACATTTTTATATTTTACATATTTTATGTCACGGTCTGTCTGAATTCTCGATTCTGATTGGCTGGCAGGTGTACACGTAGCTCAGGTTGGTTTGTTCACACTTTAAATTATTGAGCTACATTGGTAGCCATAGGGGCGTCACGGTGACGCAGTGGGTAGCACGGTTGTCTCACAGCAAGAAGGTCGCTGGTTCGAGCCTCGCCTGGGTCGGTTGGCATTTCTGTGTTTGCATGTTCTCCCCGTGATCGCGTGGGTTTTCTCCGGGAGCTCCGGTTTCCCCCACAAGTCCAAAGACATGCGGTATAAGTGAATTGAGTAAGAACAATTGTCCATTGCGTATGAGTGTTTGTGTGAATGTTTCCCAGCAATGGGTTGCGGCTGGAAGGGCATCCGCTGCATAAAACATATGCCAGAGAGTTGGCGGTTCATCCCGCTGTGGCGACCCCGAAAGGGAATAAAGCCGACATGTAGATGGATGGATGGTAGCCATAGTAGCAAACATTAGCCAATCACCTAATGCGAGTGCACTTGACCACAGTTCACAGATTTGCTCAACTTGGATTGTTTTAGAGACCATTTTATTTAAGTTGTAAGGTAAAATTTTAACACCATTCATCGTTTGAGGAGCTCTGCTGGACTAAAACCAAGAGACACTCGATGGATTTAGCTGCCTGTGCGAAGGCAGAGAATAAAAGCTAGCTGCACCTGTGAGAAAATGGAAAGCATGGAGTGAAGGAACATTACTGTCCACTTTTCTTGTATAATTCCATATTAAAAGGAAACAAGGAGCAAATATCATGCATTGAAGAGATTGTGGTGAAGTTTTAACTTGGTCTAATGGTGACCGCTTTTAAAGAGTTCACTTAACCAGCTGCGTAGCAACATATTTCTCTCACTTCCTCTCAACCAGATAAGTAGAAGGTTGAAGTTGTTGGTGTTAGGGTACATCATTGAAGTTAATCGTTTCTAGTGACTAATTAAAAAAAGAAAAACCATACATGTGCGCTGAAATGGGGAATCCCTTAAGCGGAGTCTACTATGGGAAGGGAATCGCCTTACAGTGTGTTGAATTAAGTTTCACATTGTAACATTTGCTAATGTTACAATTAATAATTTTTTTAAATTATGAATCCTGAAATGTATGAAGTGTGTAAGAACTCTTTAGACAGTCCTAATGCTATGCTAAAGCATCCACAAGTCAAATTTCTTCAATAAAAATCAAACTAAACGATCGAAACAGGTTCTGAAATTGTCTCGGATCTCTTTTAAATAACACCGTTTTTATCACCACTTGTCTATTCATTAGTGGAGCGCAATACAATAACGGTACATGAGTTTTTTTCTCTGTCGGGAGCAGGAAGTGGGGAAACGGACACAATTAACCATTACCTGTTTTAATTCAGGTGAAGAAAACATTAAGAATATCTTTCAAATGTGAAGGTAGCCAACGCTAATGGAATTAACCGCGTAATCCACATCAAACGTTAAGACTTCACAAACTTGGGCACTACTTTTCTCTGTCTGGTTAAGGCAAGATGTAGACGAGTAAGATATTAATAACATATTTTAATAAAATAATCTTCATGTTTTCTTTTTCTTACTTTTACACTTGGATCATTTTTACACTTTTAGTTTTTTTTCTTACTTTTACACTTGGCCACCATTTCTTTTTTTCCAAATTATTACATTTATTTTTACCTATATTTTTAAGCATAAGCTACAAGAACGACTTGGATATAAAGCACAAGATCTGGTTGCTTTATGATTTATAGAGGATAAGTGTTATAGTTATGTATTCAACATTCCAAAAGCATCTATCTAATCACACACATTATATATTGAAAAAAAGTTAAGGCTCATGCTCCTTTACTACCATCGGTTGAGTCCTGAGCTTCAAGCTTTAACTAAAACAGAAAATTGACAGGGAAAACTTTTTAAAAAATGTGGTCACTGTTACCTTTTATTTATTTTTTTAAGAAACCTCTTTCTAATTTTAGGATTGCAGGGCATTTCATTCCCAAGGACACAATCATCATTCCAAACCTGTATGGTGCACATCATGATCCAAACGTCTGGGAGGATCCATACAGCTTCAAACCAGGCACACACACACACACACACACACACACACACAAAAACTTATATATTTTACACCACTTTTGAAATAAAGTGTTTCTGGTTAATTGCAGAACGATTTTTGGAAGGTGGTGGGGGGTCCCTTCGCACACTGGTTCCTTTTGGAGGAGGAGCCCGACTATGTTTAGGCGAGGAGGTGGCGAAAATGGAAATGTTTCTCTTCACAGCATATCTCTTACGGAATTTTAAGTTTCTATCTGCCAGCCGTGAAGAACCTCTTCCTGATCTCAGAGGTCTTGCCAGCGTTGTCCTTAAAATCAAGCCATACAGCGTAATTATCGAGCCAAGGTCAAAATCAGAACAATAAAGAAATCAAGGAGCAAAAGACAAAGAAGGAACTATATTATCTACTAATATTCACATTAACGTAATAGATGTGATAGAAGACTGCTAATTATATATATATATCAGAATATGTGAAAAGAACTGATGCATATTATTTTGATTGAAATGTATGCTGAAACAAATCATGGATGGGCTTTTTTCTTACTTTTTCTGCACTTGTCATTGAGGGATTTCAAAGTTACCATGTTAATGATAACTTTAATGAGTCTTTTTCTCTTTGTTTTTTATATTTTTATCCTTTATTTTAAGTAGTGTGCTGACTGAATCTTCATGGAATTTCAGAACATTCAATTTTGTGAAATTTTTTTTCGGAAGAACTGTCAAATAATTGTCAACTGGTCCCAGCTGCTGTCAGTTTATCAGCCATCTTATTACTATATAAACAATACTTATGTATTGGAAAATACAATTGGAATTGTATTGTTGTCAAAAACAACCAAAAGTATCGCTCAAACACTCTATTGACACCAAATTCAGCTCATCCTTATAATTTATTTCTGTTGGTTCTGCTACAAAATTCAAAACGAGGGAAAACGTTTTCATATTTATAATGTCTGTATAAAGCATAAAATGATCAATAGCTTCTGTCTTGAACAATCTACAATCACCAAATTACAGTTAGAAGTTTCTGCTGGCTCTGCTACAAAAGCTCAATATTTGTTTTGACTTCTTGTGTCTGTATCTGTACTTTTGCCAATTAAATTGGAAAACATTCAGGTAAACCGAATGCACTAGTATAGTATTTATAAAAAGATCCATCAGACTAATAAAAACAAATTGCTTTTATATCCAATGAGACAAAACTCCACATGACTGGTCGTTTTAATGTAAGAAATAATTTTATTGTGTTTGTGTTGCATGTTTAAGATTAAGACAGTTACAAGATAATGATTCTTACAACACAGCAAACTAATCAATAGAATGTATTCAATCATTAAAAATCATAAAACAGAGCGCTTCATGAACAACTTTATATAAACAGACATGGGTCGGTTTCATATTCTGACAGGATAACCAAAATTATCACAGAATTGTGGTATGACTGTTTTAAAAAATCTAAAATGTGTTGCTTTAGTCTGTTGGGAAAGAAGACTCAAATATTTTTTTAATAAACATGAACACAAATAATTATGTTAGGACCATACGCTATCTTTATAAGTTTAAATAAATGTAAACACATCTTCAACATGTAATGCAGCTCGGTAATAAGAGCATAGACAAGGAGCAGATGCACGTGAAAATTGTAATTTATATTGATAATTGTTTTTAACTTGTCAAGAAAGATTAAATTCTTAGAAGACTGATTCAAAGGGAAAGCAGAAAGTAAAAAACACATTTTAACACTGAATATGATCTTGATGGCTGTAACGGCTTTCCAAGAGATTGGAGCGAGCAGACCAAGATGCTTTAGAAAGCAAAATCCAAAAACGAGTCGACTCAAATCAAAGTGTTCCTCTCTTCTCTCAAACTCAATTGTTTAGAAAAACAAAAACAAAAAAATATCTTTAAAAACTAAGCTTCAATAGCCCTTTAACGTTCATATTCACCTTCACGGTGGAAAAACTGTTTGCTACCGCAACTCTCTTGTTGACCACTCAGGCATCTAATTAAATAACACATAGCGCCTCACAGTGGTCGCAAATGAGAATTAGCCGTTTGGCTCCAACAACGGCATTAGTTAAGAGAGAAAAACTGCATGAAAGAGGAAAAACCGCACGTGTGTGAATTCCTGATTGCATTTTCGGTTTAAAAAAAAAGGAACTCTTACCAATAGTTTATCTCCCTCACAGGTGTGTTTTTTTGTGTGTACTCTTTTCTTGCTCAAAAAACAATTCCATGTGTGTATTTAAATGTAATCCCACTACATTTGTTAATAAAAACGCAAAAAAGTGTTTTTCCTTCTCTTCATGAGGTAGTGAACCCAAGGGGGAAACTATCCTGTTAGCAAAGTTTGCTATCGCCTTTTCAAGAGGGGAGATGTGACAGGTTCTGTGAGGTGTGTTCGCGTGTCAACTTAGATCGTTTAATCCCAGAAACATCATGTGCTGTTAGTCACCTTTGAAACGATCAATCATAAGTATTTTATGAACGGTGAGATAATATTTATATAGTTTCATGATGTTTCCAGCAACTTGTTTTACCATACTTCTCCTTTCATGATGGCGATTGACATTTTGACCCAGAGTGTTGTGATTGGAGGTTGTGTGCAACAAGAGAAAGAGGTTCACAGCTGTTATAACTGTAATTCTACTAATTGATGACATTTAAAATAACAAAAGCCATTTATTTGACTAGAGATGACAAAGCAAAGCTTGCTTAACTGCTTTCGACATGAATCTACTGAACGCTTCAGTAATGGTGGGAGGGTTTCTTATACAAGTCATCAAGAAAGAGGGAAAGATTCATTTGAAGAACGATTCGTTTACATGACTCTCTGTTGACTCTTTCTTTTGAAAGGTAATAACTAGATACACTGAAACCTGTGTATCATTGTAAAAAAGAAAAGAAAAGAAAAAAACAAACACATTTGATAATATTTTGTTTTAGTTTTGGGCCAACTTTGGCATTGTCTGGTACGTCTGTCATCTGTTAACTGTATGTCAGCCAAAACATGTATATGTATATTATTTTTTACCTGTGATTTGACAAAATTAACAAAATTACAAACATGAACACACTGAACAACTGAGCAAGTGTTTACTAACTTCCTTCACTTTTGGCCTCTCAGTATTTGCCCTAAACATTATTAGCATGCTATTAATATTTTTATAAAATAATTACATAATTTAATGCTATTTAACTCAAAGTCAAAAGAGAAGGGTGAATTAAAGTGTAGGCAGGTTTGCAAGAGAGGTCTACTTGTTTTCGCCATTGTTATTATCTATTGTTTATTCTTTGTGTTGTTTTTGTGGACTATTGCTAGTATGAATGATTCCAATTTCCAAAAAATGTGTTGCTTTGGTGTTAACAAAGGGACAAAGACTCAGATTCAGAATATTTGGCAGACCTTTCCAAAAACCTTGAAACCAGCCCATGCCTGATTGTGTGTAACATTGCAAAAAAGACCAACAAACTCAATCAAGATTAATGTATTGAATACTATTACTTAAAAACCTGCTCTTTGGACACTTTTAAGCCAACTGCTTGACCCTGAGCAGTTATAATCCAGCGCTTTTTTAAAACGAGAATAAATACTGGACATTTAAGACAAATCAAACAATCCATACTGTCCTTCACAGTACTAGTACATTCAGGAGCTTGCATTGGTTAAAACAGGTTAAATAATGTTATTTTTGGTCACTTTAAAAATAAACGGTAAACATTCAAGGGTTTCATTGCTTAGCATTTGCTCAACATAATTATTCTCATTCCCACCTTCGAAGAGCTCTCCTAACTAGCTGCTGTTGGATAAGTTCAGCTTCTTCCGGATGTAGTGTCCAACCAGAGCCTGAGGTCTCTGCTGGTAGTTGTTCAGAACCTCATGGGAGCTGGTGAGCTGATCGCCTTTCTGTCTGTCCAGCAGAGTTACACACACAACCGCAGCTGGAAACACAGGGACATGCTCTTTTAGAGTGTTTCTCTGAAAACCATTCAACAGCATTTGTGAACCAGAAATGGGGGAAACGAAGGCAACATGTATGTATCAGATGATGAATGAGAAAGGGTGTAAGAAACATAAATATGAGACAAATTCTGATTCTTGGGGAGAATTAGTCTGGCAAAATGCTGTAAGATTCTTCATAACCCCTAAAATAAAAACGGAAATCTGAAGTTGGGTGAGTATTGGAGAAATTGTGGTAATGAAAGAGCAGATCTCTCTGCTGGGTTTGTAAAATTGTCCAAGTATATTTGCAGGAAGCGAATAAAGAAATAAATGCAACTTTTAGCTCAGTCATTTCAAGTGAGGATCTGATCAGCTTTCAGATACACTCAGCATTCTACGGTCTGGAGAAATGTGATGTTTTTTTATTTGGACACCAACAAATCAAGAGGGGTCTGAATGCGCAATGCATTAAAGAGGTGGGCTCGTTCTCTTCAACTGACTCTTCCAAGTACAGTACAGCACAGTAAAAGTAGCCTCACCTTGGTAGCTGCCACGTTGAGATTAATGGTCTACTGACTCCATGTACAGTATAACTTTCAGTTGACTCTAACTCCGTCTTGAAAAATAAACATTTCAATTAAAAGAATGACATATTGATGTGTTTTGTGGGTTTATTTCACCTTTTGTATATTTCTTTAGTTCTAATGGAACTCCTCCTTCCTGTGGGTGCTAAGATTGCGTCAATATATGGCTTTGAAAATACTCCAAAGAATTATAGCACAGCATGTAAAATACTACGGTATGCTCAGACGAAGCTGTTCTATGACAGATTTAAAGGGTCAATTACCATTAGAGGCACCATCAACAAACATGGAATTGGACCTCAGTGTTCACCAGTGAAAAAAAAACATAGTAGCTCCAATAAAAGCTTTTGCGCAAACATGCTCAAACTTTGCTCCAGCTGAGCAGAGACTTGTGTAAGAGTTATTCATTACTGGAGGATGTGAAAATGACTAACCTCGAATGTTGCTCAGTTTGCACATAGCTGCAAAAACAGAGGACTCCATCTCAATGTTGCGAACGCCTGCAGCGTAGGCCTCGGCCAGATAGCCTTGTTTATCCTCTTCGCTGTAGGAGCAGAAGGCTCCATCTAGCCGAGCTTGACCTGTGCAAAAAATGACATTTCCAAATATTAGTGCTGTCGAACAGTTCGAAAACAATAAATTAATTAATCTCATGGTCCTCCAAAAATCAATTGAAATTTATCTCGAATGTTTTACATGGGTTATTTTTAAAATGAATTACAAATGGATGTGATTAAAAACCCATTTAAATCAATGTTTAGTACTCTGAAAATTATATAAAATAAGTCATTTATTAAAATATTTTCAAACCTACAATTCTTTCTAATATTCTGTTGAAATAATAATAAACCATTTCAGAACAAAAACAGACTAAAAGTTAATTCTTCTGTGAGAATTCTCTGAAACATCTGAGCAGCTCAGACTTTCTTTAGATTCAGTTTAACATCTTGAGATATTGTTGCTCCCTTTTTGGTCATGTGACAGGAAGTGAAAACATTAATTTTCAAGGATCTCCATATTTAGCCTGAAGTCATCCAAAATATATATTCCAAACACTTGCTATTTAGGTTTACTGTCTACAAGTTCTCGAAAGTTTTTGACACCATCTTCCTTTCATACATGGAATGTCTGCTCTGTTTGAGGTAGCAGTATGCTGATGTTATCACCGGCTCCTCAGCTTGATACTACAAGGCTTTATTTTGACTATGAAGCACTTGAAATGATGAAACATGTTAGTACACGAGCCAGCACACCATCTTTGAGCATCAGACCAGGGAGAATGTAGGGGTTGCTGAAGGAAACAGAATTCTGTCATATGTATTAATCATGAATGTGGCTTTTGGAAGTAATCGCATGTCTTTCCATAAAACATGTGATTACATTGGATAAATAATTTGGTCCAATAATGGGTATACTTTTACACTTCAATTGCTCATGGGGTGATGTTAATTCTTGTTGGAGGTTTGATTAGATGACACTTGACTTTATATAAAGCTGGCCTTTATGGGGTAAAGGAAGTGGCACAATTAATTTGGATTGTAATGTATACATTCATTTGCAAAAATTTATATATATACAATACTACAAAGCATCTACACAGCCACCAGAAATGGACTAACATGAACCCAGACTTTAAGGATTAGCTACTGTCAAAAATTAAATGTTAAGACAATTTGAAATTTTAAATATTTTATTCACAATTTCGGTTTGAAAATAAGTTTCTCTAGATGTGACGTATGTTTTTACTGTGACATTTCTATGATGTGTCAGTACCTCATAATTACTCCTGAACCTGAGACGGCTTATGTTTTGGGACGACCCGGCACAGAATTGCAGCACCAGGTGTTACATTTGTTTGTTTTTCAACGGATAAACGGTAAAGTTGGGCTTTTTTTTAACTGGGAGAGATTGAAAATCTGCAACCTTATGCACCGGACGCCGGTCAATGCACTACAGTTCAGTCACTTCCTATTGCGCACCGGCGGTGTCATGACCGTAAACCATCGCGTTTGCTCGTGCCTCTCTATCTAGCCACATTCACACCCCTCCCTTCTGTACACCCCAGTTGAAAATTATTTGAGGGGGGTTTAACATGACAAAAAAAAAAAACAGCCGATAAATGTGCTTTTAATAAAACAATATGTTACTAACAAAGAACTTACTTTAAAAAGAGGTGGCTTGAAAACAGTCACATCTCGATCTGCAGCAGCCTAAATAAGCTTCTGAAATGCTGTCAATCAAATCAAAAGCGGCCTAGTGAGTACTACCTTCATAGAAATCAAGGGTGCACATTGTGTTTCCAATGACCGTGTCAAACTCTGCCAGCTCTTTTCCACACTGCAGCAGCTCATCTGCCAGTTCTTTATCCAGTTCGGTGCTCCTCATCACTGGTTTTCCCAAGATGATCTGCTCAAGCCGAGGCTGGAACATGGCGTCCACAGACTGTCTGGTCACCACAACAGTTCCAGGGTTTAAACCTGAGTATAAATCAACTCTCGGGTAATGATGAGCTGGGAAAAAGAGGTCTGATGTCACAAGAGTGAAAGACGTTACCTATTCCACCTGACGTTCCAATGCGCACAATTGTGACGTCTGTGCAGTGGGAGTGATACAGGAGCTTGATGAGCTCATGCAGCATTATGGAGATCGATGGGATGCCCATACCATGCTAGGGAAAGGAGGACAATATTCAATAACAATTCAATATTAGCATCCAGACCAGAAGTAGATTAGCGATGGGAAGCTTCATTCATTTTGGTAACTCGGATAATTTGATTCCTTCACTCAAAAGGACGACTCTTTGAACAATTGGTTCTTTTCGTTCATCCATAAATAATTATTCCCTTAATTCCCTAACAAGAGTACTTGCAAATAGTTATGACAAAAGACTTTAAAACTGAGCAAAATACAATAATAATTTACATTAAACTAGCGTCTTTTGATTTTCAACACAGACCAGAAAACATCTTCTGATACTTCCAAAACATCAATATTAGGTCGTTTGTTTCATTAAAATCCATATTGTGCCTGACGCATCCAGTGAAAAATGAGCTTTAGAATTAATTTCGGGCAAAACACAAGAAAATATATCACCACAATACCACATGAAATACCATCACATGAGAACGAGCGATTCAAATGAACTAAACTTCTCTAACATCCGGGTACTGCATCCATTTAAAAGCATTGCGAATGATAAAACGAGTTGAAGAGCGCTTCAAATTAACGGCTTGTTTCTCGTTCATGAAGACTCAGCACTAATGTGGATCCAGATACGCTCACAGTGGGACTAACCACTGAACAACCGTAAAACATTACTCCAGGGGATCTAGGGATTTCCAGTCACAAAACTTTGAGCATTTAAAAAAAACATTTTAGTTTTGTTTTTAGATGCAGCAAATTTGCATCATGAATTTGCATCCGGGGATTCCTCTAGGCTTGCAGCCTCGATGGTTGGGGTGTGTTGGTATACATTTGGCTTCCTAAATCAGTATATGAGACATTTTTGGCTGTTTACATGTGTTTTACGCTGACATCATATATCACGTAACCTTGAATATTTCTTGTATGTTTTAGTGTTCTTCCTTCAACAAAAGCATGCCTCAAGTCATATTCAGATTATAATGCATGTTTGGGGCTTAGCAACCCACTAATCAATCAGATTATAAAAAGAGTACTCCTGGAAGAGTACACCACGCTGACTCTCCCGGAAGTGTAACCATAGCAGAACCACATTGAATAAACAATGAAAAAACATTGTTCAGAATTTATTCTGAAATTCACGGGAAAAATCCTTTTGAAGGTGCATTCGGTCACATTATAAATAACATGAGCCGGCTATTTTGTGTAAACGAAATGCGGCTCCAATGTCACAATACAAAAACATTGTAAAAACAAAAACAAATCAGTGTCTATTTCCCAGCGATGGGTTGCGGCTGGAAGGGCATCCGCCGTGTAAAACATATGCCAGAGAGCTGGCGGTTCATTTCGCTGTGGTGACCCCGAAAGGGAAGAAAGCCGACATGAAGATGAATGAATGAATGAAATCAGTGTCTAAAGTTCACACTGCATGTCTGAAGGCTCAGTTCTGATTTTTGGTGTGTTTGTTGAAATGACTAAAAATATGCTTCTGTGAACAAAATGTGCCTCACGTATGCACAGAACAGGTAAACCACATTCCCCAGGATGCACTGCTAACAGATGTGAACACTGACGCTAGTGGTCTTGGGCACGCTTGATGTTTGGTGGGAGTAAATATCTAATCAGAACCAACTTTATTAATATTAAACAATATTAAGAAGCAGATTGAGACAGAAGAGAAAACATATTACGATATAGTACCGGAAGCAGAGTTAAAAGTGCTCAGATAACAACCATAAACGTCATTAAGCTTCAAATGCATCTTTGGGCTCTTTGTGAAACTATTTCAGTACTATTTCTCCTGGCACCCGTATCAGTGAGAAATCGTGTTCTTGAGATGTTGGGCTCAATTATGTAAAAAATGTGTTTTGGCTGTTCAGACTAAGGTTGCATGGCAAAAATTCAGATACGTGTCGGATTCAGGACCACATATGAAAGCCTGCCTCAGTTTTTGGAAAAATTAAGCTGTTCAAACTGTCCTGAAAATGAATCTATTTAGGTCACTTTGGTCTGCAGACTGAGTGTAGACTAAATGACTATACCAAGGGGCAACCAAGAGGGACTATACCAAGGCTCTCCCTGCTCCCGCGCAACAGGAAGTAACTGAACTGTAGTACCGCAACCAGCCGCAAGGGGGTGGGGTCAGAAGTGAGCAGGTTGTCTTTAACATAATAAACTATTATGAAGCCTGCCCGCGTGCTCTTTCTTTTACCAATAACAACAAAATAAAATAAATAAATATATAGCACCTGTCAATAACATCCACAGGATTCTAGTATGAACTGACAGAGTGATCTGCGTCGTTATAATGTACAATTACAATTTTGTTGGTAAAAAAGGAGTACATTCAGCTGTCTGGCAATACTTTGACTTTAGACCAAAAGAAAGAGGCGCTCGCATCTTTTTTCTCCCTGCCTCCCGTATCTCTCCTCACTGACTCCTTGAACTAGTGATTGTTATTTCTATGTCAATGTGTTCATGTGCTTGTTGCAGGGGCCCTGATCTCACGCTGTCCTACTTGCAGGAAAGTCTGGGAGGGGTATTTTTTGAGCTATTTCTTGCTATTGTTTTTCTTTCCTATGCTACCTCTTGAGTGACCCGTCTTCCCCTGTAAAGTGATATCAGTGTATGTTCAGAGGGGTCCAATTCCGCTGCATGTAACAGTGTATGCGACAAATAAAGGCTTGATTTATTAACAGATGATTAAGTGTTTACTCACGCTAACAGACAGCACCGGACCAATCTTGTACATGGCATAGCGGTCCGGTTCCAGCGCATATATTGGGATATTCTGCATTCGGGTCCATGAGTCCCAGTTCATTGGCAATGTATTCAGTGAAGGACTTCATCCTCCATGGACTTCCCCCTACGCACACAAACTACACAAAAGAGTGTCTGTTGAGAGTGTGACAGATCACCGTTTTAACGCTCTCAAGAAGTGAAACGCACCTTGATATCGCTAAACATCTTTGGTAAGTCATGGGTGGATGTTCCCAAGTTAAAATGATAAAGGATGTCTTCCTTCATGGAGTCCAAGTGAGGATTGTTTACATAAATGGACCTGTATGGAGAAAGCATGAGTTCTGTTATTGATTGTACAATAGTAGCGATGCACGTGCGCGTTTATACTTTAACCAGTACAAGTACACAACTGTATGTCAACAGAGGTCATGAGTAGGACTGCTTTGGGAACATTTTGTACCTAGAGAAAATGTTCACTTATGGGACAGTGGATTTTTTATTTAATTTGAATCATTTTTTTATTGTAATAACAACAACTATATGATATATAGGCAACATAAAAAATATATAATATGTTAAAATACTGTTTAAAATAGCTTAGCATATAAAAAGGCTAATAAGAGCTGCCTCATGCACCATGATCAAACACGAATATCCTCACTGCAGGTTCTGAATGGTAATGAACTGCTGAATGGTTAGGACTGAGAATGAGGAAGTGTTCTCAAAAATAACATCACATAATTGTATTCTAACGTTACCTGTCGCACGTTCCATTTTTCTCTTCATTCAGCGGCATCTTGTCGATATCTGTCATATCAAAAGAGCATTACGGTGAGGCGAAAACCGGGTATGCCTAAGAATAATCGAAATTTACGAGTAAAAATCACTTGTTACCGTATGATGCGATGGATGTCCCCTTCTGTTTCTATATCCACCGGCAAGGTCACTGGATTGAAATCGGTTCGGTCAGTTGCTGGTTTCCAGCTGGCAAACATCCGGCTGCTTGACCGTTTGAGGCAGAGCTGTCAGTCTGTTGCTGCGCGAGAAGGACGTGATGACGTGTTATTAAGCCCCGCCTTCACGTAAGGATGGGAGCTGCGAATTGGACGTTTGAAAAGTCCTTCATGTTAGAATAACATTAACGTAAACATTAAATATTTCAACACTAAAATATTTACAACCTTCATATATCTAAAATCAAAAGCAGCGTTTTCCTTGTCGCGCATCCCAAGCTTCAGCAATGAGAAAAAAAAAAAATATATATATAAATATATTATTTTTTTATTTTTTTGCAGGTTCTCAATTAAGAACTAGTCAAATAATTAAAATTCAGTCTAGTATTTAATGTGAGACCATGTTAATATTATTTTAATACAAATTATTGCTGTCACAAGTGCGTGTAATTTACATAACATCATATTGTTGTTTCCATGTAAACGTTCAGTGACATCAGAGCACATGTTACAAATTTGGTCTTGCAACAAATTAAGACAAATAAGGTAAATATTGTCTGATCAGTAAATACACTTAATATATGTCATTTCTAAGGCATTCTGCACTCATTCTGCAATCATTTATTGAGGTAGACTAATGTTATATTAAAAAATGTTAATAAGGACATGCTACAGGGAGATCACAGGGAGCTTTGTAGACTAGGACTGGTGCTAATCACCTCCCCAGCTTAAAGACTATTTGAACTTTTGATCCATCACTGAACAGATCACCAGACAGCACCCGAGAAAAATTAAAAACAAACAAACAGATAAATCCATTTAGACTATACCCACCAAAATCGTCAGTGACCCAAAATAAATTTTCTGCACTTTTAAACATATTGCAAAAAATTCTGGTGACTGAATCTAAATCTCAGGGGACAGCTTTCAGCCAGTCCGAGTGTTCTTGCTATCAAGCTAAAAAAAGTTTATTGTTAAATGACAATGGAAAACAGTGGAAAAATGAAGGGGAAGACAGATAGAGAGAGAGTTAGAGAGAGTAGCAGTAGAGAGATAAGAGAGAGATAGAGAGATTAGAGATATATAGATAGAGATTAGAGAGGAGCCGGTGAGCGCCCGCCCTGCCCGCCGCCCGCGAGCGAGCGAGAGCGAGCGGAGCGAGCTCGCGCGCGCGCGCGCGGCGCGCGCGCGCGCGAGAGAGAGAGAGAGAGAGAGAGAGAGAGAGAGAGGGAGAGGGAGAGGGATAGAGAGAGAGAGAGAGAGAGAGAGAGATAGTAAGTAGGAGAGAGATAGATAGAGAGAGGGAGATAGATATATATATTATATATATATATATATATATATATATATATATATATATAATTGTATAATTATATTATTTAATGATGTATTTATTATTTTTTAAAGTATTTATATTCATTTCCTATCAATCAAAAGACATAAAACAGCCTCGCTCAGTGTTATTCAGCTGCTCTGTAAAACGAGCGACGGCGGTATATAACGAGCAGCAGCGATGGTGAGTACCGTAATGACCCTGATAGGCGCCCGCTGGAACACAAACACCGAGCACAAACACAAACATCGGCTGCTGGACCGCGTGTGCGCGAGGCGAGGCGAGCGAGCTCTGGCCGCTGACTGAGATAAACAACGAGTTTCAGGCACGGGACCACTTTCTCGCGTAAGTTCACCTGACACTTTGATATTCTTAGCTTTCTAATGTTTTCCATTGTGACATAAATAAGTGGCATTTGTGGGAAAGCTGCGAAAATGTTTTGTGAGGGGGAAAAATTTGTCATTTTTTGAGAAAAAAAGTTGCTGTGGCTAGCAGCTAAAAGGTTAATGATCCGCCGACGGGAATTAAAAATGTTCGCCACAACTATATATGTATATAATTAATAGCTTATCTAACCAACATCGGTGTAACGTTAGCCAAATAAATGGATGCTCTGAGAGTAGCTCCGTTATTTTAAAAACTGAACCGTGGATCGCGTAACGGTTAACAGGTAACTTTACGGTAATGTTGACGTTAAGTGAATTATCAGTTAGTCTTTCATTTTTGTGTAGCAAATATTGCGAAATGCAGCGTTATATCATCATTGAAGACAAAAGTTTAAAGCCAAATATTTCTATTTAAATTTTATACTACTAATTGTAATACTTCTGACTGGCATTAAATTAATTTGACATGACGTTTCAAAATCTTAACATTAAATCAAATAATATTTCAGACGCAAAAGCTTTTTAAGGTGCTGTATGCAAAAAATACAGCTTGGGTCACTTAATCATGAAATTAATAATAATTTCAAGAGAAAATATGTTCCTTTCTAGTACTAATGTTACTGAAGGTATTGGTACAAAGAGGATTTATCATTGGATAATCTGCTATCCGTCTGCTTAGTAACTTTAATTTATCAAGGGTTCGCAACTGCAGAATGAACCGCCAACTCTTCTGGCATATGTATGACGCAGTGAATGCCCTTCCAGCCGCAACCCACCAACGGGAAACATCCACCCACACGCGCACACACACTCATTCACTCCAGACAATTTTGTTTACCCAATTCATTCACCATAAACGCACGCCACCACACTTGAGCTGTACCAGTGCAAACTCCACACAGAAATGCCAACCGACCCAGCCGAGGCTAGAACCAGCAGCCTTCTTGCTGTGAGACGACCGTGCTACCCACTCCGCCACCGTGACGCCCTAGTCTGCTTTCCACCACAAAGATTTCCATTTTTTGTACTGGATTCCTGATAATGTTGGTCTAACTGCAAATGAATGAGCAGATCCGGCTGATAAAAAAAAATATGGATTATGTCTTTCCTCCAGATGATTTAACCTTTAATTTCATCTTGCGTCTTGGACAGGTGGCAAAAGCAATGGGAAAATTGCAAAAAACAGCAAATTGAAATCCCAATATGAAATCCTAACTGAAGTCAGAAACCGGCAAATCGCATAATTTAAGACTAGATTGGGCTACTCTTGATGTCGGATAACTAGATGCCGAATTGGACACACAAGCCTCGCGCATGTTTTGTTTTGTTTTGTTTTGTTTAGTTTTTCTAAAAGGAGATGAAGCTCACTGGGCCCCTCTCTGCCAGCACTGTGAAGCATATTTTTTTTTAGAACTTTTTAGTAAAAATGTATTTGATAACATTTTAAACCTTTTATCTGAAACTGAAAAATTCCTTTCAAGATTATGCTCATGTGTTTTTAAGTATTGATAATGACAACCTTTTTTGCCATAAAGATGTTGCCTTTGTTGCTGACATGGCACTAAGAACAAATAAACACACAAACAATCCACCGGTTTTGTTTTTGCTTGTCACTAAATATAAACGAAACATCGCGCATGTCGTAACTACGTGAACTGCACCATGTAGTAAAAAGCTAATACTTGGGTCTTGTTCTTTCAGAATAATAGAGATGAGAGGTTATTTTAGACTTGTAAGAATTATTTTACCCGTGATATCAGAAGAAAATAAACTTTCCAGCTGTTTGGACAGAAATGTGGCTCATTAATTGGAGTTTATGGAAGTAATTGTGAGGGCCTCAAAGAATTTGATGCAGTTCACTGTGAATTTCACACCGGCTCTTTCTCAGCAGGTATAAAGCATTTGTCGTGGATGGATATTTACGGTTTTACGGGGGATACGCACACACATCATGGAGCCACATTTCTGTCCGAACCGCTGAAATGTTTAGATTTTCATCGGAGGTACATCCAAGCTAAAAGCACACCTCCTTACATTAGTGTTAGAGGATCTCTGAGGGTCAGGATGTGTGTCGTTATTATGTATTGTTCATGTGAACAGTATTAAGCGCATTGAGAAACTTTAATGTGCATCACGGTGGCGCAGTGGGTAGCACGGTCGTCTCACAGCAAGAAGGTTGCTGGTTCGAGCCTCGGCTGGGTTGGTTGGCATTTCTGTGTGGAGTTTGCATGTTCTCCCCGTGATCGCGTGGGTTTTCTCGGGTGCTCCGGTTTTCCCCACAAGTCTAAAGACATGCGGTATAAGTGAATGAGTAAGAACAATTGTCCATAGTGTTAAAGAGTGAATGTGTGTGTGAATGTTTCCCAGCGATGGGTTGCGGCTGGAAGGGCATCCGCTGCATAAAACATATGCCAGAAGAGTTGGTGGTTCATTCCGCTGTGGCGACCCCGAAAGGGAAGAAAGCCGAGATGTTTGTGGTGTTTTGTTTTAAAAATATACTTCGAATGAAGTAAACTATTGAAACAAATGCATTTGTTGTACTGATAGGTGTCAATGTTTTCCAACATCAGTAAAATGGAGTATCCTAAAAGGATCTTTAGGAATCTGGAACCTGCAAGACCACTGCGTCGTCTCAATGTGAATCCAGGCACAAAATGTGAGTTTTTACACTGGCTTTGATTGTTAAAAAAACGAATCAGTGTCTAAGGCTAGGTTCAGACCGCACGTCTTCATGCTCAATTCAGATATTTTTGAGGTGTTTGTTCACATGACTAATAATATGTGCCTGCTGTTCGGCTTCTGTGGGAACGAAAAGCAGCTCATTAATGTGCATAAGAAAAAACACCCAGAATGCACTGCTAACAAAAGTTACTTCTCTGGGTTAGAAGTGCTGGGATAACAACCGTGGCTTCATTAAAGTTTTTAATACATCTCTGAGGGTCTTCCAGTAAAAGGCCTTTTCTTTAGGGACTCATTGGTAAGAAACTGGACTTAAGGCTCGATGATGCAAATTCACCCCCAAAATGCAGCATTTTTTGCATTGCAAAAAAATCTGATTTGTATCATATTCAGGAACTCATATAAAAGCCAAATAAAAAAAATCTGAATTGAGCTGTTCAGACTGTCTAAAACATCAGATACAGGTCACATATGGGCACACAAATCTGATTTGTGTCCCTTTGAGCTGCAGTCTGAATGTAACCTAACATAATACAACTTTTTTAATTACGTGTGTCACTTTGATAAGTTCCTCTAGTTCCTCAAAGCTACGATGAACGTAAGCCAATAGAAAAGAAGGTAAGATCCTTTTTGCTTTGCTTCGCATTAGATGCTACATGGATGCTTAATTCACTCACTGTGTTGTCCCGACAGGACAACATCATTAAAGTGGAACATTTTTATGAAATCCTTCATCTGCAAAACATCAGGGCTGAACCGAAGCAGAAAGGCAAGTGTCCCAATGCTTAAGTGTTAGAAGTAAAATGAGTAATTGAATTAAATTCTTCAGGGTCAGGGCACACACTACCTGAAGTGTTGGTCAGTAGTGACGTTACTAGTTTAACTACATTTCTCAGTAGCGTGGTGGTAGTTTAACGCTTTTAACATCAAATCACTAAGATTTTATTGATCATGTAGTGAAGTGGCGTGTGTACAAAGATAGTGTTACATATCCCCCAGCATTTTTGAAGATAAAGTAACAACAAAAATGCAAATGCTTCCTAGATCAGTAAATCAACAGACTTATAATTACTGCGGTTGGCACTGAGCTTTTTAGTGCATTAGCGCCACCTGCTGCAACATTGGGCGGACACACGATAATTGGACAGAACGCAGAGTCACCGAGGTCGTATCTCAATGAAATACCTGCCACTAACTGAGACGACAGAGAAAACATTAATGTCTTCTGGTGCTTACTCTGCAACCCAAAGAAGAAGTCAACTTTGAAAGCACAAATTTGAGGACACGTTCAGGTGAATCCCAGCACAATCATTATTCAGTAGTGTCCAAAAACAAGCTATTAGTCATCAGCTAATTTTAACTGAGGTACTCAAGCGGCCGCGTCATGCTGAAACATTATGTTTAGTTCATACAGGCAGTGAATTTTTTGTTTGATTAAATAAATGAGTAGCACTAAACGCTGCTGGAAATCTGCAAGCGCTGATTTGAAGTTGCTTTTAACAAGTATTTGAATAACACCCTGAACGTGTCCAAAACATATATTTTAATCAAATAATTGTACTCTGCAGAAGTCGATTGCACACTTGTCAGCCTTTTTGATTTTTTTACTACTGAGAAAGCATTGGTCTGCAAATTGTTCAAATAAAAAAGTAGCTTAGATTCTTTCCTCACAGTCTAAGCTTCTGTCTGTTCAACGCACCCTCACTAAAACAATGGGAAACATTATTGATATTTTATACTTTTATTTTGGTTTTAACTAGTCCTGGATTTTAGATTCCTTCTCTGATTATCTATTTTGTTTTTATCTTGTTTTTCTTCATTTTATCTCTACTGCAAATGTCCTTTTTTTATTTAATTTTTTTCGGTTCTCTGTACAGCGCTTTGGGAAGCCAGCTTTATAAAAAAATACTTATTATTATTAACTTACTACATTTTCCAACACTGATAACCTGTTAGTTCTTCTTAAGGCCATCACACAGCTATGCCAATGTAATTCTGCACTGGCTTCTTCACAAACTTCACTCCTCTGTTAATGCAGTGACTCTCCTTACCCTTGGATGGCGCTAAATGTTCAACAAAAGTGCAAGAAAGTAAACTCTCCATTGACACCCAGTTTCACGGCAATGTCATGCCAAGTTTCCTGCCTTTTGTCCATGTTTTTATAATCTTTGTGCGCCTTATCGAACAAGTCTTGATGGTCGGACACTAGCATGATGAGCTTTTCAAAAATATATAGCTCTTCTTCTTTGTTATTTCCTGTCGTGAGGTGCTGCAAGTGTGTGTTGAGTGCCACCCAGTGGCTCTTTTATGTCTCGAAAGAATATGTGCTCTTTCATTTTTGTATTGTGGTTTGTATTGTACTTTGTTGTTTGCACTGACGGCTCTTTTGTACCAAAGCAAATTCCTTGTGCACGCACACACACACACGGCAATAAAGCTGATTCTGATTGGTTGACCCCGAGAACCCTGAAACCAGGACGACAGGGCAGATATGAACCTTTTTTTTTATCTCAAAATGATCCGTCGGCTAGAAGTGTGAGCTCATGTCCCTCCCATTATTTGTGGTTTGAGGCATGTACACATGCGTAGTTTTCACATTGATCATACGCATAGGTGTGTAGAGACTTATATTGTTTCTGTTTATAAAAAAGTTAAACTGAAGTTAGTTGAATGTTGAAGGCATTATTATTTTAGAACCCCAGCTATAACGCCTGCCTAACCACTGATTATCCCTTACATGCATTCTGTTGTAGCTGAACGAATCTGCTACACACGCGATTTCCTCATGGACATGGCGAGCTGTCCAATGGCAAAGAAGAAGCCAGAGTATTTGCCGGAGCATCCTGTGGTTTTGGAGAACGCTGTGAGTGGTTTTTGGCTTTCTTGAAACATCTATTTGAGTATGAGAATATGCGGAAGAGCTTTATTCACAGTTGGCGCCTTCCCCTTTAACCAGAGAGCCAGCGATGTACCCAGTCACCTCCCAAACCACAACTACAACAATTCGTAAGTGCTTTGAACGAACGAGGATCAACAACAATGCGATTGCTTGTGTTTGAGTGATGTATTTGAGCACGTCTTCATTTAGTCTTTTTTTTTCAGCTCTGTGTGAATTGGAAAAGAAATCTTTTGCTGCTTGAACGCTGAAAATTGATGGAAACCAAAATGACAATATAAATCTCTTAAGTGTTTTATTATATATTACGTTAAAAGAGTAATAGAAGAAAATCTGAAGGAATTCAAAAAGGTGTTCAGATTTTTTTTTTTTACTTGAAAAAGGTCTGCTTGATTTGTGTTTACATCATATTAGATGTTTTGAAGACTTTAGTTACTGACTGATTGCACTGCTGGATGCTGCTGTTCTGTATCCGACCTCAGGCTGCTGAATCTGCATACTGTGTGTGTCTGTATTAATGCACCGACGTATGGTCTGCCCTTTTGCTTTCGATGGTTTGAGATTGAAGTGATTGCACCTGCGAGTTCACATGCCTGAGTCAGAGTTTAAATAGTCTCGATCTAGACAGTGGCTGGGCTGAGAGAGTTGTGATGCAGACTCTTATAGATTATATATTTGTGAAACTTAATTTAATCTTTCGAAATGCACAAAGACTTTGAAATTTTACACTATTTTGAAATATTACACAAAAAATGCCTTTTTTATCCTATTGTAATGCCACTTTAAATCCATTAAAAGAAGGATACGTGCTATTCAGATTGTCATGTTTTCTCACACCTGTGCTTTTATTTGTTCCATTTCAGTAATGTTCTACAGTTTTTTTTTTCCCAAATCCGCATGAGATTTTCAGTCGATGGTAACGTATCATTAATAATATATGTGTAATACAAAAATATTAATCCAGCCATTTTAAAATGTGACATCTGTGTTTGTGGGAGTAATGGGCTTTAATAAACCTAAATTATTTATCCAATAGTCACATGTCCAAAGGAAAGACAGAAGATTGCTACCGCAGCCAATTCATCTTTACTTGTACATTCGTGAATAATACATTTCACAGAATTCTGGATTTTTCAGCCACCACCATCACGGGTCATATTCTTTTAGCCTAGACTAAAAGATCTTGTTCGTGTTGCTGCATGTATAGACGGCAGTCCCAAGAACCTCCTGCAAGGTAGAACTTCCCATGCATTGATCCTGTTTGGCTCCTTGTGTGTAACAGTCATCTGAAGGTTTTTAGAAATGGAAGCTGTCCTTTGGTCTCTCAGCAGTGGAAAAACATTAAGAACACTTGTCTAAATTCAGACACAATAAATGAAAATGTTTCTATGTAGCACTTTTTTTTAGCAGTTGTTTCAAAGCAGTTTCACAAAGCCTAATGTGGATTGATTTACACAGAAATTTGGATAATTCTATGGGGTAGAAAAATAACTACCATATACTGTTACCTATTGATTGTGAACATTATTAGTGTAAGTAAACTGTGAATTTTAAGAAGTAGAAAAGACCAATAGTTCATTTCTTTTTTAACTTTTTCGCTGTTTCTTGTCATGAGGTCAAGTTTTGAGTTCCACCCAGCTGCTCTGAACATGTGATAAAAATTAAACTTTGATTCGCCCACCGCAAGTAATCTACTGACAAAAAAAATAAAAGATTTTTCACTCATTCCCATCACTCACCCCAATGTGTGCCCTCATAAGTTTATTTATGAAATCAACGCGCATATGAAGCTTCGTACATAAAGATGTGATCTCGTTTTCTAGATTTGTTCTGGCCTTAAGCATGATAAAAACAATGAAAATGTATGTATCTTTGCGTCATTGTTTAGCATAGAGGAAGTCTAATCTAGCAACCCATCGTCTGGGGAAAGAAGGGTGAAGATACCATTGGTTGTTTTTATTTGATTGCAGTACCAGTTTTGGCCATAAATTTACACGCTGTTTCACCTTAGCTCTGCAGGCTCAAAAAACATTTCTCTGAACTGAAGATATATCCATAAAGACTGGACACTTTTGTTGGTTGTGAATCATTTTCCATGGATTTGTTGTTTGGCCGATTTACACTCACCAAAGCTATTACTCTGGAAACTACGTAATGGTGCTTTTTAGATACCAGGTATGAGAGGACATGTCCTCAGATGCAATGAAGACCATGCTGCTTTTCTCTTCACATCTACAGCGATCTAATACTGAGCATGAAGGCTTTATATTATTCCAAAATCTGGTTTATAGCGGTCAACAAGGTAGCTGTTAAAATCATGATTGATTCATTCCATAAGATCCTTAAAAGTAATGGAACTAATTATTTACAGTAAAGCAATCTTTGAAAGCTAACATTTTAAAAGAGGCTTGTTGAAGTGCTTTTGCCCATGGATGACACAGAAAACTTCTTTGCCCAAGGCTAGGACCTGCTGAACAAACTTTTCTGAGCTTTGAGATGTGTACAAAACCACATTGTTCACCACCTGCTTTAACACAAGACATTTGCTTTAGGCTTGCTTGACCATCCTGACCCAAGCAAGACCCCGTTTTGCAAACCCTTTGCTTGTTTCAGCACTCTCCTTTGTGGACACTTTGTTGCAAAATAATTGTGTGTTGACAACTTTTAGTCTTAGAAAGTGACTAATCTTTTAGTTTGGTCACTCTTAATTCTTTAATCTTGTCTTTGCTAAAAGCATTTAATTTAAAATTAACTGTATAATTAACCCATATAACTCAAATTTTTTAAAATTTTGGAACTTTTTTTCATATCCAAGACCCTTGCGAATTTTCCACTATGCTTAAAACAGTGTGATACTGTTTCACCCAATCTGTGGACTCCAAATTGCAAACATGAACCCAATATAGATGCCAAGCAGCATTTTGTCACCAGCTAAACACTCATGATGGACCAATGACTGTTCCTCTTTTGATCATGTGTTCGAGTGCAGTTGAGACATAAAAAAGCAGCTAGGTGATGCTTGATACACACTTGTGCATTAACCTCATGACAGGAATCAGTGAAGAAGAACATCAAGAAGAGCAGAAGAAAAAGAAAACACAGAATAAATTGAAAAAAGCCAAAGAACCTAAAGACTAGAATATGGACATTAAGCAGTTCATCTTGTTTGTGTCCGACTTATTAACTGTATAAAACATGACATTGTATCTATGATATCACCCATAGCTTTCTGATGAAGGTAAAACAGACTCAGTCATAGGCAGCTATTGTGCTTCACTTTCCAATAATCAAAAATGAGTCCAGAGAGGAGGCAGGACAGGGCCGTAGCAAAGTCTAAACTGTCTGAAGGTATAACTCTTCATAAAAAAAATTACATATATATATATACATATATATATATATATATATATATATATATATAAATAAAATTCACCACCCTAAACTAGCTCAAACTAGCAACCTGGATCAAAACAGCATACCTACACGAGGTAATAAATCTGGAGAAAGGGAAGACAATCTCCTCCTGAATGTTATGAAGCCACATATCATCCCACTTCCATCAACAGGCCTCCAGTGGACTGGACAGTTTCTAGTACCTCATCACTTCCTAGTTTGGGAATAGCACCAACTTCTCCAGCGGGTGGTGCATTCGACTGAGCTCCCAGTTCGGCAAGGGATTCACAGCGAGCAGTGTCAAGGCAAGAGCATCACTGCATCAACACAGCAGAGATGTGATGCTAGTAAAAAATGCTATCTACTATCCGAATTATGAGAACAACTGCAACTTGTTTAAACTATACGAATTATGAGAACGAATGCAACTTGTCTAAAAGGAATACAGTGAAACCTCAAGATATCAAATTAATCAGTTCCTGGGTGGCCTTATGCTGAATGTTTTGTATTTCAAAGCAAGTTTTACATGTAAAATGCCTAATCCTTTCCTAGCTACACAGAAACAACTTCAAAACAACATGGAAAACCAGAGAAAAATCAACTAGTCTTCATCAATCCTTAAAAGTACACATTATAAATCTAATAAATAATAATAAAACAATGAAAACAGAATAAAGTAAATGAAAAATAAAAACCCTTACCTTTAAAGTGAAGTGATGTGGCGAAGTGTCGAAGGAGAAGGAGTACGGATGGTAGCGGAGGATAAAAATATGCTTTTCCAAAAAAGCAACATGAAAATATTCACTAATTTAAGACGCCAACATGAAACTGAAAGTGTACATGAAGATGGGAAGCCCTCTTCCAAGAAGATGTCATCAAGCGACCAATAGGAGAGCAGAATGCTACTCACAAACTAACAGCATCAGGACTGGAGCTGACCAACAGGAGAGCAGAACATTTGATGGCGGGTTGAATGCAGTCACATGATGTTCAGTGTTGTTTTCCGCTCCATTTCAAATGTCAACTATTTATTTCACTTGCATGCTTTTTCATATCTTGAATTTTTTTTCATATCATGAAGAAAAATATTCTTCGTGTGACCTTTCGTATCTTGAATTTTCCATAACGTGAAGCATTCGTATCTCGAGGGACCACTGTACTAACATTTAACGCTCTCGATCTATTCCACGACAAACACTGCATAATTAAAAAGCAGTTTATTGTATCCTACAATGATTTACACACAGTGTGACCATGTGCTTGCACAGTACTTACAGCGGACTGGGTGTGGGAGGGGTTAACATACCGGTGACTGCTTTCCTCTACAGCCAACAGGACATATCGAGAAGAAGAGAGCGCTGGAGACCGTAAGTTACCTCTAAAATTTAATACACAAGACACATCATAAAAAGTCTCCTGAGGCCGATGGTCTCAAAACTACCACTCAGTCACGTATAAAACAATATAATACATGTTTGCAAACTGACTTAATGAAACACACAATTCTGAGTGGACCCAGCTTCCGATTGATCCGTGACATGAATAAAAACAAAATAAAACCAGTGTTTTGAGACATTGATAAAATATGACTGCTACAACCATTCGGGTAAAAGAACAAATCGGCACACTTCAAGCTAAAATCCCAGAAGACCATGCTGAGCTGTGGAAAGATATCTCAGTCTCTTTATTTTCAGCTGAGGAGACCAAAGCTGTTGGTGAACCGTGATAAACAGCGTCCATTTGTCCTCTCTGCATCTAGAACAGAGTTTACCATGATTCTCTGGCGCAGACGTGAGAGAGCGGAGCTGCGAGGAGAGTCTGGGAAGCACCGTGATATGTTTCCTATATTCATCAGACTTCAGCAGTTCATTTCATGTTGCTCCTCGAGCTGCGTTAGGTCATGTTAGAAGGTCAGTGAAACTAAAGTGCCTCCTCTGACCTGAGTATGCAATTGATTCCTGTTAGCTTGCATCTGCTCAGTCAAGCTCCAGGTCTTCCTTTGGCCGGTACAGCGTGCCGAACTTCTGCATGTATTTCTTTATGTACTCCTTGGTCTTGTGTTTGACATTCTCGTTGCACTCCAGATCTTCCGGGTTATTGCATGACTTGAGCTCCTTGTTCATTACTCCATGAGTCAGCTAAGAGACATAAAGCAGTGATTAGGAAGTGTCAGGTTTATCTTTAAACAGAAATTCAATACTGATTTTACAATAAACATTGTCATTTAACTAGATTTTAAAGTTTGGCAAGTAATTTTTATGTTGGCTTGAGAAAGATTGATAAAGCTTTGAACAGCTTGTTTGAAATTTTAAAGTTTTTTCATTTGATTAAAATGTTTAGTTTTAAACAAGACCTGAAAGCTAAGTTTCTGTAGCAAAGTGGGTGTGGCTTAATTAATTTATGCAAATGTGACATGTTAAATTCCTCTCTTCACTAGGGTTAGGATAAAACAATCGTGCCACATGTCACTTTTTTATGTGATATTTAGACCCTATACATTCATTTTCAATAGCGATGTTAAGTCACTGAGGATTTTAACCCCTTCTAGGGCCTAGGGGTCAAATACTTTTGCTAGCACATGTTCAGCATGATTTTGCTCAAACTGGTAAGTACCAGAAATGTAGAGAGTTTGACTTTCTATGAGATTCTCAGACAGAGAATCTTTTTTGCTTAACCCCATGTGTCCAGAGAAAATTGTTCCAGGTTTCCCAGTAATATCCCAGAACCCTTTCGTAATATCCCAGAACTCTTTCGTGGTAGCAGTATGAGGAGAAATAGCAACCAGAGTTCAAACCTGATGAAGAATGAGATAAAAATTTGTAGAGAAAAATTATTTGTTTAAGAATTTCTCAAGCCAACATAATTAGAAATTGTGAGACACACACCATGCTTCAGATTTCTAATGCACTAATTACGTTGCAACGCTATATTTTAACAACAAAAGCACCAGGAGAATGTCATACTGCACTGAATTCCTGCTATTGAAAGGTAGGGGAAACATGCCTTTTTTAATCTAATTACAAAAATTGTAAAATTAACAGAAAATGTCTTAAAATTACCCTGCAATATTTAAATTACATTTGAAAAAGATATAAGAAAAAGGTCAGCTATGGTCATCTGTAAAAGTGCCTGATGGACAGAGGGGGCTCAAGTGAGCTACACATGCACTGGACACACACCTACAGCATGCACAGCACCATGCAACAGAAGCCAGTGAACCCCTGACTTCAATATGGTTACTATGGAAATCCCTCTGAGGGGGTTTCTGAGGGATTTTTCCTGAAGATATTCATATTGAGAGAGGAGCCGAGACTCTCGTCCCAGCGCCAGGGACACCGGCTAAAGAGCTGAGATGCTTTGAAAGGTACACTTTACTCTACTATGGTTGAGTTATGTTTTTACTTTACGATATAAAGTATAGTACATAGTAAAAAAAAGTAAGCTTAGAGCAGATTCAACGTACTTTACATAACCTGAGAATAGTAAAGAAAAAGGTTTAACATCTAAAGAATTAATCGACAACTTATTTACCTGACCTCTTATTTCTGTCCATTCAACCCAAAACAGTGTATAGAAGAGAACAATGCTCATGTTCAAGAAATTGGACATGCAGAAACCTACCTTCCGTGCAAGATGTTTGAAGTCCTCCGTGTTGCTGATACGCCCCAGCTTGCAGTCTGGTTTGCGGTATGGATTAAGGCATTGCACAATAAACTGCGACATCTGAAAAGAGAACAAAAAACTGAAACATTAGACGAGTCCAACTTGTGAGGCAGCACTGGGTTAATGAGATCAAACTCAAAAGAGTACCTCCTTGCGGAAGACTTCTTTGCTTTTTTTGGCCAGCTCACTGGAGGTGTCTGCTTCTGCAGTTTTTGTAGAGAACTAAGGAAATAGATCAGGCACAGACCAAAAGATCATTAATGCGGACACAAGAAGGAAGAGAAGAGAAATAGAATTGCCTCAAGCCCACACAATCTCTACACCGCTCAAAGAAAACACAATTGAAATGAGTCCATCTAGATAAAACGGAATGAGAAGCTAGGAAAGAGTTTCATGGAGAAAAAGTTTGCTCCACTCTGGCAGACCATCTTTCCAGATCTCTGATAAAACTCTTTGTAAGAAAAATATATGTAAAAATCTGCTCAAACGATCAAATCCGAAGTGGCTTTTACCCCAATTTGGTATATCTCTGACCAAAATTGTCATGAGGAATATTTAAAATACCAAGTCTGCATTTTTCAAATTTGTCTAATTTCTAAGATAATTTTTGCTGGACTATATCATCAGAAGTATTAAAGCTGAAGACACACAATTCGTATTCAGAAGAGAGGAACTGAGTCTCTTTCCAGCCCCAGAGATACGAGTTGAAGGTGACCATGCTGAGCTTTGAGCTGAGGACTGATTAATAAACGGCCAATAAACTGATTACAATTACTAACTAACTAATCTTTGATTTAAATTGAGATTTTGAGACAGTACAGACCACAAGAGCATCTTCTGACCAAGTGTTAAACGAAAACGTTCAGATTGCAGGCCGACCCAAACCTGAGAATAATTACTAAAAAAGTCGAAGGTGAATGGATTGAACACCCCCCAAAAAAGAGCCTGTTGTGATCATGTGTGTGAGGGTCCATCTATTACCTTTGAGGGGTTTTCATCATATGTGGGTGTCCCCAGATCCATCTCAGACTCGTGCTCTAAACTGGCATCTTCTGTTGTCCCATCCCAGCTCGGAGGGTCCCACTGAGTTTGCCTGAAAGGGGAGCGAACATTAAATCTTCACCTCGACTTCCGGCTAACAGACTCGGATAACAGAAGCATTGATACCTGGTGATGATGTGGTAGTAATAAATCCTGCCCCTCAGGGTCTCGTGCCACTTTCCAGCTGGGTGGCAGGATGATGGTTTTGGGTTTGGGAGGGGATGGAGGAGGCAGGTCAATGATGCTGTTGGGTACGATCATTTCCTGCAGTGAAACACAGTTCATGAGAGGCTACACGTGATCAGGAAAAAGGCTTTACGGTTATAAAAATAAACACTGCATTATATACACCAGCTGACATAATTGTAAATCATATTGTAAACTATATATATATAAAATAATTGTTGGGCCATTTTAATAGCGATATGGTCAGAACAAAGGCTATGACTGAAAGATCTTAAAGGTGGATAAAAAAACTGAAGTGAAACCTATAGTTACTGTAACTCACATTTATGTAATGCAGAGGAATATCCTTCATACTGTTCTAGTAGCACCTTGTCATTTTAACCGTTTTCATATTACTTTGACACATTTATGGTTAACTCTACACTTGCCTTTCCTTTCTTTATTAGGAAAAAATAAGTATATGCCCCCTCTGCTGTCGAAAGCTTGTTCACATACCTGCTGAACTGTCTGAGAGGTGACTATGGTGGTGACTGTGCCCCCCTGCTGCACAACCACTCCCTGCTGGTGACCGGTGTACACCTGCTGCCCGTGCAGATAACTGGCAGCTGGCTCTGTGTAAGCCTGCACCCAAGAACCAGCCAGAAAAGTGAGCACCAAGTAAGAGAGTCTTCAGTGCTCATACATTAAACAGAGCTTAACATCAGCAGTGTTTTCCCTCAGCGTAATGAGTCCAATCTCTTTCCCTTTATCTAGCTAATGTTGCTTTATTCGCACCACAATAGTCACTCCACCTTTCCCACACAAATTCAAGATTGCATCTTCATTATGTCTTAACATAAAAATCACCCACAAACCACAGACATTTTGCTCCTGGTTGTGTTAAGGAAGTAAAAACTGCAGATATAAATCAGAAAACCTTTATAGTCACCTGCAAATTTTAACTTTTTTTAAACACTGCCATCAATGGGAATCTACTCACTTTCAAAGTGCAGCTCAGACACTTTGTATTTGCATCCAAAAGAGAATCAGCAGGTTACTAACGAGTACTTCTAACAAAATAAAAGTCTTTCTAATGGCAGATCCCACCAGTTATTTTTGTTTTTAAAAATACCTAGAGGTGGGTTTGATCATCTATGACCCAGAGTTGATAACCGGGGTTCGTTCTTCAACTCAGACCCTATCCACACATTCTGCATAAACATTTTTTTTTACTTGATAACACTGTGTGGTCACGCGATTAGGGAGCAGCATTTCAGCGCACCAACCAGGTGTTTTGTTTTTAAAGTTTTTCAAAAACAGAATTTTTGTGTGGATCGTGGAACAGAGGTTTTTTGGGATTAGAGGCAGAGTTTGTCATTGATACAGCTGCTGTTGTTCACAAAGACCTGAGGCTGATGGAGCGAAGGATTGTGTTGCTGTTCCCTGTGCTAAAGCATGACTTATGACATGTACAGGACTACACAAACACAGAGATGCTAATATGGATTTTTGAAAATTACCTCTCATGTTATGCAACTATAACCTTCAAATGTAGAGAGCAGGGGAAGTTGGGTTACACAAGCCTTTCACAGACATTAGCAGGTAGAAAGAGAACCGTTTATTGATTATCTACATCTGCTGGAGGCTGATTTTATTCTTTGTGGAGTAAGGAACTGGAACCATATTTTCACTTAAGACCCTGAATGCAGAACGATCTCATTACAAGCCTCAAGCTTCTCTAGTGAGCTCGACTCTTTAAATCAATCACAGGCGGTGTGATGATGTGTTGATTGTACTCTGTTTTTTGTTTGTCATTTCTCTCAACGAAATATCTCTAAATGTGATCAAAACTGGGTCATATGGAGATCAACTCCAAAAACATCTCCTGTTCTAGCACACAAAAGAAAGGGTTTAATATGAACTAGAGTCACTATATAGTTGTTGGAGACCTCCAAAATAAAATAAGGAACATTTCAAAATCACTATGTGGCACATATTTAAAAGTGTATTAAATCACAGAACAGATTCAACAATATGCAGCTCAATGATGGCCTCAGCCTATAAAGGATAAAAGTTGCCCTTTCTAAGCAGATGCACAGCGAAGCTTTGCTTTGAGGTTTTTGGTACTAACCTGTATGACCGGAGTGTTGGGTTGTGGGTATCCTGCTGGGATGCTGTAGATGGTCTGGCAGGGCTGCCCCTGATAGTAAATGGCGGTTTGTGTCTGTGGTGGGGCAGGATACTGCGGGGTGGGCTGAGTCTGCACTGTGACTGCTTGCTGGGTGCTAGGGTCCCAGAGCGTGGTGTAGGCCTGAGGGTGGGCTGCTTGTGCAGGCACAGTGAGGACCGCTACGTTTGGATCCTGCGCCGCTAGAGCAGGCTGGATGAACTGCTGAGCCTCTGTGCCAGAGGTGAGCTCCAAAGTGGCAGGAATGTGTGTTAAGTTGGTGACGGGGGGAGCCTGGGCGGTGGTGGACGAAGGCGAGGCTAGATCGAGGTCTGAAATGACAGACTGAGCAGGGGGATTTTCAAAGGCACCAGGAGCTGCAGTGACACACATGGGTTCTACAGGAGGAGTGGGGAGGAGAACTTTCCCTGCATTGGGATTTGTGGGATCCACATAGGTCTGGATGGGGTATCCGGGAGGGTAGTTCAAAAAGTTTGGACTAGAGGAGTAGACCAGTGGGTTAAATGCTAGTGTCTGTAACTGCTGCTGGTCTTGCTGCTGTTGCTGCTGCTGTTGCTGTTGTTGTTGTTGTTGTTGTTTCTGTGCCTCCCGTTGAGCAACTTCCTGTTCAAAAAGCTTTCGCCGTTCCTCGGTAGACAGCTTGTTACGAGACTCTTTGGTGGCAAGCTTCTTCTTGCTGCTGTTGGCTTGTTCGTACCTACACAGAGCAGAGACAGAAATCAATGTGGTAATGTATAAAACTGCTTCCCCCAAGCTTGGAAAATAACAGCTAAAAACAGTTCTTTATGACTCCACTAACTGTACACACTCTAAGAGTCTACGAGTGTTGATTAAGACAGTAAACTTCTCAAACTTCTCTAATTTTTAGTTGTTCTTTACAACTGCTTATTTTCTCATCATGATGAATCTTTTTCTTGACCTGAACTTTCGTTTCCCGGTTAAATGACAACAAACGTGACTCATTTCCCAGAATTCTAGATAAATAAAAGCAATCAGATCACGACTTCAGCATTCTTGAAATGTTTCCTTTGAAGTGTTCTAAACGCATCAGACGTTTAGCCAATGTTCTGTAGGTTTGACCACTGTGGCTGAAACTGGGGATAAGCAGCAAAGATTCTTAGTTACTTTTTTCAAATCTTATACTTCTTCTCCAACAAAGTCAATATGGCAGCTCTTAGAAACATTTGTGCTAAAAGGATTAAATTTCACAAATGTTAAGGAAGAAATGAAAAATCTTAGCAAACTAAGGCTAAAAACCAAAAGGCTAAAAGTAGTTATGCTATTTGTTAGTACGACTGTGCACTAACCTAAATAAAAGCATTGCATAAATTTGTATCAATAGTTGGAATGAAAATAAGAACGTAATTCAGCGTTATGCTTTAGTTTTAGCAATTTAAGGCTTAAAAACAAAGAGCGGTTTTTAATTTTCGAGCATTTAAGAATTAAAAACTGTGAGCTTTTATGATTCCAGAAACAGACATTTTGATAATTTTCTGGTTAAATGTTTAAAATGTAAGTATTTTTAATTTCTTGTTTTCCTTATTCTGTTAGACGAATAACATTTGCTGGTCCTCAAGCTTCCAATTACTGATCTCCAGAGTTAATTAAGCTAGTTGCAAAATATAGTAAGCTAAGCGAATAGTTACTCTTCTCTGAATGTAGCTTCACTAAAGCTACTACCCTGAGAAATGTAGCGAGCTGAGCTAAAGAAACAAGGTAAACGTAGTTCACTACATCTAAGCTACTTTTTATACGTTAATGGTAGGTGGCGCTAACACCAAAAAGCTTAGTGTCAACTGCAGTAAGAAGGTCTGTTGATGTTTACTGCTTTAGGGTTAGCTATTGGTAGCATTTTTTTTCTCTAGCTTCCAAAATGCAACTTTAGCTTTGTATGGACGCTACCGCACTACTTGATCAATAAAATTGTTTCTCTATTTTTCTTTTATCAAGTAGATTTTCATTAGTGACACTACAACCATGCTACTGAGAAATGTAGTTAAACTGCTTGACACTGCTTTCTTTCTGGTGTACTTTCCTAACAGATTTTGGAGTTAAAGGATGTGTTTAGGGACTCTTGTGGAATTTTCAGGACAAAGTTTCTTTTTAAATGTTGATCAGTTTAGCCTTTTGTGAAAATTTGTAAATTTTGACCACTATATTTTTTAAATAGCTAGTCTACAGTAAAAGCTACTAATATAATTGTCTATATCATTATTTATCGATTTACTTTTATATTACAAGAATAAACGAATGACATTAGTTCTATATTTCTGCTGTGTTGCAGAAAGCATCTTTCCATCTCAAGTGAATGTAATTGCTGAGAAGTAAATCACTTTTTGTTGTGTCAGGAAAAGACTTTCAATGCTCTTGATTCTGTTCAGTGACACCATAAAAATGTTGGGAACCGAGAGATGAAACAGCTCAAGACAGACAAGATTGGCCAATTAAAAATTTAGCTTAACTTGCTAAGAAATAAGAGTTGGCACAGCATTTGGTTACAGGACCTGACCAAAACCATAGTAATATGTATACATATACACATATATACACACATATATAACATTCATGTTGATGTTTAACTATGCCTTATCAAAGGTTATTGAAATTTATAAAGTGAATTAAATAAACACTGTTAGGTCACCTAATTGCAAGATGCCCCTCAGTTGTGCTGTGTCTAACCTGTCATCATTTCGCCGGCTCCTCTCATAAGCTGGAGGTGGCAGAGGGGAGGTGGAGCCTCTTCGTTTTCTCCTATCTGTACTGCGAAGGCTTGACCTTTCGGCATCCCTATCCCGCTCATGTTCTCGTTCCCAGTCTCGCTCACGTTCCCAGTCTCTCTCTCGCTCCCGCTCCCTCTCCTTCTCCCTTTCTCTCTCCCGACTGCTTGGGGGCGTTCGAGTGCTCGTCAGGGATTCTCTATCACGAATGCGATCTGCTGAGGCAAACAAAAGGATGGAAAGATCATAAAAAGACATTGAACTAAGAAAAGGTCAATTTAGTTGTGTTCTTGGACTACCATGTGACTCTTTTTCGACTGGTGTTTTCTTCGGTATCCTGTAAACTTCCTGTGAAAGAAATAGATCATAGCATTTAATACAAAATCACATCTTCTAAAAGCAATTTGTTGAGTGAGTCAGTAATATTAAACATGAGGGACAAAGATGCAAAGAGGAACGACTTCTGACAAGAAATTATTGAGCCTCAGATTAATAGATGTTTTGAGATTGAAATCGTTGGTAAGGACTGGTTAGAGAATTTATTTGATTTTCTTTTATAATATCATTATCTTTGCTGCTTTCCTCAGGCATTGGAGACAAGAACATCAAGCGAGTCAGAAGCAAAATTAGTTTCAACACTTCGGATTGGCTAATATCACTGGAGGTCCTGGAGACCTAATGGATTATCATATTCTTTAGTGTTTTTTAACAGAACAAGATACTGAACTGAACTGTTCAGAAAAAATAAAAGGTGCATGTGGACATGGCTTCGTCTTACCTTCAAGTCTTTCCAGGCGTCTAAGAGACGAGCAGCCATATCAGTGATGTCACAAGGCCGTATTTGGGGCTCCTGACTCTGTTCACTTTCGACATCAGAAACCCCTTCTTCCTCATCCTGAGAGGGGGTCCCGACTGCAGCTCCCTCTACTGGAACAGCCAGGCTCAATATAGTCCCAACGGACTCCGGTGCTGCATCTTCAACAGAAGCTGTAGGATCGTCAAGAGGAGATGTGTCTCCAGTGACAGATGAAGAGGCTTTAGAGGTGTCCTCCTGGAGAACAGCAGTAGAATCAGAAGTTGTGGGCCCCATTATGACTTCTGATGGTTGTTCAGGGATTTCCAGAGTGTTGCAAGCAGCGTCCCCCTCTAAGGATCCATTCTCTACTTGGGCTTCAGCTTTTGGAGCTTCATCATCTCCAATTGTACTCAGTTCAGCATCTTCTACAGACAAATCTTCTGGAGGAGTCGGGTCACTTTTGGTTTCATCTTTCGTTAACTCATTCTGATTTTGTTCCTCAGGCTTAGAGACAATCTCCTCATCAGGTTCTTGAGCTTCTAAAAGATCTTTCGCCACAGCCCAAGTTCCACTTTTAAGGTCTGAGGCAGATTCATAAGGTCCCAAATCAACTTCAAGTGCACCATTCTCAGAAGGAATGCAATGTCCTTTCTCCTCCAAACCCTTGTTGAGCTGTGATTGTGAAGCTTCCTCTTCCATCTCTCCCACTTCCTCATCTTCCTCTTTTCCGTCTGAGGCTTTGCTTACATCAGAGAGGGCACTGTCTAAACTGTTCTCGCTGATGATCTTCAGTCTGCGGTACACAGCTCTCTTGGGAGTGTCCCCATCCTGCTCGATGGGCAGCTTTACTGGTGGAGCATCAGGAGTGTTGAGGGGTGTTTGGGCTCGTGATGTACTCTCACTAGAATAGCCATCCTGTTCTACTGCATGATTAAGTGTCTGGCTTTGAGCCCAGCGCTGAATGAAGTGTAGCACTCGGCTCTCCTCCAACATGTTCTTGGTTGAAATTGGAAGCACAGCCATAGCCTTCATTATCTGAAAATATAGCAAAACCGATCTTTAACAGAGTCCTACCATCAGTTCCAGGCACTAAGGGTTATCTGGAACATGGACAATTTGAGATCATCTGAGAGCATGAGAAAACTTTACCTCTAGCTGAAGTTTGATGTTGCTTACAGAGTTGCTTTTAGCTTCCGAGAGATCGACCATAAATATCCACAGCAGAGAGAGGCCGTGATGATCCAAAAACTGCTTCAGGCACAAGGGATTCTGGGTATTCTGTTCAATCACAAGTAAATTAATCAACACTAGATTCATAGTCGCAACTTTAATGGATTCTGCTACACTGAAAACATGCTGAAGTATGTACCAGGAAAGATCAGTATTTGGAACATTATCACAGACACCCTGCATATGTACTTAGAAGCCTAAACTCTGGTTGCTGGTGCTTTATTTCACTTTTGCAGGAGCTTGTAACAGTGGTTAGTGAGCCTCTCTGTTGTGTCATGAGTGAAATATTGGCTGATATGAAGTATTGATGGGCCAAGAACCAGTGTGAAGACACCTATTATATCTGTTTCCACTCGTATGATTATTGTTCTTCTGTGATTGAAGTCAACAGCAGCCCTTTGTGGGAAAGTTGACAAATTTTGCACACGCGTCTCTCCCTCCGTAGCGCTACAACTTATCCAAAGTTCCACAAATATTTCTGGTAAATACTCAACATTTTTGTCACAGAAACAAAATTCCCTTACTGGTTATTCCCTGGCTCATGATTAGGGTTGGGTACCAAAACCTGGTGCCAATACGGAACTGGTACCTCTAGAACCGGTATGGTCCAGACCGAAACAGAACGTGTGCCACTTAAATGCATGACCTGTCGGGCCGTGCTGATCATCTTCATTCAATTCCTCAGAACAATTTCAAGAACATGAAAATAGCCCAATGAATAAGCAAGTCCCTCTCTCTCTCTCATCTACAGCGAATAACACTCCAAGACGCGCACAAATTCTGGAACAAATACACTTGCACACAGCAGCAGGGGGTCTACCATTAAGCCTGACTTATATTTCTGCATCAACTCGACAAATTGCTCTCTGCGGAAGCACCGCACACACCCATATGTATACAAAGCATTTACAGTTGTGCTGCCTACACTCTGATAAATACTGGTTTGATAAGAATGCCAAATGCTAGCAAACACATCACAGATACGAACAAACGACAGGTTTTAATTACTTCATAATTTGCTTCAAAAAAACTTTCACCACTACTATGGAAGCGCCGTCTCTAAACTGATCAAGATCACAGCGTGGCATGATGACAATGCTAACTTCTAGCTAGCTGAAACTCAGCATAGATAATAAAGGAAGGCCATTTACTTCATCGTCATAGTTTTATTTCATAATGCAGCGTTTAACACGTAGTCCAGAAAACACACAAGTCCAGAAAAAGAGAGGACTGCTCCGCTTCACCCAATCATGGAGCTCGTGGTCTCCGTAGGTCTGCAAAGCCTTGATGCGAAGTAACAATTTTTGATAGGCACACGTCGGGCTTCGGTCAGCCCAAGGTCTGTGTCAGTATGCAGATGATGCAGGAGGGCAAATCGTAGAGTTGACGCAGAAGTATAAATCAGGCATTAGCAAAACTTGCTAAATTAAACAACTTGCATTAAGCGAAAAGCCCAAAACTAAATGGTCGAAAGTGTGGCTATATTTCACACTAAAGGATTCCTACATTATTGTGCTGCAAATGTTTCACAGCAGTTGAGTGTAAAGGAGGAAGCACGTCAAATGTAATGAAACATTTGAGGGTGCAAGGAGTAAACTTAAAAGCAGAGGGATGCAGAGTGCTCAGCATTCAATTTGTTGTTAAATTCTTTAGTCACCCACCATAATCGTGTGTCTTTTGTAAAGTATTGATTCAGGCGCCGCATTAGCACCAGTATCGGTTTAAAAGTAGCAATTTAACACTGGTAACGAAACAACCACAAACGATACAAAAAGCTCAAAATATAGATTGTATCAATTCTAGCCAACAATCCAAAAAAACAGTGCAGTGCCACCTTGTTTTTTTTAGAAATTGTTAATATTGTTTGACAACTTAGGGTATGTTTAGCTCATTAACCTGATCGACTTATTCCCTGGGTAATGCCCCAAATGTTATTGCACATTTTACATCTTTAATTAAGCAAAAAAAAATACTTTAACAAAAATCATGGCAATCTGAGAATCCGTTTAGGGAGAGTTTGGAAAAAAATAACCCTCTGACCCTGTTACCCAAGTTATAATGAGAAACTCAATAGGTTTAACTACTTTCAAACAACTCACAAACAGACATGAAGTACAAGTTTGGTCATAAGGTTATATCTAAGCGTGATATGTAGGTTCCTGCAGAGTTTCAGTCACAGTGCTCCCTATTGGTCTGGAGAAACAAATATCTAATCTTACGCAACTTTTTCTGAATGTGTTTGCGAGCTAATCCTAAATCTTGACCTTTTCCAAACGTACAAAATCAGCTTTTATTTGCATCACAAAACCTATTAATTGACAAGAAGCAATTTGATGCAACTTCACAAACATCCAGTTCCTTCTTCAGCAGCATGCTCTGAAAGTACCCTTTTTATTGACTGTGCCACCTCATCAATAGTTGAGGTGCTTGGCCCAAGAATGCAGCATAAGGTTTTAAGTCATGTTATCCTATCTGAACCTTGTTGTGTTGTGTTGTGTCGTATAACCTGAATGAGTTTAAGACAGACGAGTCGCTGCTCCATTGTTTCGACTCGCACCATGAGTCTGCAAAGCGCAATCACGTCTTTCTCTCCAAATAAGCCATGTCCGTTCTCCTGCAGAGCCTCCAGCTCCTCATCTAACTGCAAGATAATGATGAGCCGCTTAGCATGCTTGAAAACCATCATGTTTTAAACCATCGTGTTTTTAAAATTATGAATTAAGCAAACCGTGGTAAGAGCACTGTCTGTTTCTTTTTTCCGCGTCCGCTCCCTCTGTTTTTTCCCACCTGCTGCTCGGACACTGACACGGGTTTCTCCTCCGATTAAACCCCGGCAGCTAGGGGCTCCACAGAAGCACTTCTGGGCTTCTTTACTGCAGGGCAGAGGAAAGGCGTTTTGCTAAAAAAAATACATTTTGAAAACATTCCAACAACATAAAAGTTTGAGACCCACCCGTATCTTTGAAACTGATAATCAAAAGTGAGCTCTGTCCCAGCAGTCACCGCTTTCGTCGTGAAGAAGCCAATCCTGAGCTGGCCATTCACAGTCCACTGCAGAGTTCAGAGGATTAGAGTCACAGAAAAAGCTTTCGCAAAGACAACAAAGTAAGTGATTGTTGACACAAATACAACCAGATACTATAGTTATTGTGAATTTGGAACATATGCAGGTAAACTACTGTTATGAGAAAGAAAATAACGTGCATTTACCTTCTGTGTTTCACAGTTGGGTTCACAGCTGTGGTTCATGAAACGGGAGCAATTCCCCTTCAGAGTGGCATCGATTATCTGCAAACGTCAGCAACCAGAATAGCTTGGATCTAAAACACTTACAATGCAAACCCTCTAGAAATCCTCTGCATTTTTTAAACCAAAGACAATAAATAGAAAAGTTTATTAGTTTATGATAATAGTTTCAAATTGTGACCATTGTCCAAAACAAATATGAAGCAGTTTCAAACCGTCTCCTTTTTTAAATATTGGTATTTATTAAAATTTATACATATTTAGGTAAAAGGTAGAGTTTAATAATTAACAAACTCAAGGAAATAAACATAAATTGATAGTCTCATATTTCATTCATTGTGTAAAGAGAGAATAACAGTTTTTTTTTTATTAGGCACCAGATTGATTTCAGTATGCTCTTTATTATGATTCAGAAGAAAAACTGTGAATATGAAAACTACAATGCACATATAATTAATTTAATCCAGCCACTGTTTATATATAATTTTTTTTTCTTTACAAAAAGGTAGATAAATTGAGATTTTTCCATCAGGTTTTTTTTTATAAGGAAGTCAATCATAGTTTCAAATTAATACAACAAAAGAAAGCCCTGAAATCCTCTTCAGGATGATTTAAATGGAGTGGGAAAATGTACGGAACCAGAAAGTGGTTGATAATTTGACAAGAGTTAAAGCAACAATAAAACATTGAAAGAGATATGGCTCAGAATGATTTCGTTTTTAATTCAAATCAAGGTTAGATTTTTTTATTTAAAACAAAAAAAAAACGTTTGTTAAGAGTTACAAGCTCCAAGACAGGTTTTAGTGACATCTGGAATGTGATGATGCTCCTTGTCCCATCCCCAGAGACTCGTTACTCCGCCCACAGCGAGATAGTGACACTTCGGCTACCCCTGTAAATGTTCCTTCCCAATTAGGGTAGAGAGAGGAGGAGCGTATTTAAGGTGCTCTCGGCAAGCAGAGAAAAAAGGGTGGCCCAGTGTAACCTGCGAGATGAGAAGGTACAGAGAAAAGTACGGCCGTGGGTTCTTTACGGACAGATTGATCCAAGCTGCCTTGATCAGAGTCGCCAGGGTTGCAGTGAAGCTGCGCCCGCTACACACTGTAGAGAGACTGATTCCTGACTAGCCGAAGGCAGAGGAAGTACTGAGCACACAAGGATCGATTTTTTCTTTTAGTTCTTTTGCCATCAAGCAAATGTTTGATTTCCTGTTTTTCCCACTGTAGCAGTTGTTGATGTTTTGGTGCATGGTGTTTGTCAATAAACTTATCCCGTGAGGAATATTTCTTGCCTTCGCCTTATACTATCGGGGAACCACCTGACCCCGCATCACAGTACGACATGGAGAGATTTATAAGACATCCCCTAAAGAGAGTAACATCAGCCTCTTAGCGCTAGTGTTCTGAGTAGCTGACGTTAGTAATCCTGCAGTGCATTCCAACGATGTGCTCCGGTCAAAACATAACCAAGAGCAAACCCATTTGAGTTCCAGTCAGCACCTGGGTGAGTTTTTTTATTACACAGCAGAATTTCATGCAATAGGCATTATTTATGACCTGGGATCACACTAGATGCTCAGACATCAAAGAAAAAGCTCCTTCTAATAGCAAAATCTTCTTTAGACTGCTACTTCTTCCACACTCACGCTCTGACTAGTGAGAGTGATATACTTTCTCAAAATCGGTAAAAGTATCAGTACAACCCTTAAATCCTGGCTGATTTTCTTTTTTTTGCTTGATTTACAGTCATTTTTAATTGTAAAAATAACATCATTCACATTGCTCCACCACAAAAAAATATAAAGAACAGAAACAAAATCTTAATATTTAATTTTAAAGGCAAGTGGACATTAATATTGATAGCACACTGGCATTTAAACAATGTACCAATGTACATTTAACCGTGTTACCAAGACCATTTCCTTTCACCTCAGGAACATTGCTAAAGTATGTAACATGCTATCTATTGCAGATGCAGAAAAAAATTGTTCATGCTTTCATGATCCCCAGAATGGACTATTGGAACCCTCTGTTAGCTGGCTGCCTAGCCATTGAGTTACGTAAATTACAGCTAGTTCAAAACACAGCTGCTGAGTCATCACAGAAATTATGAAATAGAAGAAATATGATCACATTACACCAGTTCTGTACTCTCTTCATTGCCTTACTTAAAAAAAATTGCATTGGCTACAAGATACTTCTCACGTATTTTGACTCTGCGGTCTGCTTGTGGACTAATTAATTTATTCATTTTTAATCCATTACCCTCAGTATCTTATATATTTAAGGTAATTACAGAGTGCATATGATTTTAACACAGAAGCCTAATGATAAACACTTACCTCATTGTTTTTCAAAGCCATGAAATAATAGTGGATGTTCTTGTTTCGAGCATACTCCTTAACTCTTGCCTTGAACTCCCGATGATCCAAAACCTCTCCACAATATTCCAAAACAAAAGTGTTCCTGCAAACAGACCAACACGCATACAATAAAACAAACTTCTGGCTGTTGTAGGATGATGACACTCATCGGGATCAGTCAAATTGTATGTCTGGTGTGCTCTGGTTAAACATGGTTTTGGTGCTTTTCCAATGAGTTCTATACCTGGTACTTCATCATAACCCTTTGTTTAACTAGTTCTAAAACAGAGCAGTCAAAGTGCTACTTTTTTCAGATTGGAAATATGAGAGACATTTTCACCCAGTTTTTTTTTTTAAGATGACTAATGAGTTAAAAACGGAAGTGGCCTTTTTCTGATTGGCCTAGACTTTAAAGAAAAAAACCTTTTGGCGCATTTAGATAAAGGAAACGGTGCTTACGGCTGTAAATCTTTAGCTGCTCGCAAACCCCAGCCCTTGCTCTCAGTCAAAATCACTTCGTAGTCAGCATGCTGTTTCATTTGGAACCGCCTGTTTGAGCAGTATGATCCATTCAGACACCGAGAAGAGCTTAAGAGATAGACACATAATCCAAATTGAGTACAAACAAGCGATCAGTATAAAAACAACTTGCTGGCACATATGAAATGCTATGATGATGGATATCTACCACTCGATCATCAGGAGGCGATTGAGGCAATCTTCTCCACAGGCCAGCATCCCTTTAGCTCGCTCTTCTTTTGAGAGGATTCCACACTCGCACTGCATCCGCTTAATGTCTCGATGAGATTTGCTCTTCTTGCTGTGAATGCAGAAATGCTGTACAGTTTAACACTTTGAAGAGCATCTGGCTATTACGAAAATTTAAAGAGGATACATACCGTTCAGTCCAATACAGATTTTCTTCGATTAGGTCAAAGTAGGGTGGCATCTTTCTGTGCTTGGCTTTTTCCCTCCATAAACCAGGATCTCTGAAGTTATTCAGACTGAGCAGTCTCTGAGTGTCCTTGGCATCGCTCATACCACTTGAGCTCTTGTCAGAACACTCTCGTTTTATGGTTAAACCAGCCTCTGCCTCATTATCTGACTCTGATTCAAAGTCTTGACGTCTCTTCTTGGGTGGACCCCTTCCTCGATGAGGCTTTTGGTCATCAGCTCTAGAGAGCTGATGGACTAAAGCATTATGATTTTCTACTAAGAAGATATTGCTGCTTATCTCATGGGCTTGAACAAACGGAGAAGGTTCTACGAAAGCAGCATTACAAACAGATCCTTTGCTGATCTGTATTCCCGGCACTCCCTCACGATCATCTTCTTGATCGTTGGTCAGAGAATCCGGATGAATCTGGCTGACTGAATCAAAGCAAGAAGGCACATCTGTGTTAACTCTACTGCTGATTATGGACACAGCAGGCATGGCCCATGAACCTGGTCTGTTCAGACTCTCAAACAAAGGCAGAGGCGGTTCGGTGTTGTGACTACTGTCTGGTTGCTGAAACGTGCTGCTAGGCTGCTCTGACTGGTTGAACTCCCACACCATGTTTTCTTTGTTCCCGCTCCAGCTATCTGGTGTATGATGATGACGAGGATGATGGAGAGCTGAGTCCAATAGATGTTTGTTTATCTGTTCATGGTCCACTGGTTTTTCTGGAGCACTCCAGCTCTTGTTGACTTCTGACTGGCTTGTGCTGTCTACCATGTTGCTTTGCGATTGGTAGAAGATTTGAACATCTGGCCTCGAAGTCACATCGTCTTCTGTACCTTTAGCTAGTGTAGGTTCTGACTCTTTCAGATGGCTGAATCCATATGTAATCTCTCTATCTTTTGGCTCCTGTCTGGAAGATGCAGGAGATACTTCAGTTGTGCTGTTTGTCTCCAGGGCAATAGTCGAATTCTTTGGCACAACAACAACAGAGTGCAACCTCTTTAAGCAAACGGGACCATCACCTGAATCAGAGTCAGATTCTTCACAGTCGCTCTCCTCACTTTGACATTTAGGATCATGGTTTAAAGAATCAATGTTTGGGGTTTCTGGTTCAAGTTTTTCTGCATTCTCAGAACCACGATTATGGTCAACTTCACAAGTGAAAGCTGCTGATTGTGAAATTTGAAGTCTTTGATTTATAGGTTCCTTGAGTTCATCTTGTGTTGGAAGTTTACATGTGAGAAAATCTACAGGTTCTTCAATTTCTTGTATTTCTGAGGTAGTCTCATCACTAAGGGCAAGTCTCTTTGGAGACAGAACCTTAGAAGTTTCTTTAATTAATAGTTCTGGTCTACTTTCTGATGTTGGGACTTCCCCCATAATGTCCCATCTGGACTTTTTAGAGATGCCATCATTTTTTGAAATGCCACTGCTGGGCTCCTCACCGCTTACAATTATCTGCTCGAACTCTTTTTCAGATTGCTGAGTAGTGATTTTGTGTTCACTATTGATTTCTGATGAGCTGCAGGTTTTCAAGTATCCTTCAGGTATTCTCGACTCATTCACTGAACCAGAGTCTGATAGTGACCCCACTGAACTCTCACTGCGAAAGACAGCTGCAGTTACTGATTCCATCTGTCCTTCATCTGGGATTGAAACATTAGTTTCTGTTTCGGGCTTTTCAATCTCTGTAAAACTGCTAATTTCACAACTTGCACTAGAAGAAGATTCTTTCAAAGTGTCAGTTTGCTTGCAAAGTGTAACCAAGTTCTCTGTCTCCGTGTGCTGGTAGGGAAGTTGAGGGTCTGCTGTATTTGTAACAAACAAAGGAACTGTGGGAATATCTTCAATTGATGGTTGAGTAAATCTAGGTTGCATTGTACAGCAGTCATCCAATTTTTCTGATTCTTTATGAGGAATAAGTGTGTTGGATGATTTGGAGTCTTTCGTGCTAGAAATTGTCAACTCTGGAACGAAAGACTTTAAATGTTGTTGCAGGAACACAGAGTCTGTTTTACTACAAGGTGTACTTTTGTGTTTAGATAATCCGTCAGATTCATGTGAATGCCGTTTATTTCTGTGCTCTTCATCAGGGTCTGAGTGATTTTTCTGGGTCTTTCTGTCAGATGTGGGGGATGAGGTAGCTGGGGTGGAACTTGAGGGTTTAGTGTTAATATCTGACTTCAAATGTGCACCGTCTTTCCTGTGACTCGAGTCTGCTTCAGGAACACCCCTTCTACTGGATTCAGAGTTTCTACTAGACACAGACTTTGAATGCTGGCGATTTTTGTCTGAATCAGATGATCGAGACACATCAGTGGATTTGGAGTCCCTGTGTGATCTGGAGCGAGTGGAGTATTTGGAGTCCTTATGTGAGCTGGAGTACGTGGAGGATCGGCTTGAGTCACTACCTCGAGTTCGCGTCCGTCTGCGGTCATCGTCTGAATCAGAGCTGTCACGAGACCTGCCATCGGTTCGAGAGCTTCTGCGATCATGATAAGGGGAACTTCTATGGAATCTTCGGTCAGAATCGTGATAGTTTGACCTGTCTGATCTTGACTGTCGATCACTCCTAGACCTTTCGGATCTAGAGTAAGATCTAGTACGAGAACCTCGAGATCTAGAATGTGACCGACTCTTGGTTCTTCTTCGGTCTCTGTCAGAGTGAGAAGGCCTTGAAGACGCATGAGTGGACTCACGATCAGACTTTGAACGACTTGACCCCTTTTCTTCCTCATTCTTACTAGACCTGGACTTTTCTGACTCATTCACTTTGCTATCAGATGACCTTTTCACTTCACTACTGGAGCTCTCAGCTTTTGTTTTGTTTCTGTGCTCACTAGATTTCTGGCTAGATGAACTTCTTGTTAAAGGTCTATTAGATTCCAAACTTGTGGCATCAGAGTGGGCCTCAATTTTTCTGCTTTTGTCACACTCTGAAATAATGGAAGGATTCTGATCTTCCTTTTCTTCATGACCTTGGCAAGAGTTTAATTTCTCCAGAGGGATCTCCTCTTTAATAACTTTTTCAGAGGGGCTCTTAACCACCGTGTTAACATGAGATGTTTCAGGTTCAACCTGTGCCTGAGCTCCAGTTTTGATGAGCACTTCTAGCTGTGACACATCTGCTGAAGGGGTGTCGACGTTGGGGAATTCCTCAACGCCAATATTGCTAAGAACATTTTTTATTAATGACAACTTCCCAATGACGTGGGTGGTTCCTATCGGGAAGGATAATGGGGTGGGGGTTGTTTGGGTCTCCTCTGCTACTGGGGATATTGAGTCTGGTTTCTTGGTCGGTTCTCTTTTAACTGAAGTAAGCACAGGTCCCGTCTGTGAGGCAGCGGACTGTTCACTTGATTTCTCTGGTATTGTGGCAGCTAGAAACACATTTTGTCGTGTTTTCTTTGTCTGTGTGAAGCTGAAGGAGACCTTCTGTCGACCCTGCTCCTCAAGGTTTACCTTTGCCTTGTTTCCTTTAGGTAGAAGGTGGTTTGTCAAAATTACCCTGGGTGCAAGGCCTTTGAATATGACTTGCTTTGGGAGGTTTTGAAGCTTCACCTATTAGTGTGCAAAAACAGGTTTTTTTAGAGCAGGAGTGTGCACATTTTGAGAAAACTGTTGCCAATTGAAAAGAAAAAGCATAGACTTACCGAACAATCTTTTACATCTTCCCTGTTGTCAAAGATAAACAGAATGAAAGGAGGAAAGAAGAACATTAGTCTTGTTTAATCTAGGAGCTCTTCTTTACAGGAAACACGGCTCAATGGGCAGACTAAAATTTTCTCCATTCAAAACACCCGATTAAACCAGCCAAAATTAAAATAACTTGTTTATCATGCCTCATCTGCTATCTATTGTGTACTTACAACTAGTCTCCATTACAAGGGGAAGAGAGAGCAGTAGATTGAGTTGAATACATTTGGGTTTATTTTGCGTTTCAGTGCATTTTAACCTGGTTTTACCAAAAATAGTGACTCATTACAAACAATAGAACTCATGACAAACAAGGAAAAAAGATAACATGGAATCATCAAGCCCATCAGCTGGAGTCTCTGCTCAGACAATGCTAAATAAACCGCTCTAATGCTTTATTTAAATGCTTTCAATCTGCTTTATGTTCAGTAAAAATCAAAATAAAGTGAGAAAAACAAGATGTTTGGCACATTTAAGATTTGTGACGCATATACGCAAAATTTAAAGTGAACATTGTTATTGCAAAATGGACTATTAAAAAATGAATTTACAACATGAAAATAAAGGATGAACACACATTCAACCTATAGAAGAAGAAAAATGACAATTAGAAACAAAAACGCACAATTAAATAATTGAAAGCTGTTAATAAATTAATATATGTTTAAATAACTAAATGTATAAATGTAAGCATTTATGATTGCCAGCTAAATCTATATTTAAACATATTTACTTTTTTATTTCAAAATGTTATCTTTTTATTTACAAATTTATTTCCAAATTGGTTTATTTCTACATTTCTAGGTATGTATGTAAATTTGCGCTAAACGATAACCTTATATTTCACAGTTTGTCGATAAAAGCTAATTATAGCAGTTATGATTTAATAACACGTCACCACTTAGTAGGGCGTGCAATTTACTTAATTTTTGATAATGAGGAATATTCTTTGAGTTTATACTTTATGTCTGCACATGTGTAGTAACAGCTCTATGAAAACTCCTTTTCTCAGCAGCAGCACATCTCTAGAAACAACGATGATTCTAGGATTTCCATTCTACATTTTTTTATTTTTTATTTACATCGGTGGCAGCAGATAGATGCTTCTGAAATTCCTATTGTTCAGTTATAGGTTATTGAACACAATAAGGTGTAATAGTGGAGACGATCACACCATAGAGAAAACAAACATTAACGCCGTGAAGTTCTCACCAATCCAGAACATCGATAAACAGTTTGAACGGACTGGTTTCTTGAACACATTGAATGGAATCCTTCTAGCTTCGCTAACCTGTTCTCTGCAGATAATTAAAGGTTTTTGCAGATCAGAAAAAGTGAATGTGTGTGGAGCAGTGACAGGCTAGCACTAGCTGCTAACATTAGCATGCTCTGACTTCTCAGCGGAAGCTCCAACTAATTTAAAAAGCACTATGTATATATCAGTATAAATATCACTATAAATAAGAAAAATAAAAGTCTATCAAATGGAAGAAGTACAATGTTCCTGTTTGACAACAAAATCTATTTTCCTGTTTTAATTGTCTTATTTAATGAATGTGTAAAAATTCACTTAAATTTAATAACCAATGCAACAGTTATTAAACGAACAAAAATTCCTTCATATTTTGTTAATATAGAGACAATAATAATAAATATAAAAAGATTATTAAGAAGAATATTTCCAAAGTCAAAAAAAATTCATTTTAAAACAGTTTAATAATTGTGACTTAAATAACTACTTAAATAATTGTGATCGTCCTTTCTTCCATAATCGAGCAGCTCTACCATTTAGGTCCCACACCTAATGAGCTATGAAATTAATGACAAGCCATGACCTGCACCTAACCATTCGTTCAATTAATAAGCTTTAATTTTATGCAGTAGTCTATATTAAACAGGTATTCAAAGTATATCATAGTACTGACTAGAAGTCACAGAACAACATTTAGCATCAAGATCCAGTTACCTGAGCCCGGGATTCAACAGAGCATCCATTTTGAGGAAGATGTGAGGATTGGCAGCTTGAAGACACTGCAACACTTGGGCAAACTAGCTCAAAGTAGTTTGGTCTCAGACACACCATCACACCTGTGAAAGAGAGACAAAGTCTTTAAGAAAATCAGAAACAGTTGAACATTATACAGTAGCAAGCAAAGCACGTGCGCCACCAGGTCAACAATCACTACAGTTGGAAACCAGGAGTTAAAAGCTGAGCGATGCAACATAGCTCAACATATCTGTCTAAGAATTGGCTCTTGGTATGTGTTTAAACGGATATGGTGTCGAGTGCTATAAACATACAAATAGTTGAAAAAACATTGTGGTTCAATATACCCATTTTTTATCACTCATCCTGAAGCTGATGCTGATCACCTAGTTGTTGTTGGTGTTACATTGTTCTAACCACTCTTTGTTTGTTAGTTTCTGTTCAGTTTTTTCCCTGTCCGGCGATCTGTTCATCGATTGATCTTAAGGGCAAAAAGTCTGGAAAGGTGGTGGAAAAAATGGCGGGAAGGTGACGAGCACCTGCCTCAGTCAGCGAGGCTCCCAGAGACCTCACAGAGGAACTCCTATTTACTCTACCTGATCCTCACGAGGACTTTGTGCTAAAATAGAACTATATAAAACAAATTGAGGGTGTCACGGTGGCGCAGTGGGTAGCACGGTCATCTCAGAGCAAGAAGGTCGCTGGTTCGAGCCTCAGCTGGGTCGGTTGGCTTTTCTGTGTGGAGTTTGCATGTTCTCCCTGTGATCGTGTGAGTTTACCCCAGATGCTCCGGTTTCCCCCACAAGTCCAAATACATGCGGTATAATTGGGTAAAAACGGGTGTGTGGATGTTTCCCAGCGATGGGTTGCGGCTGGAAGGGTTCATTCCGCTGTGGCGACCCCGAAAGGGAAGATAGAAAATGTATGGAAACCAAATTGATTGATTGAGACAGAGCAAATAATAATTAAAAAAGTGTATATTTTGTCATGTGCCATGGCTGCGGCACCCGGAGAGCAGTCAGGGAACTGGTGCTCGCTAGAGTCGTTAGTCGATCTCCTTATAAACTAGACTACAAGTGTATACTTTATATAATTAATTAGTCTACCTCCAGGCGTTCAGCCATTTTTTTATTGATTATTACTTACTCATCATTCATAATTTGTACTACAAAATGAACCCTTAAAGACTAAACATGTTTTCGCTTTAAAAAGGCTGTCATTTTTATTCTCCTGTGTTTTGTTTACAGAGATTAACAAACAGAATAACTGGACATTAGCTCAAGTTAGAGCGGTTATTTTTAAAATACAAGAAAATATATCTGTAATTACAGTGCATTAGAGCTTATTGATGTAGTTTCCAAAGACGAGAATAATTGTGATTTCAAATATTACCTAAACAATCGGGATAATTATTTTTCCAATAATCGAGCAGCACTAGTGTTTGGAAAAGAAATGTTTCTGAAAATATTCACATAACAGATACTTTGCAGTAGAACCAACACTTCAAAAGAACAATTATTGTGCATATTAAAATAAACTTTCCAATCATTTTAAGTTGTGTTATGGAGCTTTTTCCAAAAAAAAAAAAAAAAAAAAACTAAACCCTACCTAATTAGGGCCCGAGCACGCCAGCGAAGCTGTGCGGCGAAGCCCTATTGTATCTGTTAGGATTATTATTATTATTCTTACGCTTCCTAAATCGCAAATTTCACCATCTAGACGTGCTCGAAAACTCACCAAAATCGGCAATAATTTAAAGCTTGGTGGAAATTGCGATCTGACACAGTCGGCGTGATCGTAGCATAAAAAATGGCTCTTCAGCGCCCCCTGGAAAAATCGGGGTCCGGTTCGACCTACAGTCACGAAAATCGGCACACATATGTACCACCTCTAGCCAAGTAGAAAAGTCTCTTACAGGTTTTCGCCAAATCGTACAGGAAGTCGGCCATTTTGAAAAAACCCCACAATTTTGAAAAAACATCATCTTGCACTTTGACGAACTCCTCCTAGGAAAATTGCCAGATCGAGCTGAAAATTGGTGTGGTTACTCGGGAGACATTTGGGATGAAAAGTTATCAAAAGCGCAGCAGTTTGTAAAACGGTCTTTGGGTGGCGCCCCCACGAATTTCACCATTCAAAAATGTGCCTAAAATTGACATATTTTTGAGTATATCTCCGTTGTAGTTTATCCGTTGTCCACGAAAACGGCCTGACATGATGAGCTTGGAAGGCTGAATAAAATGATAGGCCGCAATGTGACACCACTCTTAGAGTAGCTCTACAGCGCCCCCCTGAATGTTACTAAAATAGATGTTTTAGCTGTTTTGACACCTTAAACATGTTAGAAACCCCACCAAATTTCGCCTAAACCTCAGCCTCAATAAATATAGTAATCTGACGCTGTTTCTACAACTTTACTTTGGACGACAGCGCTGCAGCGCCATCTAGTATGCGAAAACAGCTCATCTCGCATTTTAACGAACTCCTCCTAGGAAAATTGCCAGATCGAGCTGAAAATTTGTCTGGTGACTCTTCAGACAGTATGAACCAAAAGTTATCAAAAACGCAGAATTTCGTCGCACGGTCTTTCTGTGGCACCGCTTCGAATTTGAGCCTTCTCAAATGTATGGGGATATTGGTACTTGTTACTGTACCTCTCACATCCTTCATCCAATCACTGAAAAAAATGTATGGAATGATGAGCTCACCCCTCAGAACAATTAGATATGCTTACTTGATGATACACTCATAGCGCCTCCTGGTGGCTGTATGAATTCCAAGGGATACTAATGTATTTGTTGCTTTATCTCTTACAAATTTAACTCAATGTACATGACAAAAAATTTGCATGATGAGCTGGTAATTCTAAATGGAATAATATGCTCATGGCATGAGACTGTTATAGCGCCACCTGGAGGCTTTCTGAAATGTGTTTAAAATAGCTGTTGTCAATAGGTAGTGAATGTAAAAAATGTATGGAATGATGAGCTTACCCCTCAGAACAAGTGGATATGCTTACTTAATGATACACTCATAGCGCCTCCTGCTGGCTGTATGAATTCCAAGGGAAATTAATGTATTTGTTGCTGTATCTCTTACAAATTTAACTTAATGTACATGACAAAAAAAATGTAAGACCAGGGGGCGGCATCTTTGGATCCCGCGGATGCATCGTGCGAGGGCCCGCCCATCGCTGCTTGCAGCTTTAATTGTCCATTACATTTTGAATACATAAAAAACCAAAATTTATCTAAACTTTTAAATTATTGGGACATGTTCACACCTACACTTGTACTCTTTGTGTCTCTGGTTCTGTCCCAACTGCTACACCTGTGGACTCATGAGCTTAAAAAAAGTGTGCGCATGCGAAGTGCACAAGTAGGCGAGTCACTGGTGATTTTTATGTTCCGAGTGTGCTCATTACCGCCTTATATGCGGTCTTCGATGATGCCTGCATCGGTGCAGCCTTCCTCCACCATACTACCCAGAATTCTTTGCAAATGAGCACACGATTGTTGGGAGGAGCTCACTCAGATCGGAGACAGAGAGGAAAGCACCAAAGTGACTCGAAAACATCTACCAGAGAAATTACTTAGAGATTTATTATTCAATATTCAAACAGTCATGTTGATAAAGTGTGATAATACAGTCCTAAACAGATTGTGTTCCAAAACAAAAATGTAGAGCAACATTTATTCCAACAAATGTTCAAGCAGGCTCTATGTAGCAGACTTCACAACTAATCTACATGAGAACACCTCAGAATTAAACACAGAGTGCAGTTTGAGGTGAAACGTCAGCAAGAAACCTGGTAGAAATAAACAAAACTTTGTCATATTTAACAGTTTTCAGTTCTCCATCTAATCTCGCATATTAAATAAGGTTAAAATGCTAATTTTGCCTCAAATGTTATTAAGGGCTACTAAAATGTGACGTCCAATTTTTCCCATTATATCGCAATATAATACAGATAGTCAGCAGAAAATACCATGATACACGTGTCTCCATTGGTTTAAAAAGATGTCAGTCGATGAGTTAAACCAGTGTTTCTCAATTATTTTCTGTCGCGCCCCCCTAGGAAGAAAAAAAAAACATCTCGTGCCCCCCCGCGCAACTATAAATAGTATTATTTGTCTTTAAATTTGTTATAAGTACACCTCTGCATAACACAGTATCCTTATTAACGTATAAGAGAAAAAATAAAGAAATATGGACCAACTTGCAACAAAGAATAGCTTTATTAACTGTAGCAGAAAAGATTTAAGGTGCATCTGTAATGTGAAAAAACATTAACTCCTTAATAAAACTATAAACATTGTTTGACTGATCACGATTGCTGGCAATATTCGGTGCATTTTCGCTGAAAAAAATTCAAGCGGTTTTTCAGTGTGATTGGGGTGTAATGTCTTTAAGTGACGCTTTCATTTATTTGGCTTCATGCTGTCCGCTGCCAACATTTTTAGACTCAGTAAGCACACCTGTCTCTCCTCGTCTCCCACCGGAGTCACAGTGAAGCCAAGCGCTACATACGCGTCGTCATATTTCCTCGTCTTAGCTTTCAGGAGACTTTCGTTTGTCTCTTTATCTCCTTCTCTCTCCGCCTGTCTTCTACACTTCGTGTCTATACTTCATACTCTGCCAATGAGAGTGCCATTTCCCCCTAATGTAGTGGAGTGGTATTGCACTTTATTCTAAAAAATGTTTTAATAAAAAAGCATGTTCCCCAAGGTCAAACGTGCCCCTTGACGAAGCCCCACTATTTGACAACCACTGAGTTAAACAATCATAAGCAAGAGTTTCCAGCAAGCGTTCTTTTAAAGCACCTCTTCCTCCACCCCCTCCACACTTGCGGCTGCCATGCTTTCTACGAAATTACACGCAAATGCAATGAGGGCAATCTATACTTGTGCATCAAGCCTAGCAATTTTCCTTTGCTAAAGCTGCGCATTTACATGACACCTGACACACGCCTCTGAAATGTTCTAATTTCTCATCAAGGTTTTGCACAGTGCAAGCTACATAATTAGGTGAGGTAAAGCAGAACAAGCACTTCTCTTTCTTGGCTTGTGGTCCATGTTTCACACCAGATAATTAAGTCCAACTTTGGTCATCAGTGTTTTGGTCAGCTATTTGGCCATTTGGACAGCTAGAAGTTAGCATTGTTATCCTGCCTCATTGTAATATTGATCAGGGCAAAGGCAATGCAATGGATGAAGATATATTTATATGATGCATGATGAGGTAAATAACACATTTGTTAGCATCTGGGTTATGTTTTGGTTAGCTGATGGTTAGAATTTTTCATCACACCAATATTGATCGCTGCATAGACAGAGCGTGACTATAGATGTTTCGAGGAAAAATGAGAGCATGAGCAGTGTTTTAATAAACATATCACATATGTTTCTTCTTGTGGATGTGATATTGGCATTGAAAAAAAACTGCACAGCATGTAAAAGGTATCTTCTGATTAAACATTTCTACGGCAGATTTTAAATGGTTTAGTATGTCCTCGTTTTGAGAAAAATAAAATAGAATTTAAAAAGGTCAAATGTTTTACATGTTTCAGCTCTCACCAGGAAACCAGTAGCCATTAGGGGTAAACTATTTACCTCAGTTTTTAAATGTGTTTGGGGGAGAATGGGGCAGAAACATATTTTCTGTTTTTTTTTTTTCTAACGTAAAACACGTGATGTCAGCAGGTCAATCTGCCTGAAAACAATAACATATTTTGATAATATTGTTACCGTTTATTTTCTAAACATCTGCAACAATAACCATTAGGGTTCTTCAGAAGAATGCAGCTATTTGAATAAAAAGCCTAAGACACCAGCGCCCTTATTCATAATTATCCCGCAGTTGAAGCGACCTGCGGCGGGTAGGATAAAATCGATCTCGTGGTCCGTTTAAGGCCTACAGGGAGGCCTCGGTTCATCTATTCTCACGCTTTTACAAATCACAAAGTCAGTACGATACACCGGTCGTATATTACAGCCCGACTACATACCAAAATAGAGTAACGGTCATGTAATCTGTTATATAGATATGAAAACGTCTCTAATATGAACAGTTTCCGTTGCCCCTGAAAGCTAATTTCCTGAGCTCAGTGGGCTAACACAGGGCTGGTGATGCATGAGAGGGATCTAGTCGTGTTATTAAAAAGGCTTAAGTTTGTAGCGTTTAGTTAACGTTAATGACTAGTTATTGAAGTCCGGAAACCCGTATTAGTGGCTCAATAAACCGCGGGTTAGCCAGCTAGCCACACAGGAGCTTGTCTTCTCGTTAACGTCAGGATAACATTATGTTGTGCATGCAGTCACTACTATTTTGGAAAACACCACTGTGTTGGTGCAAATACTCACATCTTGTAGGTCTCCAATTCAGTCAAGCACTCCATCTTGCAGAACGATGGACTTTATTTCGCCACATACATCCAACTCAGGCTAAATCCAACCAGGAAATCGCTGCAAAGATGACCGTCGGTCTGGTGTTCGGGATTACTTGCATTTAAAGATCAGCAAATAAGTGAATAATAGTCGTTGGTCGACTGCTGTTCGCTGTTTTTCTGGAGCGAGCTCTGGAAGGCACCATGTTTTTTTGTCTCATGCTCGATGAAACGATCTTCCTCCGGTGTTATGACATTTTATTTCACTGAGAAATTTCGTTTCAATGGCTGAAAATGTTTCATTAATATTCATGAGCTTCCGCACATGCGCGTGCGGTCTAGGGAACTGAATACGTCAAGTACTTTAACGCCTCAATGTAAACGCAGTATCGCTAGTTATAAGAAGAAAGAAAATAATGGTAAAAGATAAATAAATGTAGAATTTTATTCTTTGCAATCTATATTTCTTTTTTGTAAAGAGAGATATTTTGCTTGTGAAATATTCATACAGGAAATTAAAAAACAGAGACCTTGGAAAGTTTGAGCATTTCACCAGTGACTTGAAATTTAATTGTAAAAAATCTACTCTATAGAAAATACCACACAAATAATTAAACCAGCTAGCGCTATTTCAAACAACACAGAGTTTTAGCTCCCATGGCATCTGGCACGAGCATATAATATTAGCCACCTGTAATTCTCATTGGACGCAGAGCAATGCCATATTACTCAAACGTTATATTTAATCATATTTATGAATATGTTGGTTGTGGTTAAACGAGAAATGGACAATACAATCAGGTTACAACAAATTGTAAGGCACAAATACTGTAATAATTGACCAAATCTCCGCATTTGCCATGGTCGAAAGCTTACTTGCACAACAGCTAAACATAAACTGACTTTATTTTAAATCAACAACTTATTAATGGATGCTATCTTTTTATTTTCACAAAAATGCTTTATTTAATTAACATACAGTTTAAAATGAGATGCAGAATTGTGTACTTTCAGAGTAATGTTCCCTCATTAAAAACATGTCTCAAGTCATATTCAGATAGCTGTAGACTACTAACCCATCAGAAGAACCACTAATGCATCTCAATCAAGCAGCAATCTCCTGCTTTCCCTTTCGATGAGTAATAGGAAGTGACTGAACAGCCACTGGGGGCTGACTCCAGAAGTTGTTGGTTCTCATTCACTCCAATGTCAAAGCTGCTCAAATTTGGAGCTCAAAAACATGTTTCCACCCCTGGGTCCAAAAGGTTTGCTGGTTCAATTCACTAGTTTTCACCTCTATGAACACTCTGAGGATATAATTTTTTTTTAAACAAGTTTCTTTAAGATATATTAAGAATTAAACTTTTAGCCAATCTTCAATACAGCCGTGTCTTCTATGCACACATTTTCAAAAACTGGCTATGAATATTTCTTTGCCAGAATCCAAGGGGAAACCTCTAGCTTTTCCTGCCGGGGCACAACTGTAGTACCTCTACTGGCCATAAGGAGGTCCGGGCAGAAGTGACCTGGTTCTCATTTACTCATTTACTCCATGGTATATTCAGTCAATGATCCAAATGAAGAACCTACACACTGACTGACCCGGAAGTGTACCCATAGTAGAACCACTTTGGATAAACAATGCAAAGAAAGTATCGTTTTGGATGTTGTGATGCACAGAGGGACTGGCCATGTGGAGCTGTAGGTGATGGTTCTTAATCCATGTAGAGATGTTGTTCAGGAATTCTGCAATGATGAGTCATTGTGAGGGAATAATAGATAGATTTGAGTTTCATCAGCGTAGCAGTAGTACGAGAATCCATGTATGTGGATGAAAGGGCCCAGGGAGGTGGTGTAGATAGAGAAGAGAAGAGGACCAAGGACTGAATCTTGAGGAACTCCGGTGAGCAGTCGATGAGTGTTGGAAACCTTACCTCTCTACCTGACGCTGAAAGATCTGCCAGTGACCCTCTGAGAACAAGCTGATGTGAAACTCTCTGTAAATTCTGTCAAATACTGTGAGGCCCTCCCATTAATTACCAAAAACTCCGCCCCTTCGGAGACCTCCATTTCGCTAATGAATAGCCCTGGCTCAGAAGGTTTGCCATGTCATGGGACATAGAAATGTATAACTGTGCTCCTTTACTCCTATCAAAGGAACCTTTAAGGATTTTACACTCCTGGTTTTAATTTATGGAGGAAATGCATCAGGAGATCTACTAAAACACACGTTTGTTTGCTCAAGCCATTTTGCTCCAGCTGTTTTTGATCGCACAGGCCTGAAGGTGTTAAGAAAGATGCTGGTGGTGATGGAACCATGTGCGTGTGTGCAGTTTTGATTTTGGATTTAGAAAAACAGACCGTGTCTATTATTAAGAGGCAGGAAGGTCCAGAGTTTGTATGTTTTGTATATTTTGTTTAGAACATTTTTGTACACACTAGCAAAACAAAAAGGGCTTTAAAGAGGAAAAACAGGTCAGAGATAACAAAAAGAATTACAATTTTTAGAATAAACAAAAAAAGAAGTGATCAGAAAAGCTCAGTCAGTAAACACATGTTTAAATAGAGGAGGGTTTACTCTGGATTTAAATCTGACTAAAGTTTTAGCATCTCTAATTCTGGAAGCTGGTTCTAGCTGCGGGCAGCATAGTACCTGAAAGCAGACTATATGCTAAGAGTGAACTCGTGGCTGTTCTACCTGATTTGAATCTAAGGATCTGATTGGTTTCTATATACTCAGCAGATGTATTTTGGTGCAGAGCTGTTTTAATGATATTTTTTTAAATAACACACTTTTAATTTGCTATTAAATGTTTAATGAAATTCAACATTTCAACAGGCAAAACCTCCCAAAAACATCCTTAAACCCCAAAACTTTACAAAATCCAACATGCAAAAACCTACAATCGCAACCAACAAAACTATCTAAAAGCATAATTCAAACCTACAAACTTCCCAAAACACAGAACTTGAACTAAAGAGTTCCCAAAATATCATTTGAACCTATAAAACCTCTCAAAACCAGGTTACACACCTTTGATAAGAAATATTAAAGATTACACTGTAAAATATTTGATGTGAAAATGACAGCATTTCTCTCCAAATTTCAATAGCTTTGCTCAAACCTCATTCTGGGATAACTTGCTGGTTTGATTTAAAAATAATGATTAATGCTGTACATTTTAGATCTCCAAGTGCATCATGGGAATTTAAACTGGTGCAGAAAGTGATTTCAATGTATCTTAATATGCTTTATACAACTGGGTTAATTAACTATTAATACAGTCTCATTCTAGTTAAACATAGGTTTTTATTAGTCATAATTTCTGTTTCAGATTTCTTTAACTGTGTTTTGACTCATCACAATAGCAGTTTAGATATCTGCTATGTTTATTTGGCTAGACGTGATGTACGCGAGTGATATCTGCAAATCATTTACTGCTGCTCACAATCCTTCATCCATCCATCCATCCATCTTCTCCCGCTTATCCGGGGCCGGGTCGCGGGGGCAGCAGTCTAAGCAGGGATGCCCAGACTTCCCTCTCCACAGACACTTCTTCCAACTCCCCGGGAGGGATCACGAGGCGTTCCCAGGCCAGCTGGGAGACATAGTCCCTCCAGCGCGTCCTGGGTCTTCCCCGGGGCCTCCTCCCAGTGGGACATGCCCGGAACACCTCCCCTGGGAGGCGTCCAGGAGGCATCCGGAACAGATGCCCAAGCCACCTCAGCTGACTCCTCTCGATGTGGAGGAGCAGAGGCTCTACTCCGAGCTCCCCCCGGGTGACGGAGCTTCTCACCCTATCTCTAAGGGAGCGCCCAGCCACCCGGCGTAGGAAGCTCATTTCGGCCGCTTGTATCCGGGATCTTGTCCTTTCGGTCATGACCCAAAGCTCATGACCATAGGTGAGAGTAGGGACGTAGATCGACCGGTAAATCGAGAGCTTCGCCTTTTGGCTCAGCTCCCTTTTCACCACAACAGACCGATACAGCGACCGCATCACTGCAGATGCTGCACCGATCCGTCTGTCGATCTCGCGCTCCATCCTCCCCTCACTCGTGAACAGGACCCCCGAGATACTTGAACTCCTCCACCTGAGGCAGGAGCACTCCACTGACCTGGAGAGGGCAGGCCACCTTTTCCCGGTCGAGAACCATGGCCTCAGACTTGGAGGTGCTGATCCTCATCCCAGCCGCTTCACACTCGGCTGCAAACCGCCCCAACGCACGCTGCAGGTCCAGGCCCGAAGAAGCCAACAGGACAACATCATCTGCAAACAGCAGTGATGAAATCCTGAGGTCCCCGAACCGGACCCCCTCCGGCCCCCGGCCGCGCCTTGAGATTCTGTCCATAAAAACTATGAACAGAACTGGTGATAAAGGGCAGCCCTGCCGGAGGCCAACGCGCACTGGGAACAGGTCTGACTTTGTGCCGGCAATGCGGACCAAGCTCCTGCTCTGGTTGTACAGGGACCGGACAGCCCTTAGCAGAGTGCCCCGGACCCCATACTCCCAGAGCACCTCCCACAGGACACCACGAGGGACACGGTCGAACGCCTTCTCCAAATCCACAAAGCACATGTGGACCGGTTGGGCGAACTCCCATGACCCCTCGAGGACCCTGCAGAGGGTATAGAGCTGGTCCAGTGTTCCACGACCAGGTCGAAACCCGCATTGTTCCTCCTGCATCCGAGGTTCGACTATCGGCCGAACTCTCCTCTCCAGTACCCTGGCATAGACTTTCCCCGGGAGGCTGAGGAGTGTGATCCCCCGGTAGTTGGAACACATCCTCCGGTCCCCCTTCTTGAAAAGAGGGACCACCACTCCGGTCTGCCATTCCAGAGGTACGGTCCCTGACTGCCACGCGATGCTGCAGAGACGTGTCAACCAGGACAGTCCCACAGCATCTAGGCACCTGAGGTACTCAGGGCGGATCTCATCCACCCCCGGTGCCTTGCCACTGAGGAGCTTACCGACCACCTCAGTAACTTCGGCTTGGGTGATAGACGAATCCACCTCAACTACCCCAGCCTCTGCCTCCTCGACAGAGGACGTGACAGTGGGATTGAGAAGATCCTCAAAGTATTCCTTCCACCGCCCGACCACATCCCTGGTCGAGGTCAACAGCTCTCCACCTCCACTGTAAACAGTGTTGGTGGGGCACTGCTTTCCCCTCCTGAGGCGCCGGACAGTTTGCCAGAACTTCTTTGAGGACGACCGATAGTCTTCCTCCATGGCCTCCCCGAACTCCTCCCAGGTCCGAGTTTTTGCCTCTAACACAGCATTGGCTGCTGCGCGCTTGGCCTGCCGGTACCGGTCGGCTGTGTCCGAAGTCCCACAAGCCAACCATGCCTGATAGGACTCCTTTTTCAGCTTGACGGCATCCCTTACTTCCGGTGTCCACCACCGGGTTCTGGGATTGCCGCCACGACAGGCACCAGAGACCTTACGGCCACAGCTTCGCACTGCGGCAGTGACAATAGAGGTGGAAAACATGGTCCACTCGGACTCCATGTCTCCAGCCTCCCCCGGTATCTGGTGGAAGCTCTCCCGGAGGTGGGAGTTAAAGCTCACTCTGACAGGGGGCTCTGCCAGACGTTCCCAACAGACCCTCAGCATACGTTTGGGTCTGCCAGGTCTTTCCGGCCTCCTCCCCAGCCATCGGATCCAACTCACCACCAGGTAGTGATCGGTTGATAGCTCAGCCCCTCTCTTCACCCGAGTGTCCAAAACACATGGTCGAAGGTCAGATGATACGACAACGAAGTCAATCAACGACCTACGGCCTAAGGTGTCCTGGTGCCACGTGCACCGATGGACACCCTTGTGCTTGAACATGGTGTTTGTTATGGACAAACCGTGACGGGCACAGAAGTCCAATAACAGAACACCACTCGGGTTCAGGTCGGGGAGGCCATTCCTCCCAATCACGCCCCTCCAGGTGACGCTGTCATCCCCCACGTGCGCATTGAAGTCCCCCAGAAGAACGATGGGGTCCCCGGTTGGAGCACTTTCCAGCACCCCTCCCAGGGACTCCAAGAAGGCCGGGTACTCTGCACTTCTGTTCGGCCCGTAGACCGTAACAACAGTGAGAGACCTGACCCCAACCCTAAGGCGGAGGGAAGCGACCCTCTCGCTCAATCCTTCATTGACTTACATATTTGCAACATGCAAACATATTTGCAGATATATACAGACAAATCTGTTTCTATTCTGATTTAAAAGCTCATTAATATCCTGATTGGAGTGGCTTATCTTCAGTCCATCACAGAGCCACATTCACTCATCGTTCACTCAGAGATCAAAGAAATCGTTCAGATGAAAAACAAACACAATTAATAGAATAGATTTATTTTATTCTTATTTGTTAACATGAAAGATTAATCTGGACGCTGGTAATAATAATAATAATACATTTTATTTCATGGCGCCTTTCTCGACACTCAAGGGCTCCGTACAGAGTCAAACCAGGCAATATATAAACAAAACAAGGATAAAAGACAATATAATACAAATAAAACAAAGTGGAGTATGCTATCTTGAAGAGATGGGTCTTAAGTCTGGATTTAAAAATTGATAAAGTTTCAAGGTTTCGAATGCCAAGGGGGAGTGAGTTCCAAAGATGGAGAGGAGTGGAGAGGAGTTGGGTCCCCTCCCGGGACATCCTGGATCGCTCTCTTATCAATGATTTTATATCGTTTTGCTGCTCGTTCTCGGTGAGCCCCTAGAGGCGCTCGTTAAGTGGAGGGTACTGTTAGGTCTGTTTCTATGTATGGTTTGCTCGTTAAGCTTGTTTCCTTCTTCTCCTGCTGTCAGGGAGAAGACTTTTGTGTTTATCCCTCCGGAGAGGCGTACCTTGGTTTCCTTTTTTTCTACTGCTGCTGTCAGCAGTTTTGTTTTCTCTTAATAAAAGACTTTAAGTTCACCCCCCTCGCATTTGGGTTCTTCTCAGCCTCTCCGTGACACCATTACGTTCCCCATCAGTTGGTCACTACAGCTTATGTCGATACACACTGCAAAACGCCACAACGTAGGATCTAATAAAGGCATTAAAAGACCCATTAAATAGCTAACAAAAAAAAGAAAGAAAAAAAGAATCACAGCTACAGTGGAGATGGTTCTGAGAAGAGAACCATGGTTGTTGGTGGTTTCTCCAGCAGCAGGCCTGCTCCGTGATTTCCTCGGGAACAGCAGAGCGAGGACATCTCGGAGCTTCATTAATCCTGCGAACACAAAAATCAGATCAGCGCTGTTCTCCTAAAACAGAGACTTTTATTTTGTGGATTTGTTTGTAGTGTACTATTTGTTTTTGTTTAAAGGTGTGTATTTGCTAAGTGCTCTGCCAGAATATAATATATACATAAATGTATTTAACATTTATGATATTTACTGAACGATTGTGGAAAACAATCTAATTGCAATTTTTTTAAAGAAATATTGTGATTGCGATTGTCAATGCGATTTTTTAAAAATCCTTTACTCCTCTATATTTTTCAACAATGATGATTAATGAATCACTAAAGTAAAGGAAAAAATATATATTTAGATTACACATAAATGTAAAGTAAGAATTATATCAATTGTACAACAAACAAAACAAACCTTGTAGTAAACATTTATATCAAAGTCAGTAAGAAGGCACACACACTTAAGTGTAGACTGAAAGAACAACATAAATGTGACTGACATTTATTGCACTTGTTAAATCATGGTCTGTGTTTCTATATATATATATATATATATATACATATATATATATATTTTTTTTTTTTCACTTTTTTTTAAACCCATGTTAAAGGCCATTGCCCTACTGCATAGTTCTCTATATCTGCAGTTTTCTTTTGGAAGGAAAACCATCATATTCACTTTTGCAGGGTTTAAAGAGAACCGAGTGAAGTCACTAAAATGCCTTCAGTGCTAAAAAGGTGTTTGGTTGCTCTCTCAACCCGGTGGCAGTGCATTTACATTTACATTTATGCATTTGGCAGACACTTTTGTCCGAAGCGATTTGCAGAAGAGGACAGACATTATGCAATTTGTTACACAGTCAAAGTCTATCTCAGCTTCTCATAATAGAAGTTGTATAACCTGGTCAATAAACCATAGTAGGAAGAAAATAAAGTTTTTTTATATAGTAGGTGTTCCTTGAAGAGGAGAGTTTTCAGTTACTATTTGAAAGCTGTTAGTGTCGCTGCTTTCCTGACTGGATCAGGAGTTTGTTCTGCTAAGAGATGTGGGACGTGGGGGTCGCTGTTCCTTCTCTGAGCGCAGGCTTCTGGAGGGCATGTAGGAGCGTATGAGCTTGTGGAGGTAAACAGGGGCTGATTTGAAGATTTGTAGTTTTGTACGCCAGCATCAGTGAATTGATTTTAAAACGACCTGCAATGGGGAGCCAGCGAAGGGTGATGAAGAGGGGAGTAACATGAGCTTGCTTTGGCTCCTTGAAGATACGATGAGCTGCAGAGTTCTGGATCATCTGCAGAGGTTTGAGTGTGTTTGCTGGAAGTCCTGCTATGAGAGTGTTGCAGTAGTCCAGACGTGAGAGGACCAGAGCCTGAACCAGGAGTTGAGTTGCATGCTCAGTTAAGAAGGGCCTGATCTTTCGAATGTTGTGCAGTACAAATCTACACGCTCGAGTTATCTTAGTAATGTGGTCTTTGAAGGACAGCTGTTCATCCAAAATCACTCCAAGATTCCTGACTGTAGGAGAAGGGGTGACTGTAGAGGATTGCAGCTGGATGGTGAAGTCGTGATGCACAGAGGGATGGCCCGGGATTACCAGAAGTTCTGTCTTAGCCATGTTGAGCTGTAGGTGAGGGTTCTTCATCCAAGTAGAGATGTTGTTCAGGCAGTCAGTTATGCGGGTAGTTACTGTTTGGTCACCAGGGGGGAATCAGCGTAGCAGTGTCATCAGTGTAGCAGTAGTACGAGAATCTGTGTCTGTGGATGATAGGGCCCAGGGAGGTAGTGTAGATAAAGAAGAGAAGAGGACCAAGGACTGAGCCTTGGGGATCACCCTGTGAGTAGTCTATGAGTGATCAACCAGTGAGATAGGACTCAAAGCAGTCGAGTACAGAGCCAATGATGCCCATCCCAGAGAGAGTGGGGAGAAGGATCTGATGGTTGACTGTGTCAAACGCTGCAGAGAGGTCTTGATGATCTGTGGTTAGCCCTGGCATCTCGCGGCGCTTCCGTCCCAGACAACAAAGCAGTCTCTGTTGAATGTCCATTCTTAAAGCCTGATTGGTTGTCATCAAACTTGTTCTGAGTCAGGAAGGAAGACAGTTGATTGAAGACGACCCACTCGATGAGTTTTGCAGTGTAGGGCAGCAGAGAGACAGGTCTGTAATTGTCCACCAGTGATGTGTCGAGTGTGGGTTTCTTGAGCAGCGGGGTGACTCTGACCACTTTGAAGGTGTTAAAGAAAATGTCGGTAGTGATCGAGGAGTTGATGATGTGACTGAGGGCAGGCGTGATGGTAGGTGAGATGGTTTGTAGAAGGTAAGAGGAGAAGGGATTGAGGGGGCAAGTGGCTGGATGCGCTGAGTGAAGGAGTTTCACCTGATCTTCTGTGAGTGGAGTGAATGCGGACATGCAAGGTGTCGATGGTTGTGGATAAATTTGTGTGCAAGGTGGTGCAAACTATCTGCTGATGGTGAGGGTTTTGTCTGTGAAGTGATCAGCGAAGTCATCTGCAGTGAGAGTGGTCGCTGAGGGAGGTTGGGGTGGTTGGGGTGAGACAAGTGAACTTTCGGCTGTCCTTTGCATGTTCAATCTTGTTGTGGTAGTTTGTTGTCTTTGCGTCTTGTACCTTGCTTGAGAAAGTAATTTACATCAACATTTGGTGTTGCTGAATTTGATATTGAGTGAGGGACATCTTCATCATAACTAGTGCTGGTCGTAAAGCATTATTAATAACACGTTACTATATCAGCTCACAATTGGCAGTAACTAATACTCTAATGCAGAAAATTTCAAATAAACTAACTCAGCTACCATTACTATCTGCTGGGTTAGTGCATTACTTTGTGTTTTTATTCCTACTTCCTATTTCTTCCTGTTGCATGTTGTTGAACGCCACACGAAGAAGAAAGCTTGTTCAGTGATTGGTCTACATCACCAGATATCGACGAAGAAGAAAGGGTGTTCTGTGATTGGTGGTTGTTACTCTCCTGATACTCACTGTGGCTGTGTTAAATGAGTGTGATCGGGGTGAGTCAAGGTGAGAGAAAAACCATAGACTGTATATAACATGCGCAACTTTTTGTGTTAACGGGAGAAGATTAAAAAATGGGCGTAGCAAGTCTTCCACTAGCATGGGACTGCATTGCCTCCCGATACCCAAAAATGGGTCCAAAAATGTGGGACAGGGGCGTAGTGAAGACATCTAATTTGCTGAATGTTTAAATTGAATAAATATTAAACGTAATAAAAAAATTTCACCCACTCAGTGTTCATGAAGGTCAAAACTAAAGATATGAACAAAAAAACATTACAATACATTACAGGGGTTAAATTTTTTTTTTTCAGCTCAAAAGTTGGGCAGTTTTAACTTTAGAGTGAATGACAACCTGCTCGCTTCTGACCCCACCCACTTGCGGTCATTCGAGGTACTATAGTATATATAAATAGGTACTATAGCAAAATGCAATGCAAAAACAATGCAAAAAAAGTCAGAATGCAAATAAATAAGAATTGTTAAACTAATGTATTTTTCATGCGGCACTGATATTAAAATAAAAGGGCATTCATGTTAGCGTAACTTTTTAACAGTAACTAATTCCTTTTCAACACCAGTAACTAGTAACTGTAACTAGTTACTACTTTTTAGTAACTAGCACAACAATGATCATCAACTACCAAAACTACAAGCTCTTTACCTGAAGCCAGTCGAGCGTATGAAGATCCTCTATCTGAACACGCTGCTCTGGGTCCATCTGGAGGCAGCAGCGGAGAAACTCTATGCATTCTGTGAGGAGAGAGTGAAGAGAGAGAGAGAGAACGCAATGGTTAAATTCTAAGAACATGCATCTCTAAGTTTGCTTGATCTGTCACACATCTCTTACACAAACCTTCCTTCTTCTCCACACCATCATCTACTTCTACAGTGAGTGTAAAGCTTTGTTTAAAGTCTTACCCTTTGATACTCCGCTTCTCCTCCAGGTATTGTTCCAGATCTGGTGCAGAAGTTTGCCCGAGGGGAAGTGGAGCGTTAGCATGGCAAAGAGAAGGAGACCCAGGGACCACACAGTGGCATCTTCTCCATAAAACTTGCTTTCAAAAAAAAACTCCGGAGGAGCATACATTTCCGTTCCTGCAAATCAAACATGATCAGAACAATTCCAACTTCAACAATCTTTTTAGAACCAATCAGAAGCCTTAGACGTACCAATATATGTGGAGAACCTGAAATTGCTGAGGAGTCGACCACACCCAAAATCGATCAACTTGATCTTCAGGGTTTTGGGGTTGATAAGGATGTTTTCCAGCTTTATATCGGAGTGGAACACGCCCCGCCTGCAGCAGATCTGTGCTGCGGAGACGACTTGCCGCATGATGATCCGTGCCACCCCATCTGGAAGACCTTTCTTCCGAGACTTCAGAAATTGAAACAGGTCCTCACAGGGTTTAAAGCTCTCGAGGGCCATGATGCACCGGCCTCTCTCCTCCTTCCAGTCCAGAAGCTCGAGGAACTCTGGTGGTTTAGGCTCTCTGGTGATGAGCAAATGCAGACCCACCTCTACTGGAACTCTTTCAGGAAAACCCTCCTAGAAGAAAGAAATGTTAGATAAACTGTTGCTTTTGTGATTGTTCAGTGTTTGAGAGAAACAGAGAGAGCAGCGCCTTACAATACTGATACGTTCCATGTCATCAGTGGATGCTATTTTAACTGCCACCTGAACACAAAACAGAATGTTAGTTTTGTTCAGTCCTAAAAGCTAAACAGCTCAAGGTCATTCTGTGTAGCAGCTCATACCTGCTGCCAGTCCTCCCACCGAACCCCAGCATAAACACAGCCGAAGCCTCCTTCACCCAGCTTTTTACCGATCAGGTACTTGGAGGAATTGATATCTATGAAGCAGAACAAAAATGAATCAGTGAGTGAACTTCATTAAGCTAAAACTACTTCAACATTGATCCCTGAAATCTTCTGAAAAACTCTTTTCACAATAAACTGATCATTACGTTACTGGAATTCGATGAAAGCATCCAGCACTCCTGGAAGAATATTTCACACTCTTGCTTTTCTCACAGAATCATGGCTGAGAAACTCTCACAGAAGGGTTCTACTCACAGATGATTTTTTTGTTGGTCAAATCATCCTCTGAACTTTTGGAGGCCCAAAACATGTCCTCCTCACTGCTGATGCTGTTTTTCTCCAAGATCTCTGCTGAAGGTGTCTCCTCAGAACAGAGGAGATATTCAGTGCTGTCCTCATCTGACTCCAGGCTGAAGAAAGCAGCATCCTCGTCCTCAAAGGAGTCTGCGGAGCTGTATTGAGAACTGTTGATAGATTCCTCAGCACTCTCGTAGCCATCTTCGAGACCTAACGGAACATTAAGAGATGATTTCAAAGTTACTTCTGGAAGTCTATCACAATCTGCTGCTGAGTTTTTTTTGGAGATGCATCGCTCCAGTTCTATAACACTTACTAAAAACAATACTAAAATCTCTTCTGGAAGCTGATTGATCTTCTCAATCGCAGCAGATGTTTTACTCACTGGCTCTCTGAAGATGATCCTCCTGCTAAGTCGGCTAAGTTTTCATTTCTAAGCTAATTGTTTATGTTTGTTGACATTGATCTTTTGGTTAGCCAAAATTACTTTTAGCTCCCAGAAAAAGAACATAGCATTACACACACATGCATGAACCAACCTCATTATGACTTGAGGCTTGTTTTTGATGAGGGAAAAATACTACAACATGAAAAGTTTAGTTTTATCAAAATATTTGGTAAAACTTTGACTATAATCGCATTCACTTACAGCTAAGAGTGGTTTACTAACACTCTAGTAAACAGTCTCGTTAAACTAGCATAAATAACTAGTGGTGAAATAATTCATAAATAATCACAATGAACGCACACTGATTTTAGATTCCTTTTTTCTCAAGAGAATGTTTAATATAAATAACTACAAATAATACTAATATAACAGACTCCATTCCCCTTTATTAGAGATATAATAAAGGCCTATTTATTAGTTTACCCCTCTAAATAAATGTAAAACACTCAGGAACTGTGATTATTGATGCAAATACAACTAAAGCATTATGAACAACAAAATTATTTTACAGCTGTTAAGTAAAAGTGTAAAAGTTCCCTTGAAATGTGAAAATCAGCGCTGTAGATATAGTTTAGAAAGCATGAATATTATTATTAATATTATTGTTTAGCCATATAGTTTAAATCCGTTTCCTGTTATATAAGCATCGTTTGTGGGCAATATTGAGTTTCTAATTCACTTATTTTATTGTTTTAAAACAAGCTGAATATTATTTTAAAAACCTAAATGCCACAGGAGTATGACAGAGCCATTTTATCACGTGTACACGTTTCAATAACAGATAATAAAAGTATTTCTGTAAGCAGTAATATGATATTAATACATATATTAACGCTAGTATTATATTTGAACTTTACCGTCAGTGCCGCGGAGGAGATCGTTGTTTTCCTTCTCAATCCAGCAGCCGTTTCTGATCCTCCACTCGCGAATCCCCAAACCCACAAGTCCGAGTAGCGTCAACATTGTTTTCCACGACTTTTCATCGACAATATTCGAGAAAAAAATGTTGAAAATGTTCCGCCAAATTTTCTGAAAGCAGCGAACGCGTGAGATTGAAGTTTAAACTATTGCTCGATGAGCGACACTCTCCGTGACGTCACCAGAACTGCGCGACATTCAAAAAGCAGCGATTCAAATAAACTCTGAACTACAACCAAACACGATCCAACTACATGCGATTATTGAGCTTAAATCATTTATGGGTGATGTGTTTCATAAGTTTATGCTTCTGCAGCTGTTTAGAAGAAGTTTGAATGCTAGTTTAGAACGCTAGCATCAACCGCTAGTCAGTTTATGAGCTATTTATCATCTTCCAAGCTCTCTCTGAGAAGCTTTAATCACCCAAAAAACTTTACCTATACATTATTATTCTTGTCAATAAAGTCCCTCTCCTTTCTGAGAACATTTTAATCTCCCACTCAAGCTCTTTTGTCTCGAGGCGTTTAACTTTAGCGGATTCACTTTATAACTGAAACCAGCTCCTCAGATTTACACAAAAACAAGAAGCTGCATTTATGAAAGCAAATACGCGATTACATATGCTAACACATTTATTATTTTATTATTATTCTTTTATTTATTGTTATATGTTGTAGACAAAATAATTAATAATGCACATAAAATATACGTCATTTTCTTTGTTAATTTGAAGTAATATTAAATATTTATTATCTAAATATTTGAATATTTCCCAAGTTTACTATTCATTGGAGACTGAAAAATAAAACTCCACAGAGCTAAACGTTTGTGTTTATTGTAATATTTAAAATAATATATCAAAAAACTTTTTTAGTAAAAACATTAAAACGGACCAAAATAAAGCATTTTAACGTTTTAACATATGCATATATGTTTAGAAAGGTAATACAGAATTAAATAAAATATACATATTTAGCTTATACATTTGGGAAAAAACTATTATTTGCATATAAAGCTTAAGTCTTTATGGTAAGTTGAATATTTTTAAATATTCCTAATTTAAAACTATATTCTCCCTTTTTTTTTACTCTGGTTATATATTTTTTCTCAGATTTTCTAATAACGTATGCAACTGAAACAATGCTTTCTTTTTACATTTGATTGCTTGTCCTAATTAATGTTGATTTTTTGTCAATAAAGTCCAACGTATTTATTCTTGATTGCTGATCAGTTCTCTGCTGCTTTTGGCCACCTCTCCATCCCTTCTCATGACGCTTCCTCAGACACTGAGAAGCTCTGCTCTTGCTTAGATTCCACCTGCCAAAGGATCCTGGACTCTGTGGCTCCAATCAAAACTAGGCGGCCTAAGTCAAAACCAGAGCCCTGGTTCAACGACAGCACCCGTCCCGTCAGGAGGGACTGTCGCAGAGCAGAGCGAAAGTGGAAGAAGGATAAGCTGGAGGTCTCACACCAGATGATGGAAGACTGTTGGAGTCGGTGCCAGACTTCTGTCAAAGAAGAAAAGAGAGAATATCTTGCCAACATCATCTTTTCTCACAGTCAGAATCCCCGTTTGCTTTTTAATACAGTTATACTGGTTCTTAATCCTGTTCAAAGTGTTTGTCTGGATGTCTCTCCTGATAAGTGCAATGAGTTTTTAATGTTTTATCTTGAAAAGATTGCTACCAGCAGAGCTGTGATCACATCTCCTGAACCTGACCCTTCTGCTCCATCCCCTTGCTCTGCTGTCTTTAATCAGTTTGCGCTTGTAACTCTTTCCCTTTTAGAGGATGTGATGGGTCAACTGAAGCCTTCCGGCTCGCCACAAGATCCTATTCCTGCACGATTTTTTAAACAAATATTTTCTAGTATAGCCCTGAGTGTTCCTAGTTCATTAGTAGTCTGTCCTCTGGTGTGGTTCCTGCTAAACTTAATATACTTATAGGCCCTAAACTGCCAAATCTCTAAACTGCCAGATTGGAGAGTTTTCAGTCTGGCTCTTCACAGCACAGAATCAGCACTACTTAGGGACTTCAACGATGTCCTGCTGGCATGTGGTGCTGGTGACCGTGTTGTTCTGGTTCCGCTTGATTTAAACAGCTGCCTTTGATACAGTGGACCACAAGATTTTAATAGCTTGTTTAAATCACTTAGTGGACATTTGTAGAACAGGACTCGGCTAGTTCAGGTCCTATCTGGCTGATCTTGGATGCTGAGTCGTCCTGTGCTTCCCTGTCATGTGCCATTCCTCAGGGTTCAGTTCTAGGACCCTTGTTGTTCTCCCTTTACCTACTGCCCTTAAACTCGATTCGTCATATACACAATATCGGCTTCCACTGCTATGCTGATGACTGCCAGATTTACCTACCTTTAAAAAAGAAAGATTCGCTTTTCAGCGAAGGCACTCCTGGACTGTTTGAAGGACATAAAATCTTGGCTTGCCCTGAACTTTTTACATTTGAATGAAAAGAAAACAGAAGTAATAGTGTTTGGACCAAGTGGCCCTTGTGAGTCCACTTCTGCTGACCTGCGTCCGCTGAAAACACATTTTAAACTCACTATTACCAACATCGGTTTTAAGATTGACAGTGATTTTAACTTGGAAGGACCGATCAGATCTGTAGTGAAGTCCTGTTTCTACCATCTAAGACAACTGGCTAGGGTGAAATCGTTTCTTCCAGGCAGCATTTAGAAACCTTGATACATACGTTCATCTCGTCCCGTCTGGACTACTGTAATGGACTTTACTCTGGAGTGAGTCAGTCTTTGCTTCTGGTTCAAAACACTGCTGCTCGACTTTTAACTGGTACCCGTAAACGAGAGCACATCACCCCGGTCCTCGCATCCCTCCACTGGCTTCCTGTGTCTCATAGAGTTTATTTTAAAATTATTTTATTTGTTTCTGTACCTCTCTGAGCTTCTTCACACCTACTCCCTCTCTCGGTCCCTCAGGTCAGCTGACCTGCTGCTCCTGCAGGTACCGAGGTCCAGGAGGAAGAAGCTCAGGGGGACAGGGCCTTCTCTGTTGCTGCTCCTCAGCTGTGGAACAACCTCCCTCTGAGCGTTAGAGCTGCCCCTCAATGCACACTTTTAAAATCCGCCTTAAAACCCACTTTTATTCTGTGGCTTTTAATCCTAGCAGGACTTAGCTTCTTTTACTAATTCTGTGTTTTTAAACTGTATTATTGTTTTGAATGTTTTATATATTTTTATGCTTTTATTATTTAGAGATGGGCAACACTTTGGTATCAGCTGTAGTTGTTTTTATAAAGTGATTTATAAATAAAGTTGGTATGGTATGGGTTTTAATAAGCATGTTTTATTCCTCGTTTTAGCATGTTCAATTGAGTATTTGTCAGTCATTTTGATTGAAAAGCGTATAGTGTGTATTTTACCACTTAAAATATCAACAATAATCTAAACTTGTTAGCTCTGAAAACGGATTGAAACGAGCATTTCGTCTCCCTATTAATAGTTCACCTTACGTCATATTTTTGCGTAACGACGTCACTTCCTACGTCTTTCAAACAAACATGGCGACCTCCTTCGACAGTGGCCCGTAACACATTTATATCTCAAACTAAGTATCTTTATTTTGATGATGTCTCTTTCCTAGCAACCAAACTTAACATAGTTGCAAGCTGGTGACATTTTAAGTAAGGGGTAAGTTATTGCGTTTTTATGCTTAAATTGCATCTTGTGTTTCTTGCTCCCTGACAGAACGCACATGATCTCTCATAAGGTGAATGACCTTATCATGGGTACAGGAGCCTAGTTTTTTAGCCTAAACCCGCCACTGATTTTGATGTTTGTGAGCAGATTGTGGTTGTTGATGTGTGTGCTTTTAAACTATTTTTTCTTACTAGAAAATGAATCTACACAAACTGTGTTCACGACTGAGACCAACAGTAAGACTCATTTACATCAACTCCTCAGTTTTATTTCTGACCCTGTAAGTGAACGCATTCGTCTGAAATCATCAGGTCACTCCAAAGCTAAGGCAGCTACACGTCCAGAGCACCGGGAAGCAGCTGGAGGCGGTTGCTGTGGAAGCATCCTCTTTCGAGCCTGATCTGGTGCCAGTGTTCAGAACTTCAGAACAGGATCCGGTGGGTTTTTTTATTAATTTTTTTAATGCGAATGCAGGAATGGTATCGCAAAAAAATGTAACAGCACCGAAAGAGAGAAGGGAGAAAAAGGAAGATGTAGCAAAAATTATAAAAAAAAAGAGGTAAAAAATGTAGCGGTAGCACAATGCATTTATAAAGGTGCTCTATCATATAAACTCAACTTTTCAGACATTTCTTGCATGTTTCACTATTGTTTGCTTATAGAAAACATGCTTCGAGTCATTCAGAGTAGTTCATGCTTGTTTGTGTAATCTTTTTTTTTGCTTAAAATGGCTTAAGGACTAGCCACACCCATTAACCATAGCACCACCCACTGACCAATCAGATGAGCTGATAATGCAGCTCATCTCACTGAAGAACACAAGTACTGATTGACCCAGACATGTTTTTTGGTCCAAAAGATGAGTATATTCATCATAAAAAGTTGGATTTTCTGTGTGCTAACGAGAAAAACCCAGCAGGGGGCGTGGCGGAGGAACAGGAGGCTCATTTTGCAGAGCACAATCGTTTGAGATGATTCAAAGACATAGTTTATGATAAATTCTGCGAAGGTTATTAAGGGTGAAGTGCTAGTCTAGAGGGGTCAAATATTTACTAGCAAAGATTTAAAAAAGGCATGCCTTCAACAAATGCCACCTTTAACAAATTAAACCTGTGTATATTCTAAACAAGCATTTAGATCTATCCTGGGTTTTTTAAGCTCTAAAATTATGTTAGTCTGGCTTTAGAATAACTTTGAAACATGATGTTTGTTGTTAGCATTGTTACTACCAACATTTTCATTATTCATAGCTATTGCTGTAAGTGTTTATTTGAAGTCACTGATGTTTGTGGCATCACCAGAAGGATAATGTGGTGTAAAAGCTAAAGTTGAATCTACAGCTGTGCGTCAAGCTTACCAACTGCTCTTTGAGTCGGCTTCGCAAACTCATTTGTCAACAAAAACCTTTATAGTTCTGAGCTCCGTCGTGAGCGTCTGTGCACTGATCACTATTACAAAGTGATAAGAATGTTAGCTGCTAACTAATCGAAACACAACACAGATGCTGAAAAAGGACAGGTTTTCTTTACCTCGTCATATAAATACAACTCCATACGTACATCTGTTGCTGCTCTAGAAGGAAAGATGACGTAGTGGTGAAGCTTTGTAACCAGAAGGTTGGTGGTTCGATCACCACTAGGGACGTTCTGCCGTTGTGGCCCTTAGCAATCAACTTAACCTGCATTGCCCTGTATGGATGTGTGTCACTGGTGGGGGGTGTTTGGTGGTGGTCAGGAGGCCGTAGGCATAAAATGGCAGCCACGTCCTGTCAGACTGCCCCAGGGCAGCTGAGGGCTACCATGGTAGCTTATCACCACCAGAGAGTCAACCTGGAGTGAACGAATAATGCTCTGATAATTGTAAAACGTCTTTGAGTGTATATAAATTGAATATTTTTATTATTATTCAGTGTTTAACACTGAACACAAGCAAAGAAAGAGCCTTAAAGCTCGCTCTGCTTCACCTCGACCAATCATGGAGCTCGTGGTCTGCATTTTGAGGTGAAGTTAGACGTTTTCAAAGGTGCGTGGCAGGCCTCGCAAAAGGGTAGAATTCACTCACAAATGTAGGCTGGGCTGATGATGACTGAGTTTTTTTTGTCAATATATTGAACTGTTTGTGAGGCTTTTATAACCTAATAACATACGTTTCCCCTTTCATTTGTATCTTTCCATCTCTCTTTTCCTCTCTTTTCTCTCTGTCTCTCTCACCCTTCACATCCATTTCTCTCTCCCTCCCACCCCCACGTTTTCTTTCTCCTCCCCTTTCTCTCTCTCTTTCGCCAACTCTCTATCTCTTGCCCTTCCATTCTCTCTCTCTCCCTTTGCTCACTTGCTCTCTTTCTCCTCTCGTCCTCTCACTTTATTCCTCCCTCTCTTTCTCTGTCTCTCTCTCTCTCTCTCTCTCTTTCTCTCTAACAGGCCTTTCATTCAGAAATGCACACAGGGCAGTACTACTCTTTGCCCTCGACTCACATCCACAAACTCTTTCCTCATGGCCTTCCTCAGCGCTTCCAGTTGCAGGTAAGTGAAGGTGTGTCAGTTCCTAATATATCAGCTGGAGGTATTTTTTTAATTAAACTAATACATTTTTCAAACCAAAACAAGTCGAGCTTGTTCATTTTCTCTGCAAGTAGTTAAAGTGCAGATAAACAGAGGTACAGTAATTTATTTGGTTATGTTGTAACAGGGTAATTCAAAGTGCTTTACATTGGAAATAAAGAGTAAAAAGAAAGTGCATACATTAAAATCAAGCATGAAAAAGTCATATAAATCAAACAGATTTAAAACACTGAAATTTAAAACATCGATTAAAACAAAGATTAAAATTTGAAGTACAGAAGTCAAATAGTTGTTCTGACGTTGGTGCTCAGTCGACAAAAATGCAACTAAACAGGAGAGTCTTTAGCCTGGATTTAAACGTGACTAAAGTGTTGGCACCCTTGATCTCCTCTGGAAGTTGGTTCCATCTGTGGGCCGCAGGAGAACTAAAGGAAGATTTACCCTGTTTGGAATTTACCCGGGGTAGATCTAATTTATTAGATCTGTGGGATCTTTACAACTGAGGTTTTAAGGGATTTGGGGAAAAAGCCGGAGCACAAGGAGGTGTTTATAACTTCTAAGAGGTCCTTTTCTAGACTCTAAGAACCATTTTAAAAAAGACTGTTGGTAGAGTGTCAAGACCGCATGTTGATGTTCTAAGGCTCTGAACCGTCTATATTAAAGTTTTGCTATCGATTGGATTGAAGGTGCACATTGAGAGTGGAGGCTGAGGAGGTCTATCCCCAGCCCTGCAGGGGGAAGCACTAATGCCTTTTCTGATGTTAATGATTTTATTGATGAAAAATGAAGCAAACTCATTGCATTTATCCTCAGACAGAAGCTCATTTGGAGTCTGGTTTGGTGGGTTGGTTAACCTCTCTACTGTTGCAAAGAGAGTTCGTGTATTGTTGAGGTTGTTTTTAATTAAGTTTGAGAAATACTCTTGCCTAGCTGCGATTAATTCTGAATTAAAAGCACGAAGACTCTCTTTATAAAGGTCGTAGTGGATGCAAGCAAATCAGTCAAATTTAAAAATCAAGAACAAACCCAAAGTTTCATCATGATTATATGATGATGATGATGAGGATTAAATGCTGTTATTAATGACTAAATGAGGCGAGATCAGATCTTGATTGAGAACAGAAAAATCCACCAGATCTTCTCTGAAGGTCTGGCTACACAATACTATGGCTTTTATGACAAAGTGAGTCTATTTATTTCCTCTACATGCCCTCTTTTTTACTGCACAATACTTAATGTTAACTTAAACATATTAAAAAGTCAGCCTTTGGTTCTCTTTTTAAAGCTTGACATTTGGATGACTAATTTAATTTCACTATATGCACACCCCTCATTTGTGGTGAATAAACCAAGTGATTTCCTTAAAATGCCTGGAACGACACATTAATGCAGTAAAATACAGACCATAACATTGAATTTAAAAGGTTTTTAATATACTCGGCGTAAAACGTGAGTCTTGTATGGTTTGTTTGCCATATCCATGGAATTGTCCGAATGTGTTTCATGAGTGCAGCTTCTTTGTAAACTCAAAGATGTTTCTGCTTCAGATCAGGACCTTCAACGAGGGCTGTGTGATGGTGAGGCCGCCGGCTCTGGAGCTCATCTCTTACCTCAGAGGAGCTGATTACAGCAAGCCTGCCCTCAGATATCTGCTGTGTATCCTCTTCAGATGCTAAAGGGCAACCTATAGGTGTGCGTCGAGGAGGGCTGTCCTCGACCAAAGATTTTCCTAGTCCACTCTTAGTTTTTTAAAGCCAATAGTTCGCTAATAGTCGACATATGGTTATTACCTTATTTTTTACGCTTTTATTCAGAATCCTTTAATTTTATCAAAAAGCATCAGTGCTAGATATCAGTCAAGTGTTGTTGGAGCTTTCATGAAAGTCACAAAGGCAGGAATCATCACTGAACCGTGAAGTACCGGTGACTGCAACCACAACGAGCGAATCGGGGGTGCTTAATGCCAAAATAGTTTTGTGGATGAGTAATTAACCGAAGAGAAAGTGAATTCCTTTGTATTTCATGTTTTACAGCCAGAAAACGCTAAATTATTGAGTTTTTGCTTTAATTTAATGAATTTGCGAAAGAGGAATTCATTGAAACAATTTTATTGCTGTGTATTTTAAGTATATCATTTCAATATCTTTTTGTTTCGCTTGATGCTTTATCTTTAGCGCTTTAGTACTTACTGCACAGCTTGCAGACAACCTTTTTTGTGGCGTCCTTTAACTTTTCTAAATGATCCCAAACTTTAGATGTTTTTTCTCGACATGATGACAGGTGCGCTGGGTTAACAAGCTTGTTGTGACTGTGTCATTTCCTGTGGATTTTTTCCCCGACAAAAAGGCAAATGAAAACGTAGAATAAAAAAAGCTTGTTCTAGTCGACCATCGACTAACCGGCCAAAAGAAGGCAGCCGTAGCATCAAGCATACTAATTGCTCTTTGCAAAGACTGTGCATCAACATAATCCTGCGCAGACCTTGTTGCGGAGCCTGCCCCGCCTCACTTCCGTGATTGGTCGAGATGGTGCGGAGCGAATGCTTGCACTCTCTTTCTCGGCTTCCGCTTCATGTTAAAACTTGGGCCAATGACATCACTAACCTTCCTTTGTTATCTATGCTGATTTTTGGACAGCTTGAAGCATTATCACACCATATTGTAATAAAGTTATTTGAAAGTAATATAATTGAATAACGATCAGTGCAAAGATAGTTCTTCTACAGATGCAGCAGATGTATTTATGGAGATGTATTTTTACGATGCATGATGAGGTAACCAAATCCTCTGTTAGCGTCTGTCTTGTGTTTTATTTAGCTAGTAGTTAGTAGTAGCTAGTAGTTCTTATCATGGAGCACAGAACTATAGGTGCTTTGCTCGAAGAATGGGTTTGCAGAGCTTCCGTAGAGAGCAGTTGGTTGACCCACAACTATAGATTTCAGTGAATATATTCCAAAAAATATTTTGAATGATATTCCAGTCGCTTAAAATAAAGATGCCTTTGTAATTAAACCTTTGTAAATTACTACTAAAGTACTAAGACACTCTTCTCTGTGAAACACATAGGTCTTTATCACACTGTGATTGAGCTCGACTATGCAGCTACCTGCTTCAAATACAACATTGATGAGCACTTTGTTCAGGAAAGAGTTAATTTTTCAACTCCTGATTGCTCATGCTCGATTGCTCATCAACCACGCTCGCGATACTAGACAATTATTAACAAGAGTAAACTCATGAACATAAACTTGTCATACACAAGTCTTTTTTTTTTGTGTCATGATGATAGCCTTTGTTTAACAATCAAACATTCTTTGCGCTGGCATCCATCTTTGTTGAACACCAGTGTTTCTCAATCTCAAGCGCTGGTGTTTAATACCAGGCTTTGGTTAAAGTGGTGTACATCCCTTCACTAACTCCCTTCCCCTTAATTCAAAAGAGAACTGGGACACCTCTTCCCCTCACGTGAACTCGCAAAATGGAGGATATGGGGTAATAATTAGGGCTAAAGGGTGAGAAATGGAATGCAGCCCATTAGCTGTTTCTCTTCGTTCGGCCCAGTGTTGGGTTCATTCCTTGATGGTGTGGTGCAGATGGAGATAACGGCACCGGGAAGACCTTGTCTTTAAGTCACGCTCTTCATTACTGCTACAATCAGGGCTGGCTGATTCTGCACATACCCGACGGTGAGCTGCGTGATGAGGAGGAGGAGGAGGATGATTATGATGATGAAGAGATCTAATGATAAAGCTTGCCTTCGTAGCTCATCTGTGGGTCAAGAACTGTAAAGAGCTGCTGCCATCTTCATACAGTCCTTCACGGTTCGACCAGCCGGTGCAGGCGTCCCAGTGGCTGAAAAACTTCAAGATCACCAACGAACCCTTTCTATCAAAGGTGCGAACAAGAGTGCAAATTTTTTTTATTACACGCACGTATTAGTAGGGACAGATGGAATCTGAATACTTTTTCTGATATTTCTGCAAACATTTTTTAAATCTGTGGAATTCTGCAGAATGGTTCTGAATACATTTACAGTAAATAAGTTGCAATTATTACAAAAACACAGAACATTTCAAGTCGGATTTGAAAAGATCTGAATTGAGCTGTTCAGACTAATTAAAAAGTAAAACACAGGTCACCTATGGGCAAAAAAAAAAAAAATCAGATTTGGAGCAATTTGGGGGCCAGTCTGAAGGTAACCTGAGAGATCTTGAGTGTTATTCTCTGGGTGATACAGAAACGATTCCCTTTCCATAATTTTTTCCATACTTAACCTTGCTACCTGTATGCCATCTTTAATCACCCATAACCTACTTTTTAAAACTCACCTTACACGCTTTGTTTAACAGGATCCACTCAACGTTCATACCTTGCTGAATAATCGGTCGAAATTTGGTCGCTAAACTTGATGCGTGATCTAATGATCATTATGTGTTTGCCAGCAGTTTTGTCACAGTGCCACCTTGTGGTCTAAATATATTAGAAAAAGTTTGGAGTTGCTGAATTAAAAAGAAATGACTGCTAAAATAGTGTACATAAAATCTATTCGGTGAAACTGTGTATAAGTGGCTCAGTGCCTATAACATTGATCTCCAGATCAAAAGGTGAACAAGAAACTGTTTAACATTGCAGACGTCTTTGGTTGGAAACATGTTTTTATTGATTGTGTGAATGCTTTTTGAAACTGAAATTGTAGTGAAGTAGTAATGGATGCATTTTTTTTAACAGTCTTGTATCTGCTTTATATCATCAAGTCAATGATTAATGTTTCATTTGTTATTGGTAGAGCTTCTTGATTTATTACACCTTGATTATTCAGAATTAATTTCTTAGAAGTGTACGTCTATTTGAAATCGAATTGCAATTCTCCTTCTTGTTTGCAGTTCGAGTTGTTTTGAAGAGCGTTCTTGTTGTAGAGGAGCTCTCGTGTGCTGTGTTGATCATGTTTCTGTTGGCAGATAAAAACCACTCGTCGATACGTGTGGAGTAAGAGAGAGAGCACCGAAGAGGGCCAGCCTTTAGGAGAGCTTGTGGATCAGGTGAGCTCTTGACTTCAGTGGTTTGTAGCTCTTAGAAGAGTGTTGTCATCATTCGTGACACCTTTCCGAACTGAGATTCATACGAATGTTCTGATGGCTTCTTTGCAGGTTGCTTCTCGCAATTTTCAAACCTCCACTGTTTTATGTTAATGCAGTGCCGCTTTTTTGCTTTTGGATGGCATGATCTTTTGCTTATGAAAATAATGAATCTTCAAAATGACTCATGAGTCGAACTGTTTGGAGAGTGAATCGTTTTCTTTGCAGTGTGTGGAAAAAACGAATTGCCAAATTGAGCAAAACTTTCCATCTCTGCTCATGGGACAAAAGGCACACGCCTGGCTGGTTTTTTTTTTTCATCTTCGTGTGCTTTGTCAAAATCTCTTGATGGTTGAACATGAACAATACGAGCTTCTGACTGTCCATAATCTCCTCTATTGCAATTTCCTCTCTTCATCGTGCTGTTTTTGTCTCTGTTTACTTTCGTGAGATTGATGCGAGAGTGTGTATGGAGCGCCATCCAATGCCAGCTTTGATTAATCGTTTCTGTTGTTTTATGGTGTTCAATTAATTCATTAATCTTTTACACCTTCAACCTTTGTATTTATTATTCTCAAGTTAGGTTAAGTAAGTCGAATCTGCCCTAAATTCTAAGCTTTAAATGTTTAGAGCTTGGTCAGAAGACTCCTTTGTGGTCAGTTCTTTCTCTTAAGCTTTTACTTAAAAAAAAAAATAAATAAAATAAATTTTAAATCAAAAACTCAATAGTCAGTAATTGCAATCAATTACTTTTCTTTATATTAATCGCTTCTTAAATCTATTCCAAAACATAATAATCATCATAAAGTAAAATTGTACTCATCCATCGTGGATTTTTTTTTCTCAAAGCAAAAGTCTTTTCATCGTCTTAAAAGTTTTTCCTTGCTTGGTCATCAATCATCAGCTGTCTTCTGGCTCTGGAGACGACCGTTGTCTGTCCGCTCTGTGCATGTCTTCTTCTTTTATACGCGTTATGACGCATTCCAATCTCGACAGTTCATTGGCTCATCTTTCATCCGTTCTCGGCATGTCCACCTCGTGTCCAAATCATGTCATGTTCATGATAACACGCACTACCTCTTTTGCCCACCAGGCAGGCTAACAGATGCACAGAGTTAACTTTTGGCCTACTTACTTCAATTTTCACCTAGATCTGCTCTAAGCATGCAGAATGCAGCTCACGAATACCTCTCTTACATGCACATAAAGGAAATATAAAAGGAAAGAGAATTGCAAATTCTTGAAGTTATACAACATTTTAGAAAAATCAAGCCGATATGTCAGAGTGAAACTCTTTTCAGTCACAGCGATCATTCAGCCAGATGTGTGATGTGTCGTTGGGAACAATGATTTTTGAAGGAGGTGCGTCATGAACAAAACTTCGGACCTAAAATCGGAATGGGTGTGTAGAGACCTTTACTTCACCACTTTAGATGTTCATGAGAAGAAGACGTGTACCCCCAGTGTCTTTAGGACTTATCTCTAGGACTACATGGCTCCAAAAAAACATTTACATTCATTTGTAACACATTTATGCTAGCAGCGTGTATATCTTTTCTGTGTCTTTGTTTGATGTGAGTAGGGAGTCAACCGCATGAAGAGCAGCAGTGACGTGGTGGGTGCTCTGCTGCGAGAGCTGAGGCTGCAGGCAGGGGGCGACACCTTTCACCTGGCTGTGGCTGTGGATGGAGTCAATGCCCTGTGGGGCAAAACGACTCTCAAAAAAGAGGACAGGACAATGGTACGTTGGGTTAGCTAAAACTCAATGATCGTTCCTGAAGATTTCAGAAGCTAAATTGACTATTTATTAGCATATTTATTATTTTATTTATTTAGATTTGGTCCATGATCAAACATTTGTTTGACTCGCAGTGTTTCTGATTATTTTCCAGTGTGAGCCAGAGGAACTAACTTTGATTCACAATCTGAGGAAGATGCTGAAAAACGATTGGGTGAGAACCATAAGAAGAGGAAATGGATGAAGAGGTTTGTTTCTTGTGCTTCATGAACCCTGACGTTTCTCTGTCTGTCTGTGGCTAGCGTGGAGGAGCCATTCTCTCGGCTCTCTCTCAAACCGGCTCCCTCTTCAAGCCTCGGGGGGCGTTCCTTCCCAATGAGCTGCTGGGAGAGGTAAGCAGTGGCTCCAGCCGTGAGCCGAGAATGAAGCCTTCAAGGTGCTCAAACCAGTTCTTTCAATCCTCTTTCAGGAAGGGTTTGATAGGATGGAACCGTTTGTGCCGATTGCTGTGTCTAACTACAACGAGAAGGAGTTTGAGAGCTGTTATTTATACTATTTAGAACGCAACTGGCTCCAGCATCCTCACTGTAAGTTTAACCAAAATCACAGCAGAGCACCTTCTGGATTCTTATATCTGATCATTGTCCGCTGTAAAATTGGCAGTACTCTGATGAAGCACATGTTTGAATAAATTTTATATATATAAATCTATATATTCTAAAGCCTGCATCTGTCTTTAATTGGCCAACCAATGTATCAACGTTCATTATCTTAATGCTAAATGAAGCTCGTTGTGAGGCCAAAACTCTTATATTAAGCACAAGCTGTAGTTTTCTTTCTGTTGTATGTATACAATTGTATTTATTTTTATTATATATTTATATTATTGGTTTTTTTACTATGTTCTTATTGAACTTGTTTCTGTTTCCAACAGGTCAATCTGAAGAGGGGAAGAAAGAGCTGCTGTTTCTCAGCAACAGGAATCCTTCCCTCCTGGAGCGATTGTGCGCTTCGTTGTAGTGAAATATTACATTCTGTTAAAAGAGGTTCTCCTACCAATAAATGTAATAGAAGCCTGAAGTGTTTTCGTAATAAAAGTCAAAAAAATGTTTTGTTTGTTTTTAAAAGTTTTCGCCGTAGGGAGTCGATTGGTTTATAAGGCTGTCATGTGACTATATTGAGTTTGAAAGTCAGGCACACGAGTCATCTGAACTTATGATGAATATATTCAATCCTTTTTTAAGATTTACCAAGAGAGTTAAGACACAGGGTTTGTTTATTTGACTCACATTATCAAGAGGAACATTATAGGATATAATTGACTTCATAGCAACCATACTGTTTACCCTAGCAACCAAAATGTTTAATCTCAGCTAAAGAAGAGAAGAGGTAAGACATTGGGGTAGGTTTAAATGACTCATTAAGAGGAACGTTATGTGAAGTCACTGATCCCCTCAAAAGTAACTAGACCTTAGAAACCTTTTTAACGCAGTTCTATTTAAGCATCAAACTAATTAAAAGTTTTGACTATATACACCGATTCAAAATATAAACATCTTCAGGCTTTGAACTTCTCCCAACTGGCTAATGCATTTAAAGAGTAAAGATCAGCTCTCTCATGCCCACACAAAAATTGCTTTAAAATCTAGTTTATTTATGTTGTTTCATTTTAAATTCTCTCTTTTTTTTTTTTTTTTGCATTTTCAATCGAGTATTTATCAATCTTTTAAAAGTACAACATTTGTTGAGTTTCAACCTCTGTGATAGATTGTTTTTGAAAAATGGAATTCAAAACTCGTTTCGAATCAATATTATTAAACCATGTACTTATTGAAATGCGCATGCCCAAATTGGATAGCTTCCGGACCCCATCGCAAAATCTGCTAGTATAGAAGCTATCGGCGAAGTGCGTATGACGCCATTAGTAGAGTTTCAGGAAGCCTGGTGGGAGCTTCCCAATATTTCTTTTTGGCTCGTACGCACTATCCGGCACGGCTATCGACTGCAGTTTGTTGCCAAGCCGTCCAGGTTCAATGGGGTTCTAATGACCCAAAGAGCCACAGAGGCCCCGGTCCTGCCCGAGGTGCAATCGAAAAAGGTCTTATGCCACCTGAGCTGTCTGGGGCTTTGGAGCAATTCATTCAGAAAAGAGCCGTCTAATATCGTCTAATAGAGCATATCTTTTCTGGGTATGGCGTTAAACTCGTTGAACATTCAAGCCTTTGTTATAGCGGAGATAGAATTTTTCGCTACCCCAGAGAATGCTAGGTGCTGCCTGTTCTACGCTCTGTCCCAGGCTCCTCTCGGGATAGATGCGCTGGTGCATTGCTGGCTAACGAAGAAACGCCTGTGTGCGTGTCCCCCAGTGAGCCTCCTTGCACCCCTCCTGTGCAAGACCAGTGAGGATGAAGAAGAGCAGTGGCACCTTATTATTATTGGACCTTGGTTTGTAGAACTCTGCTCCCTCGTGACAGTCCCTACCTGGCCAGTTCCCCTGCGGTCGGGCCTTCTGACCCAGTGATGTGGGCACAAGCACCCGCGCCCCGTAATGCCACGCTCTGTGGTTCAAACACTGTGTCTTGCCAGCGCTCCCTCTTTTAGGGCCTGTCATGCCGGCAAGTGGGGTCGGTTCATCGACTGGTGTCACTGTCACCAAGTAGACCCGAGTAGCTGCCCCATTGAACTCATGCTATACTCCCTCCAAGAGGGTCTGGATCGAGGACTGTCCCCAAACAGCTCCACTTCCCTTTCCCACAGCCACCACAGTCCTTTGACCTTGCCTTGCCTAAAGCCTATACAAATGCTCAAAGGTACCCTATTTCCTAAAAAGTTGACCACATGGACAATGCTGCGAGGGTCAGTGGTCCACCTTAAAGAACTCTTATCTGAAGAGAATGATCCCAGAGTACCCCAGTACACCTGTTTCTGGGTGCGTGGGATGAGAGGCTTTTTTTTTTTTATCTTAGATTATGTATTGTGATATTGCCGTTTTATAACTGTTCAAGAATAATTAATCATTATAAAAATTATCCAATAAGATTGAGTTTGCATGTGCTTATGTTTACTTGGGATGGAACAGGAAGTGACGTAGAGGGGCGGGATTTATACTGAAGGAATCTCAAGGGAGGCCCCTTTTCCAGTCTCATTGCTCCCGAGTCTGCTCAGAGAAGGGCTGCTCATTCTCTCTCCTTTCTTTCCCTCTCTCTTCTCTCTTTTTTTCCTCTCCCTTTCTCTCTCCATGATGCTTGCAATGTGATCACATGCCTCATTGATATCAATGTATGAGCTTAATTCATCTTTTAGGGAAGTAATAAATTTGCGATTGTATTGATAAATCATGTCTCATGAGTATTAATATTTCCATAACATTATGGAATATTGTTATATTCACATATTTTACTTTTCACTTTTAACACTTTGCACTTCATTCCTTTGAATTTTTATTTTTGCATATTTCAATTCTACAGTTGGATGCGGTGCTGCTTCTCTGTTGATAGTGAGTTGGAGAACTGAATTTTGATTCAAGCACATTTGATGCAAAATTATGAATGGTACATTTGGAAAATTGTTCCAAAAATGACGCTCATTGCAAAGTGTACAATTTAAATTATTCATCCTAATCACCAACATATAGGCCTGCTGTCAATAAAATTATTACTGGAGGCATCTCTTAAATGTACCTTTGTGTGAATGATGACGGAGTGAGTGACGTTTGAAGGACATTCTGTAATCCAAAACATTGTGATGCATCTGTAACCACTGAACTAAAAGTTTTGATGCTTTTATAATACACCACAACAAGAAGTAATGCTAAAGTGTGAATGTTGTCTTGAAAGAATGATCGGACGGACCGGTATCACTGGTTCTATTCTTATTTAAAAGCTCATTGATATCCTGATTGGAGTCACTGAAGGGGCTTATCTTCAGTCCATCACAGAGCCACATTCACTCATCGTTCACTCAGAGATCAAAGAAAACGTTCAGATGAAAAAGAAACACAATGAATAGAATAGATTTAATTTAGTTTATTCTCAGTTCTTAACATGAAAGATCGGTCTGAGATTGTTTATGTGGCTGGGGGACGTAAGTCTCCGTTCCCAATTCGGGGAACGAGGTGTAAGACCTGGAGACCCAATTCACCACTGCACCTTTAATTCTGGAAAAAACCACATTCCAGAGGGGGGGGGGACCCACCCCCGATCTAATGGCGCCAGCGTTCTGACTCTGTTTAAACAAGTCAAAATTAACTGCCTTCACAGATTAAAAGGGTCATCAGATAACCCCCAGCATCACCTCTCTGCTCCCCTGAAGCCTGCGAACGCTTCGACCTCTCCACGACCCCAGGATCAAAACACTGTGCTCACCAGAACTGTTTAGCTCAATATACAGAGGAAGCGTGAGACTATACCGTACTCACCAAACCGCTTTGTGAGAACACTACGGATGTTAACGGGACTTTTGTGCTCACACATATATTCTTGAAAATACCCTCATGTTATGAAATAATTTGTAATGTGACAGTTAATAGTTTAGTCAGTTAAAACGAATGAATGAATGAATGAATGAATTTTCGTACCTACCCCCTAGTGTTTGATCTTGATTTAATGCAGGTCACGTTACGGAAAGGATTTAATTGTGTAAAAAATTATCCGGTACTTTTCCGATTAGATATGACGTTGTCTATTAATGGATGCAAATTAAAGAAGCGGACGTCTCTCCCGCCGAAAAGCTGCTAGGGGCTGAAGTGTGACGTCATCACAGATCCGATCTCAGGAATGCTCTCATTGGCTAAGCTGCGGGAGAGACCCGCCTCACGATTCAAGAAGGAGCCCTCTTCCTGGCGCTCTTGCATTCTTACTTCTAATTCTCATTCTTACTTCATCCTTCTCATCTTTCTTCACTTCTTCACTTCATCACTTAGAGCCTTCTTCGTCACGTTTTCTTTAACTTTCTGTTCCGTCTGCTCTCTCCTCTGGCTGTTAGCCAGGCTCCCCTAATTACTCCCTCAAAAGGGATGCTTATCGTTTGGTGCCGTCTCAACGAAGAAAACTCGGCTAGCCTCAACCCAGAACTTTGACCCCAGATATAAAGACTGTCGAATCCAACGGGAAACTTTTCGGACTCTCAAGAAAGTTGCTGGGACACGAAGACCTCTCATCACAACCCGAGCACACCTCACAGCTGTCTTCCCGGAATCTGCTCGTTCTGCCACGGACCACGTTCGACCGGAAAATCTAAACGGTAGACTGCGATAATCGATTACTTTGATGCGGTAACTTGGACAGAACGATTGTGGGAATGCTAAATTTTAAATTACGTGCCCAAATTGATATTTAAAGATAACTTGAGTTCAAAACTTGTCTCTCTCACTCTCTCTATCTCTTGCTCTCTCTCGCTCTCTCTCTCTCTCTCTCTCTCTCTCTCACTCACTCGCTCTAAGCAGCCTCTCTCTTCCTCACACCCTCCCTCTCGGTGAGTGTGTGTGCGTGTGTGTGCGCGCGAATGGTTAGGTTAGTTTAGCTTAGTAGAATTCACTTTTATTCAAATTGTGTGTCTAGAATAGAGTTAATAAAGCATTAAAAGACAATTCCTTTGTTTGTAATCTATGCAGTGATCCGTTCCCTGTGGTTCTGATTCCGAGATGATACGGTTGATTTCCCCTTACCGTATTATTATTAATTATTAAATGTGTAATAACCAGTTTGTTACAGAGGTTATGAAAGTAACCATTTTGTTCCCCATCAGTCGGTCACTACAGCTTATGTTGATACCGACTATGGGAACACACTGCAAAACGCCACAACATAGGATCTAATAAAGGCATTAAAAAGACCCAATAAATGTCTTCAAAAAGAAAAAAAAGTCCAGTCTAGATGGTTCTGAGAAGAGAAACATGGTTGTTGGTGGTTTCTCCAGCAGCAGGCCTGCTCCGTGATTTCCTCGGGAACAGCAGAGCGAGGACATCTCGGAGCTTCATTAATCCTGCGAACACAAAAATCAGATCAGCGCTGTTCTGCTACAACAGAGACTTTTATTTTGTGGATTTGTTTGTATTGTACTATTTGTTTGTCTTTTTTTAAAGCATGTTCTTGCTATATGCTCTGCTAGAAAAAAACATATTTAACATCTACGTCAACATTTAGTCTTAAGAAGACCAAACAAAGCGGAAGGGAGAGTGGTACAAAAATGCATCACTATTTCAGCTCCAGCGTGCTTTAATCCTGGAGTTTCCTTCTCGTGCTGCTCTTTCTTAAACACACTTGAGCTGAAAGCAAAGCGTTGCTGATTTTATTATTGTGTGAGGGACCGCTTCATCCACCGGAAGCACAACCACAAATCAGCGATAACTGTTACAACAATTACAGAAACACCTCAAGCTGCAGCAGCAGAACAAGAAGCAGAGCCACGAGCTCTTTACCTGAAGCCAGTCGAGCGTATGAAGATCTTCTAACTGAACACGCTGCTCTGGGTCCATCTGGAGGCAGCAGCGGAGAAACTCTATGCATTCTGTGAGGAGAGAGTGAAGAGAGAGAGAGAGAACACAATGATTAAATTCTAAGAACATGCATCTCTAAGTTTGCTTTATTTGTCACACATCTATTCACAAACCTTCCTTCTTCTCCACCCCATCATCTACTTCTACAGTGAGTGTAAAGCTTTGTTTTTAATGCTGCTCTAGCAACTCCGAGACCCAGAATTATATGGCAGGAATCAAGATCTCACCCTCTGATACTTTGCTTTTCCACCAGGTATCGTTCTCTAACTGGTGAAGATTGTGGATCTCCGGGAAGCACTGCGTCAGCATGGCGTACAGAAAGATACCCACAGACCACACAGTGGCATCTTCTCCATAAAACCTGCCTCTTGAAAAATACTCCGGAGGAGCGTAATCTTCTCTTCCTGCAGATAAAACATTATCAGAACAATTCCAACTTCAACATTCTTGGAAAAACCAATCAGAAGCCACAGATGTACCGATATATGACGTGTAGCCGGAACTGTTGAGCACTCGGCTGCATCGAAAATCGATCAACTTGATCTTTAGGGTTTTGGGGTTGATAAGGATGTTTTCCAGAGTTATATTCGAGTGGAAAACCCCCCGTCTGCAGCAGATCTGTGCTGCGGAGACGACCTGCTGCATAATGATTCGGGCAAGCCCATCTGGAACACCTTTTCTCCAATACCTCACAAAATCAAACAGGTCCTCACAGGGCTTAAACCTCTCCATGGCCATGATGCACCAGCCTCTCTCCTCCTTCCAGTCCAGAAGCTCGAGGAACTCTGGTGCTTTAGGCTCTCTGGTGGTGAGCAAGTGCAGACCCACCTCTACTGGAACTCTTTCAGGAAAACCCTCCTAGAAGAAAGAAATGTTAGATAAACTGTTGCTTTTGTGATTGTTCAGTGTTTGAGAGAAACAGAGAGAGCAGCGCCTTACAATACTGATACGTTCCATGTCATCAGTGGATGCTATTTTAACTGCCACCTGAACACAAAACAGAATGTTAGTTTTGTTCAGTCCTAAAAGCTTAACAGTTCAAGGTCATTCTGAGTAGCAGCTCATACCTGCTGCCGGTCCTCCCACCGAACCCCAGCATAAACACAGCCGAAGCTTCCTTCACCCAGCTTTTTACCGGTCAGGTACTTGGAGGAATTGATATCTATGAAGCAAAAAAAAAATGAATCAGTGAGTGAACTTTATTGAGCTAAAACTACTTCAACATTGATCCCTGAAATCTTCTGAAAAACTCTTTTCACAATAAACTGATCATTACGTTACTGGAATTCGATGAAAGCATCCAGCACTCCTGGAAGAATATTTCACACTCTTGCTTTTCTCACAGAATCATGGCTGAGAAAGTCTCACAGAAGGGTTCTACTCACTGATGATTTTTTTGTTGGTCAAATCATCCTCTGAACTTTTGGAGGCCCAAAACATGTCCTCCTCACTGCTGATGCTGTTTTTCTCCAGGATCTCTGCTGAAGGTGTCTCCTCAGTACAGAGGAGATATTCAGCACTGTCCTCATCTGACTCCAAGCTGAAGAAAGCAGCATCCTCGTCCTCAAAGGAGTCTGCGGAGCTGTATTGAGAACTGTTGATAGATTCCTCAGCACTCTCGTAGCCATCTTCGAGACCTAACGGAACATTAAGAGATGATTTCAACGTTACTTCTGGAAGTCTATCACAATCTGCTGCTGAGTTTTTTTGGAGATGCATTGCTCCAGTTCTTTAACACTTACTAAAAACAATACTAAAATCTCTTCTGGAAGCTGATTGATCTTCTCAATCACAGCAGATGTTTTACTCACTGGCTCTCTGAAGATGATCCTCCTGCTAAGTCGGCTAAGTTTTCATTTCTAAGCCAGTTTGTTTAGTTAATTGTTTATGTTTGTTGACATTGATCTTTTGATTAGCCAAAATTACTTTTAGCTCCCAGAAAAAGAACATAGCATTACACACACATGCATGAACCAACCTCATTATGACTTGAGGCTTGTTTTTGATGAGGGAAAAATACTACAACATGAAAAGTTTAGTTTTATCAAAATATTTGCTAAAACTTTTACTATAATCGCATTCACTTACAGCTAAGAGTGGTTTACTAACACTCTAGTAAACAGTCTCGTTAAACTAGCATAAAAAACTAGTGGTGAAATTATTCATAAATAATCACAATGAACGCACACTGATTTTAGATTCCTTTTTTCTCAAGAGAATGTTTAATATAAATAACTACAAATAATACTAATATAATAGGCTCAAATCCATTTTTTTAGAGATATAATAAAGGCCTATTTATTAGTTTACCCCTTTAAATAAATGTAAAATCACTCAGAAACTGTGATTATTGATGGAAATAAAACTAAAGCATTATGAACAACAAAATTATTTTACAGCTGTTAAGTAAAAGTGTAAAAGTTCCCTTGAAATGTGAAAATCAGCGCTGTAGATTTAGTTTAGAAAGCATGAATATTATTATTAATATTATTGTTTAGCCATATAGTTTAATCCGTTTCCTGTTATATAAGCATCGTTTGTGGGCAATATTGAGTTTCTAATTCACTTATTTTACTGTGTTGAAACAAGCTGAATATTATTTTAAAAACCTAAATGGCACAGGAGTATGACAGAGCCATTTTATCACGTGTACACGTTTCAATAACAGATAATAAAAGTATTTCTGTAAGCAGTAATATGATATTAATACATATATTAACGCTAGTATTATATTTGAACTTTACCGTCAGTGCCGCGGAGGAGATCGTTGTTTTCCTTCTCAATCCAGCAGCCGTTTCTGATCCTCCACTCGCGAATCCCCAAACCCACAAGTCCGAGTAGCGTCAACATTGTTTTCCACGACTTTTCATCGACAATATTCGAGAAAAAAACGTTGAAAATGCTCGGCGAAATTTGCGGAGAGCAGCGAACGCGCGAGTCTGGAGTTTAAACTATTGCTCGATGAGCGGCTCTCTCCGTGACGTCACCAGAACTGCGCGACATTCAAAAAGCAGCGATTCAAATAAACTCTGAACTACAACCAAACACGATCCAACTACATGCGATTATTGAGCTTAAATCATTTATGGGGGATGTGTTTCATAAGTTTATGCTTCTGCAGCTGTTTAGAAGAAGTTTGAATGCTAGTTTAGAACGCTAGCATCAACCGCTAGTCAGTTTATGAGCTATTTATCATCTTCCAAGCTCTCTCTGAGAAGCTTTAATCACCCAAAAAACTTTACATTATACATTTTTATTCCTGTTAATAAAGTCCTTCTCCTTTCTGAGGCCATTTTAATCTCCCGCTCAAACTCTTTTGTCTCGAGGCGGTTAACTTTAGCGGACTCGCTTTATAACTGAAACCAGCTCCTTAGATTTACACAAAAACAAGAAGCTAAAGTTATAATGATGAAAGAAATAACGCGATTACATATGCTAACACATTTATTAATTCATTATTATTTTACTTATTGTTATATGTTGTTGACAAAATAAATAATAATGAACATAAATAATACGTCATTATCTTGGTTAATTTGCCTCAGTTTGTTAACGGAAAACATCAGAAACCTAGAAACCACAGCAATCCCAAAATAAAACATTTATTATCTGAATCTTTGAAAGAGTGGGTTTTCATGTTTTCATGTTGCTGTATAAAAACTTTAGCGGACTCACTTTATAACTGAAACCAGCCGAAAGAAGAAGAAAAAGAAGAAGAAGCTTTGAAGTGTTGAAAAAATGAATTGTTAATTGAAATTGATTTGAAATTATTAATTTCTCAAAAATGTTATAGTAAAATATTCTGAAACTTGGTGAGGATATAGCCCAGAGGGTCCTATCTTCTTTCTTCTTCTTCTTGCGGCTGTTCCCAGTTTAGGGGTCGCCACAGCAAATCATCTGTTTCCACCTAACTCTGACCTCAGTGTGACCTGGTGCACTGGATGGTGGGTAAAAGAGCACCAACAACAGAATATATTTTTGTGGCTTTATTCTGACTGCTGTACTAAACAGTGACAGCGGTCGAAAGGAGTTGAGGTCTTTAAACAAAGGTTTCTCTTTGGTGTTTACAACACAACAGTAAGTGAAAAGTTACAAGATAAAAAAAAAAGAAACACAACTTAAACTCACTACTTTCTCAGGTAATAGTGTCAATGGTAAATGGTCAAAAGGAATATAATCTAATTTTAGAACCTAAGAAATACGGCAGTGGCACAAACGGTCTCCATTACACATGCGATGCTCTGGTTCTCGCGGTAACATTCATCAGTCACCATCAGCGATTATCAAGAAATAACAGGAATGTTTTAAATATTTGTCCCTCTGTTAACGATCGCCATGCAGACTCTCCAAACTAGCGCGCACATTCGAGTCTCGCGAGAATTCTAGCATGTTCTCTTAAAGGAGTCACGCATCTTCTTCCAACTCGCTCGCCTTAAAAGGGGAACCACTGTTCATTATGACCTGGTCACATCAGTATCCTCTACTCTTGCACCAATTACCTTCATGTCCTCCTTCAGCACACCCATATAACTTGTCTTTGGCCTTCCTTGTCTGGTCACTCCTAAACTGAACCTCAACATCCTCATCTCTGCTACTTCCATCTCTGCCTCGTGTCTCTTCCTCACTGCTACAGTCTCTAACCCATACATCATAGCTGGTCTCACTACTGTTCTGTACACCTTTCCTTTGATTCTTGCTGACACTCTTCTGTCACACAACACCCCTGACACTTTTCTCCACCCACTCCAACCTGCCTGCACTCGCCTCTTCACCTCTTTTCCACACTCCCCGTCGCACTGGACTGTTGACCCCAAATACCTAAACTCCTCTACCTTCTTGACCTCAGCCCCCTGTAACCTCACTGTTCTACTTCCCTCCCTCTCGTTCAAACACATGTATTCTGTCTTACTACGACTGACTTTCATTCCTCTTCTTTCTAGAGCAGACCTCCAACTTTCCAGGTGTCCCTCCACCTGCTCTCTACTCTCACTACAGATTACAATGTCATCTGCAAACATCATTGTCCATGGAGATTCCTGTCTGACCTCATCTATCAACCTGTCCATCACCATAGCAAACAAGAAGGGACTCAAAGTCGATCCTTGATGTAGCCCCACCTCCACCTTGAACTCCTCCGTCTGACCTGCAGCACATCTCCCTGTTGTCATACTCCTGTCATATATATCCTGAACTACTCTGACGTACTTCTCTGCCACTCCTGACATCCTCATACAGGACCATAGCTCGTCTCTCGGCACCCTGTCATACGCTTTCTCTAAGTACACAAAGACGCAGTGCAGCTCCTTCTGTCCATCTCTGTACTTCTCCATTAGCATTCTCAGAGCAAAAATTGCATCAGTAGTGCTCTTCCTGGGCATGAAGCCATACTGCTGCTCGCAAATATCCACTTCCCTTCTTAGTCTAGCTTCCACTACTCTTTCCCAGAGTTTCATTGTGTGGCTCATCAACTTTATACCTCTGTAGTTGTTACAACTCTGCACATCACCCTTGTTCTTAAAGATTGGCACTAGGACACTTCTCCTCCATTCCTCAGGCATCTTCTCACTCTCTAGAATCCTGTTGAATAACCTAGATAGGAACTCCACTGCTGTCTCTCCTAGACACTTCCACACCTCCACAGGGATGTCATCTGAACCAACAGCTTTTCCACTCTTCATTCTCCTCAGAGCCTTCCTCACCTCATCCTTTCTAATCTTTTCAACTTCCTGCTCTACAATGTTCACCTCTTCCTCCCTTCTTTCCCTCTCATTCTCCTCATTCATCAACTCCTCAAAATACTCCTTCCATCTTCTCTGCACAGTCTCCTCACTTGTTAGAACCCTTCCATCTCTATCTTTAATCACCCTTATCTGTTGCACATCCTTCCCATCTCTGTCTCTCTGTCTCGCTAATCTGTACAATTCCTTCTCACCTTCCCTCGTGTCTAACCTGGCATACAACTCATCATATGCCTTCTGTTTGGCCTTTGCCACCTCCCTCTTCACCCTGCGCTGTGATTCCTTGTAGTCCTATCTACTTTCTTCAGTCCTTTCGATGTCCCACTTCTTTTTAGCTAGCCTCTTCCTCTGGATGATGTCCTGTACTTCCTCATTCCACCACCATGTTTCCTTATCTTCTTTCCTTCTTCCTGCTGACACACCTAGCACCTTCCTACCTGTCTCCCTGATCACTTCTGCTGTAGTTTCCCAGTCCTCTGGAAGCTCTTCCTGACCACCCAAAGCCTGTCTCAGCTTCTGTCTGAATTCTTCACAACCGTCTTCCTTTTTCAACTTCCACCACTTGGTCTTCTTTTCCATCTTTCGTCCCCTCTTCTTCCTGACCACCAGAAACATCCTACACATCACCATCTGATGCTGTCTGGCTACACTCTCTCCTACCACTACTTTGCAGTCAGTGATCTCTCTCAGATTGGCTCGTCTACTTAGGATGTAGTCCACCTGCTTACTCCTACCACCACTCTTGTAGGTAACTCTATGTTCCTCCCTCTTCTGGAAATAAGTGTTAACAACAGCCATTTCCATCCTCTTGGCAAAGTCCACCACCATCTGTCCTTCTGGGTTCCTTTCCTTAACACCAAACCTGCCCATCACTTCCTCATCACCTCTGTTGCCCTCGCCAACATGACCGTTGAAGTCTGCTCCCACCACTACTCTCTCCCCTCTGGGAATACTCTCCATCACCTCATCTAACTCACTCACTCCAGAATCTCTCCTTTTCTTCCAGCTTACAGCCTACTTGTGGAGCATAACCACTCACTACATTCAACATCACCCCTTCAATCTCTAACTTCAAACTGATCACCCTGTCAGACACTCTTTTCACCTCTAAAACATTCCTCACAAACTCCTTCTTCAGGATCACTCCTACCCCATTTCTCTTCCTATCCTCACCATAGTAAAACAGTTTGTATCCCCCCTCCAATACTACGCGCTTTGCTACCCTTCCACCTGGTCTCCTGCACACACAGAATATCTACCTTCCTTCTCTCCATCATGTCCGCCAGCTCTCTACCTTTCCCGGTCATTGTACCAACGTTGAGAGTCTCTATTCTCAGACCTATACTCTTGCCTTTCCTCTTCTCTCTCTGCCTACGAATCCTTCTCCCTCCTCTCCTTCTTTGACCAACAGTAGTCCAATTTCCACCGGCACCCTGTAGGTCAACAGCACCGGTGGCGGTCGTTGTTAACCCGGGCCTCGATCGATCCGGTATGGAAATCGAATTGATGACTTGCATATTTGGTTTTGGCCTATGAAAGCCTGAATAGAGAAACCTAACGCACCCATACGAAATTATTTTTAGGAATTATTTGAAAAAATATATACTTTTTTTTTCATTAAAATAAAGATTAAATAAATATTTTCTGAATTAAATATGAGTTTCTATTTTTAATCAATATGCATTATATTTTTATTACGGTTTTATTTTAAAATAAATACATACTTAAAACATTTGTATTTTAACATAACAAAAACAAATACTCAACATGTATATAGACGGTTTAATAATAAAGAATGCTGAAATTTTCTTCTTCAAACAACGTCTTGGCGTAAAAAGAGAATTGAGTGTGTTGAGCGCGAGATCCCATTGGTTTGGATGAGCGAGCGCGAGTGGGTAACTTTTCCTCGGTCCCTAACATGAACGCGCATAAGAAACTGAGAGCGCGGGCGGATTGCGTCATTTAAGGTGGACTGCAATATCCGAATAAGAAGCTGTGAATAAGAAGCCGGATTCAGCCTCGTGCTGTACGAGGCTATATTGAGTTTGAAAGTCAGGCACACGAGTCATTTAAAACTTGTGATATATATATTCAATATTTTTTAAAGATATATATTTAAGCTTAGCAAGAGAGTTAAGACACAGGGGTTTGAAGTCACTGACCCCCTCAAAAGTAACTAGACCTTAGAAACCATTTTAACGCAGTTCTATTTAAGCATCAAACTAATTAAACGTTTTGACTATATACACCGATTCAAAATGTAAACATCTTCAGGCTTTGAACTTCTCCCAACTGGCTAATGCATTATTAAAGAGTAAAGATCAGCTCTCTCATGCCCACACAAAGGTTGCTTTAAAATCTAGTTTATTTATGTTGTTTCATTTTATATTCTATTTGTTTTTTTTTTTGTTTTTTGCATATTCAATCGAGTATTTATCAATCTCTTAAAAAGTACAAAAATTGTTGAGTTGCAACCTCTGTGATAGAATCTCTTTGAAAAATTCAGAACCAGTTTCGAATCAATTATTGAAATGCGCATGCCCAGAATGGATGGTTGGGTTATTTCAACAAGTTTAATTCTTTTATTTCTTTATTAAAGTTTTCACAAATATTCAATTTTGAAGGAATAATAGAAAGTAAAAATGTAATTATGTTACTAGGTGATGACAGCTCACAAGGCGTTATTTATTTATTTATTTGAAATAAACGTTTGATTGGAGAAAGCATTTATACAAATAACAATAGCAGTTACAAACGAAGTAGAAATAAAAGTCAAAAATCATATACATAGTAGTGAAATGACAAAAACAATTTTCAATTACCACAAAATAAATCATCGTAACATCTAAGAAAGGACAAAGATGTTGCATTCTTAATTTAACGCGAGGTTTAAATGAAGTGGCTTTATTCCAAAATTGACGTCTTTGAAGACAAGAATCTTGCTCAGAATTTTTTACTTGTAAATCGAGAATTTACGTGTAAAAATAAAATTGTTAACGCCTCTGTCAAGCTCACGTTGCGTTATAGCTTTCAACAACTGCGAATGTTGTTGTCGTCACGTGGTTAAAAAGGAGGTCACGTGATAATTCCGAGCGCAGAGGCGAGGTGAACCCGGAAGTTGTGCGCATGGAGCGTGATTTTAGTGTTTATAAAGAAACTTTTAAAAGGATATATTGAGGACAGCGGGTACAACTTAAGCTGTTTATTGTCTTTTATGTTTTGTAAATATAGAGTCCTCTGTAAACATCCAGAGAAAGAGTCGTCAAGAGGATGAGGGCACCTGCGCTGCTGCTGACTCTTCTGAGCGGGGCTATCGCCTGTGCTGCAGGTTTGTGAGTGAGTGAAGGTGTGCCAGCTTTCTTTTCTGGGTCTAATATGTGTGTCTGTGCTCGGCGCGGCGGTAGCTGGCAGTCCTCGGGTCTGTCAGCCGCTAGATTTCGGGCACGGCTCTGTTGTGTGCGTGTGCAATGCGTCAAACTGCGATCCTGTCGGCCGTGTCGGGTTGCCAGCAGCGGGCCAGTTCCTGTCCTTCATCAGCGATAAAACTGGCCGCAGGCTCGAGGAGAGGCGAGCACCGCTCCAGAAGAACAGCACCGGTTCAGGTGAGGGGTCCTACATCACCGAGACAACCACAGATCTGAGCCCGAACTCAGCCTGAAACAAGACCAACACATTTCCACTTAGCAAAACAAACAAACAAACAAACAAACTTCTGTTGGATGTAAAAGTGTAGACGTAGCCTGATAAAGAGCGTGATATAACAGTTTTTTAATTAAAATGCACAAACAAGCTCCCTTCCCATACACCCCCCAGAAATTTAAATACTAGTGATTTATATGTATTTAAATATAATCAACAAATACTTTTTAGGGGAAAATGTATATTGATTGACATATGTTGCATTATTGTAATATATGGGAAAATGTAAAAGCTCAAAACTCACTAACATATACCTTACGTTTTTAAGCTTGAGTGTTTTTCAATTAACATTTGAGACAAATGATAAAGTGAAGTTAATGATTCTCATTTAAAGCCATATATTGTACGTTAAGTATATTAAATATACTTTAAGTTGTTACACATCAGCATATAAAAGTTTGCTTAAAACTTGCTTAAAAGTTTTCTTCAATTTATTTACAATTAAAATATATTTTGCACAAAATTATTTTTATACATTAGCAAGACTAAGAAAATGCACATTAAAATATAAATTACACAAAAGTCATTCATTTTTCACCTAGGAATCCATTATATATATATATATATATATATATATATATATATATAATGTTGAACATGTTTCACATATGTGGAAAATGTGATTTATCTAGTAAGTGACTAAAACTTTTCAATGGTTATTTATCTTTTCTTTTCTATTCAAATGTTGTTTTGGTGCTTAAAACACATGACCAATACAATTACACTGCGATGTTTAAATAACCAATGACTGTCGCTGAATAAGGATGTCTCTGAAAGGTTCTCTGAAAAAGCTGATTGGACAGCTAAGTGACATGTAGATTTTTAAATGTTTCTCCACATAATCACCTTGATTTTTCATATCTTATTTTTTTTTAATGATAACAATCATTTATTATATAAAATGATTTTATAGACCCACCCAATGACAATTTTCAAAAGTAGGTCTAAGCTGAAACTGCCCAATCTGGCAACCCTGAAGCATATAAACAAACAGGCTTTAAATTTTTTCTTGCCAGTAGTAAAATTGGACATATTATTCTCCTTAAAACTTGTATAATCTAATAATAATAATAACGACAACAACAACTAATAAACAATCCAGACTGAAATATCTCTATTTGTGTTTAGGTCATAGTGCAGCTTCTTGTTTTTAAGAGTGTCATTTATACATTTGGCTTCCAAAATCCGGTTCCGGGAGAATACTGTCATGTGTTCTATTCCATCTCAATCTTTTTCTTAACATTGTTTAATACTAATAAAGTTAGTTCAGATATTTAGTTCAGATCAGATATTTACAGCCACAAAGCCTCGAGTGCCAGCATTTACGTCTATTAGCAGTGCATTCTGGGGGACATAGTTTCCTCTTTTGTGCATACATTCAGGATTCATGAAGCCGTGGTTTGATTGGTTAAACTAATCTGTATTTCCAGTTCTAGCAAGAACACCGAATATCTTGTCTCAGCTTCAGATGTTCTCAGGTAGAGATGGAGACGCTGACTTGTGCCATTGTTGTTTTGGTCATCTTTATAAACTTTTTTTATTATAACTTGTTGCATGTCGGTCAGTTGATGTGGTAACATTTCCGCGACCAGAAACATGACGCTATGCGAAACGAGTTGTGATTGGTTGTTTGTTATGTCAGTCAAACGACCTCATGGGTGGGACTTGACCAAAAAAAGCTGCCAAAACCACCAGACCTTTCCTTTTTGCTGTCAGCTCTCAGGATCATGCTGAACCCCGCTCAGAGGTACCAGCGAATCAAAGGCTTCGGAGGAGCCATGACCGACGCGGCAGCCATGAACATTCTCTCGCTGTCCGCCGGAGCTCAGGAGCAGCTGCTCAGGCAGTACTTCTCTCCCGATGGTGAGCGACGCTCTCAGGAGAGGCTGAGTTCTGCCTCCTCTGCTCTGAACACCACAATCTTCTCTTTCACAGGTGTAGAATACCGGTTTGTGAGAGTGCCGATGGCCAGCTGTGATTTCTCCACTCGACTCTACACGTACGCCGACTCGCCCGGGGACTACGACCTGCAGAACTTCACGCTTGCTGATGAAGATGTTCTCATGAAGGTAGTGCAAACAAACAAACAGAATTAGGGACCTTTACACACCTAGACTTCACACCTCTGCGGTTTGCTGTAGGGACTTGGATTCTGCTCTGAAGTAGTAATTTGTCATTCGAGAATGCTTTGTTTTAAAAGAACTAATCTTCAAAGCCCTTGATGCTCAACCTGCATTAAATGGCTTGAAGTGACTCATAGCAGCCGAATTAAACCTTTCTTAGATCCCTCTGTTGCAGCGGGCACAAGCTCTCTCTGCCCAGCCTCTTAATCTGTTTGCCAGCGCCTGGAGTGCCCCCGCCTGGCTGAAGACCAACGGCGCTCTGACTGGCAAGGGCTCCCTCAAAGGAAAAGCAGGAGGCAAGGAACACAAGACCTGGGCTCAGTACTACATCAGGTACATTGCAGGAAGTCAAATACAACGTTTATCAATGTTATAATGCTTCCCTGTGCCTATTTTACCCTCAGGTTTCTGGAGGAATATGGCAAACATAATCTGTCTTTTTGGGCCCTGACCACAGGGAATGAGCCCAGTGCTGGAGAAATGTCAAATTACAGTTTTCAGGCCTTGGGCTTCACTCCTGAGACACAGCGGGACTGGGTTGCTCTGGATCTTGGTCCAGCTCTGCAATCATCGTCTGCGTTCTCCAAAACTCGTTTGATAATTCTCGACGACAACCGGTTGCTGCTTCCACACTGGGGCAAAGTGGTGAGTCAGGACCGCTGGGTAAAAGCGGACATGATGTCTTAAGATGACACGTCATATTTCTTTTTCTTTCTATCTGTAGGTGCTGAGTGACATCAGAGCAGCCAAGTTCATCCATGGCATTGGTGTTCACTGGTACTTTGACCACATTGCACCCCCTGACATCACCCTGACGGCCACACACCATCTGTTCCCCGAGTACTTTCTGTTTGCAACAGAGGCTTGCTCTGGGTGGAGTCCCATGGATCCTGGTGTACGTTTGGGCAGCTGGGACAGAGCTGAAGATTACGCACATGACATCATACAGGTGTGTGGCAGATTTGTAGTCCTCGAGGTCTTGGATTGCTCTTAATCTTGTCTTTGATGTCAATCTCTGTCTCTTCTCAGTTGTCTCTGATCTCGATCTTGGTCTATTCTCGGCTGTCTGATCTAGGTCCTGTCTCTGTTCTCGTCTCGCTCTGATGTCGGTCTCTTCTCTGCGATCTCGTCTCTCTCTGGTGTCGATCTCGGTCTCTTCTCAGCGGTCTCTGATCTAGGTCCTGTCTCTTTTCTTGTCTCTCTGACCACGATCTTGTCTCGGCTGTCTCTGATCTTGTTTCTCTCTGATGTTGCTCTTCTCTGCGATCTCTGATCTAGGTCCTGTCTCTGTTCTCGTCTCGCTCTGATGTCGGTCTCTTCTCTGCGATCTCGTCTCTCTCTGGTGTCGATCTCGGTCTCTTCTCAGCGGTCTCTGATCTAGGTCCTGTCTCTTTTCTTGTCTCTCTGACCACGATCTTGTCTCGGCTGTCTCTGATCTTGTTTCTCTCTGATGTTGCTCTTCTCTGCGATCTCTGATCTAGGTCCTGTCTCTGTTCTCGTCTCGCTCTGATGTCGGTCTCTTCTCTGCGATCTCGTCTCTCTCTGGTGTCGATCTCGGTCTCTTCTCAGCGGTCTCTGATCTAGGTCCTGTCTCTGTTCTCGTCTCGCTCTGATGTCGGTCTCTTCTCTGCGATCTCGTCTCTCTCTGGTGTCGATCTCGGTCTCTTCTCAGCGGTCTCTGATCTAGGTCCTGTCTCTTTTCTTGTCTCTCTGACCACGATCTTGTCTCGGCTGTCTCTGATCTTGTTTCTCTCTGATGTTGCTCTTCTCTGCGATCTCTGATCTAGGTCCTGTCTCTGTTCTCGTCTCGCTCTGATGTCGGTCTCTTCTCTGCGATCTCGTCTCTCTCTGGTGTCGATCTCGGTCTCTTCTCAGCGGTCTCTGATCTAGGTCCTGTCTCTTTTCTTGTCTCTCTGACCACGATCTTGTCTCGGCTGTCTCTGATCTTGTTTCTCTCTGATGTTGCTCTTCTCTGCGATCTCTGATCTAGGTCCTGTCTCTGTTCTCGTCTCTCTCTGATGTCGGTCTCTTCTCTGCGATCTCGTCTCTCTTTGGTGTCGATCTCGGTCTCTTCTCAGCTGTCTCTGATCTAGGTCCTGTCTCTTTTCTTGTCTCTCTGACCACGATCTTGTCTCGGCTGTCTCTGATCTTGTTTCTCTCTGATGTTGCTCTTCTCTGCGATCTCTGATCTAGGTCCTGTCTCTGTTCTCGTCTCTCTTTGATGTCTGTCTCTTCTCTGCGATCTCGTCTCTCTCTGGTGTCGATCTCGGTCTCTTCTCAGCGGTCTCTGATCTAGGTCCTGTCTCTTTTCTTGTCTCTCTGACCACGATCTTGTCTCGGCTGTCTCTGATCTTGTTTCTCTCTGATGTTGCTCTTCTCTGCGATCTCTGATCTAGGTCCTGTCTCTGTTCTCGTCTCTCTCTGATGTCGGTCTCTTCTCTGCGATCTCGTCTCTCTCTGGTGTCGATCTCGGTCTCTTCTCAGCTGTCTCTGATCTAGGTCCTGTCTCTTTTCTTGTCTCTCTGACCACGATCTTGTCTCGGCTGTCTCTGATCTTGTTTCTCTCTGATGTTGCTCTTCTCTGCGATTTCTGATCTAGGTCCTGTCTCTGTTCTCTATGATCTCTGATCTAGGTCTTGTCTCTGATGTCGATCTCCTCTCTGGATCTCTGATCTAGGTCCTGTCTCTGATCTCGGTCTCTTCTCTGCGATCTCGTCTCTCTCTGGTGTCGATCTCGGTCTCTTGTCGGTTGTCTCTGATCTCGGTCTCTTCTCGTTTGTCTCTGATGTCTCTTCTCGGCTGTGTCTGATCTAGGTCTTGTCTCTGTTCTCGTCGCTCTCTTCTCTGCGATCTCTGATCTGGGTCCTGTCTCTGATCTCGTCTCTCTCTTATGTCGATCTCGGTTGTCTCTGACATAGGTCCTGTCTCTGATCTTGTTTCTCTCTGATGTCGCTCTTCTCTGCGATCTCAGATCTAGGTCCTGTCTTTGTTCTCGTCGCTCTCTTCTCTTCGATCTCTGATCTAGATCCTGTCTTTGTTCTCGTCGCTCTCTTCTCTGCGATCTCAGATCTAGGTCCTGTCTTTGTTCTCGTCGCTCTCTTCTCTGCGATCTCTGATCTAGGTCCTGTCTTTGTTCTCGTCGCTCTCTTCTCTGCGATCTCTGATCTAGGTCCTGTCTTTGTTCTCGTCGCTCTCTTCTCTGCGATCTCTGATCTAGGTCTTGTCTCTGATATCGATCTCTTCTCTGGATCTTTGATCTTGTCTCTCTGGTCTTTAATTACTCTCTGGTCAAACCTCATCACAGCATCTGATATTATGTATATAAACTGTGTTTAGGATCTGAACAACCACGTGACAGGCTGGACTGACTGGAATCTGGCCCTAAATCTGGAAGGAGGACCAAACTGGGTCAAGAACTTTGTGGACAGCCCCATAATTGTAGACCCAAGTAAAGATGTCTTCTACAAGCAGCCCACCTTCTATGCCATGGCTCACTTCAGGTGAATCCAGCACTTCTTGCTGGATATAGTAAATGAGAAATACTTAAGTAAACTAACAGGTTTTGCCCTTTTAAATCTGATAGCAAGTTCCTGTTGGAGGAATCTCAGCGAGTGAGCGTATCGGTAAGCTGGCACAGCAGACTGGAGATATCAGCTTTCATCAGGCCAGACGCATGCGCAGTTCTAATCATCCTGAACAGGTAAAGAGTTTTATCGTTTATTTTAATCAGTCAATAGATGAGTTAATCTCTAAAGCTCGCTCCTCACATACCAGGTCAGAAGAAGAGGTGCAGTTTGAAGTTTGGGACCAGACGCTCGGCTTTCTGCCAGGAAGTGCACCACCTCACTCCATTCTCACAGTACTTTGGGCACGACAATAAACAACAATGGAGCTCCACATCATTTCAAGTCCTGGATCATTTATCACAATGATGTCTCTATCTGAAGAGTATATGAAGGGAATTAAAGTATTTCACTTGAAAACGTCTCTCGAGAGCATTTCTTCTCTGAAAGATCAACACCGTTCCTGGCATTTATTTCTTTTATTATTAATGCATCATGATCATACACATCATATTATATATATATTTATAGGTATATTTAACTATCATCCACTGTGTTTCATCCTTGAATGACATGAACTAAAATTATTTACATTAGAAAAGCCGCTGTAGAATGAGAGTGAACGCCCGGCCGTCGTGGATGGGTTTCTGCTACACACACACATACATACACACACACACACACACACACACACACAGTAGAGGTATCAAAGACATGATTTCCCAGGGCAAATCGCAACTCCCAGCAAGAAGAGCAAGGTTTCTTCACCCCAGATTATCCCTTGTGTGTCTCTGTGACCCTTGACACCGGGATCAGACCTTGCTTGGTTAGTTCCCTTAGGATAGGGACGGAGCAGGGAGAAGGCTCCTGAGTATGTGGGAAAGATACACACCACATGAGGGACTCTGATGAGGATAGTAGAAACACACACACTCACGCAGATGCACTAAACAAAGAAGAGTGACGGCGAGCTTGGTTTAAGACAGAGTTTGGATGAGACAGGAGTGTGTGTGTATCTGTGTGTGTGTTTTTCAGAAGGACCATCTTCCCTGTGTGCGAGGTTCCGTGTTTCCGGAGGAAGGCTCTGACGTGCTGTTTTCGTCACCGCTCAAGCTCTTCCTGCACACGGGACACGTGTCATGCTGCAGAGACAGAGAGAGAGGCTGTCAGAGTTCAGCTCTCAGACTCATTATAGTCTTTCTATAGCACATGTAGTGCTTGTTAATCTCTCAAACATCAAGATAACCTGGTAATTTAGCTAAGGGAAAACAGAACAGCCAAGGTTTCTTTTACAGTTTGTTATAATTGCCAAGACAGTCCTTTCAACACATTTAACAAGTTTGCTGAACTCAACAGACCGATTCACCTAAAACACAATTGGCAAAACAATTAATTTCATTCTGAAAACCCTTCATTGTAAACAAAACTCTAAAACTCTAAAAATGTCAAAATATGATAAAAAAAAAAAACCTACAAAATACACCATGTCTAACAAAGCACTAACATTTAGTCAATCAACACAATATGAAAAAAACTATCATCAGCTGAACTTACAGAAACTATTATTTTGAGTCAGTCTGCTTTTATATTTGAACATTCTCTACATCTTTGTTTTTTTTTTTAGTTTAGTAAATCCATGCATTTTATTTCTATTGCTGCAGAAATTCAAACCAAAAAATGAACACCCATCTCAGAGTAGCTTTATAAAATGTTCCGTTTATGTAAAACAAATACAGACATAGAATTGCTTCAACACAGACTTCATTTGCAAAAGAACAAGACGGAAACACTGGAATTATAATTTAGCTTTTTCTGCCTGGTCTTTTGTATTGGTACTCATCTTCCTTCATTTCTTTTCTTTCTAACTGTATAGCCTACGAATACAGAAGTTGTGAAAACCATGTAAAAAGTTGAGAAAACCTGTTAAATACTGTCATTGCGATTGTTAAAAAAAACAACACAAATTGCATGTTTCCCCTACCATTCAATAATGATGGTATGGGACCCTCTGGAGGAGAGTGGAACCCATGCCATCAGACTAGCAGAATGTAAGGGAAACACCATACCAAATATTAATTAAACAACAATGTGGAGTGTTTGCTAAAATTATAGTAGCTCAATATTTCACTGAACACACTTTTCCTGCTTTCCTAACCCTGTGTGGAACCAATCAGGTCAAGTTTTATAGACCTGTTAAAAACAACGGGATTGGTCCCACAAACACAGACGAAAAAGAAATCGCCTTCAGTGATTGGCATACGAAGGAAAAACCGTGTTGTGTGATTGGTGGGAGTCACTCGCCTGAATGCTCATTGAGGCTGTGTTAAACGAACGTGATCAGGGTGAGTCAAGGTGAGACAAATGAGTTTTTCAAAGTGGAAACACATTACTTGAGTGGAGAGTAAGGAAAAAAGAAATCGTAGAAAGCCTTACTAATTTGTTCTAATAATACATTACTACTTGATTGAAGTTTTATATAAAATGCATAGTGTCATTGTAAGAAAAATAATATTTCATATTTACATAATATTTAATTGAATAAAAATACCTTTACAGATCTACTGTGAATATTTGTGGTTTTGAAATACTTATCTTTTTTTGTTAGTGATATATATTTGTGAAGGAACTTTTTAAAGGTTAAACATTTGGTGCATTTTGTTATTTTGAAATTCCATTTGGTACAGAGTTCTTTCAGCCTCAAATCAAGTAACATTTCAATATTAACATATAGCTACTAATTTACGTTTTTTTTATCATTCCCGGGATTTGTGTTTGAACTCAATGCATCTGTAAGCTAAATATATCTAAAATCTTAAAGGTCCCATGGTATGTATATAAGGCGTCACGGTGGCGCAGTGGGTAGCACAGTCGTCTCACAGCAAGAAGGTCGCTGGTTCTAGGCTCGGCTGGGGCAGGTGGCATTTCTGTGTGGAGTTTGCATGTTCTCCCCGTGATCGCGTGGGTTTTCTCCGGGTGCTCCGGTTTCCCCACAAGTCCAAAGACATGTGGAATAAGTGAATTGAATAAGAACAATTGCCCATAGTGTTAAAGTGTGAATGTGTGTGTGAATGTTTCCCAGCGATGGGTTGCGGCAGGGAAGGGCATCCGCTGCGTAAAACATATGCCAGTGAGTTGGCGGTTCATTCCGCTGTGGCGACCCCGAAAGGGAATAAAGCCGACATGAAGATGGTATGTATATAATCAATATTTGAGCCCTCTATACTAGCGCTGTACTGTTAATAACGTTCAAAACGAAATATTTTTTAGAAACAACGTTTTTTTTAGAATCACCTTTGAAGTGCTGCTCACAGGGAAAATTGATCTTTCCAAGTTTTCTCTGATGGCAGACACAAAATCGAGCCCTTTCTGACAAATAAACTCATCCAAACAAAAGGTTAGGCTCTGGACATCTGAAAATACACTTCTCTGGCATTGCTTATACAGCACCGGTCTGCTGCTCTCACACTTCTGGGTCAAATTCCATTTCCTGTTCGTCGTAGAGGGGCTGTACTAGCGATTCATATGATTGGTCAGTGGGTGGGGCTTAGGCGGGGATAAGGAAAACGATAATGTATTCAGTTCAGCGAAAAGAAATAAAGGATTACTCAAACATGCACTAATTAATCTGAATTCTACTTGAGGCATGTTTTTGATAAGAGAACAACACCTCAACATGCCAGGAATGCCAGAAAAGTCACATTATCATGACATGGCACCTTTATGTGCAATAATACATGATTATTGACTGCATATATTTCAGAGTTTCCTGCAGATAGGATTTATTTTATTTAATACATATTCCTGCCAATTACATTCATTATAAATATTATTGTTCCATCAGTTTTCCTACCAAGAAAAAATCTAAAACTTCTCCACGTTTCCTCTTACCATTTCAAGCCAGGGCACGATGCAGTCGCTGTGAAAGATGTGGTTACATGGTAGCTGTCGGACATCCTCGTCCACCTTGTAGTCTTCCTTACAAACAGGACACTCCATGTTGCATGCTAGCCGATCAGGAGGAAGAGAGCGAGAGCGAGAGAGAGATAGATCAGGGTGATTTTATGAGGATCTGCTCTGAGATGGCTTCTGATGAAGAAAGCAAAGGATGGAGAGACTCACCTGTGTGTTCCTGAGTGATCTTTACAATGGGGAGGGAGGAGATCTTTTCTTCATCAGCAGGAGGAGGACCGGTGTTCTCAAACTGACCCAATAACTGACCGAAAATCACAGACATGAGCATTGTGTTTTCTCTCAGACACAGGAGCTTTTTTCACCCAACTGCTGACCTGTGTGATGACTGCATCCAGACCCCCCTGGCCCCAGGCGTAGTCTCCAGGGTTTGAGTGCAGCATGCCCGTCCTGTAACCAACATGATAATGATAATCTCCTTTAACCTACTTATTGCAGTGTTTGAATTGAGAATTGTTTTTAAAATGTCTCAAGCATTTTTATAGTTTTATTTACCATGAGAGAGGTGGAGAGCCTGGCACTCCTGAGTTGGCGAAAAGGCCTGACAGAAACTGTTGCACGATTCTGGAGAGAGAGGTAGAGAGAGATAGAGAAAGATGGAGGAGAGAGAAAGAGGGGAGAGAGGTGCAGATATAGAGTAAATAGGGGAAGAGAAAGAAAAGAAGGAGAGAAAGAGATGGATGAGAGAGAAAGATGGGAGATGGAGAAGAAGATGAGAGAAGAAGGAGAGAGGAGAAAAAAGAGGGGGAGTGAGAAATCTCAGGGAGCAAGAAAACAGAAAGTTGAGAGTGGAAAAGAGAGAAAAGGGGAGGGATGAAAGAGAGATAGCAAAAGAGAGTAGAGACAGAGAGAGAAGTGTGAGGGTTAGAATGAGAGAAAAGAGGAGAAGAGAAAAGAGGGAAAGAGGTACAAGCAGTAAATATGGGGTGAGAAAGAGAGGAGAGAAAAGAGAAAGGCGAGAGAGAGCCATGGAGGGGAATGAAACATGGGAGAGATAAAGACAAGAGAGGGGAGAAAGAGGTAGAGAGAAAAGAGGGAGAGACAGAGAAAAGTGAAAGGAGAAAGAGAGATGGAGGAGAAAAAAGTTAAAATATAGACGTGGAGGAGAGAAAAAGATGTGAGAAAGAGAGATGAAGGAAAGCGAGAGAAAAAGAAAAGTGAAAAGTTAGAGAGAGATGGAGAGAGAAAGATGGGAGAGAGATAGAGAGAAAGTAAAGTGAAAGGAGAGAGAGAGAGAGATGGAGGAAAGAGAAACATGGGAAAGAGAAAAAAAGCGACAGAAAGAGAAAGACAGTAAGTATGAGTTCATAAGTTACTCCAACAAATCGCCAGCTGACTTTAACCATACGTTTAGCTGGTAAAGACTTTATTTCTTTGTAAACTGTTGGACTTCAACAAATAAAAAGTACGTTCTGTCTGTTTTATATCTGATGCAACAAAACTATAGGCCTTCACTTAAACGCTTCATCTGGTTCTCTCTAATTCTACAAAATACGAGCAAACCTCAGAGACTTCTCTTCCACGCAGAGGCCTTTTCCACACATCGGAGTATAAGCATCACAATCTTGCTTAAACGTAAGCTGAGGTTATGTGCGTATGGCAGATTTTGTGATTTTAAACAAGAGTTTTTTGAGTAATTGGACAACTATTGTAGGCCAGAATAAGCACCTGGTTCTGATTCCAGAAAATGAACATTGCTTACTAAACTTTTCATCATGAAAAAAAAAAAAGATTCAAATAGCTCCAGAAATTATGTCCACCAGTACAGAATATATAACAAGAATAAACTAAAGTAGCATTTTTAAAAGCATTTAAGAAGAACTGAATTCAAAAAGAAAAACAAAAAGTGAAACTCACCCCTCGACGGCGGGAGAGCGTTCTGGTCGACTGCTTCCTCTGGATCGATACCTCCTCTGAGTGTGCAGGCGAGGGGGACGACCAGGGCCCCAGTGATCTCCTAGAGGCCCCCCCAGGGCTTCAACAAGTCCTCCAGGGACTGAACCGCTAAGAGGGACGGCTCCAAATCCTCCAAGAGAGCCACTTCCACCCCCCGGGATCCGCTCAGACTCAGGACTGTCTAGATCCAGACTGAACGCTGGTCTCTCGACAAACAGCAGCTGCCAGAGCTGGAGCCACAGAAAAAGAAGAGTTACGAGTGAACTTCCTCCTAAATAATTAGCCTCAGGAGGTCGAGGAGTAGAGCAAGTACCTCTGCGAACTGCGAGGCTGGGTCTTCGAGTGCGTGTGAACTACTGTCCAGAAGTCTGAGGGTGAAAACAAGCCAGAACATTGATAACAGAGAAGAAGCTGTTCCCATCTGGACCTGCAAGGATGCTTTACCAAAAAAGCTGCATCACTAACTGAATCCACCTGAGATTTAGTCCAACAGATGTTCCATCAAAATAAAGAGCTGACAAACATATTAAAAAAATAAACTGTGGTTTAGTGTATAATCTCTTTTAAAAAAAGAATTGTTTTATGGTGTTTAATCAATTTTTTTACACCTTGAACTTCAGATTTATTATTCTCAGGTTAGGTTAAATAAGTTGAATCTGTCATAAGCTCTAAGCACTTGGTCCAAGGTTTTTGCAGATTTTCAAAGGTCAAATTTAAGACTTTTGAAGACCTATGTCATAACATCAAAAACACTTACAAAACGCAAAAAAAACAGCATGCTTCAAATACATTGTTTTAAAACCCAACCATGGCTTTCTCAAACTCTGGCAACCCTAACCATGCCTTTTACAAATGTAAGCGTTTATGAGCATTTTCTCAAACTCTGGCAACCCTAACTATCCTTTTTACATTTTTTAACATTAAAGAGATTTTTCTCAATATCTGGCAACCTGAAAAATCACTTTTGTGATTTTGAGCATTTATGTGCATTTTTTTTTTTTTTTTTTACTTTTAAGAGGCTTATATCAATATCTGGCAACCCTAAGCATCCAATTTAAGAATTTGAGCATTTATGAGTGTTCATGGCTGTGACTGTATGTAACATGATAGAAGTGTTCGAGGCTTTACTCATAGGTTTCAGGAAAGTCAAATGAAGCTCAAAGTGGGCGTAGCCAGTGCTGTATAAAGCATTCTCAGAGGCGGGACATGGCCGTAGTGAAGGTGTCTGATTGGCTGAAGTTTCAAACTTTATATATCTTATACAAACATCAGATTAAGAATCAACAAACCTAATGGAGCCAGAGGTGGAAACATGTTTAATTTTCAGGTCCAAACTTGGTCAGCTTTAACATTGGAGTGAATGAGAACTTGCTCTGTTTTGAAATCAGCCTCAAGTGGCTGCTGGGGGAACTGCAGTTCAATCACTTCATGTCACGCATCAAGAGAGAAAGCAAGAGGTTGCTCCTTGGTTCAAGGGGGTTTCTCAAACTCTGGCAACTCTAACCATACTTTTTATATGAACTGTCACCGCAGTGCGTGCAAAATTTTTAAATCTCTGGTAGCCCTTCTGGTAGGCACTCTTCAGTTTCTGGTAGCCTGAAATAAATGTAGGCAGTCCAAATAAAATAAAGATAAAGATATATAGTAAAGGAAATAAAACATTAATCAATTTTCAGAACAATTTACAACAACCGTAAAAAGCAGTCAAATTACACTCATCAACTCAAATATTTGGTTCTAACTGAACAGAATTTTCTATGAACTTCCAAGAAAAGTGTTTAATCTTGAATCAGTCAAATTCTGAATATGAAATTTCAACTGAGCTTTTTGAGCTGAGCTCAATTGAGCTCTGATTTTTCTGAACGTTTCTGCTGTGTGGCAGACTGCATTTTTTGCCTGTCCCTTCTTCACCCTGACCTGATCCCAGTTCATGTACTTGAACTAAAATATCTCCGTAAATCCATGCGCTTATGTTCACACACGCACCACACATAAGTACGTGATATTCACAATTCTCTCCACTGAGCAAACCATTTCTATCTTGTTTAACCTTGCTGCGAGAGATTTCACATGTCAAGTAAGGATAGTAATGACTGACAGAACGATCTCGTAGCCATTAGTGCGCAACAAATATGTCCCTGACCAATCGGCAGTGCTGCTATTTATACGCCATTTGCACAATGGTGAATCAAAATTAAAAGTACTATTTTTGCCGGAACCCTATATAGAACATTACGCAAATATATTTGTTTGTTTATAGCCAAGACAACAGCAAAGGTTATTTCATGGCTACATGTTGTATTTGATATGTAAAAAGGTCTAAAACCTATTTAAAAATATATATTTTCTCAACTATTAAAACAAGTATGGTAAGTTAGTTTTAAAAATAAAATGTAATCGTTTGCTTGGGACTGAGAGGATTTCTTTTAAGTTGTTAGATTTAAGATGTTTCCTCATGGAATCATATACAGGGCATTCTATAAGCAGATGTCTGACCGAGAGTCTGCATTTACACTGTTTACATTTTGGGGCAGTTTCAATTATATTTGTAAGAGAATGCAAAGCATTAAAATAAATTATTACTCCCTGTGAGGTAGCCTGCTGGGCAGGACAGACGCATTTTGGTAGCCCAACTGGAAGGCTAACAATTTTGCGAGCCCTGCACTGCTGAACATCACTTTTATGTTTTTGAGGATTTGTGAACTCTGGAAATCCCCAAAATAATTTTTACTTGTTTTTTTTAGCATTTAGGAGCATTTTCTCAATCTCTGACAACAACAACAAAAAAACCCATTTTATTTGAATCATATTATTGTAAAAATTATTTAAAGACTTTTTAGGCCCCGTGGAAACCCGGTTGATTGACTACTTCTCTCAGTCATCTCAAAATTTGATATGTATCGGATTTAGGACCACTTCTGAAAGCGAACTGGGTGGGATAAAAAAAAAAAAAAAAAAAAAAAGAGAAACACTTTTTATGAATATATGTTGATAAATTTTAATTGAGTATAGTTTGTGAACAATACAATCAATCACCGTGGTTTCACTGCCTGAAAAATACCACACGCTACGTCTGTAAAAGTAACGAATCGCTGCACTGTTGTATGGTGTGCAAGGTCGAGTTGGTGCTCTTGATCTGATAAGATGCAGGTTTGTAAAGGTCTTTAGAACATGCCATCTGAGAATCACAGTTAAAAACCTCTACGCATCAATCCATCTGCTGAGAGCAGGGGATCTTTCATCTAAAGTAGATGAGGGCTAACATGACCTTTAACACCAGCTGGAAAAAAAAGTGTGTTGATGCATCAGTTTCAAACAAACGCAGTGAGTGACAGTGTGCCAAACTGCTGTATTGGTTTCCCTGTTTATCTGACTGAAGGTACTCGGCTTGCCACTTGGTGGCACTAACGGCAAACAATACCCCCATGAGATGAACTCAGAGAGAAGAACAAGACATGAAGAAGACTGTATATAACTCTGTATATAAGACTGTATATAAACATTGCAGCATGCGCAATGTTTCATGTTAGCCAGTCACTTCCCGGTAACCCTAAATGGGCGAATCGGATAGCGAAGCCATCTGATTAGCTGAATGCTTAAATTCAATAAATCTTAAACAAAGTCATTTCAAAATAATTCACCCCCCTCAGTGGGTTCATGAAGGTCCAAACTAACGAACAAAAAAAAAAAAACATTACAGTACTATGGGTTAAACATGTTTTTTCAGCTCCAAAGTTGGGCAGTTTTAATATTAGAGTGAAAGACAACCTGCTCGCTTCAGAACCCAGCCCTCTTGTGGCCGGTCGAGGTATTAGCAGAGGCTTGTCCCTTGGTTTAAAAGTGACGTTTTGTGTTTTCATGTTCCATTAATGATAAAATGGAAGGGTTAGTGTTAACCGAACCCATTTATGGTTACCGTAAGTCGCTTTGGACAAAAGCATTTGTCAAATTCATAAATGTAAATCAATGCTATTTTCAGTGAATGAGTGCTTCAAAAACAATGCGGAAGTGTTGTGCGCTGGCTTGTACAGTAGATCTGAAGGGACATCGAATCTCTCATTCCTATCTAAATGTGATTTAATAGTATATACATGTTTTCATGTTTCAATAAGCACTCGATGTCTGAGAGAATAAAGTCTGTCTATCAGATGAGCTAGATCTGTTGAGTACAGAATTTTTTTTTCCCCACAGGTGAAATGATGAGAGAGAGAAAGAGAGAGATGGAGAGAAAGAGTGAGAGAGACAGAGAGAGATACAACGCCCACGGAACTGACGTAGTAGCCCCATCCTATGATGTGTGGGACAGACGTGGGGTCCTAGGAGGCAATCTGCCCTTTCCTCCCTCTGCTCTCTCTCTCTCCCGGTCTTTGGACGACACGCACAATGCATGTGTACTTTTGTCATTATTAAATAGCTGCAGCTGTGTTTGGTACTTAAGTCTCATGAGTAATTATTTCGATTACAGAATAAAAAAAAGTGGATTCGAGTTCGTATTGATTTCTTCGTTCACTCATGTATTATCCTCCGTCAGGGAGAAAACCTCTCTCTACTTCTCACACTTTGCAGAAATTAAGAAAATAACTAGAAAAAGAGCAGGGGAAACTAGAACTGCTGCTATAAATGTTTTTTTTTTGCCAGATAATTAATGTTTTGGGAGTATATTTACAGACAAGTTTGTTCTTTTCTATATCAATTTTGGCGCACAGAGAACTCACACAGCCAGACGAACTACGTCACCGTGCAGCCCTGACTGCAGCAGATGCAAAGGTGAGGAGACATTAAGAGAGCTAACCTGGAGTCTTCTGTAACCTCCTCGATAAAGCCCGAGTCACATCTGGGACAGATATACTCCTGAAAATAAGAAAAATCTCAATCAAAATAAAACAAGCCAACATTGGATCACCTTGGTTTTTTAAAGCACATATTACTTTAAGAGACACTTCTTGTGGTGTGTCACAACTATTTCTGTGTTGTTTTCAGCACGCTGCTTCTCTCATTTAACCCCAGAAATGACAAGGCTGTTGTAAACAAACCGGCGGCTGTGTGATGGGCCGTAGATCCCAAAGAGAAAAATAACTGAGAACAGAGGATTCAATGGTTCTTGGACCGAATCGTTTGCGTTCATTGCCGATGCAGAAGAACCGCCTGAATGTTTGCTCTGTAGTGAGAAGTTGTTAAATAACAAGAAGAGTAACATGGAAAGACATTTCCAGGGAAGGCATGCACATATTTAGAAACAAAGTGGCTGTTTTTATAAAGTGATTTCTTATTTTTGTCAGTATATACGTGGAATGACATAAACTGTATTAATTTGATTTTATATACTTTATCTTTTCAAAAGGCTGCAGTTTTATTTTTATAAATGCAGGCTGCGTTTTATTGCTCTGTTTGTTGCCCAGATAAGGGGCGCGTTATGCACGTTCCAACTTGAATTGCTTTATGGAATTCTCAAAATAAAAATGGCATCAAAAATCTGATTTCTTTATTGCATTTCTTTAATTTCATCAAAGCAATGAAAGATAATTCATTAATATTGTAATGAAGTTAAACTTGAGGCGGCATCGTACAACAGAGTCGTCACGTGGTGCGTCGTTCTCTACAGGAAAAATAAACATTTAATCATGAAGGCACATTATGTATTTGTAGTCAACTGAAGTATTTTTAAAATAGGCTAATATAGCTAATATAGATACATACAGCATGTGTTGCCTTAACTGTAGGGCTTCTACAAGGCTTTTGATTTTTTGCGGCTCCAGACATCTGCCAAATGCATAAATGTAAATATTTGTTTTTTTGGTCCAATATGACTCTTTCAACATTTTGGGTTGCCGACTCCTGACCTAGGTTGATACGTATTTGCACCTTTAATTCCCCGAGAAGGGTGGAATCATATTTTTTTGTTCATAAGATCTTTGGTTACTTAACTGTCTCACCTGCCAGAGTACTGAACTAGGTCTGTGCTGTCCCGTACGCCTAGATTACATTACAAAAGGACTGGAATCTAACTGAATACATTTCTCTGTGGACAATTTCAAGAGTTTGTGAGACCCAATTAACAGCATTTTTACCTTGAATGTAAATGTTTGTTTTAACCTGCCAGAGTTGAACTAGGTATGTGCAATTAAAAATGGTCTTTAATAATGCAATACACATACATACTCAAACACAATTTCTTCTAGCCATGAGGGCCCTCAGAGTGTGGCAAAACGGTGATATTTAAACAGCTTATTTGTAATAAATGGCAATAACATGGGTACAGGGCAACATTTACAAAGCATAACAGTATAACAGGAGTGACATTTTAACCTAAATTCAGAACTGACGACGTAATGGTGATCAACAGGCTCTCACCAACCAGATTTTAAACACTTATGAACATAAAAAAAAAACTAAACATTCTTCCGCTTATAAATAAGGATAATGTGGTATGCTTTACTGCAAGAGACAAACCTCTGAAATGTTGAATAAACACAAACATCACAAAGATTTTCTCTGCTTCTTAAAAATGATTTCTCGAAAACGGTTGTTCTTCCTATGAATCATGTGACTCGTTGAGCAATCAGAGTGTTTTCAGGGGAATTACAGTTAAAGTAACAGAGGTGACACAGACTTTAGGTATTTTTTTAAATTATGTATTGTCAGATTTAAAGAAAATAATGTTACAAAATGGCATTTTGTGAAAATGGCAACACTGTTAATTAATAATAAACAGTGTTGCCATTTTCACAAAATGTCATTTTGTAACATTATTTTCTTTAAATCTGCAATACATGATTTAAAAATACCTAAAGTCTGTGTCTACAGTCTATTTGCAAATTTCACAAACTTTTTTCATGATAAATTCATTAAATATTCTATTATTATAAGCGCGTACATTATTGTCAATTTGTCGATAGTATCAGAATAAAAAAAAAAGAAAAAAGAAATATACAGTCATGGGGACATGGCACTGACAAGGAAAAATAGCATACACCCTTTTCACTTTTTTTTAGCTTGTATACATTAAATGAGAAGCATTCGGTTGAACATGCTGCTAATGCGAAACTGAAAGGTTGTACAAGTAAAACAGAAACCTGGAAACTCTGTTTCACTCTTGAACGTCAGAGAAAGAGAAAATATAATATTAATATTGTCAACGTTGATAGAACATACTGAAAAAAACACTGACAATAAAAATATGTCGTTTCGTTGCAAGACATCAACCTCAAAAATCTAAAAAAAAAAACATAACAAAGCCCAAAGAAAGGGTTTTAGCATACAGGATATCTTCTATTGTATAAGAGACACACGCTGATATATGTTAGGATCAATAATACATGTTGTCGATTAACACAAGTGGTTGAATTTAATGTTGAAACAAAAACAACACAACGCAGGCCACAGCAGCTGAACGCACAAGCTAACATGCTAACGTTAGCACAACAGCGGAAACAGCGAGAGCGGAACCCGTGAAAGCCGCACGGTTGAGCCGCCTCTGCATTACAAGCATCCGTAACTCACCGGGAGTTTGGGACTGACTTCCCCCTTACAACAGTGACAGAAGAAGCGATGCGGGGAGACCGTGGCAGCCTCCGCCATGTTTCCGAAACTATCAGTGTCGGTCCCAAACAGCAGCAGAGCAGCAGGCAGGAGCGGAGGCCGACTGTTGCTCCGCCCACTGCCGGGGAAGGGGCTTCGAGCGCGAGTCCTCCCTGCTCGACTCATTCAGCGACTCGTTTCAGAGAGTAAATACTTTAATTGCAACAAGTAGATTTTAAATGAACTAAATTGAGGTTTTTTCGTCAATATTAAATCCGCCGAGTGTATAATGAGGCATAAATGATAGTTAAATCGCCATTTCCTGCTTTGGTTCTTACGACTCGACTCTTTTGAGCTATTAAACAATTCGATTCATAACGGCGAGTCATGCGGAAGTTGTTTTTATGTCTCTCGTCTCTCACACATGTGCGACGAGCAAAGCTGAGACACTAAAACCATAACAAACAGCATCTTTACAAGGAGTTTACTTTAAAGGAAGGTTGGTGTTCCGATTCTGTTCTATGTAACCTTTGATGAAACGCGAGTTTGACCAAGAACGTCTTTTTGCTTTTTGTTCGAAGTTTGTCATGTGTCAAAAGTTAAAATTGCTTAATTGTGCAAACAGAGAGCTCCAGTACCTGTTTTAAAACATTTAATATTAATTGTAAGCAGCGTCAGTAGTAATTTGCTATACAATCAAAGGAAATGACTTGACAGATGAGTATTAGACAGTCATTGACTCTGTCCACAAGGAGGGAAACACACAAACGTCATTGCTAAAGAAACAGCTGCTCACATAGTCCTTGCACATATTGAAAGTAATCCACGAATTGCGACATAGAACTAGCTTTGTTTAAAGTAAGCTTCAAGACAGTTTGGAGGACATAAGGTAACGTAAGCTCCACTTTTACGAACAGAAAACCTTTACTTCTCAACCTTTTCTTTTGTTAATTTTAAGTTGATGCTATGGTTTTCTTGTTGCCTAATTTATACTGTCCAAATACATCTTCAACTTTAAAATAAGCGCACATTGAGATAAATTGGGAATCTCTCCTTGTTTTCACTCAGTGTGAGCCAAACAGGGATACCCAAATGCGGGTTGAAGAAATGTATTTGCGCGTTTTAATGACATTGATTGATAGCACATAAAAGCTAGCGTCTAGTCAAAGGAAATTTCGTGTTAGTGTCAATGCTGTTTACTTGTTCAGGAGCAATGTGGCTACTTCAGCATCACTTCTCTGCCTTCAGCCTTCTCCATCTTTCAAAAGCATCACCAGTACATTTTCTTGTTTTGTTTCTTAACCCATCAGCATGTGTCTTTGAGGCAGGACTAACTTTTTTTTCCAATTGGATTTGGTACCACAGCATGACCTTTTACAGCATTCCGTACAATCTGGCAACTTGTTTTTCAACAGCCTCTGAGACTGAACAGCTTGAGGGAGGAAAAACATCACACCATCACACAAATTATAAACACAATAGATGTGGCATACCCTAATTTTCTAAGTTCAAATAATATTTGAATACCAATACTTTCAGTGCTATTAGTATTTAAACTGAACATAATAACGTAATCTCTCTTGACACACACATTACACATATATATTGTAAATTCTATATAACTCAGTGTCTGTAAAAGATAATTATATCACCAATGAACACCTTTTAGCACACGTTTGCAGTATGCTAATATTTTTAGCATAAGGTAATTGTGTTTTACATTCAAATCGTTAGCTTCTCCGCTAGCTTTTTTTATTCCGCAAGAAAATCTCAGTAAATGATCAAAAATGCTTTCTTGCAAACGAATAAAAAAAACCTTTTGATCGTTTAACACAGAATGTTTAGACTAAAAAATGAAGTCAAAAGGTTTACATTTAGTCCTTTCTTTAAAAAAAAATGTTTGCGTTAATTTAAGTAAATTTAAATTCTAAGGTTTGCTTGTTGTCTAATTCATGCTGTCCAAAAACATGTTCAACCTTAAGATAGGAGCATCTATCGGAAATGTCTCCAGGTTTTCACTCAGTCTATGCAGAGGTAGTCCTAGCCCTCAGCAAACACTGTGTTTAGCCTGCAATCACCGCAGTTAAAAGTGAAACTATACACGTGAGATTTGACTGGGGTGCGCCTGCAGCAATCAACGAGAAAGGTGCTGGTTCCAGTTATGGTGTTGGCTGCTGAACCTCCTCGAAGCAGGTACTTAAAACAGTGTTTGTTCCGTGGCCAGAACGTAATCGAAAAGCACTAAAAAGCATGCATATTCGTACAGAACTGTGCTGTGTAATAGAAAAGCGGCAGTAGATGTTCACAGCCATGCACCTGCTGCTGCCATTAAACTTGGAGGCATATATCTGTAGTTATAGCACAGTTTTTTGCCTCTTAACAGGTTTTTAAGCCTGTTCTTGTGCGTGCCCTACCCCTTAGCTTTTAAGATTTGTCCACTTCTATAGATGGATCACTATCAGCATTAAGTCTGGGCAGCAGGGGCATGATAATAATAAATAAATAAAAAATCACCAACTTCACCCATATCTAAAGCCGTTCCTGAGTGTAAGCTGTGACAATACATCTAAGACCAGTAAATGTGGAGAAAAAAGCACTGGTCTGTTGCTTGAGTAAGAGGTTCCCTGTCTCCCTCCTGTAGATGACTACGCAGGAAGTGCGTCTGTGTGGGCTGCTGCTGCAGGAGCACTTTGGAGATGTGGTGGAGAAAGTGGCTACTCATCTCATCCGCTGTGAAGTTCTGACCCTGAGAGCTCTTGCACACCAGACAAGCCTGTCTCTGGACCTGGTAAACAAAGCTTTACTTGTGAAACAATAGTCTTTCGCTTGCTCATGCTGTCTTCCCCGAGCAGGTTAAGAAAGCGGTCTGTGTGCTGGTGCAGCATGGAATGTGTGGGTTCGGACCGGGACGACGAGGTCCAGCAGGTCCTGTAGAGTACCGCATCCACTGTGAACGCATTCTACACATGCTACGCTATCCACGCTACATCTACACCGCTAAGAGTCTGTACGGAGACACGGGGGAGCTCGTCGTGGAGGAGATTCTGCAGAGAGGCCAGATGAGCATGAGCAACACTGTTCGGACGGTCGCAGACCGGCTGACCCACAACATGCCCGGTGAGGTTGAGCTTTATTTCTTCAGCTCTGCTCTAGTTACAGTCGGTTTTTATGTTTTACTCTAAAGATGCCGTAATTGTCCTGTTTTAAATCATTTATAAGAAATATTTGACCCCTCTAGACTGTCACTGCACCCTTAAAGACACTGTTTTTTGGACACCGATCCGCAAAACAAGCAGTGTACCCCTGTTCCTCACACTGCCAGGCTTTGGTCACGCCTCTGCTGGGTTTTGCTTGTTGACGCACAGAAAATCTACCCATTGCCAACAAATAAATGAATCTTTTGGTTCTGCTATGGTCGGAGTCCAGGGTCAGTCCGAATGTATGCTCTTCATTGAGCTGAGCTGCATTAGCAGTTCTTTTGATTGGTCAGTGGGTGTTGCTAAGTTTTTTTGAAGAAAATAAAGATTTTTTAACCTGTTTTCAGAACAAAATACGCTTTTAGAAGGCCTATACAGTTTTTATTTTGGGTGTATGTTATGGATTTGGCTTCCGAAAAAAAGATTGAGAATGAAAAGGAGTTCCGTGTTTTAATATCAGAATCTGTCAAATATGCAATCAATTTAAAGTTGCACTCTGTAGAATCCCAAACATGGGAGAGCAACCAAAAAAAATTTAAAACAGCATTTACAGAGGAATACAAAAAACAGCTAATAACAAAGGATGAGACATTAAACGTGTTAAAATCCATACAATTTTATGAATTCAACCCATTGATACATTGCTTTTGCAAGACAATCTCAAAATATGCATATTGTTAATCGATACTAAATAAACACTAGTGTCTAATTTAGCCAAAGTGATTTGTTCAAAAATGCGTATGCTGGTTTTGTTTCTCAGACAATCAATTTGTTTCTTTGAGTCAGAACAGAACAATGAGGTTCAGCACAATCTGGCAACCGGATTTATGCCTCTGACATTGGACAAACCGAGGAAGGAATTTTCACATAAACACACAAACACACAGGGAGTATTCTTTTAATACCAGTGCTTTCAGTTTTATTAGTATTTAAACTGAACCTATTAGTGTATAGTCTCTTGACACGCTTCATTAAAACATGACTTCCAAAGAATTCCAAAACTCCCAATCAATAATATTTTCTATTTAAATTCTGTGGCTGTAAAAAAGAAAGAATTACTTCACAAATAAACACCTTTTATGGCTAATTTGCTGTATGCTATTAATTTTAGCACAGGTTTATGGTGTTTTACATTCAAATCGTTAGCATCTCGGCTAGCTCGTTTTTTTTTTTTGCAAGACAATCTCAAAATATGTTCAAAAAAACTCTCACCACTGAATCAGAAAGCCTTTTAATATCTTTTTTTTTTCACAGAAGATTTAGACTAAAGAAATATTGGATAGATGAAAGGAAAGAAGATTGTTTTAGCTTTCAAGCTCCTGTTTTTCACAATTTTTGTCTACAGAGGGTCAGAGTATGGACTACAGTGAAGTGGTCTCTGCGTTCTCCCGTTTGGTGGAGACTCATTTTCTGCAGCGCTGTCCACCAATAGCTTCATCAGAACCTGCATCAGCTGACCCGCCCCCAGCTGCAAAACAGCCGTCTGACCCCGAGAGCCACCCAGAATGCTACAGACTACCCTACATCAGTCTCACCGGTCAGTCAGCAGAGACACACGCCGCACTGCATCTCAAATCACATTCAGATGTTCAGGCCCAACCGAAGCTTTGCATGCATGATCTTCGATGAATAAAGGGATCTCATTGTGCACAGCTGCTCAAACCCACCTTACACTGAGATTTCTGCCGAAAACTCCATGTTACCTGAAAGTGAAAGCCAACAGGAATAGAGAAGATGTGGTTTGTTTTTGTAGGTAAAGGGAAACGCAGACGCTCAAGCGAGGACGGAGAGCTTGATCAGAGAGCAGCAAAGAAACCTAAGACTGATGACAAAAGTCAGGTATAGTGTGAGACTGTTTTCCACATTTACATGAATGGATAGCACTTTATTATGCAGATTTAATTTATTGTCGTTGTGCAGAAGTGCAACAAAAATATAGTTTTTTCTTCTAAATCAATGCAAGTTAAAAATTCACACAAATGGGTCAAGTGTGCCAAGACAATATCCCCCACACCATTAAACCACCACCACCAGCCTGAACCATTGATTCAAGGCAGGATGGATCCCTGATTTCATGAGGTTGACACCAAATTCTGATGTCACCATCCCAGAAGAAATTGAGATTCATCAGACCAGGCAATGTTTTTCCGATCTTTTATTGCTCAATTTCACTGAGACTATGCAAATCGCAGGCTGACAGGATTGGCACTGGGTGTGGTCTGCTGCTCTGCCGCTGATTTGCCGTGTTGTTCATTCAAAGGTGCTCTTCGACATCTCTTGGTTATAACAATTGGTTATGTAAGTTACTGTTGTCTTTCTATCAGCTCGACCAGTCGGGTTATTCTCTGACCTCTGGCATCAACAAGATATTTGCTCATAGAACTGCCACTCACTGGATTTTTGTGTTTTTCGGATCATTCTCTGTAAACCCCAGAGATTGTTGTGTGTGAAAGTCCCAGTAGTTCACCGGTTACTGGAAAACTCACCTCTAACAACCACGTCTCGCTCAAAGTCACTTAAACTTAATTTCTTCCCCATTCTGATGCTAAATTTAAACTGCCTGCAGCAGACCATCTTCACATGTTGAGATGCCTAAATGCATTGAGTTGTTGCCATGTGATTGACTGATTAGAAATATGTGCATTTATATGTGTGTGCATATCTTTAAAGTAGAAAGTGTTTTGTTGGAGGAGTGAATTACATTTTGTGTTGTTTAATGTAACTTCAATGGTTGCACCGATCCCATTGTATAAAAATGGTCCAAGTGCAGAGTTTCCAAGTACTCGTCGATACTGATGCCTGTTTTTGGGGGTGTGGTAATTTTTCCAAATAAGGACATGGTGAGATTAATATTATTTACTTTAGGGCAATTAAAAGATATGAGAGTGGCGAGTGCACTAGCAAAGCTTCGAGGAAAAATTTCACAAAGAGTGGTCTTAGGCTGCAGTCAACGCGGATTAATACTAGATATTAGCAAAAATATTGCGGAACCAGAGACTGCTATAAAACGTTTTATGGGTCACATGATCAAAGAGTTGCTCATTTTGGCAACGGAAGTGGAGGAGTTCCCTATTCATTTTTTATACGTGACAGCAAGCTTTTAAAACAGTTTCCATGTGTCCCAGCAACTCAAAATGTCTTGTTGCACTAATAGCACTTCATAATTAATTAATAATTGCACTTCCTAACATCTTCTTTCCACTACACTATATTTCACAGAACTGGAAACTGGATACCTTTTGATGAGCTCAACTAACTAAACTAAACTAGTTTTAACTGTCTTTGATAGAAAATCTGTCTAAAATCAGATAAACTGTTGATTTCTGAGATACTTCCATTGCTAAAATGCACACGCATACACTGATGTCATCATTGTTTACAAACAGTTAAAGCGTCTATGAGACTGGAAGCAGTTCTCTTGTGTGAAGCCTCTGTCCTGCTCTGTGCAGTGTGGTGATGAAGGGATCTACTGGCAGGTGAACTTCGAGCGCTTTCACTTGCACTTCAGGGACCAGGCCATCATCGGTGCCATTTCCTGCAAACTTGATCAGGTGAATCTTTTTTTATTTACACTTTTTTACCTTCTGATTGAATGCACTATCAGTTCTGAGTCTTCTGTTTCCTGTGATTGTGCACGATCATGTTTTCAAGGGAATCGCTGCACTACACAAACATCAAGATTCACAGTTCATATACACTTCATTTTTTGTCTGATTACACAATCACAGAAAATATTTTTTGGTCATGCTTCACTTCAATGGTGTCTTTGACATCTGGAATAGAGTGCAGATCTTCATTGGCTGTATTCCTTTCTCTTCCTCCCATAGACGAGCAGTGAGATCGTTCGAACCATGTTGCGTATGAGTGAAGTCACGACCCCAGCGAATGCTGCTTTCACTCAAGCTCTGTCTTCCAATGAGGTACCGAACCAAGTATTTAATCTAACAAGGTGCCATTGGGGACATAAAGTATGGTTTTACTCTACCGTTGGATGAGGTGGATTGGGGTATTCATCATTACAATGTCCAAAAAAATGGCAGACCTTTTCAAAATCGTGGGGTAAACAGACAACAATACGGTTTTGAGAATTCTTTTTTTTTTTTGTCAGTTGATGTCCTCTTGAAGGGTTAAGTCTGTGTTAACTGAGAGATGCACTATTGATGTGAAGTGTGCTTGTTTTCCATCAGATCTTCAGAGCTCTTCCTTCTGGTTACAACATCGCGAGGCCAATTCTGGACCAGTATTTGACTCTTCTGGTCGATGACCCGGTAAGCAAGAAAGGATGGGTTCACGTGAAACTTCGAGATGGAGATTGGTTCAAGGATGTAAAGCATACGTCAACACAATGATAAAAATGTAGACCTGAGATTCAGAGGGGCTCCCCACCCCATTAAAACTATTACATTTTCTACTCCTGTTATAATCGAACAAAATGCATGTGCTTCAAATTGCATACGCTGCTTGAAAGCAGCTTCTGTTTTCATTTCCCTGTCTAACTGTGTTCGATCTATTCATCTTACCCTTCTGTCTTTCCTACCAATTCATCCTTTATCTCAGTAGATGGGACCACAATACCTCTCAAAAAAGCAGCTCTTGCTTTTAATTAAAATTGTGAAGGAGTCTTTAATGATTGGTGCCTCACTATAAAACGCTACCGAAGCAGGATGTTCAGACCAAGACTGGGGTTTGTGTGGCTTGGAGTGATTTACATATTAACCGCAGCAGCGAATCCACAAAGGTGTTTTGGATATGATGAGTTCTGTGGGACAAATAGTTTGGTGAAATAGGACCAGGTGTGCAGATATCATATTCATCGAGGTAGTTCAACTTTAACTATTCGTGGCTGTGCAAACCAATCAGGAGCTTAATAGAGTAATCATGTGAGGGAAACCAGCGTTGGTGACAGACGCCTACAGGAAAAGCAAGTGAGTGGACCGTTTCTAGCACAGCTTAACGCTAGCATTCTGGGATAAATTCCATCTTAAAAAAAATGTTAAACTTATTGGCTGGTTGAGTTTTTTTTTTTAAATGTAGAAATGTGAACTGTTGGCACACTGTTTGCTGGCTTGGCAGGTTTAGAAACTAACAAAACCAGCCTTCGAGTCTGACTTTTAAATGATGGACAATAAAATTGGACAGTTTAACAGCTTTTCCTTCTTTTACACAATTTTTAATCCAAACCATGAGGCAACAAGAAGTGGTCTCATCTCCTCGTAGTGCTTATTTAATTTCTTGATAGCCAAGGAATATGTTTTTATATTGTGTAATTTAATGTATGACTATGAAGGGATCCTACGGGTCTGGAACGATGAGTGTTTAATTTTAACAATCTTTGTCTTTCTCTTTGTAGATGGAGTTTGTGGGAAGAGCAGGTGACAGTGGAGGAGGGATGTTTGTCGTGAGTATCCTTTCAAGGTCCACTGCACTCTTTTCTTGTCTTTAGATCTCTTTAAATCTTTGCTATTAGGGTTGTACAATATTGAGAGAAATGTCTAATTCTGATTTGAACGAAATTGGGGGGTTGCTGTTCTGGGGCCTGGGTCAATTCAAGGCTCCGGGGCCATTCCTCGGACACTCATCCAGTAAGCTTTGTAATGGGAAAACATAACTCTCTTCTGTAGCAATCACTGTTGAGGCAGGGTTGCAGAATAACAGCACGACGGCGACTTTATTTAGCGTTTCTCAGTTAAACAAACACTGAACTCAAAATGTAATAAACCTGAAACCTCTACGCTTGCGCCATGAAAGAGAAAGTAAGAAGCAAATCCATTGGGCAGGCTGCTTTATACCCCTTCAAAGGGGGATTCGCATCCTACCCGGAAACTCCGCCTACTTTATCAATCGCCCCGTCACAGGCAAGGACACAAAATCAACACACATTCAACATGATCATAAACCACTAATAAGGATACTCATTAGGGATGCACCGATACCACTTTTTTGGAATTTGAGTACGAGAACTCACCGATCAGTATTTCAGTATTCACCGATACCGAGTACTTAATAAAAACATGAATTTACAGTTAACAGCTTTAGTCATATCATTTCAAAAACAAAACAAGGGACTAGTCTGGAATTAAGATAATTTATTTACAATGAAAAGCATGTTGTATGCAACATTACAGAATAAATGATAAAAAATAAGGGGTAAAATTTTAATTATTATAAATTAAGCCTGGTTTGTGTGCGAGCCGTGGATTTGTTTTGTGTGAATTACGGCTCGTTGTGGCGTGAACCTCTGGGAGGTTAAGCTAATTAGCAACACGGGGCTAACACTGCTTCTCCAAATGTCCGTGGTGAAACTTAAAAGCAGAGGAGGTTAGCAGCAGGCTGTGGATATGTTTTTTACGGAGTCGTGTAGTTTAGGCAGCTCCGTGTCAGTCATGTATCGGCGGCTTGGGACATCATATCTGGGCTCCAGAAGATGGAAAAGACGCAGGAACCCCACATGAACACAAAGCTTGTGCTTTATTTCTACATCTCACAGCTTCAACTTGATGTACATTGTGCAGCTCATCATTTATACCTGGATTATCTGTGTGGTCAATTGAAGTAAATCCAATGTTCTGATCAAAACCAGCTTAACCTTGACCTCATGACCAGACCTCCACCGAGCACTAGCAAACCTGGCTAGAGCTACACTGGAGTCTGTGGTGCAGGAGAGGTTAGTTCTCTGTTGTTTGGCTTGTTTTTTTGGGCTTCCATCCATTCCATAAATTCTTCTCTCTCTCCCAGATTCGGCTCTCGCTCGGCTCGCATCTTCAGGCTCTTACTGCGAAAGCGCCATTTGGAGCAGAAGCAGGTGGAGGATTTTGCAATGGTTCCTGCTAAAGAGGCTAAAGAAATGCTCTACAGCCTCCTGTCTGAGAACCTCGTCCAGCTGCAGGTGTGTAATACCATCACAATTACAATCCCAAATACATTAAGTTCCAGTATAGATGCAAACAGGATGTCTGATGAAATCATCATTAATAAAAAAAATAATGCCTTCAATTTATATAGCACTTTTCTAGACGCTCAAAGACACTTTACAATTATCAGAGCATTATTCATTCACTCCACATTCACACTCTGGTGGTGATAAGCTACCTTTGTAGCTCTCAGCTGCCCTGGAGCAGTCTGACAGGACGTGGCTGCCTTTTTACGCCTACGGCCTCCTGACCACCACCAAACACTCCCCACCAGGCACACACATCCATGTCTTTTCCTCTTTGTACTTGCAGGAAATCCCCAAAACACCAGACCACGCCCCCTCCCGCACCTTCTACCTGTACACCGTTAACCAGCTGCCCACTGCGAGACTGCTTCTGCAGCACTGCTACAAGGTGCATAGCTCCTCTCAACATCTTGAGTGCCATTTTTTTCCTCTCGAAAATAACCTTCTCTCTGTGCTTGCAGACGGTTGGGAACCTGATCGAGAGGCGTCTGTTTGAGACCAAAGAAAACAAGTATGTCTTACTTTCTTTTCTGTGTAAACCTTCAATCCCATCAAAATAGGATTTAGCACTGTTCGTGACACCATCAAATGTTGTGGACAGACATTTTTTTACTATTATTAACAAAAATCAAGGATTTTAAATTCAAATCAAGTTTAATCGAAGAATTCCATCAGTCCAGCCAACGCTCTCATACTGAGGTTTCTCCCCGTGTTCACACTTGGGACTGTTTTATGGGGTTAATTAATTATTCACAGCTTCAAGCTTTTTACTTATTATTCTCAGGTTAGGTTAATTAAGTCAAATCTGTCCTAGGCATTTAGTTGCTTAACACTTGGTCAGGAGACTCTTTTGTGGTTTTTTCTCTCAAAGCTTTTACATCTCAAAGTCTTAAAACATTTTAAATGAAAAATAAAGCTCAATAGCGAGTAATTACATTTCTTTTACTTAATACCTTTTTATACTTATTAAAAACATAATTCACTATAAAGTAAAACAGTACTCAACCATTGTAGAATAAAGTTTGTTGTTGGTTCTCAAAGCATAAGTCTTTTCTCCACTCTACGTTCTGATCATCCATCATCTGCTGGTACATCTGACGCCGGGACAAGCTGCTGCATTCTCCCTCGTCTGGCTGCAACCTCTGTGTCGTCATCTTTTATACCCTTTATGACACAGTCTGAACTCGAGATTTCATTGGCTTCAGCTTCAACCTTCATCCATGGTTTAGGTGCATGCACAGAGTATGCCAAGGTTATTGGTTGCTCACTAGCGTCCCCTCTGTCCATCAGGCAGTCTCATGGTTCTACGTGTATATATACCTACATATCTGACTTTTCCCTTAGACCTCCTTTGAATGCAGGTTAAATACATTTCTATCCAGATAACTTAAACACACTTTTGAATATAGAAAAATAAAATAGACATAAACAAAGTTAAAACAAGGAAGAAGAATTCAAAATTCTTGAAATTATACAACATAAGAAACACAAATATGCAAACACCCCCCTATCAAATTCTTTTTTAGTTGCATCTTTCCCTAAAATGGGACGATCTCAAACCACTTTCCTTTTGATCTCAGAGGTCATAAAAAGACACATTCCATCCTCCAGTAATTCACATGCCAAGCACAAGACTAGAAGCAAATACATTTTTGGTCAGTTGTAGTAATTATTTCTATTACACCAGGCGTCTTCTGGAGAAGTCCCAGCGCATTGAGGCCATCCTGGCGTCCTTGCAGACCACCGATGCAGAGGCGGCACAGCTGACGGAAGTGGAGGAGATGATCACAGCTCCGGAGCGTGAGCAGCTCGAGTCGCTGCGAAACCACATCAACAAGTATGTGTGCACATCCACTCCAGAAACCCTGAGAAACCTTCCTCAACATGGGAAGAAAAAGAAGTTTCTAGAGGCTTAAGGAGAACATGGGATTAACAAACCTTTAAGATTAATCTTCAGAAAACTCCAATCCTTGTGTTTTTAACAGCAAGTTATAGCTTTTTCATAGCCCAATAAAAGTTAATGGCATTTTACATTCCAATTGTTAGCTTCTCAGCTAAGAGTCTCAATATAAAGAAAAAAATCTCAACATATGATTAAAAAAACCCACACAGTCTCTCCTGAACGACTAGGAACCAGCTTTTGATTGGCTGTAGCTCTATAAAACTACACCTGATTGGTTCACCTGAAGGAATGGGAGGCAAGGAAAGTGTGCTCAGTGAGATGTAGAACTACTAAGCTTTTACTGCCCTCTCAAAACAATTATATTATTAATTAACATTTATTATGGTGTGTTCATTTACGTTCTGCTAGTCTGATAACACCAATCCTCCAAGAACAATGCCCTCGCTATTAAATGGCTGCATTAATGAACCTGAAGTTGGCTGCATTAGACCAGAAACACACAGGTTTTCATAGAGCAGAGCGTGTGCTCTCGTAGGGTGCTTGAGCTTGCGCCGGATCTGATCTCTTGTTTTGATCTCTTGATGGCAGGCTGGACTCGAGTGAAAATCAGGTGGACGAGAGTATATTCCTCCTGGAGTCGTACATCAGCTCTACACAGGCCTCTCGCTGATGAGGCTTGGAACCCTTCACCTGTAACACACATGGCTCTCTTTCTGCAGCAGGACATTTGTGTGTATCTCGTTAGAGATAAATAAAGATCCATTAATGTTTTATTTAATTGGCTCACACACGTTTTTAATGTGTTTAAAAAAGAAGAAAACCTTTACAAACCTACGCATTGTTTATTTATATTAAAACATGGTGTGCAAAATGATAGCAGATACAGAACTTAAATAATTACTTGTTTTTTTTTTTATAAATAGTGTATTCTAATGGTTCTGGCAGCTGTAACAATGCAGTGTTCTTGTGAAGGAACTGACCCTGTGACTCCAGTCGGATGAATGTATTTGTGAGTGTGTGCCTTGTTGGAGACAGGGCTCAAAGTTTGTTCTCTCTCTTTGAAAAGCTGATGAGCCATCTTCTAGAAAATTAAAGAGTTCTTTCTGCGTGGCAGCCTTCAGTTTCCATTGTTTTCATCCTCATCCTTCCTCTGCTTCCTTGTAAAAAAGCCCAGCTGTAATAAACAACACATGATTCTTACATTTTTTTTGTTGACGGAACGATTTTTTGTCAGTATAAAGCTCCTTCTGAGGAATGCAGCGATATTTACCATAATCTCTAAATATCTATGTATATGCAATATGATAAAAACAGGTCTTTGACCAGAACAATGAAACTGCAATACTACCTCTTTGGGCATAATATTTTTTAGATTTAATACTCAATATTTACAAATTAAGGCTTACAAAGTCTCTAAGGCTGTGTTCAGGTTGCAAGTCTTAATGCTCAATTCCATTTTTTGTGGTGTGTTTTTTCACATTACAAATAATACGCTTCCACTATCCATCTTCTGCGTTAACGAAACATGGCTCACGCATGGGCAGAAGAAGAAACTACATAACCTAGGATGCACTGCTAACAGAAAGAAATACTGACAAAAATGCCTCTGCCTCTCTTGTAGCTTTGATGACATAAATAGCTAAACAGAGGCAAATTTTTTTGTTTGTATTAAAAGGTGTTAAGAAATAGATTGAGATGAAAAATAGTGGAGTTACAAGTGCTGGGATAACAACTGAGAATTCATTAAAGCTCTCTGAGCATCTTCTTATAGTTATTTAAGTACACAAGCATCTTCTCCAGTAAAGTGTATCTGAGAGAAACTGTATAAGCTGAGCTTGGTGACGCAAATCCCAGAAGAAAAAAAAAACATGACTAAATCGAGCTGTTCAGACTCTAATGAAAATACCCGGAACATGTCACATTAGGAAAAAAAAATTCAGAGCGTAGACAAAGTGTCTCATATATGTTCTCTACATAAGTCACTTCTCAATCATAGAGACTCTGCAGTGTAAATAATGAGTTCAAAGTACCTTCCAGAGGAGAAATACTAAGAGAGCCAGAAGCATCAGGCCTCCGATAATACTGCCGATCAGAATCCATAGAGAGATCGGGATGGAACGTCCTTTTAGAACCTCCAAAGTTGTCTGTAGGTGCAAAGAAAGAGAGTTCATAGGCTTACATTAGTAAAAAAAAATATACAATTGTATACAGAAAATAAACTTGGCTCTCCCAAATCTCTTAGTTTTTTTTATAACGTACCATTCAAACACTCTGATTGTGTGAATCAGAGTGATTGTTTTTCCTCAGCCGAACTAATGAAAGTCTCTCTTTTGATGACGTGTTCAGAGTACTGTTAGGACATAAAAGAGCAGCTGGGTGGTGCTCGATACTCATTTCAACCTCATTTTATTGTTCTTTAGATCACATACATGAGAAGTAAAAGAAAATGTGGACGAGAAGAAGATGTGAAACAGCTAAAAGAACGAAGCAAAATAATGAAAAGAAGAGAATAAGGACGTTGAGTAGCTCATTTTGTTGTTTTCTGACCAGAGAGTCATCATGGATGTGTAATTATGTGAATGATGCAATTATAACATGTTTCCGATCTAAAATGAGTGTAAAAAGATATTAAAAACTGTCTATCTTGGCTAGAGGTGAAGATTTGGAGGCATGGCTTTTTTGCTCCAGGACCGGATTTGAGGAACCCTGAATTACACTGTTCTTACTTTTTTTTTTTTTGCTCTGTCATTAGCGCCACCAAGTGGAGAGTCTGGCATCTTCAGCTAAGTGAACAAATTAAATAAATCAATGTGCTATTGACACACTCCATTGGAAAAAAAATTACGAGCTAAAAACATTTAAAAGTAACACATTGATGCACTGCCTTTTTACTGGAATTAACAGACATTGTTCTTTAAGTAATTCAGATGAACATAATCACTAGAATGTCAGTCAGTGTGTTTACACACAGGAAACAAGTGACTAACCAGGTCTGGTGAGATTTCTTTTAATTCAGTTTTGGCGACAACTTGCAAGCAGATAGCTTTTTATGTGTTAACGTAAAGGAAATAGCCATTGAACAGGAAAACTAAAACGCAACACAACATCAAAGTTTGATCTGTTCTTACCTCCTTCAAGTGGGCAGCACTTCCCATGCTGATCAGGCTGGACTCTCGAGCAGACAGCTGGTAAGAGCTCACGATGGCTACCTCTTTAAACTTCGCCTGTAGAACAACAGACAGGGTTACAGAATACAGTCAAGCAGTGCTGAGAACACTTCAGCTCTCTTACCTGTCTGAAGAACTGGTCGTTTATTTTCCTAGTGACTCGTATGACGGCTGTCCGTCCCTTCCGAAGCTGCTGGATGTGACAAAGCACCTCAACACACCACGTCGAGCTGCAGTTCTACAAATAAAAGAACAAAACGCATTGTGCCCTTCATTACTTATACCTCAAGCCCTGTAGTGCCTGCCTGGTTTAATTTGACCAGGTAATGTTGGATTTAATGGGGTTTATTAAAACATTCTCGAGGAGCTAGTTCACTTGCTTCTTTGCAGCTTTGATCAGTTTTTTATTACGGGTTGAGCTTGCTCTTACCAGTAGTTCAGTTTTCTTCATATCCTCAGGGTGAAGTGGACGCACATGTTTCTGACTGGACTTGAGTGCAGTCAGATCACTGAGAATGCTGCAGTTCACTCCTGAAGCCTGCAGGCAGACACTGAGATCAGGATCACAAACATCGACACTATAGGGAGACTCTTCGTTGCTAACATTATGAGAGAAAGCCTGGACCACAGTGCTAAACACTCTGTCTCCGGACGCCACTGCAGGAATGTGAACTCTCAGTTCCAGATCGCTGATGGCGAAACAGCCGAGTTTGTGCACCTGATCATAGCAAACGCACACGGTCAGACTCTGGTATTTGTTCTGAAGGAATGCAATGTGCGGTCACTCACTCTGAACTGTGTGTAGAATTCTGGACCTGTGCCTTCTGATGCCGTTCTGCTTGGATGCACCTCATAGCGGTTCAGATTCGAGTCACTGTAGGGAGGTAGATACAATGTAATTGTTATACACATGCCTATTTTATACATACGCTGGCTTAAGGCTTTGGATAAACTATAGGGTCCTGTGTAAGTGTTACCATTATGACAAAATGTTATCAATTGTAGTTTATTTTAAACATTAATTTTTCTAGCATGATTAGCATGCTAGATTAGCATGTCACTAGCACATTACTTGCCAGACTAACAAGTCATTAACATGTTTCTAGCATGAATTAAAAGTCCCTAACATGTACCTAGAATGATTAGCAAGTTGTTAGCATGTTGCTCTGGTGATAGCAATTCACTACATGTTTCTAGCATTATTAGCAAGGCTCTAGCATTTTCCTAGTATGATTAACAAGTAACTACCATATTCATATTATGATTTGTAAAATGCAAGCAGGTTCCTAGCATTACTAGCATGATTAGCAAACCACCAGCATTACTAGCATGATTAGCAAACCGCCAGCATTACTAGCATAATTAGCAAATCACTAGCATTACTAGCATGATTAGCAAATCACTAGCATGATTAGCAAATAGAATGTTCTTAGAATGGTTAGCTAGTCACTAGTTTAGTTTAACTTTTACATCCGCAGTTTGGTTTTCTCAACATAAATATGCACAGTATAAACCATAAGTACTTAAGAACTACTCTTCTCTGGTCTATTCATTATAAAAAAATTCTTAATTGACTGTTCGGTGATCATCTATGCTTCCCTGTAGATGAACCTTGATCTACTTTCTGCATCTGATCTCCACAATCTGGATTTTGCAGTTTAAAATTCAAAACATGTTGTAATATCATGTCAAATACAGTTTTATTAAATTACAATTATTAATATTTCAAATGAACACAATTCTAATTCAGATAATTTTGGCATACCTTTGGCTTAATACTCCTCAACCTTACACACCTACTTTGTTGAATTAGATCCTCCGAGATATATCTTATTCAAAGATAAATGGGACAATGATAAATGAGATCATTTTACAATGGGGCAAACCTCATAAATACTCACAGGTGTGGAAGAGAAACAAACCTTGTGATGAAGAGGTCAGGCTCATACTGTACAACGGTCTGTAACTGAACGACGTTGTCTGAGAGAGTTGCCTCTTTCTCCACACTGTCACTGTGACGACAGACACAAGACCTCACTCAGCTGATGAAACACATGCTCCAACATCGCAACGTCTTTTACAGAGCATTATTCCTTCCACAAAAAAAGGCCTTTGCAGTCCCACAACCGGGATACAAGTTATGTGAGAACGTTAGGTCACTCTTGTTTGTGAAGCTGCTTTGAAGAGCAAAAAAGCATATTTTTTTTATCAATGTTTAAATGGAATAATAAGTGGATTTTAATTAATTGATTGATGTCCAATTTTCATTCATTCATTCATCTTTATGTTGGCTTTCTTCCCTTTCGGGTCGCCACAGCGGAATGAACCCTTCCAGCCGCAACCCATTGCTGGGAAACATTCACACACACTCATTCACACTTTTTAATGTTTAACTATGGACAATCGTTCTTACTCAATTCACTTATACAGCATGTCTTTGGACTTGTGGGGAAACCGTAGCACCCGGACAAAACCCACGCGATCACGAGGAGAACATGCAAACTCCACACAGAAATACCAACCAACCCAGCCGAGGCTCGAACCAGCGACCTTCTTGCTGTGAGACGACCGTGCTACCCACTACGCCACCGTGACGCTATGTCCAATTTTGTTTTTCAGATTTGCTTGCACAGTGTGTGTGGCCGCCTGGATGGCACAGGCCTTAGTTTGGCAGACAGATTGCCAGATGCATAGCTATGCTTACATGCTACAGACTACTAAAATAAAATACCAGAAAATAACAAAAATGTAGCTTTGTGGTCGACCGATAATAAATGTGCATTTTGACAAAATAAAGCGACAATAGCTTATCCCCAAAAACAAGCTTTGTCTTTCCTCTTGCTGCTTTATTGTTTATAATCCCACTAAAGAAACTATTGAAAAAGTGCTATATGAATACATTTTGGTTGATTGACTGAATTATTGATAAATTGAAATAAAAGATTGTGACTGAGTGAGTGAGTGAGTGTCTGTCTGTACCTGGAAGCAATAAGCTTTATCTGGACATCGCTGAGAAGAGATGTGCAGCTGAACTCAAACTCCAGCATGAATCTGACCTGTGAGAAATCAGCTGCTGAGTGAAACCAGTCGTCTCAGTGAAGCCGTTTCAGGCAGTGACAAACCTTGGAGTAGGAGCGGAACACGGGGTAGCTGACGTTACACGAGTGACTGCTGGCCCCCAGAGCTGTGCACTCAATTTTAAACTGCACATCTTCCTGAAAACAAATTTTGAGTTAAACTCTTACTCTAATTGCTGTATTTATAATCACATGTTTGTTTGCCCATGTTTCATGAGTAAAGTACCAGTAACGTGAATCACACTATCTGAGGAAATTTAATTTTGATGATGAAAATAAAAATTTTCTTTGTCCTTGTTAGGAAAAAAACTAATTCACCAAAGGTCAAAGATTGAGGAGGAAATTGCCAAGCAATGTGTTTTTATAATATATGAAGCTAATTATTTGAATATGAAATGCCATAGGCATATGCTACAAATATTAGCAACCCAAAAAAGTGTGATTAAAGGTTTTTATTTGTGACTTTTACACCCACTGGGTTTTATAGAAATACCGATTCATATATCGTTGTTTGATTAAGAGTTGTTTATAAATAATTGTTTATAAATCAGGTTTTAATAAAAATTTTAAAAAGTAGTTTCTTACATTTCTATTTCAATAAAGAGATTTAGTCTAATGTTATTATTCATCTGTTAAATATTAACTAATAGAATTGTATTCAAAACAAAATATCTGAGTCTGCTGACAAATTATGATATTAAAACACTGGACACTATTTAATCTTGCTCTTCTGATTCTAAAAGCTATGGACCAAGGGAAGCCTTGATAATTTTTATTCAATTGTTATTAATAAAATTTAAGACAATTGTAACAGTTGTACTTTATTGAATTATTGATTTGGCCCAGAGATTACTTCCTGCAGCCCCCAAACAATTTGAGTTTAAGACCCCTGTAAACATGATCAAAGTTTACGTTTCTGAGGTCTCTTTTAAGCTTGGATTCATGATCGATGAGGAAAGATGGCTCACCCGCATGCTCAGGCTGCTGAAGTGCAGGTTTTTGGAGTAATGAAGAGTGAGACTGGTGTTGTAGGCATTCTCCAGCTGGTTTTCTAGCTTTACTTCGACAGCAAGTCGTAGCCGAGGGCTGTAGATAACATAGGGCTGCTCCCTGCAGCAACACGTGAGAAGAAGGCAATATTACGGTCACCAAGACATAGTTCTCATAGAGAATTCTTAATCACTTTCATTATTCTGAATCACTTTCAAAAAGATACAACCACAAGATGGCCACCATGAATTTTGCCCTTCGTGAGAATCCTTCAGAAAACAAATCACTGGGAGACACCTGGGAGACACCAGTTTCCCTAACTCCATAAAAAGAATGAATAGGAATCCAGTGTTTTAATATCAGAATCTGTCACCAAACTCAGATAGTTTGAGTACATTTTATTAACTAACATAAAAATAGATCTTCGCGTTGAAAAATATATTTAACAATATCCTGTGATGTGGAAATGGATGAGGACCCAAGAGCAAGAGTTAATCTTGATCTTTCTTTCTTTTCCCAATAAAGTAGCAAAGCCCAACTAAGGTAACCCCGAAGGAAATAATTCAACAGAAGGTAACGTCGAAGGCAATAATGGCAACAGAAAGAGGCTCCAGAGGAGCACCGGACAAAAGAGAGAAAGGCTGAGCTCGGGGGGGCAGAAACTCATGCCTCCGGGGAGAAGCAGGTGTAGCAGGAAGGCTAGCTTCCTTCAGAGACGAGATATCTCAAAACGAGGGGTAGAGGTGTAGATTTGTAGACTTGATAGTTTCACAATGAACTCACAACCAGACTGCACAGACAGGGTGCTTAAGAAGCAAACCACTCGAATGCTGACTGGCAGGGGGATCGCACTGATTGGTAATGAGTAAGCATGAGAGACATCACACAGTACAACACCTGACAATTAACTTAAATAAAAGAGGTTCAATAAATTCCCAAATGGCAAAATGAAAATATATGCCTCACATATCCTACTAAATTACACTATATATTTCACACTTTATTACAAATTGATTTATAAACAATACAAACACTCTCAACAAAACAATAATATATGAATCAGTCACTGTAAAATATGATTATTTCACAAATAAACCATTTTAATCACATGTTAGCAGTATACTAATACTTTTTACTATCTAAATCATTAGTTTCTAAGCTAGCAAACTTTAACTATCAATATGTTTGATAAAAAAAATCAATTGTTTTGTGTGCTTGTTCACATTACACACAACATGTGACTTGTATCCGTTCTGTGTATGAACGCAGTCCAGCTCGCTGCAGCATGCGCAGCAAATTATTTTGATCAAAGCGAACATGGACAAGTAAACATGGACAAGATTGAGATTTGAGGTGCTGGTGTGGCTTTATTTCAGTTCATTTTCGATAGGAGCCCCCTTCGTTTCAACCCAATGATTTCAAAAAGTAGACAAAAAATAAATATTTAATATTTCTTTACTTCACTTTGCTTCCACCGATAGATTTCAGCTCTGTCCTCAGCTATGCTTGTTGTTAAACTTGCCATCTACACCCAGAAATGTGACGTCTGTCCTCTTACAATGACATAAACGTCACTGAAGTCACATTGCAAAAAAACGGGTCTGCATCATACTCAGGACCACAGGATTGGAAAAACATCAGGATCTGATTTGGGCAACTTAAATGTAACCTTAGATAAAAGGAAAGAAGACTGGAGCGATTAGATCGAGTCAGTTTGGTGTTGAAGGAACATTCACTGGCTCCATTATTAGTTCCGCCATCTGATTAGTTCCGGACAGGAATAGAAAAACAGGAAAGTGTTTTCTCCAAACCAATTTCTAAATAGCTTAACTAAACTTCACTATTCTATTGTTCGATAGGTTTTATTACTCTTAAATAAGTTGTTTGTTGCGATCTTTCCATTCAAACACTGATCAAAAGCACTTTTCCCTGCATCAACTGAGCTACAGAAAATTAAAACATGATTTCCTTGACTTGGAAGTTAACACAAATTTGATCTCCATTAACTAGATCTAGCTGCTAGCGTATATCTCCTCGTAGCTGCTTGTGGACTCCAGAGAAGATGTATTTTAAAGGATGTTTTCAGACGAACATTATCGAAGCTTTCTAATAATCTGATACGCTGTTGAAAATGTAAAATGTTACAGAAATATATCAAGCATGTGATTTCATTAGCTTTTGAAGGCACCAAGAGCTGTGTGATGCAGGAATATATAATAGAATCTGTCTTGGAATAACGTGTTTGGAGAGGTCAAACAATCTGGTAACTTACAAACATGTTTTATTCTATTTGAGCTGTTTATAATCCATGTTAGCTATTGTTCTACGAGACTGGATTCAGACCCTTTCCACCTATCTGGAGGATAATTTCACATGCCAGTAAGCTCAAAAGTAAAAACATCTACCCAGACATGGACCATCAGTTATGTTCACTTATTTCTCACCCAGTAAGAGATGATCTCACATTGTTTCATTTAACGAGAGCAAGAAATGATTCCCTCTGAATCTTATACCTTGTTCCAGAAATCTCCATTTTGGCCTGCACCACCAGATCGGTCACACAGACGTCATCCTCGCCACAGTCTTTGAAGAAAGGGACCTAAAATAATCATAACAACTTAAGTGACCAACATGCAACACTTGGAAGCAGAGAACAGCACAGGACTCACAAAGATCTTGTAAATATTTGGCCAGCCCTCGTCCAGTACAGGTCCGCTCTCTGTGTCATTGATGGTAAACCTCACAGAGAAGCTGATTGGTCGGATGTAATCTGCAGTGTCCTACAAAGCGAAGATAAACCCTATTAACTAACTTCAACTAATCAAAGTGTTTAAAGGGGATCGTTTTGTGGACGTACAACAACATGGAAAGGCATAATGTAGCAGGTCTTTTCTCCGATTCGAAGTCTGACGCTCATGGAGTTGTGCCGTTGGGAGTTCAGGTCAAACAAAACCCGAGCCAAGATCCTTTTGTCATCCAGTTGAGTCTTTATGTGCATGTCTGCAAGTCAGAGATCAAACCTTTTATTCAGTTTGGGTTTATTTAGGATTAGACAAAAAAAAAAAAACCTTAAAAACACTTTTTAAATAATTCCAAACAGCAACACTGATGCATATCAATGCCTTTCGCCCAATAAGATTCCTTTTAGAATCTCGTAATTACTCATCACTAAAAAAATGACTTGCACTGTTTATTGTTTTATTAAATGCACCCTTATTCTCAATACATGAATAATACAAGCAATTTACATAAGTTATCTGTTATTTGTACAAATCGGTTGATCTATTTACTTTACTTAATGAGTGTTTGTTCAGCTCACGTACCATTGTTGTAAAAAGTAAATCCCAACACTCCAAACAACTATTTGTTGGATTTGATAAGGAAATTCCACATAAGCAATCTAAGAAATTTTTACTATAAATTACTCTGATGAAAGCTAAAAAAATTACAGGTAAAATGTACATGTTATTTGTGAGTAGCTACAACAAATTAACGTTTGTATGTCTGTAGTGACCTTGCAGGATGAGGAACTGCTATTGTTTCAAATGTATTTAACTCATAATCCGCATCAGGCCTCGGTAAAGCTAAAAAAGCTGCTAAAAACCACTATATAAAAACACCTTGATTGATTGGCTTTTTATGAAAATAAATAAATCCACTTTTGCTTCAGGTGCTATGCTTTTGGTGCTTCATTTTTTGAATATCTTAAACAAATACAATTATTTTTTAACATCGTTTTTAGAGCGTGTGGTGCATGATGGGTATTAGGATTACTAGCGTTGAGTATGTTAGTCTATTTTCACTTGGCTTTTGATTGTTTTTACAAATAAATGATTTGTAGAATTTAATTTTAAAAAATCCTGTGTTAAGCAAGTTCCACCAAATTATTTTAAGTATTACATACTATGAATTCATTTGTTGAAGAAAAACAAACACTTTTTCATAAACGTGACATGCTATATTTGAGTAAATAATTGATTTCGCATCATTGGTCCATGTATCAGTGCATGTAATTGTAATGTGAAACACTACACAACACTTTATTGTTATAATTCATTGCAAATTTATGTCATTATTGCCATGTAAAATTTTTGCATGTTTGTAATCAAAGCATAATGTGTAGTATTTCAACAAAAGAAATCATAGTAAATGTTATTTAAAATACTTCAATGGAACTTCCTTGACACAGGATTTTTAAGTAAGTCTGACAAATAATTTTTTTTAAGTAACACTTACATTTTTACATATAGACCCATATATAATTACTTTACATAAAGAATTTTGTGGGCAGAGAAAATAACAGGTGCACACAGGGATCTTTCATGTCTAGACTCAAGATGATGACTCGGACTTAGTCGCTGATCTCGATCGAGCTCGACGATGCTAAATCCTTCTTGAAAAAAGACATTGATGAGTGGGTTTGTTTAGGAAAGGAAAGGTTTAATATTCCCCGACTCCCTCATAGACACGATTTCAACAAATGGTGGCATAGTAAAATGAAGTGTTATTCAGAAATTTAAGGTTGGTTCGACACCAACCAACATTACAGCCACCATAAGAAACGGCAAGGTCACGTAACCAGTGTGTTCTCTCATCGCTCGTCTTACGGTGAAGGAAAGCTTTTATTTCTGTCGTCAGGACACTCGCCATTTAACAGTTATTTTAAGTTCCTTCAAACCAAACATACAACATGCTAACTTTTTCATCTCTGATTCCTCTTGTATTTAAAAGAAGCCTCAGAAAGATATATGTGGCTTTCATTCGAGAACGAACAGAAAACGTTTGGAGCTAGTTTCAGCTGCAACACGAGGTGTTTTGGTGAAACCTTTTTTCATTAAGATATTACTATGTAAAACGATGCAAAGCCATTAACAATTTGTTGTAAAATAGCTTTTTAAAAAAAATTTGTTCTGATGTTTGAGTGTTTCTTCTGTTTGATCAGATGGGTGAATTTCTCACAAATTTCTTAAAACTATGGAGCCAAATGAGTTAATCAAAGCTTGTTAGACCCTCACTCAGTCAAGACATGTTTATCTGTTTATTCATCATTTATTTAGTTGAATTATAATTTTTCGCGGTTGCTTAACAAGTCTATTTGCAACCTGTTATAAGAAAGAGTTAGTAACCAGGTGAAATACAAGTCTGATTATCAAGACAAACTAACCAACTCTACTTGTATTTACAAAACATCCGCATGAGATTGTTTGTGTCATGAGAAGCTTCTTTAAGAGCTGTCACATCAATGACTCTATTAACAAGTAGGTGGCACACTGACGTACCAAATCAAAGTAATAAAAAATGGCGAGTCAGTGGAAAGAAAATCTTTGAAACTGGATGAGATTTTTTTTCTTATTGTGAAGCCATTTCAGTCAACAATCATCTTGCAAGAACTCTTCAAACCACCAGATGGCAGCACCATATATATATACTCTATTTTTAGCACTGCTGGTTAATTTTATTTGCAACACCTGTCTCTTGACCTATTTAAGTTTGTCACACATCCATTGAGTTGTGTTGTGTCTTGAACCTATCCAGCTTCTTCCTTGTGACCAGAAAAGTGAGTTTTCTTGTTTTTAAAGCTTCTTAATTTTTTTTTTTTACAGTTTTGCTTTTTTGAAGAAAGAAGTAAAGACTGTTTGATTTTTTTTTACTTTTTGAGTCTCCTGATTCCTCATTTTCCTGTTGTGTCTCAAACAAACAGCCTTCTTCAATACATCAGTGGTTAAACTTGTTACCTGATAGCTTGGAAACCCAGGTTTGAAACTCACTTGAGACACTTCAATCAATCAATCAAGTTTTTATATAGCGCTTTTTTAGCAGGCCCCTGGGAGCCTCGCTGACTGAGGCAGGTGCTAATCACCTCCCCACCATAAAGAATATACAAACTTAAGATCCATCAACAAACAGTTCGCCGGACAGGACCTGAAAACACAAAACAAACGAAACAAAACAAGAAACAAAGAAAAAACAGAAGCTAACAAACTAAAACCAATGGTTAGAAAAATGTAACAGACAACAAACAGGTGATAAATGATAGGGATAGGTTAGATAGGGACATTAAAACACATTGCTTTTTCAACAGTTTGTATGTTTATAGTGCTCAGAACCATATCCGTTTGGACAAATCCCAGGAGTCAATTAATCGAATGCTAGATTAAACAGATATGTTTTTATGTAGTTTTGAACTCTGTGAGCGTCCGTACACTTGTTCCAACGAGACAGGTTCTTACCCAGTGCACAGCAAGAGACACCACTGACTTTCAAGTCATGATCATTTGTTTTAAAATGTGTACATTTAAGGGAATACACTGTACAATTGTATTAACCCTTCTACAGGCAAAGAACAAGATTTAAATCCCTTTTATTAAATCTTATCTAAAGTTAATCCCTGCTCCAATTAGATTTATTTTAACAAACCACATTAATTGGAAAGGAAGGATGCTGTTGAGATGTTGCTCGCGGTGGTTCAAGGGGTTGTTATAGGGAACAATTATGTAGATCTCTGTTAAGCAGAAATATGACAAACAACAGAGCTATTGACTGGATTGATTTAGTGATTTCTGCAGATCACGACACTCTTTTACAGGAAGTCTTATCTCTGAACATTCACTGAAAATGTAAACCTGTAAAAGGTCTCCAGAAAAAAAAGTGTTTGACTCAACAAAAAAAGAGGTGGAAAAAAGCAAAATGTTTTACCAAAATAAGAGCCGTTGGAGCCAGGAGAGTGAGACGAGACCAAGAAGCAGACGGTCCCGTTCAGACATACGAACTCCCGGTCACCTCTATGGCAGTTCTTCTGGATCACGTTAATAGAGTGTGGCTGGAAAGAAGAGCTAACGACGATCTGAACGATACTACGTGACCTGAGGAGAACAGAGGACAAGGGTCAGCACAGATCAAGAACAGCCTCATTGCTTTTAAAGACTTGAAAGACTTGTGTGTAAAAGTACTTCAGCAAGACGACACTGCCCTGTGCTCCCACAGTAAGATCCGGTAAGTCATCTCCATCCAAGTCCTGCAGAGCACTCAAGCTTCGGCCAAAATACTGCAGGCCTGTTGCCAGAGAGGAGCCTGGGATGCGCTACAGAGAGAAAAGGGACTTCCGTTAGTCTACAGAATCCATCCCAGATACAACCCCTGCTGCTCAAAACAACAGAATACTGAATCAAACAAATCCTGGTTAAATCAAACCGGATTCAAGGTTACTTGGTTAGTTTTGTTGATTTGCAAAACATATGTTTGAAATAATAAGTTTGAAAAACAAACTTTATTTTGGCTTGAGAAAGATGATGTTAAAACTTTGATGAAGCTTTAGCAAGTAAGTTTAGAGATTAAAGACGTAAATTCGAATAAATCCAGATTAAAATACTATCTGATAAACATGTTACTTGATTAGCATCATGCTAGCAAAGATAATTATGCAAGTGATATTGTTAGCAATTAACAAGTGATTATCATGTTGCTAGAATGTATTAGGAAATGAGTAATATGATGTTACTGTTAATTAGTAAGTGAGTAGCATAAATTAGTAAATGATTAGCTTGAATTAACCAGTAATTAGTCATCCTGCAAGGCTCCCAGTGTAACGAAACGTCACTCGGTTGGGGATCCATGCACAGGCTTTTATTGAACAATGTGGTCCAAAAACAGGCGGTTAGTCAGGGCAGGCAGCAAACAGGCAGTAACGGAGATCAGCGAGAGTAGTCCAACGGGCAGGCGGCTAGGATCGTAGACGGAGAACAGGCAGGGTCACAACCGGCAGGCAGACAAACAGGGTAAACGCTCGGAATTGCAGTAAATGTACAAACAAGACTTCGCGACGAGCCAAGGGAAACAGTCTGTTTAAATAATGATGTTAATGTCCTTCAGCTGGGTGTGTAATCAAGGCGCCCCTCGGGTGTATGGGGAATGTAGTGTGGTTGTAGATGGAGGAGCAGGAGTTAGTGCAACGGAGGTGCCCTCTGTTGGTCAGAGGAGGGAGTGACGAGGTTAGCCTCTGTGACAGAGACCCGCCCCTGCAAAGCGACTCCTGGCGCGAGGAAGCAGACGGCGACGGGGTCTCCCCCGTGGTCGAGGAGCCAGTTTGTTCGGGTGGTTATGGTGGAAGGTCTCGGTGAGGTTTGGGTCAAGAATGTCCCTTGCATCTACCCAAAAGCGCTCCTGTGGACCGTCTCCCTCCCCGTGCCTAAGAGGCATTCCAGGGAGGAGCTGGTGGCAGGAGCCATGCCACAAAAAGTGACCTCAGAGGCAAGGCCTGTAGCATCGGCAACAATCGAAACAGTCCAAAGGGTGCCGGCAGTAATTCTGACAACCGGCCTGTTCCCGGCAGAGAAGCAGATCACTGGACAGTTGCCAGCACCATATAGCAGAGACCATCCGACATACCCTTCATGAGCAAGACAGGATCTGTAGGTGGCTGAGTAGGGCAACTGCGCTCGGGTGGCGCCGGCAAGGGCAGGTGAAGAGCAGGCGCCGGCAGAGCTGGGCAGCGGTGCTCGAGTGGCGCCGGCAGGCGCAGGCGTCGGCAGAGCTGGACAGCGGCGCTCGGGTGTCGCCGGCAGACGCAGGCAAAGAGCAGGCGCCGGCAGAGCAGGGCAGCGGCGCGCGGGTGGCGCTGGCAGAGCAGGGCAGCGGCGCTCGGGTGGCGCCGGCAGACACGGAACCTGGGTTGGCGCCGGCAGACACGGAACCTGGGTTGGCGCCGGCAGACACGGAACCTGGGTTGGCGCCGGCAGACACGGAACCTGGGTTGGCGCCGGCAGACACGGAACCTGGGTTGGTGCCGGCAGACACGGAACCTGGGTTGGCGCCGGCAGACACGGAACCTGGGTTGGCGCCGGCAGACACGGAACCTGGATTGGCGCCGGCAGACACGGAACCTGGATTGGCGCCGGCAGACACGGAACCTGGATTGGCGCCGGCAGACCCTTGTTCAACTTTGGCAAACTCAGGCGCTGGGGCGGCGCAGGCAAACTCAGGTGCTGGGGCGGCGCAGGCAAACTCAGGCGCTGGGGCGGCAGGCAAACTCAGGCGCTTGGGCGGCGCAGGCAAACTCAGGCGAGGCAATAAAACAAGCAGAACGGCATAACAAGAACTCCCCTCATTAATGACAGGAGCATGGCACACTTCAACCACGACTCTCCCCTCAGCCTCAGGGATTAGTTTTTCCGGGACAACACCGGCGTGGCCTCCACTCCTCTTCAGAGCAGTAGACTCGGTCACTATGACCGGAAAAGCGAGAGTTGAGGGGTTTGAACAACTCCTTTTCTTCCTCTTCTTCTTCGGAGGTGGTGGTTGTGGCACCCCCGTGGAGGTGTCTAGACCGGCCCTCTCAGGGCATGAGGCAGACGGAGTCTGGACGGGAAGCTTTGCGCAGTGTATGTGGGGAGTGCGATTCTCCACCTTGGAGGTATCTGAGGCACTAACGGGCTCAAAGACGTGAGGACTGAGTATAGGAAGCCCATACCACTCTGGGAGGGCAACCTCTCCCTCGGACCTCCGGACGACCCTTCTCAGTCTCCTCTTTTGTGACTTCTTGCGTGTCTCCATTGACTTTAAACTGCTTGGGGGAGATGGTGAGTACTGGAAGTCATCACTGCCCAGCAGAAGCTCGAGATCCTCACCATAGAGCTCCCGCTCCTTCTGCTGGAGGAAGTCATCGACTAACTGCCAGAAGCCCCAACTCCACTTGTCCCCTAGACTGCTGTGGTTCACTGGTTCCTCCAGTCCATCCAGGAACAGGGAAAAAAGCCAAAGGCCTGGCAGCCCAAACCCCTGCAACCTCGTCCACAGCTTCTTTGCATAAAGTCCATAGGGCAGTCCATCCCGCTGGAGCTCTTGCAGCCTCTGGGTTAAGAGCACGCTCATATGGACATCAGAGAGATCCACTAGAGACTCACCAGGACTGTCAGTTGGGGTCCATATTGGGCGGTACTTTCTGTCCTGTGAACACTCCAGCAATTTTTCGCCTGCGCTCTTGCCCTCACGGGGCTGATCAAACCTCTCCGGACAGGCGAGGCGAGGACTGACCTGCGGCACATCCATGGCGGCGGAAGCGGTGTGAGCGCTCGTTGACGTCATTGCTGCCGCTGGGGAAGAGACATGCACCTTCTGCAGCGCGATTACCAGCTCCTCAGTAAGGGATGTCAAGCAACTCAGCTGATGTTGCTGCGCAGCGAGTTGATCTGCCTGAGTAGACAGCGCTGAGGACAGTTGCGAGAAAGCTGCTGGATCGTAAGACGGCGAAGTCTTCTGTAACGAAATGTCACTCGGTTTGGAATCCATGTGCAGGCTTTTATTAGCAACGTAATCCAAAAACAGGCGGTTAGTCAGGGCAGGCAGCAAACAGGCAGTAACGGAGATCAGCGAGAGTAGTCCAACGGGCAGGCGGCTAGGATCGTAGACGGAGAACAGGCAGGGTCACAACAGGCAGGCAGACAAACAGGGTAAACCCTCGGAATTGCAGTAGATGTACAAACAAGACTTCGCGACAAGCCAAGGGAAACAGTCTGTTTAAATAATGATGTTAATGTCCTTCAGCTGGGTGTGTAATCAAGGCGCCCCTCGGGTTTATGGGGAATGTAGTGTGGTTGTAGATGGAGGAGCAGGAGTTAGTGCAACGGAGGTGCCCTCTGTTGGTCAGAGGAGGGAGTGACGAGGTTAGCCTCTGTGACACCCAGGGACCTCACAAGCATTAGCTTGTTGCTAGTAAGAATTTACAAATTAATTAGCATGTTGTTAACATTAAATGGCAAGTGGTTTTCATGAATTAGCATGTGACTAGCATGATGTTACCATGAATTAGTAAGTGATTCACATTTTCTTATGTAAATTAGCAAGTAATAAAACAAGTGAATAGCATGATACTTTTCTTTCACACATTCTTCAATCTATTCAGTCTATTCAATCTATTCTTCAATCTATACTTCCGTTGACTAAATGAGTTGAGTGAAGGACAGTGTAGACACAAGCAATTCTGGTGAGTTGTGAATCAGACAAAATGACAGTGGGTTTGTGACATCACCATTGATGTAATGCTTGAAGTGGGCATCGCCATCCATTTGCCATCTAAGCTGTGCATCTCTTATAAAAGCAGCTAGTTATTTTTCCCTAAATTTATGACTTGGTTAGTTCAAAGTAACATTAGAAAATACGTTTTTGAACATACACCATGCTGATACATGAGGCTCCAGTACTCTACTTGTCTCCAATAAGGTACCAGGCAGAGGACTTTCACAAGCTAATAGTGCTGGGAACCTCCCCACCGGCACATGAGAAGACCCAGTAGCCTGATTAGTCCCCAGGGGTCAGGCATTAAAAAAGCTTGTCGCCACCCACTGTCACTCTGGGAAGAGGTCAAAGAGAAAACAGCCGTAGAACAGGTGCCCCTGGGAAGGACCCTTATCTCATAACGATTAATTAATCTATACAAATTTAAATCGCCTGACAGCAAGTCTTTCCTTAGACAACAATAACATTTGTGTGATGCTAATTTATTCTAAGCTTGCGACTGGTAGGGAATGTCAAAAAAGTCTTGATTTCTAATTTTATGACCCCATAAACAGGCTTTATTAATGTGTCTGAAAGCATCTATTACTTGTTTATACTGCGGTATGATGTAGTACTCATCGCCATGGTAGATGTATAGTGCTCCCCGGTGGTCGTCCTCCAGTGGGGCACCCACTAGCACATCCATATATTCATCATGGTTTAGGTCAGGGGCCACAGCCATAGCGTAACCGAAGCGTGCGTCCTGAGCTTTGTTCTGAGAATACAGAGTCCCATTAGGAGCAAAACCTTCCTGCACAAGAGAGAAAAAGAGCAGAGAAATGATATTCTTCCATGCTACTACATGTGGTCCCAAGCTTAAAAGATTTCTTTGGACCAAACAACTGGTTAAAGAGCAGAACACACTGAAATCTCTGCAAAATCCTCAGCTAGTTGCTACTCTCTAATTCTCACCCCATCTAGGCAGTAGACGTAGACTTTTCCCGTTTCCTTGTTTCCAGCTCCAAGGAACATGGGTGCAGCAATGAGGAGGATATCTGTTATCCCATCCTGATCCACATCCACCACGCACACCTCACTGCCAAAATATGATCCGATCTAGACAGAGGGAAATAGAGTTGCCTCACATCTGGTAGAGTGCTTTCACTGATTTAAAAAAATGTGGTGGAGATGCTTAGGAGAAGATTATAAACCAATAATAAAGCGAGTGAGTAGTGTGATGTCAGCACAAATTAGCATACAATTAGAATTTGCAATCATAAATTAGTAATTAATTAGCATGAGATTAGCACAACCTATTAATTAGCAAGTTGCTTACATGAATTAGCAAGGGATTCACATGGTGCTAACATGAATTACTATGTTGTTAGCATAAATTAGCAAGTGAGTAGCACGGTGCTAGCATGAACTAATAATTAATTTAAATTTCGCTAACATGAATTAATAACTGATTAGCATATTTCTATCAGGAATCAGTAATCGATTAACATGATGCTTTAATTAATAATTGATTATCATGTTGCTAGCATGAATTAGCAAGTGATTAGTATGTTAATAGCATGAACTAGTAATTGATTAGCATGATGTTAGTATGAATTGTTAATAGTTTAGCATGTTGGGAGCATGAATTAGTCATTAATTACCATGTTTCTGGCATGAATTAGCAAATGATTAACTTGTTGCTAGCCTTAACTAGTAATTTATTATCATGTTGCTAGCAATGTTTACCAATTGATTAGCATGATGCTAGCATGAATTAGTCATTAATTAACAAGTTTCTGGCATAAAATAACAAGCGATTAGCTTGTTGCTAGCATGAATTGGTTATTGATTAGCATTTTTGTAACGTGAATTAACAAGTGAGTAGCATAATGCTAGCGTGAATAAGTATTTAATTGGTTTGTTACTAGTCTGAGTTAGTAATTGATTAGCATGTTGCTAGTGTGAATTAGCAAGTGAATAGTATTCTTGAATGCTTTCTCAAAATAAAAAAGCAAGGTGTTATGTGACAGACAGGAATGCTGATGCTGAATTCCTGTTCGATTGTGAGAACAATATAAAGTTCATCTAGGTGTGTGATGGCCTTAAAGGTCTGAAAAGGGTATTTCACCTGCTCCCCAAGTAGGGCCTGTGTGATGACGACATCCCCATCAGGATAAAGGTCAAACAGGATGACCTTCCCTTTATGCTTGAATCTGGGTGCACCTGAAATAAATAGCCTCCTCCAGTCACCTACAACCACAGAGGAGACTGTGTAACCTGAAGAACAAAATTCAGAAAGAACATTTGTGAGCATCACTTTACAGAATGACTCGCTCTTGAAGACCTTGCATGCATTTATAACGACCAAGTGTATTAAAAAAAACATTTTTTTTAAGTAGCAAAGTGCCCAAAGTGGGTACTTCCATCACTTAAAAAGTGGAGCACGCTATTTATTCAACTAGAAAGTACAAGCAGCCAGTTATAAGGAATCTAAACTATGTTTAAAGATATAAATTTCCTTTTTGAGTGTTTGAGGGACGACTGCAGATTTTTTTAATATCTTTACCCCTTCTGGAAAAAACTAGCAAATTCAGCATCACTCTGAAATTCATCTGGCTTCAGGGCTTTGCATTTTACCAAAGCTTTTCACGTACACATCGTATACACTTTATCATAACATCAGGCCTGGTACATGCATGTTATATACAGTCAATAGATTGCACATGTTAAAGCTTGGAAATGTGTATTGCATTTCTATTTGTAATATTTTTATTTCATATTCATCTTTAGCCTGAAAACTCATGATGAAAAAAAAATAGTTAAAATTTAGGTATACAAGAACATCACTACATTAACCATTTAAAGTAAAAGATGTTTTATGTCACCTAGGTAGGCAGCATGTTTCTTAAGCTCCAAAGGGAACTCTTGCTCAAAGGCCTCTCTTGAAGTCATAAGCTGCCCGTCCTTGGTCTCTTTTAGAATGCCTCCCTCCCAATCGTATGCTCCCACAACACCAAATAAGATGCCATCCTAAAGAATGCAAGCATTATCATTAACTATAGCCAGGTTCTAAATGATCAATGTAACAACACCAAGCTTACCTCCAAAACATGAGAGGAAAAACCAATCTGAGACATCTCCATGTGAAATGCACTTTCATTGTAGCTTAAAGTTCCTGTAAAAGCATGTTTTCTCAGCCTTACTCACTCTAAATTGAGAGAGAACTTAATGATGAATTAATGCTTTTTAAAATTCTGTGGCAATAGTGGCACCAGAACAAAAAAAAGAATAGATATAATGGTACAACAACTGTCACTTGAGAGGAACTTTCCAACTGCTGCCAAGGTGCTAATGTACAGCTTTTAGATACCAGTTCAGAAAAAACTGTTAACTGTTATGAGAAAGTCAGTCCTCTTACCCTCTAGACTGAAAATTCGATCGCCCAACGCATCTACGATGTCATTAAGTGCAGGCTCATCAGTCACATTGAAGAAGTATTTCTCATCAGGGTCACTTGCAATTTCCTTAATTTCATTGATGAAGCTCTTTGGATCCTGCCGTGTTCGGTTATAGTGTCCTAACACCTGCAGAAGAAAAAGAGGCCTTCAAACCAAAGCTTAATTGAAAAATACAGTTACATTTTGATTGACATGAAACATCACCACTTTTACGTACAGTAGCAAGGAGTTTGTGGCCAATGAGCGGTAATCAATCATTAACAGGTATGCCATTCGGCCTTTCCTCAATGACCTACCCTTCAAGCTCAAAGCTACACCGTTTGCATCCACCAAATCTTGGGAGATGATGTTTTAATGCAAATGATGGAAAACACTCATCTGTTTTCAGAATAAATCATCACAACACTGCCCTGATTCAGCAGGAATCCTTCTGCCTCTTGAGAACCCGAGGAAAAAGGTTGGACTATTTTCAAGTTCTTTGGTAGTACTTGGTTAAGCATTTTGTTTCCTATTTCAATAATATATTGTATCTGGTAGCCCCAACAGTCCTAATTACTCACTTTCAAACTTTATCATTAACATGGCTTGGCAGATTGACCCAATCATATGGTCCCATCTACCTATTACATACCAAGTATACTAATGCTGGTCGACACTGATCTTTCATTCGCATAATTCAGCTCCTGCTTAAGATGTAAATTGCAGGTGTTAAAAGGACATGATTTATGTTCCTCTAGCTGGCACCCGGATGCGACCCAGCTGCCCGCACTGCACGTCTTCCAAACACAAAACATCCCTGTTGTTTCCGAAACTGTTTCAAACCGTTTTCATTTTCTTGCAACCACACAATCGTGGGTCAGGAGCTGGCCGTGAGGTGTTAATCGCTGCTCGATACACTGCACGAGCCACCACAGACCGTTCAGCAGAAATTAGAACCAATCCAAAAAAAGCCAGATTGCCTGAAAAATCATTTAAAAACTCTAAGTCTGTCCGGCTTTAGGGACAATATCAACTTTGTGCAAGCTTCCAACCACTAGAATATTCTCCAGGCCCAGGTTCCTTTCTGGTCTCTGTCTCCTCACTGGGACAGCTCATCTAGTCTGCTTCTCCAATTGCTCGCCACCCAAGCAGACTTGTGAGTAATCATTGGTGTCCTTCTGCCTCTGATTCCAAGGACCTTTATTTGATTCTCCATACAGAAACAAGCAGCACTTTCATAATTTAGAAAAACATAGGTTGTTTTCTACTTTACTTGAACTGTAGCTATTGCTAGGAGATTAATTCTTTGTTTTCAAGCTTTGTTGCTCTGTTGCTAGCATTTACTGTATGACCACAAACCCACTCACAGCTGACTCTGATGGCTTTCCTCCTCTTGATGTTCAGGCTTGTCAATTTTGGTCTTCACGTGGTACACACTGAAGTGTACAACTTTGTGGAGACATGGCAAATCATTTTCTCCTGAATTACTCATATGATCCTGTTTCCTACAACTAAAGAAAACTTTTTTAGCTATCAAAATTTTTTTGATGGAATTTTTGATGAACTATTTGGACTGGTCCAAGAAGTCTTTCACACCCTGACAAAAAAGACATTGGTTTGAAAATGCATTAGCTTGATTGTCAGTAGTTTTTTATTCCTGATTTTAACATAGAGTTTGTCCACTTCATTGCTTGTGAGGTTTAGTTACGTTCTTTAAATGGGATCCTTTTGTAATTCACTTTGGACAAAAGCGTCTGCCAAGGTCTCATCCATCACTATATCTCTGGGAAGTGGCGGGGTTAATTTTCTAAGCAAAGAGTATCTGTCACACTACAAGCCAGTGTGATGGGAGAAATGTAATCATTAAGATTAATTACTATAAAAGGAATATTAATGTTAAAGTTAAATGCGTTGATGTAAATGTGGAATGGGAAAACAAGGTGGAGAGAGAGAGAAAGAGAGAGATGCAATGCCCACGGAAGTGGCGTAGTAGGCCCACCCTACTGAAAGGGACAAAATACTGTCCCAGTAGGTTTTTTCTCTATCCGTCTTCCTGTTCTCTCTCCATCCGGTCTTGAATCTCCATCCGGACTGGAATCAATCAATCAATCAATCAATCAGTTTTTATATAGCGCTTCTTTAGCAGTTGCTTTCAAAGCAGCTTCACAAAGTCCCCATGAGGATCAGGCAGAGCAGACAGGAGTTCCCTCTGAGAGGGGACTCCCGCTGACTGAGGCAGGCGCTAATCACCTCCCCAGCATAAAGAACATACAAACTAAAAATCCATCAATGAACGGTTTGCCGGACAGGACCTGAAAAACAAAAACCAAACAAAACAAACAAAGACAAAACAGGAACTAAGAAATGGAGAAAACGGTTAGTAAACTGTAACATAGACAACAAACAAGTGATCAGCATCAGCTGCAGGATGAGAGATAAATAATGAGGATAGGTTAGAGAGGAACATTGAACCACATTGTTTTTTCAAACAGTTTGTATGTATACGGTGCTCAGGCACCATATCTGTTTAGACCAGGGGTCGGCAACCCGTGGCTCTGGAGCCACATGTGGCTCTTTAGCGCTGCCCTAGTGGCTCCCTGGAGCTTTTTCAAAAATGAAAAAATAAAAGGAAAAATGTAAATATGTTTTTTGTTTAATATGGTTTCTATAGGAGGACAAACATTCTTAACGTTTTCCAATGCTGTAAAAGAGTGTAGAATAAATATTTAATTTCAACATTTCTGTCAGCGACGATTTGCGTCATCACCCGCGACACACGCTTCTACCAGCAGGGGGCGGGTTGCCAGGTAAGGTGGCTGCTGTAAACAAACCAGCGGCTGTGTGATGGGCCCTGGATCCCAAAGAGAAAAAGAGAAACATAACTGAGGAGAACTGAGGATTCAACGGTTCTTGGGTTGAATCGTTTGCATTCAGTGCCGATGCGGAAGGATCTCCTGAATGTTTGCTCTGTATTGGGAAGTTGTCTAATAACAAGAGTAACGTGGAAAGACATTTCTAGGGAAGGCATGCACGTATTTAGTAACAAAGTGGCTGTGATTTTATATACTTCTTTTCAAAAGGCTGCTGTTTTATTTTTATAAATGTATGCTGCGTTTTTTCGCATTGTTTGTTGCCCAGTTAAGGGGCACGTTGTGCACGTTCCATTTTGATGTTGTTTTTGTGGATCCTCAAAATAAAAATGACATCAAAAATTCGATTTCTTTATTGCATTTCTCTAATTTTATCAAAGCAATGAAACATAATTCATTAATATTGTAATCGAACAACAGTAGTCACGTGGTGCGTCGTTCTCTACAGGATTCACTGCAGGGAAAATAAACATTTAATCATGAAGGCTCATTATGTATTCGTAGCAAACTTAGTCATTTTTATAGTAGGCTAATATAGATACATAAAGCATGTGTTGCCTTCATTATAAGGCTTATACAAGGCTTTTAATTTTTTGCGGCTCCAGGCCTATTTGTTTTTTGTTTTTTTGGTCCAATATGGCTCTTTCAACATTTTGGGTTGCCGACCCCTGGTTTAGACAAATACCAAGAGATAATTATTGGAATGCCAGTTTAAACAGATATGTTTTTAATTTAGTTTTGAAATCTGTGAGCGTAGTTGAGCTGCGGACAACATCCGGTAGTTTATTCCAGAGCTTCGGGGCTCTATATGAGAACGCTCTTCCACCTCTTGTGGATTTACTAACCTTTGGTACAATCAATAGTCCTGCTTCTTTACTTTTGAATCTGCATGCAAACTGTTATGTGTGACTTCATTTAGGTTTCTTTATTAAATATTAGTTACGGCTGTGTTGATACTTATGTCTCATGACTGCTAATTGGGAAACTGGCTTGGGAAGCTTGTGTTTAGGAAATAAATAGAGATCACTATCCCCTGATTATTGAGTAGATTGGCCTGTGTTTGTTAATAACTAGCCAATTTTATATCCAGCTCTACCCTCAATGTATCCAGTCTAGACTTCGCTACACTTCACCCCATGCTCCGTTTGATTCCAATTGAGTTTTATCTTATTTTTCTTGGTTTTGATACTTTTCCTCCTGAGTGGAGAAGGGCAGTCCGTTTTTACGTTTAATGTCATAGTAGCTCTATGACTGTATTTTGGCTGCCTTTTTGATGGACTCTTGTATTCTTTGTGTGGAATTCAATAAATCTGTAAATGGCCCTCTCGTCTTGTGACTTCACTTGATTATCCTGACAGTATCCAGACATATAAAATAAAAACCACATATTCAGTATATTTCTTATTTGATTTCAAGTAGTAATTCTTGCAAAATTCCAGAACCTTGTATTCTGAACCTCCCACCTTATGCACAAACTCTGTACCTCCGTCCTGTAATGAATAAAACATATCCTGCCTACACCACTCAAGCTCACTGTTGCTCTACTCTCTAAAGAGCAATTTACTTTTCCATCTGTTAACTAGTTACGTGCAAGGGGAAGAGAACAAGAAAGGGAAGAGAGAGACTTCCATATCAAAACATGCTGGCAGGCCATTAAATCAAGATGTCGTAATTTCACTCATTTTTTTCCGAATGAAGAGACATTACTCAGATGATTAGTCAAAACCTTTGCCCTTTTGGCTCTGTTTCTATGACGTAAATATGCATGTTCACCAAATGTAATTCTAAAGTCACTTAAGTTGAAATTATCCAGTTCAGTCTGAACAGAACACTAATTTTCTCTGATCCCAGTGCCTTGGAGATCATTTCAAGGGCTTTTAGGGTGTGTTTTTGTCCCGTAATGATAAGTAAAGCCATTTTTACTCAGCAATAATGTGGTTCTGATTGTTTAGAGAATGTGGTAAGACAGTTGTGTCATTGAGACTCAGATGGAGAGAAAGAAAGCTGGGTGGAGCTCAACACTGAAAATAGAGCAGTGCCAATTATGGTCAGTATAAGTTCAGATGTTAGCGTTGAGTCATGCGCTCTGCTGTTTTCATAGGCTTGGTTGATTTTTGTTGTGTGTGTACTCACAGCGATAGCGTATCTGGTGATGTTACGGCTTTCACATTCAGCTAAGGAAGAAGGCAGATCTTCATCATCATGAGATTCTCCGTCTGTCACCACTATCATCACTTTAGTGGCTCCTTCCCTCGCTCCTCTCTCTGGACTGAAAGCGTCTGTGCTGGGTGTGAGGAGAGAAGAAACAGTATAGCAATTATAGCAATATAACAAACAATGCCACACACAAATCTGCTATCTACTTCCAGACTTCCAATGGAAAAACGTACATTTAATTAAAAAAATGCTGTATCTGACCCTTCAACCCTGTTATTGCAATTTCAGCAAGGTTACATTTATTTTTTCACAACTATTCCAAAATTAGACACGCATGCAATACTTTTTTGGAAAAAGGATTTTTTTGTATGCCACTAACGTAAATGTGTTGTTGTGCTTCCTGTGGCATGTAAAGACCAATTCTAATCGAATAGAGATGCTCAACGCGGCTGCAGAGTGTTCTTAGATTTTAACGCTTTTGATGCATACCTAACCAACAAGAAAAGTAATGGCCTAGATGAGAAAATGTGCTTATCTGATGGTTAGTCATATGAGAAACACTGAGTGTTAATCCATTAAGCTTCAAAAATGTGAAATAATTCAAGCCCATTTGTAACCACTCTCATTACTCTTATTAGTTAAAGTATTAATGGTGGGTTCCTTTGTATGATTTATATCTTAAGTTCAAACAGACGTTATGCTGGGGAGGTGATTAGCACCAGTTCTTGTCTGTGATCTCACAGAGGGTTCTTCACTGAGGGAGATCTGTTTTTTTTTTTTTTTTTAACCTGTCCTGTCCTACTTCAAAGCAGCTCCATGAGAAGGGAGGTGCTTCGTATGAGTTGGTCAGTTTTGCTCTTTCCAGAGAATTGAAGATATTATATATTGATTATTCCTCTGGATAGAAGCTTTTAATTTATTTCATTCGCATTCATCACAATAATTACATTAATCAATCATATAAACGTACATCAGGACAGGACGGTGTTAATAAAAAAAAAAAGGGGAAATAGGAGAGAAGTAATTGAGGAGGAAACAGAGGTAGAGAAGTTTTGGAGGGGGAAAGAGAAGCTGAGAGGTAATTGTGGGGGAAGGAGTCAAGATTGAGTTGAAAATGAGAATAAGTAAAATAAATAATATTTGATACCTACCTTACTACATCCAAGTAGTTCGCATCTTTCTACAGATATGCATACAAATATAAATATACATACATACATACATGCAGATAAACATGCAGAATAATAATAATAATAATAAATAGAATTAGTAATCATATATATATATATATATATATATACATACATACACACACACATACATACATACATATATACACATACATATATATATATATATATATATATATATATATATATATATATATATATACACATACATACAGCTATACATATATACATACATACATACACACATACATACATATACATACATACACACATATATATACACATACACATAAGTAATTGAGTGTTACAGGACAGGTGACCTAAACCTCAAGCATCTAGCAGCGACCGAACATCCCAGGTGTCGTGACTAACCTTCTATGTCCAAAATGAAATGTGGGATCTGCCTCAGGCCAAGTCCCATATATGGTCAGGAACTACCCAGATATCCAGCCCACCCCCCACAGAACGACAAGTTTTGGGGCCTGGGACCCGGAGCCGGACCCGCCCCACCTCCCCTGGTAAAGTCGGCAACCCCAGAGAGCAATGCCCGGGGCCCCAGTGGGCCCGCTGCAGCAGGAGGTCGACCAGCCCAAAGCTAGGCGGGAATGCACCCCCTGACAGTGCGGGCAGAGACTGGGAGGCCCCACCCACAAGCACCGCCATGCCCACATCCCCCCGCGGTAGGCCCCCAGTCCCGGGCACCTCCGTGGACCCGCAAGAAAAAAGGGAGGACGGCCAAGGGACACCACTCCAGACGCGGCAGGACCCCCCCCCCCCCCCCCCGGCCACACCCCGACCCCTAGCACACATCAACCAGCAGTCCCCCAACACACACTCACCCCTACCAGCAGCCCCCCAAACCTAACCCCACGCACACCCCTACCAGCAACCCCACCCCCACCCACTAAATCAACCCCATCCAGTCATCCAATCATCCATCCATCCATCTACCCACTCATTCAGTCTTCCTGTCCCGGAAGATCTTTTTTAGCTCCGGGCTCTCAGTTTTTTCCCCCACATAAAAAAAAAAGTATTTTGGTTGCTTTACTTCACTACTACCAAGTTTAAACCACGCTTTTATAATAAAAATAATGAGATTACCGCTCAGTGTAAATCAAAATTTTTTCATACTAATAAACTTTACTTTACAATCCCAAAGGTAGCATTATATGGTATTCTATTTTTACATCATAGAATTATCCAATGGGAATTTCTATATACCCAACTTAATCCACACTAGACATTTTGATTGATGGATTGATTAATTTTTTTATATTTTGTACCAAAAAGAGAAAGATAGAAGTTTCTGTAAGTAACTCATTGAGCATGCTCAGTGTTCAAGGTGTATTCTGAGTAGTTTTTTTTCTTTTGAAAGTTGAATAAAACAATGGTTATGTCAATTTTCATCCGTAATACATTAAAATGATTAATTCAATTAACTGTTTCAGCCCTAATACAAAGTGTAATGTGAACTTTATGAAGCAAATGATGCATGTAACAGATCTTTTAAAATGCACTGTGGGGCAAGCGACAGAAGATTTGTGATTTTCAGTACTTTCTGGAGCTAAATATAGCAGCCTGGCTGCCCGCAAGAGAGCAGAGCTTAAAAACAACCAGCCACCCTCTGCCTAATTACATCCAGTGAAAGACGGAGAAAGAAGAGAAGAGAAGAAAGCAAAAATATGAAAGCAAGCGTAGAGAAGAGGAGTGAAATGGACAGAAAAAGGGGCAGAAGAAGAGCCTGAACAGAGATGGAAAAGGAGAGAGAAGTGGAAGGGAGGGAGCATCAAATGTGGCTTAATTTGAGGAGTGGAATATATGTGGAGGAATCTCAACAGATGAATACAGAAACAATGGAGCACATATGAGACAAAGAGGAAGAATACAGACAAAGAGTGAAAATGAAAATTGACTTTTAAAAAAGAAATCCTGCAAAAACTACATAAAGTGTGCTTTTATTTCAGAAGAAAGAGTTTAGTCTGTCAGTTGCCCGTCTGGAGTTATTTAAGGGCTTTTATTAAGTGCTACATCTGCATATTATGTTAAGGTGTATTTGAAATAAAAACTGTATTATTACCGTATTTCCCCGTGTTCTGAACATGCTCCTGTGTGTTTGAACAGCTGCATGGACCCTAAGCCCACAGGTGACCACACCTGCGGCTCTGCTGAACCAGCACTCTTCTCTCTGCATCAGCAAACCTGAAGGTTAAGATAACCTTTCCCTTCCTCCTGCTATTACTGACTCTATCACTAGAGAGAACATGGCTGTAATGCTTCTCTCGTTTAATGTTAGGGTGCCAGACAGATTCGACCCTCTGTCAATTTTTTTATTTTAAATATACATTCCCAGGAGAGGTTACATGAACATATGTATAGTTTATCAGCATCCAGTTCACCCGCTTGTAATCAAATTGAAGGCATAAAGAAGTAAACCTCTAAGGAAGGGGGTGGAGTGTTTATTGTACCTTATTGGTGTCCTGGAAGTGCAATAATGTGAACGACGCAATTTCTCAAATTTTCTAATTTAAATTTGTGTAAATTCATATAAAAGTCTCTTTTGGCTAGAGGCCAATACAAAACTGTAGTTAAAAATTAAAAACACTAAAAAGGGTTAAAATCATGTGAGTTTTCAGAGATTGTTTAAAACAGGCAGCGAAGTTGCCTGGTGAATTTGCAGGGAGCATTCCAGAGTTTAGGGCTCACAACCGTAATAGTCCTGCTCCCTCTGAGCTTCCGCCGGGTCCTCTGCAGATCAAGGTCAGCTGACCTCAGTGACCAGGATGGTGTGTGGACTGACCGAAACTCAGAGAAAGAACATTCAAAGATCTAAAAACCAATAAAATAATTTATAATGAACTCTAAAAATAGAGAAAAAGTAACAACAACGAGAAGAAGAGCTGAAGAAGAAGAAAACACAGAGATAGAGAGAGAGATACAGAACAGCAAGCTCTTCAGCGCCAGAGAAGCTACAGGAGCTACTCAAAGTTTGTCTTCCAGCTAAACAGCTACAGTTAAATATATATTCATCCCTCTTCAATGTCCCAAAATGCCTTGCATCCCAAAAAATGTCACAACGTCAGAAGCAACAGTTGTTTAGCACTCCCATGTGGCCAGGCGTATAACTGCTGTCCCTGAGCTTCATCCAAGGGCTAGGAGCATCCCTGTATCAACATCAAACAAAAGAGGTTCCTGGAGAGAAGCCATCCAAGCAACTGGGTGAATGTAATTTAATCTATGTATATAGTGGCCTTAAGCGATTTATTTGCTTTTTCTTTTTAACCATGTGGTTTATAATACTGCCCTTCGAATTCTTAAGAGTACCTGGAGGAAAGCATATTTTGACTAAAACAGCTTTGCACCCTACATTACGTATACTAATTAGAGGTCTCATTTGTTTATTAAGACTGGTTAAATGTAAAGTTATTGAGCCAGGAATGTGAAATTAACTTTGTTGATGTCAGTTCTTGTGCATTTTTACTGAAATTAAAGTATCAGGGGCTAAAGAAAAAACCTTTGGTGCTAAAACCGAATGCCCATACCACACCACTAGCCCCAAATACTCCTGCCTTCAATAGCCACAGGAACTACGACACTAGTTTTCTTTTGTCAAGTGGAATTACATTTCTGATGAGACACCACCAAAAGCATCAACATAAAAACAAAGGCGCGACTCACCAGACAGACTCAACTATCACGCACAATTTGCCATGCCGGGGAGTAAGGAAAGTACAAAGTATGCATTTAATAAATACTTGTATCCTGTTTGAACTATGTTTGTTTTAAGCCACCAAGTCAACATACCAGGCTTTCAGGATGGCTTGCGCTGTGCGCGTCTCCTTTCCCTCCATGCGACTGATGTTTTTGGCAGCTTCAACCACATCTGCTGTTGTCTGATAGTCCTTGAGAGACCACTCGTGGACTGTAGTCTCTCCATACTGCAGAACACCTACCTGTACACCAATATGGACAGAGAGTTTGGAGGTTTATTTATTGAAAGACAGACACTTTTCAACTCATAGCATGAAACATTCTTGGTAAAACTGAGATCTTTTATGCTGCTCCTTGAGGACTACAATCAATCTGTTCTTGGGCCTCAAAAAAATGAGATAGATAGAAAAGATCTGGGTGAGGGCGGGCTTTGAAATCAACCCCAAAGACTTTTTGCTCCAGTGGAGAGAGTATTTTTGATCATATATTGAGATTTTCTCACAGTAAAAGACAGCTAGCTGAGAAGCTAACGATTTGAAAGTAAAACATCATAGACTTATGCTACAAATATTAGCATACTGCAAACATGTGTTTAAAGGTGTTTGTGAAATAAGAATCTTTTACAGCCACTGAATGCGGATTCATATATTGTTGGTTGATTGAGAGTGTTTGAATGGTTTAAAGTTAGATTTTAATCAAAAGTGAAAGTTTTAGTGTGAGTTATTTTTTTATCAACAGAGTTAATTATTAAAAAATAAAAATATATTCAATACCTAATATCTGCGATTGATGAGAGATTCTCATTTTGAACCTCTGCACTCCTAACATAACTCTATTCTGCTTTCCCTTCACTTAACAAATTAGTCTAAAATTTGCCTAAATTTCTGTGTTTAACCAAAACAATAGATTAAAAGTAAGTTTTTTGATCAAATTATGAGATTTTCATGTATTAAAAGATAGCCGAGAAGCTAATGATTTGTATGTAAAACACCATAGACTTATGCTAAATATGTTAATATACTGCAAACATGTGTTTAAAGGTGTTTATTTGTGAAACATTCCTCTTTTACAGCCACAGAGTTAGAAATGCTGTACTCAGGGCCCGCATCACATTACCGGACCTGGATTCCATGTAGGTCTATGTGTGACAGGACAGAGTATGTTTACGCTGCCACTCTGCCCCGTCACATATGCTTGCCAAACACGCTTGCATACTAGGCCAATCCTATTATACACTACTATATTTATTCTTTTCATTGTTTTTGCAGCTCTGTGGTTTTTAACTCCCAGAAAAAAAATAGTATTACACAAAAATGCATAAAACCAATCTGAATATGACTTGAGACATGTTTTTGATGAGGGAACAATACTAAAACATGCTTGAAATGTCTTTTACATGATTTACATGATACAGAACCTTTCAAGAATTAATATCACTAATAGATCACACTCACCTACTACACCTTTAACATATATAGCCGTATTGAACAGTCTGTTTTGAAAATGTTCAATGTTGAATGGATAGATTGTTATTCTCACTTACAACAGCAAACCGGCCAGAAATGAGAGCAGATTGGCATCTCTACTATGCACTCTACTCACCAGCATGAAACTGCTCCATTGAAGAAATGCTCCACAAACCAAAGGCATTTCCTCTTACCTCTCATTGGCCTCGGTCTGCCTGCTGCCTTAAATACCTTGCATTAAAAACCCATTTCAGTAACACAAATCTTTATCTGTGTGTCTCTTCTACACCATGCGTCCATGAATGCACCTTTTTTTCTTCGTTTCTTGGTTGCTTTTTCCAGACAGTCTCACTTCTGTATTTGCACATTCATTAAGTGATATATTTTCTTTACTTTGCTAGGAATTAGTAACATTTTTGCCCAACCTGCCTAACTACTTGTATCATAGCTCTTAGATATTTTCGATTCTAGCAATGGTGATGAATTTTTTCTGCGCTAGTTTTCAATGGGAACTTTCCAATATTTGTGATGATTTTTTTGCAAAAACAAGAACGATGGTTTTGGCAGAAAAAGAAAGGCAAAAAATGGTATTGCTGTATATTTATCTGCCAAAAGTCTCAAATTTTGAAGAAGCTGTACACATTAAAACACAACATGTTTCTGTACTCTTCTTCTGCTGTCTCTGAAATGATCGTAAAGCTAAATTTTAGAAAAGAAATGTGTCATAAGGCTCAAAGCAAGTAGCCAAATTAAAATAAACTATTACAGAATTTAATTGATCCAACACACCACCTTTAAAAAGAACGACTTAAGACTGATCCAAGGTTGAAGGTGTCGTATCATGTAAACTCAACTTTCAGACATTTTTAGTATGTTTTAGTAGCATGTTTTAGCAAGAAAATATGCCTCAAGTCTTATTCAGATGGGTTCATTGGTATGTTTGTGTAATCCTCATTTCTTTTTCTGGGTGATGACCATAGCCACACTCACTAACCAATCAAATTAACTGTTGATGCAGCTCATCTCAGTAGAATTAGTAGAATGCTCCGGAAGTTTTGGATGTCCCGAGCCAAAAGTGTTTTCTGGTTTACCAAAATGTAATCTATTTATCAGAAATAGTTTGATTTTCTGTGTGCCAACTAGCAAAACCCAGCAGGGGGCGAGGTGGAAGTATGGCAGTAGAAGGAAAGTTGATACACGGCTCGTTTTGTAGAGAAAAAAACAGTTTAGGACAGAAATTGTTTATGATAAATAAATGTTATTAAGGATGCCGTAATACTATAGAGGGTGTCAAATATTTATTAGAAATTATTTAAAAGGGGCATGATACACCACCTTTAATATTCTTCTACCTGAATATGTGATATTGCAACGAACAATGTGTTTAAAGCAGGAATGAGACAAACATACCTGCATCTGCTCGGGGCTGATGTGGAATTTGCTGAGAATGTTCCTGAGGAAGTTCTGCACCTCGGACCAGGGGTAAATGCTATTAGAACCATCTAACACTATTACTATGTCCATGTATGTTGGGCAACCTGGGAATCACACACAAAAACAGTTTCTGAGCTACGCTTTGTGAATCAATTCAGTCAGATCTACAAAGCCAGTGTGTCTCTCACGCTGTGCAGTTGGTGCAATGATGTCAATGGGCTGCATGTTTTTGGAGACAGCAGCACATATTCCTCGGCTGAACAGATACGTTCCACATTCCTGAGACCAGAGGGGAGCACAGGCCTAAAGATGACCAGAAATAAGTGTCCGTTAGTGTCAATCACAGTTTGATTTTTGGGATAAAATATTAAAAACCATAGCCTTCAATTCACGTGTTTTCTCTGCTCATAAATGCCTTGTATTGCAAGCGTGGTTGGCGAGAAATGGAGAAGAGTACTAGGCGAATTGTTCAAGTGTTAGTCCAAGACCGTTGAACACCCTGGGCCCAGAGAATACTCCCCTCCCCCCCTAGATTTCCAACTATTACCGGAAATTAAACAAGGAGTAGACTGTCTTGCGTAAAGTGAGAAGTGAAACATGCATGTTGAGTGGTGAAGAGGAGGAAGGAGGGATAGTTTGCATGATGAAGCTCTTTAGTCATGTCTTATATACTGGAGATGATATGGATAGATGGGACCATATGATTAGTCAATGAAGAGCCAAGATCCTCCCGAACTTATGTTAATCTGATGATTAACGTCATTACACGTGTGTTTCCCTTTCATAACAACATCATAAATGTTAATTAATAATATTATTATTTGGAGAGTGCACTAAAAGCTTTATATTTCCTATTGCTGTTTCTATTTCTGCTAGCAGAGAAGCTAACAATTTGAATGTAAAACACCTTAGACTTATGCTATAAATATTAGCAACCCCAGGCAACTTCCAAAACACATCAAATGAGCTTTGTCTGGACATCAGAATTATTTAAAATAATTTAAGACTTGTTAAGACACCGCGGGAACCTTTCTTGGTAAACACAACACATTGTTTTTAAAAGATATTTTGGGGCTTTTTAATGCTTTTATTAGATAGGATAGTAGAGAGGAGACAGGAAGAATATTTGGGAGAGAGAGATCTGGGGAGAAAGATTGGCAAAGGACATGTGCAAATCTGCACTTTGTTCATAAAAAGTCTTTTGGAAACAAGCTCTTCATTTAATCAGCTGTTTTATAAAAGTGAAAGTGACCAGATATGGAGTGACCCATACCTGGAATACCTCTGCATGTAACCCATCCCAGTTTACACACACACACACAAACTGAAGTTCAGAAATACAAAAGCAAAGTAATTTGCAATTACTCACTTTTTTCATATGAACAAACTCAGTCTACACAGAATCAGTAGTATGTCCCCGCAAGGAAGAGAAAACTGAGGGAAGCTTATGAAGTGTGAATGTGTGAAAGTGAGCAGTTGGCCAGATATGAAGTGACCCATACCCGGAATGTGTGCTCTGCATGTAACCCATCCCAGTGTCCACATACAGCAGTGAACAAACATATCGTGAACACACACCCGGAGCAGTGGGCAGCCATGGCAGTGGCGTCCGGGGAGCAGTCGGGGAACTGGTGCTCGCTCGAGGGCTCCACAGCTGTGGTTATTGAAGATGAGAGAGCAAGTGTTTCATCACTCACTCCACCTTCAACTCGGTGGATCTGGGGATTGAACCTACGACCTTCTAATCACAAATTGATCTTCTTATCCACCAGACCACAACAGCCCTTGTTGAAGGTTCTCTAAACATGACCAGAACATTCTTTAAATAGGTGACGCTCTTTGAACCTTCTGAAGCTTGCTAGGTCAGGTTTAAGTTTTATTGTTTCTTCATCTGTGCAACAATGCAAATGATGTAAAAGTTGGGTAAAAAACTACAAAGTCTGTCACCTGTCACTCACTGCATCCTACAGAAGAAGGCAGAATGCAATAAAAACATTCATCTATTACTTTTATGTTCATTGGGAAAAAACCACCACAACTCAAAAGACAAAGAAAAGAGAGGTTTGTTAAAGGAAGAATTGCAAAGTTCTCTAACAGACACAGTGGCTACGCCAGCAATAAAGTGATTGGAGAGCAAGAAGGCATTAAAAAAAGCAGGTCTTCAAAGCATGCCTTTCACATGACTGAAAAACCATCGAGAGGGAAAGAATAGAGTGAAGAAAAATATTGCAATGAGAAAGAGGGAGAGTGGTACAAAAGAATCATGGTTAGTTTTAAAGGAGTGGTTGGACTGAAGGGGTGTAAAAGCTCTCCCCACCCTGTTATTATGAGGTCCTGAAACAGAGAGATGGGAGGATGGAGAAATGAGAGACAGAACGTGGGGTGAAAGACCTGTTATTACGTGGGGCTTGAATCACATTCCTGTTCTGTTATAGCACCACCAAAGTAACAAACAGCTTGAGTTAGCAGGTACAAGAGCTTCGGATGAATACATGTATCAGTTTGTTCCTGCTGGGAGAGCTGGTTTTAGTTGGCATGAGCGATAGTGAACTGTGCGTGACTCCATCACAAGCAAAGGAACACATCTCTGTACAAACACACAGATCTGCTTCTCTAAACCAAAACACTGACTGGATCTCATAAAACGTCTGACTACTGGCACAAACCACCCAGCAATTCCACCAAAGCCACAGCGGAGCAGCTCCAAAACTGGACTGATCTGGTTCCCTGCTGGCTTTCTGACACACTGAGCCTTGTGCATGTGCGAGATGCGCAACTTGAGGAGGAATGCATGGCAGCATTAAGCTCAGTGTTCCTATGTTCAATGTTGCTTCGGAAATAAGTGTTAAAAAACAGCACTCTAGGAACATGTATTAGTTTCTAGCTTCCTGTTTTTCATTGTTTGATGCTATGTGTTCAGGCTCTTTCAAGACATCATCTTATTTAAGGTCATATCAAAATAAGGTTCTGAAAAAAATGTCATTGGAGAATTTCTGGAGAATTGTCTCTGGGCCACTTCAGGGTTTTTTTTATCTGCACCTACCAGAAGGAGTGAGTCAGGAACCAGTTCAAGTACTTGTTTGGGAAACATTAAAGAAGCAGGTTGATAGCTCGCTTCAGGGTCTTCTGTTCTGAATTTTCTAATATGCCTATATTTATATTTTTGCTGTCTCTGAATTAAAGAGGTTCGGATGAAAGAAATGATTGGGGACCAAAAGAAACTCCTACTTTGCTTTCTTTCGCTTCCCATTTAGCGGCGTACAAGATGTTTTTAGGTTGCTTTTAATTTTTTTGATGTGGATAGTTCTTTAGGATTCATGGGTAGGGATATTGCACTTGATCTTCTCTACATTATCTTAGATAGATTTAAAATAATGAAATAAGACCATCTCATGAATATTCCTTTGTCTGGATTTTTCTTACCAAATCTCTTTTTGTTTTCTACAATTTCTGCAAGAACAGTATTGTAACTTGTGCGTTATTCAGTGTGTAACTAGTTTGTTAATACAGAAAAAATACAATGAAATATTTGTTAAACCAAATAGTAACATGTTACAGTAATAAATTACTTTTTTAATTCGTTTCTCCCAAAACTGATGACTACTCAATGAAGCTTGCTCCGTCTTCTCTGCATGGACTGTATATATTGCCTAGCTTTTGTATTAACATGTAAATCACACGCTTGTTCTGAATGCCCAGTGAAACCTCCTCTAAAAGGCATTTACTGAAGTTCTAAAGAGTAACTCAAGAGTAAAGCAATATGTGCACATACTCTGTGATTAACTGCAGTTAAATGATCTACTCAATGATAAAAATGTCTTGTAATGAGGCATTAGTGTCAAAAGAATTTAATTTTCCTTATTACACTTTTTTTTCCAAAGGAGAACAACAAAAATTCTCTCATGCAGTTCAGATTTGGTTCATGGGTCACCATTTGTAAATCACTAAGTTACAGTGTAAAACTAAGCATTAGAAGACTGTAAGGTCAGCCCATGTGATTCTCACCAGAAATCTGTCTGATGCTCCCGGGGTTAGCGTCATCCCCAAATGAGAATTTTTAAGATTCCGAGAAATGTTCCGAAATGCATTTTCACCTGTAAAAGAAAAACATGGAGAGATCAATTTCTCAATCCTCTTTCACTTGAATATTATAATGGCAGAAATCTCACTCAGGTACCTAGGTTAAGTTTTGAGCACTCTGAAGTCATCTCTTTGTCCACAAGGCACTTGTAAATATCTCCCTTCCTGCTATTTCGGGGCCCGTCCCATGGCGCTCCAACTAGTATTCTGTTCAAAAACAATGAAATGATCTTTTAGTTTTTGCGTTTAAAAAATTAACACAATGTTTTCATGAAAATAACAAATTCAAATACAGTTTACAACATGTATGTCAGTCGTTTTTCCATCAGTTGGTTACTAATAAAAAAATAACTACCGGCAATGAGAAGTAGGTGAGCTCATGCAGACATGGTGGAATCACAAGTTTGAAATCAAATGGTAATCTGTGTGGCTTCATGTCAAAAGTCAACATCTGAATAAATGCAATCACACAACTAGATACACTTTTGGTCCAAAACAATGTACACACATTTAGTAGACCGGTGGCCGCAATTGATCCCGCTAACTCGTCTTGGTGTTTCGTCAGCTTGACATGGTAGACTAAAGATGAACTCTTTTGATGTTGGAACATAAAAAAGCAGTTTGTGCCAACCACATTTTTCCAGGACATGCTCATTAGCTTGTTGATCAGTTGACATAAATGCCAAATAAATAGATTGTCCTAAGATCTCACTGATTGCTTATGGAACAGATGGTGCAAGCTCTGTTCTAGCAGGAGGCAGAAGCAGTCTATGGTTCATTAGGAGAGTTAAGAATCTATGTGGACATAACCAGGACCTTGAAATACTCTGATGAGCTCTTGGTTTTGGGCCAAAAAGATGAGGAAAGTGTTTTCCAAGCAGACGTTTGCTCACTATTTAGTAGACACCATCCGCAAGGCATATACAGTGTCAGCCCTCACCAGGTTTGTGCTTACGCCTCTAAAGTAGAGGGAGCCTCTTGGGCATTTAGAGGAGGAACTCCACTGGCATATATCGGCATGGCTGCAGGTCGATCAGCACAACAGATTTTCCAGATCTGCCATCTGCAACGAGTGGTAGCAAAACATGAAGTCTGGAAGTCTGGTCCAGTTTAGCGGTTGACTGACTTGGACGTTGAGAATATTGAGTGACTAAAATGACAGTCAGACATTTCAAATGAAATGGTAGTGTACATGGCTTCCATGTTATATTCTAACACGAGGGGAGTTTTGATACCAGGAAAAGGTTGCCACTATGTCTCAACCCACCTGCCCTTGTGGTAGTCTACACCAGGTTTTGTCTCCTCTCTGCCCTACTGGCATATGATGGCCCTTTAGGTGAACTCATGGGTAAGGCTAGATCAGTGTGGTTCCTTTTTGGTTAGTCCATGCATATGAGATCTCCCTCTGATATCTGATGATGAATCATCTTGGCTGTAGTGTTTAAAGGAGGCTAAAGGAAAAAGTGCTTCCTTTTCAACTTTAGTATCTTTTATATGCAAATTGTCATATGAAATTAAATAGTTTTCAGTGGCTCTTAAACTATATTGTAGTTCATCTAGGTCTGCGATGGGCGCATTCTTATAGTCGGTTATTCTACTAGTCGGGTGCTTGGTAGAAACTCCCTAAATGTTTAAACTATACGGTAGTTTAATGAAAATTTCACAAGTTTGTTCTTGCTCATAATTGCCTAGAATCACAAGCGTAGTTGCCAAGAAAAGCGTACTAGGCGAGCTGCCCAAGTGTTTGTCCGGGAACGTTGAGCGACTTGGGCCCGGAGAATACTCCCCTTAGATTTTCAACTATTACCGCAGTTTAAACAAGGAGTAAACCATCTTATTCAAAGTGAAAAGAAGTGAAACATGCATGATGAGTGGCGACGGGGAGGAAGGAGGCATAGTTTGCACGATGAAGACGTTAGCTCTTTGTCTTATATACTGGAGATGATATGGGTAGGTGGGACCATATGATTAGGTGATGATTAGTCAGTTATCAGCCAAGCTCTTCCCAAACTTGTGTTTATCAGATGATTAACCTCATTATGTGATATTTGTCAAAATCAACTCACGTGAAAAAATTACTGCAAAATCACCAAACTCTCATCTAGTGTTTTTCCCTATAATCATGTCTTTGTGCTTGAAGGTATTTTACTGCTGAGTTTGTTTTTTGTTCTGATTACGGAGGAGGCCAACTGATTTCTCAGCTGTTTCTTGCCTTTGGGGTCTGTCTACCCCCACATTGCGACATGCGGAGGAAGATTCCACCAAGCCAGTCCATCATGACAGTTGAGATCAGTGAGATCTTGAAAATTCATTATCAGAATTTCCTACATAGAAACTAGAATTCTGAGTCAAGGCAATGTTAGAAAACTCTATACATAGTTATTTGTTGTCGTTTTTTCATCAATCTAATCAATTTCTAATAGTAATATTATATAGTTACCAAATGTAAGCAGTATTTTAAGGGGTAAAAGTGATAACTACATATACTTTGAACATGTTGAAATGAATATGGGCTAATTTTGATATAAATAGACCCTCTTCAGTATTGGTTAAACTTTGTTTGGAAATCACATGGTAATTTTTGATCATCAGCTGCAAGAGAGTGAATCAATGTTTTTTGTAACATTTATAAACATGGGTTTGATTCAGATCCTTCACTTTTTTTAGCTAAAAAACACTATCTGAAACATCACTTACGATTTCTCTCCATTGTCTTCATGCTGTAGAACAGAAAAGCCAAACAAGGCGTCTTCAGGCCCTCTGAAAATCCGGGGTCTTTTCACATCAATATTAAAACACTCACATTGTCCTTAAAAAGAGAAAGAAAATTAGATGTATGAGAAGTTTACAGTTTATCTCCTGTTAACTTTCCTGTTAAAAAATGTTGTTAAGAAGTTGATCCTGACATGTTATGGGAGCAATTACCACTCTTAGCCAGTGATGCTTGATGCTCAGTATTAGAGGGGAGGAGCTACAAAGATCACTAGTGTTGTTTTTGGCAGCCACATAAAATGTAGTCTTATGGGCTTAAATGTAATTGTTTTAGTCATTCATTCATTCATCTTCATGTCGGCTTTCTTCCCTTTCGGGGTCGCCACAGCGGAATGAACCGCCAACTCTCTGGCATATGTTTTTACGCGGCGGATGCCCTTCCCTGCCGCAACCCATCGCTGGGAAATGTTTTAGTCATGTTTTAGTCAATGAAAATGAAAAATGTTTTAGTCACCATGAAATAAACACATTGTACCATCTGTTCAATCAAAAAAATATAATACACACAAGATAATAAACTATAGGCTTCAGTCTCATCTCAAAATGGCATTGTCAGGTGGCTCAGTCTCATTGAAAACTTCTGGAGAGTAACGACACCAAGAGCTTGTTTAGAACTAATCAGGCTCTTCATGAACTAGTGAAATAGAGACAACACTCTGTATATCTACCACTACGCTCATGTTTATTCCTTTCTCTCTAAATGTTATGTCTTAATCTGATTTGCTGTCTATTTATTGTGTTCATAGGAAAAATAATGTTTCAATGGAGCTTGTTTCGCTTAAGGTGATCCATGAGAATCCAAATAAGAACACAAATGGAGAGAGTGAGAGAGAAACTCAGAAAATTTCTAGAGAAAAACTGCAGGAGAAAAGTGAGGAGGAAAGAGAGAGCAGGGCGTCTCCTGTGAAAACTCCTGAACATAGTGGCCCCCTGTTAAGGCACACATGCCTGCTCTTCATATTACTGAGGGTCAAAAAAGAAGGAAGTTCACCCCTAGAATGATAACACACTTAATAGCTAAATCATTCCCGTGCAAACCCCTAGTCGTGCAGCAGCATAACCCCAACACTGAAACCTAGATGAGTTGATTGCTCTATTGCTATTTTAACTCAGTGTCTTGCATTGTATTGTCTACCCAGAAAACTGAGGAGGAGGCACTGAAAACAACAGACGACAGAGAAGCACACAAACCCCTTCTCTTTCCAGTTAAATGGCAACGTATGAGATAGAAGTAAATGGACGATGTGGTTCAGCTCTGTGTTTCTCTTTGTTCTTTTTACCACCTTTTTACCACTTTTTTGGGCGGAAAGAAGGCGCAGTGGTGGAGTTGGTCATCATATAACTGGAAGGTTGGTGGTTCCATCCCCAATAAGGCTATTATGCCGTTGTGGCCCTGGGCAAGCCACCTCACCCACATTGCCCTGTATGGATGTGTGTGATTGGTGGGGGGTGTTTGGTGGTGGTCAGGAGGCTGTAGGCGCAGAATGGCAGCCACACCCTGTCAGACTGCTCCAGGGCAGCTGAGGGCTATCAAGGTAGCTTATCACCAACAGAGTGTGAATGTGGAGTGAAAGAATAATGCTCTGATAATTGTAAAGTGTCTTTGAGTGTCTAGAAAAGCAATAAATAAATAAATAAATTAAAAAAATAAATAAATTAAAGGCATTATTATTATTATTGTTATTATTATTATCTGCTTTTCATTAACACTCTTAGCTCTTTTTGAGCTCTCCATTGTTTTACTCTCTTAAGCCGGGCAGACACTGTTTGATTTTAGCCCATTTTGCCCTGATTTTTCAGTCATGTGACTATTTTGTTGTTGAATAATGGCTTGTGCGATGTACCTGGGGTAACGAGCAGTTCAGAACCAGCACCCACAATTGTACGGTCACAAAAAAAATCAAACCTGTTTTCTCTTTGTGAGGACATCGCACTGTTGAAGCAGCTTCACAAGCTTTACATGAGATTTAAATCATCTCACTCTGCACATGTGCATACACCCATTTCCTCATCCATATTCGTTTTTCCTTTATTTTAATAATTTCTGCACAAAGAATCACACAAACTGTCAAGGGAGCTGGTTTGTCTTTGGTGAGAACCCTCCAGGGACTGGCGCAAATGTGACAAGAGTCACATTTCGTGTTTTAATCAAACAGCGAAAGGTTTGGAAGGCATACACTGCTCGTTGGTGTGAAAAAAGTATGGTGTTCCTGCATCCACGTCACGTATTACAACTGTATTTAGAGGTTTATCTGGACAATTATCGAAGAACAAAATTAGTTTTTACTTAAAACTGTCTTATCACATACATTTTGGAGTAGCTTTGCTAAATATTTGTATTTATATTGTGCTAAACAAAATAAAATTAAGTACAAAACCTATGAAAAATGTTGTTGACAATAGGCTTTTTGTTGGATTTGGGGTATATGTTACATTTTCACTGCAGATAGTTTTGTCAAGCTATTTCATTCTCTCTTTGTATTTCGTGTAATGTCTTTATCAGTTCTGGGGAGGAGAGTCTGAGATCTGGAGGGGGAATTTGGGGGGGGTTTCACAAGTCTAAACTTGTGTTCTCCCTCTACGGCACAGAAGATTAAACTATAGCAGCTCATCATCACCACAGCTGCAGAATGCATTAGCAGCCACAGATGCTCAAGAGCAAACATCTACAGTGTACAGTGGGTAGTCTAAATGACACGTGCTGAACTGAATCATGTGTAGTTTAGTTGCCGTATGGAAGCACTTTAGATGCTACTGTTGCGCTCCATTAAAGCAGGATTCCTAGCATTTGTATTGACTTCTCCCAATATTATGTTAGAGCCTGATAAGAAAGATATATACCCTTAGGTTTCCCTTAGGTTCACAGGATGCCCCTTTGTTTTCTCCTTTTAAAAAATGTCTTTCTTCTTGAAATCAGTGTTGCAGCATCACAGATGTCAAACCTTTGCCTTTGAGTTTGTCTCATAAGTACTGCTGTTTTAAGTTTAGCTTATTTACTTGGTTTCGCTATCAGCTTACATGTAACATAATTTGCTATTGGAGGTTTCCTCCTTGTGGGTATTTTATGTTGTTTATTTTCTTTTATAATAATAAAGAAACTGACTAAAGGCTGCTATATATCTATCCGGACTGAGATGCGCACAAATCCTCGGATGGCTTCTCTGCGGGGTGCATTTCACAATCCTATTTTAGGTTCATTTCTGTTCGACCGCTAGCATTTAAACTTAATCAAGACAAGGAAATATTTATTAGTTCTATTACTTCACTTTTCTTCCTCTGACTGCTTTCAGTTCCATCATCAGCCATGATTGATGTGAAACGTGTCCTCCAAGCCCAGACATGTGATGTCTGCCCCATAAAATGAGGTAAAAGTTTAATAAATTCGACATGACTGTTCAGACTGATGTTGCATTCAGGACCACATATGAAAGGATTTAAAAAAATAATAATTGTGTTGCTCGGACTGTTCTGAAAATGTCAGACACTGGTCACATATGGGCAAAAAATAAAATAAATTGTGCTGCAGTCTGAATGTAGCCTAACACTATGTTCACACTGAATGCGAGAGGCACGGGAGGCCCGAGTGATTTCCATGTTAAGTCTATTTAAAGGCACGATCTCATGCGAATTGGTGGAACGCGGCGCGAGTCACGAGACCGGCGAGAGTCACGAGACCAGGGAGAGTCACGAGACCGGCGAGAGTCACGAGACCGACGAGAGTCACGAGACCGGCGAGAGTCACGAGACCGGTGAGAGTCACGAGACCGACGAGAGTCACGAGACCGGCGAGAGTCACGAGACCGGCGAGAGTCACGAGACCGGCGAGAGTCACGAGACCGGCGAGAGTCACGAGACCGACGAGAGTCACGAGACCAGGGAGAGTCACGAGACCGGTGAGAGTCACGAGACCGGCGAGAGTCACGAGACCGGCGAGAGTCACGAGACCAGGGAGAGTCACGAGACCGGCGAGAGTCACGAGACCAGGGAGAGTCACGAGACCGGTGAGAGTCACGAGACCGACGAGAGTCACGAGACCGACGAGAGTCACGAGACCGACGAGAGTCACGAGACCGACGAGAGTCACGAGACCGGTGAGAGTCACGAGACCAGGGAGAGTCACGAGACCGGCGAGAGTCACGAGACCGACGAGAGTCACGAGACCGGTGAGAGTCACGAGACCGACGAGAGTCACGAGACCGGCGAGAGTCACGAGACCGACGAGAGTCACGAGACCGGTGAGAGTCACGAGACCGGCGAGAGTCACGAGACCGGTGAGAGTCACGAGACCAGGGAGAGTCACGAGACCGGTGAGAGTCACGAGACCGGCGAGAGTCACGAGACCGGTGAGAGTCACGAGACCGGCGAGAGTCACGAGACCAGGGAGAGTCACGAGACCGGCGATTTGGAGTGATCCCCTGAGTTCAAATTATTGACAGAATTCTTGCTGCGTCTACCAATCAGGAGATGTTTTTTCATTAACGTATTTTTTCTTGAGAAGGAAAATGAAAAACATCATGGGGAACAAGCTGATCGTAGCTGTAAAAATGTTTTGCTACTCAATTCAAATATTAAAGTGACACCATGTTAACTAAAGCCTAACTTACCCCTGACGAGTGGATATAGTTATCAGTGGAAACGTGCAGAAAAAAGTGGAAGGGTTTGAGGGACACCTATCTGAAGGAGAGGAGAAAAGAGGTGGAGAAGAGTGAGTCAGAAGCAGGGTCAGGGAAGAGGTGGAGATTTGCTGCGGTCCGCGGGAGGAGTAAACAGCCGGGGCATGTCCTGTCACTAAAGGAAAACGGCCCTCCTTCTTCCAGCCAGGATGAGCTCATGACCCTCACCGAGCTGTGTGCATCTCTGGAGGCTCTGGTAGACTGAGACTGACCAAGTCAAAAGGGCTTTCAACCGTTAACAATTAAGTAAATATAGAACAAAACACCCTCTCACATCAAGTCCGCCATTCAGCTCTGCGAGAAGCTCAGATTTTTATTAAAGGCGAGTGAACTTCAGAATCTTATTTAGGCGTGAGTTGAGCTATTTTGTTTGCTCCCTTCGCGTTCTATGTGAACGCACTGTTAGACTACATGTGGTTGTCTTGCAGTTGGATTCTGTTCCGACTCGTCTCTTTTGAGATCCTGACAGTTCCACTATCCTCCAGAGGGGGGTGCTCTGATCCAAACACTGTATACCAATCTAAAATCTTACTTTCTTTCACTTATGGTTTCAACAAACTGTTCTCTTTGCAAGCTGTTGAGGTTTTCAATGTAATCTTGGGTTATGTTAGTGGAACAGTATATATATATATTCCATGGAGAGATGCTGTAATAAAGACAATAAAATATTTTCCTTCAATGAAATGCAGTCAAGTCGAATATCAAAGGCAAGTAAACCACATCATAAAACGTTCATCTACAGAAGGACGGAACGAACATGTCACAATGTGTTAGTAAATGTTGGCTTCACCACAGCTCAAATGAATGCAGCTAAACTTACCTTTTAAGAGAATCATGGCTTTGAACAGCAGCAGAAGCAGCAACTTGAGAAACTCCATTGTGTTTCAAGTCGTTTTCTCCTTCAGTCTGGGTTGTAGTTATACACAGTGTGCATGTAAGCTGCAGAGTCTGGAGCTCTGGGAAGCTCGCAGTGCAGCGGTGAAGCTCATGAACTGACCTCACATCTCCTGCACATAAAAGACAGCAAGATGAAGTCAGTTTATGCTTGTGTTTCAGAAATCCAACATGTCTAAGTAGACTGTATTTAGCATGAACAGAAATACATGTAACAATTGATCGATTTAAAGATAATTTAACAGATCACATATCTTCATTGATACATTCATACAAAAGTCCAATCAGTGAGATTATATTGGATGTGTTGCTGAAAGCTCTCCTACTCTTTAAAACACACCTCAGCTTTGGGTTTACTAGTTTGAAGAAGCACTGCCTGAAGTGAACCTTGCCTCGAGGAAAAGAGCTCTCGGAAGAGCTACAATCAAGAATTGTTGACTTGCATTAGGCCGGAGAGGATTACAAAAGTATCTCCAAAATTCTGGATGCTCATGTGTCCATGGCAAGACAGACTGTTCACAAATGGAGAAAGTTGTTGCTAATCTTCCTAGGCGTGGTCATCCAGTGAAGAGCAAAGCTTAGAATGCTTAACAAGGTTACGAAGGAGCCTATACATCGGCTAAAGACTTACAGAAAGCTATGGCACGTGCTAACATTTTTGTTCACACATCTACAATAATTAAAACACTAAATAAGAATGGAGCATATGGGAGGACTGCATGAAGAAGCCATTGCTGTCCAAAAAATAATAATTGCAGCATGTTTGAAATTTGCTAAAGAGCACCTGGCTGTTCCACAGCTTTACTGACAGAATATTGTGTGGATAGATGAAACCAAAATAATTGTTTGTAGAAAACAAATAACACCATGTGAGGAGACAAAAGGCACAGCACATCAACATCAAAACCTCACCCCTGGTGTAAAACATAGTGGAGGGAGCATCATGGTTTGGGCCTGGACGGATTGTTCTCATTGATGGAAAAATGAACTCCAGAGTTTATCAAGATATTTTGCTGGAAAACATTAGATCATCTGTGCCCCAACTGAAGCTTCACAGAGGATCGGTGATAAAACAGGACAATGACCCAAAGGATATAATGTAAATGAACACAAGAATGTATAAATTGACTCAAAAGTTACTAGAAACACTGTTATAGTGACATTTTTGGGCGTACAATTTCATTTATATATATATATATATATATATATATATATATATATATATATATATATATATATATATATATATATATATATATATATATATATATATATATATATGTGTGATCTAGAAGTGCATTTAGGGCATCTAAGGGGCCAAGGGCAGCTGCTTGAGCACCCCACTGTAACGCTGCCCCACCTTTAACATGTGCAACACCACGGGGAGCTTAACCCTTGTGTGGTGTTCATATCATTGTTACTCAGGCGGTGTTTGAGTAACCCTTGCGTGGTGTTCATATTTGTTTACTCAGAGCGGTTGTTACTCTCAGGCGGTGTTTGAGTAACCCTTGTGTGGTGTTTCAATATCATTGTTTACTCTCAGCGGTGTTTGAGTAACCCTCGGTGGTGTTCATATTATTGGTTACTCAGGCGGTGTTTGAGTACCCTTGCGTGGTTTTCTATTATGTTACTCAGGGCAGTGTTTGAGTAACCCTTGCGTAATGTTCATATTATTGTTACTCAGGCGGTGTTTGAGTAACCCTTGTGTGGTGTTCATATATTGTTACTCAGGCGGTGTTTGAGTAACCCTTGTGTGGTGTTCATATTATTGTTACTCAGGCGGTGTTTGAGTAACCCTTGTGTGGTGTTCATATCATTGTTACTCAGGCGGTGTTTGAGTAACCCTTGCGTGGTGTTCATATTATTGTTACTCAGGCGGTGTTTGAGTAACCCTTGTGTGGAGTTCATATTATTGTTACTCCAGGTGGTGTTTGAGTAACCCTTGTGTGGTGTTCATATTATTGTTACTCAGGCGGTGTTTGAGTAACCCTTGCGTGGTGTTCATATTATTGTTACTCAGGCGGTGTTTGAGTAACCCTTGTGTGGAGTTCATATTATTGTTACTCAGGTGGTGTTTGAGTAACCCTTGTGTGGTGTTCATATTATTGTTACTCAGGTGGTGTTTGAGTAACCCTTGTGTGGTGTTCATATTATTGTTACTCAGGCGGTGTTTGAGTAACCCTTGTGTGGTGTTCATATTATTGTTACTCAGGCGGTGTTTGAGTAACCCTTGTGTGGTGTTCATATTATTGTTACTCAGGCGGTGTTTGAGTAACCCTTGTGTGGTGTTCATATTATTGTTACTCAGGCTGTGTTTGAGTAACCCTTGTGTGGTGTTCATATTATTGTTACTCAGGTGGTGTTTGCGGGTCTCGTGGACCCATTGCCTTTTGCAGATTTTAATTCACCCAATCAAAACATTTTATGCTAAAAACTTAAACAATATTTCCTTTAGCCAAGAAATAAGTGATATAAACAGCAAATATACTTTATTTATTGTTATTTAACCTGATTTCTTTACGTTTAGAATTTGAACCATGTGTGGTGTTCTCATTATTGTTACTTTGGTAGGGTTGGTGCACTGCTGGACCCATTGCATTTTGACGCTTTTAATTCACACAATCACACAATTTTATTCTAAAATGTAAAATGTTATGTTTATATGTGATTTATGTTTGTGTGGGAAGAGAGAATTAAGGTAAAGAATCTACCATTTTCACACTTTAACAAGCCCCGGGTCCAGTAGACCCGAACACCTTGTATGTAATATAAACGTGTAGGGGGTCATAAAAAATATAAACAATATGATATATGTTTTTCACAGTAAATGAGCCAAGCCCAGTGAATCTCAGCTTCAAATAATAAATGCTTGTTTAATTTTTCTTCTGATGAAAACTGAAAATGAGTTCCACAGAACCGAACACCATACATGGGTCAACTATACTTATACTAGTCCCACACAAAACGGTAAATAACAACATTAGCACGAAACCCATTTACACATTATAAACAGAACATTTCAAACTCCTTCCAGCGCCGGGGTCGCCAAAATATACTTCAATTTAAACACAAAAATACTTTAATCAACGTGCAACACAAAGTTAACAGAAAATAGCGATACATAACGAATGTTGCTTAAAACGACTCACCTTGTTTTCGCGCCACTGCTCCACACCTGCGTTCTTAATGAACTCACTCGCGGATCCTCAGTGAAGATCTACAGATGTTGATTTTCCTGGTGATTTGTTTGGCGTTTTATGGGAAAGCTTGTTAAGATGAGCAAATAATTTAATCTAGAGCACGACGTCTTTCACCGAATTAACCCACGAGCTTCAGCCTTCAAGAAAATGAATGAGCTCCTTGATTCTTCAACTAGACCTGAGTCTTGAGTTTTCACTGTAGGTGAGAGAGAGGAGAGAGATCGCAGACGAAGGCGCGCTACTGAACAAGGTAAGGCGTGGAGCGACGCGCCGAGCGAGCGCGCGGAGGGAGAGGAACGAGCGACGAGAGCGATGAATCAGACGCGGAGAGATGAAGGGAAAAGGAAAACGAAGAGAAGATAGGAAAGGAGAAAGAGAAAGAGAGGGGGCAGAGAATCAGAAGAGAGATCACAAGCCAACTCGCTGATGCGGAGATTATAAAGCGATTTGCACTCTTACAAACACTAGCCACAATCGTCGCAAGGTTCAACCTTACTTGACAGCAAGCCACATTGACACGCGGATTAAACCGGCTCCACCGCTGAGCATTAATTTAAGTAACAAATCGAAGCCATACCATGCCAGCCGAGATTAGCCGCGATCTCCCTAAAGCCAATAATGATATCAATCTCCAGACGCTACGTCCCAACAACCGTATCCTTTATCGAGTTCTCCGAGAACTCAGAAGCCAAAACCAAGTACAAAACGAGACGCGCAGCCGCAAGACAGCACAGAGAGAGCAACAGCATAATATGAAACCGAGGAGCTGCATCTAGAACTGGTAAGGACACCCCAATGCACCAGAACAGTCCTCCATAAAGAGAATTGCTCCCACAACAAAGGAGTAGCTACTAACAACCTAGAGCGTTGCTAAGACCCATTGGAAGAGGAGGTTCTCCCCTTTCGCTCACGTGGCCTTCCGCCGAATCGGCGCTGAACCAGGAAAAGAGAGGGAGAGGAAGAGGAAGGAAAGCAGGGGAATAGAGGGAGGAGAAAGAGATAACTTAAAGAGACGAGGAGAGGGAGGGGGAAAGAAAGAGAGAGAGAGAAGAGAACAGACGACGGGAGAAAAGGAAAAACGGAGAGAGAGATGAAATGTGGGGGGAAAAGAAAACAGAGAAAAGCGCGAGCATAGAACGAGAGCCGGAGCGGAGCAGAGAGAGAGAGATGAGCGCGCTCGATCAGGACGGAAAATACACCCGACCGAGAGAGAGAGAGAAATAGAAACGCGACGAGGGGCAAGAAACAAGAAGAAAGGGCATACGGCCTCGAGAGAGCAGATCGAGTCGCGATTTACTGGAAGAGACACAGCCTCGTCGCCGCGACGCCATCCAGCCAGGAGCAGAAAGAGAGAGCAGCGAGAGAAGCGCGCGTCGGAATAAAAGACAAACGAGCGAGAACCGCGAAAGCGCATAAGAGGTAGAGAGAGGTTGGAAAGAAAAGCGACAGAGAGGACGTAAAGGAGCGAGAAGCTAGAGCCGAGTCATGCGGTTCATAGGTGTGAGGAAGGGCGGGAAAAGAAAAAAAAAAAATATGAGGACAAGAGAGAGAGAGACAGAGAAAGAGTAAACGAAATGTGCGCTGCGCACAGCGCGGGGCAGCGCCCGACCGCTCGCGCCGGCGCGCGCAGCGCGCGCGCGGAAGGAAGAGAACCCCGCAGCGCGCGCGCCCGGAACACCAACGAGAACAATAAACCGAGGAGGGGGAGAGCAAGCAAGCGACAGCAGCGCGAGGGAGAGCGAGAGAGAGAGCGACGCGGGACGGAAGATAAAACTCCGCAGCGGTCTCTCTAGGCCATCCCGCTCTACTTCTCGAAGGAAACCGACCCATCAGCGAGCTGCTCGCGACCGAGTGCACCCTCGCTTGAAGGTAGACCTCTTCATCCTGTCTCTCTCTATCTCGCTCGTCTCTGGGGACTGAAATCATCCCATCCTCTCTCCTCTCTCCCATCCCTCGTCTCTCTCTCTCTCTCGCTCATCCTGTCTCCTTCTCTCTTACTGAACAGACCACCCACCTCTCTCTCCCTAGAAAAAGACACAAGATGAGGGGGAGAGAAAGAGAGAAGGGAAGAGAAGACGCTAGGAAGTTCTTAAGTGGGACAAGCACATGGGAATAAGACAAAAAGCGTAGTAAAAGAACGTATGGGATAAGAGAAAGGAAAAGAGAGTCCTTGGCGCTCCCTCCCCGCCCTGCCTCGAGCGCGTCGCGTCGAGCTCGGGACGGAATAGTAGAACCCCGACCGCCGCATCGCTCGGCAGCACCTCGCGAGCGGTGCGCCGCGGGCTCGCAGCTGACGCGGAACAGACCAAGACGCGAGATGAGAGAGAAAGCTAGCGCAAAGCAAACGCGCGGGGAGAGAAAGAGATCTGAACGGCGGAGAGAGAGGAGACGCGCGCAGGGAAGGAGGTGAGGGGGAAAAGCCACCAAGCCGGGAGCGCGCGCAAGGCCCACCACAGAGGGGAGGGGCGAAGAAAGGCGAGAGGAGGAGCGCAAGACAGGAAAGAGAGGAGAGAGAGAGAGAGCAAGAGAGGAGAGAGATACGACGGGAAAAGAGATCCAACACACAGAGATAGCGAGCGAGAGAGTAGCGAGGCCAGCTTGCTCGGCCGGGACGCACTCGACGGGAGCGAAACGCCTACCCCTCTCGCTCTCCCTACTACCCGCTCCTCTCGCCTCTACCCCTCTCTCTAGTCTCTCTCTCTCTTCTCTCTCTCTCTCTCTTTCTCTCTCTCCCTCTTCTCCTCTCTCTCTCTCTCTCATGATCAAGCACAGTTCAAGTGTAATCAATTGTTTGGGTGTTTTATTTTTTTTTATCAATTACTATTGATTGGATGTTAGTAGCAGTGTGTGCAGGTGTCGGCACGCTCCATTAGCTCGTCCACCTCCAGAAAACTTCATGCACCCTCCTTCTTTTATAAAAGATCCCAAATTAAAATGTTTTCGAAAAAAGGACGGCAATAGTACTCTAAAGGTACTATGAGGTTGGTCAAAACATAGCTTAGTTACTAACTCTTTAAAGTAATTTTCTTGTCATTGGATGATTTTTTATTAAGTAAAATGTCTGGTCAGCAAAAAAAAAAACAGCAATGGCAGCACATTTCTCCAAACACAAAATTAAACATATTTAGTGGTTATTTAGTGGTTAATAATAATAATAATAGTAATAATAACCACCTTTATATATTTTCTGAGAATTGGATAAGTTAATTTCGGATCTTCTAGAAAACAATATAACTACAGTGTCTGACATTGAAATTAATAATAAGTCATTAATAATAAGAATATGATAAAGGTTCTGTTTTGTATTTTTTGAGATCTATAAAATAAGTCTTGATCCATGTTATATTTGTAAAATATTTTACCTCAAATAGGTTGAGGTGACTCGATTGACTGATTACTAAATTAATTGTTTTGCTTTAAAAGAAATTACAACTATGTCTCAGATAAAAAATGTTTAGTTTGATTTTCTTGATAATGATATTATAATTTTTTTTTTTTTTCAAATTACATGACTTTTGATGTTTTTTGTATCCAGATTTCACCTCTTTATCCACAGCTCCCTCTGGCGGCCAGGCAACGTAACCTGAAGGGGAAGGGGTTTTTTTTTTGTGACGTCAAACACTGACTTTTTCCTTTAAATTCCATTTTAACAGGAACACACAAGCACATTTAAAATGTTAAAAAAAAAGTTCACATACAGAAAGCACCAGAGGAAAAATTAAACAAAAAATTAGAGAGGAAAGCATACACTGTATACTGTTCATATCAGATTACAAACAAACAGTGAATCCAATATTTTTTTGATCTGATAATTTATTCATAATGAATTGTATGCTCTTTCTACTAGCACCAATCACCTAATTACAGTAGCACTCATAATAAAGCAATGCGATTCTGTGTGCTATGTTAACTCACATTAAGGTTCCCCAAATCCGGTCCTGGAGGAACCTGCACATGTTAGTTGCAACTCTGGTCTACTATGCTATATATATAGATTCAGACAATAAGAGAAGACCTTAATTAGTGCAACAGGTGTGTCTCATGAGGATTGAACCAAAAATGTGGTGGCCTCCAGCCCTCCAGGACCGGATTGGGAGACCCCTGACTCACATCACTACTCCATGTTTTAATGGAAAGTAGCATCGTCTGGACTGAGTGGGGACGGCTGTTCTTTAGCCTCGAGTCTAAAGCGTTAGTAGATGCTTCATTTGATCAAGTAACTACATCCTCCAGACGCGTCATCCAGTACTTACTACATAGTATGAAGCACAAAATAATTCTGAACATACTTCATCCACATGTTAAAAGAACTGGTGGTTCCTCTGTTCACTGCGGTGCATTGTGGGATTGAGAAGTAAGCTAGGATGGCTCTTGAACAAAGTTGCAAGCTGCAATATCCATCCATCCATCTTCATGTCAGCTTTATTCCCTTTCGGGGTCGCCACAGCGGAATGAACCGCCAACTCTCTGGCATATGTTTTACACAGCGGATGCCCTTCCCTGCCGCAACCCATCGCTGGGAAACATTCACACACACATTCACACTTTGGGCAATCGTTCTTATTCAATTCACTTATTCCGCATGTCTTTGGACTTGTGGGGAAACCGGAGCACCCGGAGAAAACCCACGCGATCACGGGGAGAACATGCAAACTCCACACAGAAATGCCACTTGCCCCAGCCGAGCCTAGAACCAGCGACCTTCTTGCTGTGAGACGACCGTGCTACCCACTGCGCCACCGTGACACATAGCTGCAATATCTTCAAGCTGGAAAGGTGCTATCAAAAAAGCTGGATTGATTCCTTAAATGTGAGCATTTCACCTCGATGGAAGGGTTACCCTAGGGGCAGCTGCTTAGGGCCCACCAGAGGGCCCAGGGCAAACACACGTGAGAGTGGGTGGGGGGTGGAGGGAGGTGCTGAGGTCCTGGGATCAATTCCCAGCATCTCAGCGAGTGGCATCGGTGATTTCCCCTTCTGTAAGTCGTTTTGGACTGTAAATGCATAAATGTAAATGTAATGTAAATGAGAGGATGAGAGGGGACACGTTTCCAAATGAAGAAATAAAAATTCACTGCATAGAAACACTTTAAATATTTGAACACCAAAAAATTATAGTGTTGGCGACAAATAGTTGAAAAAACAACTTGCCTTAAAGGTGCAGCATCATGTAAACTGGACTTTTCAGTCACTTTTTTAATATTTTAGTGTCAAAACATGCAAGTTTTATTCAGATTGGTTCATGCATGTTTTTTGTACACTTATTTTCTTTTACTGGGAGCTCAAAACGGTTCGATGACCATAGAGACACCCTTTGGCTATAACTGCACCCAATAACCAATCAGATGTACCTCTAACGCAGCTCATCTCAATAAAGAATGAACACTTTTTCTCACCTGGAAGTGAAACCGTAGCAGAACCGGATAGGACAAACAATGAAAAGAAATGTGTTTCCAGATATCCTGGGCCATAAGTGTTTTGCCTAACTAAATTTTAATATTTTCATTGGAAACGGTTGAACTGGCTGTGTGCCAACAAGCAAAGCCCAGCAGGGGGCATGCTGGAAGCACGACAGTGGGAGGAACGGGGCGTACACATCCATTTGAGGTGATTCAAAAACATTGTTTACGATAATTACTGCTTTTTTAAGGTTATTAAGAGAGTATAGTGAAAGTCTAGACTCTAGAGGGTTCAAATGCGTATTATATGACACCTTTAAACATTAACTGAACTGAACATACAGTGTTTACTTAAAAATAGTAATAAAACAGATCGCCTTAGAGAGTTAGTAATCTGTAGGTTTAATAATTATCTACAGGTAAATTGAATTTGTTATATTTGAGTAAATTTACTGATACATATTAAGATATATATGCATGCTCAATGAGACCAAACATCCTGAGTAAATTTACTTAAAGTTTTGTTAGTACTCTCAAATATTTATTCAAACATTTTACAAATACTAAACTATCTTAAGTAAACTCAACATTTGAGTAAAATCAAGTAAACACACTCGTATTTGAAGTAATTGATTTTGCAGTGTAGAGAAGGACCAAATAAGTGAATTGAACTCTGCAGACAGCGCTGTGGCGCAGTGGTTGAGGGGCCCGTCCCGGGGCCCGGGGCTCGTTCTGCTGTTATTGGCGGGTAAATTTAGCTCAAGTTGCAAGCGTCACTCAGCAACCGAACAACCGGCGCGCGCTGCGGGTGCTGCGCGGGGAAGCCTGAGCACAGGACCAGGCTCGGCAGGTGAGACCAGAGCCCCAGAGCGGCCGGGGCTGGCGGGGGACGCGCCGTGTCCTGCTGTTGCGGGACGTCCTGGCCCCCTCTCGGACACGCAACTCCCTCAATGTCACGCTTCAATGCGGGACTCCTTCTCTGCAGCGCGGGTAAGTCGTTTTTATTCCAGTTAAGCCAAAGAGAATGTTTGGAGTAGATTTAGGGGACTAACACGATTCGGAATATTTATCAATAATTTGCTTGCTTGATTGATTGGTTGTTTAATTAATTGATTGATATCTTAAAGAAGTGATATTCTATCGATTTTTCTTGTATCGGGGTATTTGTGAAACTTCTGGAAGCCCAGCTAGGTAAAACAATATATAAGGCTTTAAAAAGTCGAAATGTTTAGAAAAAAATGTCGAAATGTTGAGAAAAAGTTAAACTTTTTAAATTAAAAAGTGTAAATTTTGACAAAAAGTCAAAGTCAAAATTTAGAGAAAAAGAAATAATTTTCTTTTCTCATCAAGACGAAATTTTGAGCCTTTTTATCTCAACATTTCGACTTTCTAAGTCAACAATTGATATTTTATATCTTTAAAATATGTTAAAAAATATATTTTAAATGAATTAGTAAATAAATTAAAGAAAAGCTCAATGTTAAGTATTATTATACTTTATGCTAAAATGGAACAGTTAAAGTACATTTAATATAATTAAAGAACACGGCTTTTAATGAGCAAGAATTACTTCACTTCACAATTTTGAGCCAAAAATGTAAAAAATAAATATATATAATAAATATAATATAAATATAAAATAAATATAAATAAATATATATATATATAAACAATATAAAATAAGTACACTTTGGAAAGTACACATATTATATTTTAGTATGTAGTTTAGTAGTATATTTATATAAAATGTAATGTAGTAAAATTATTTCAAACTGTGTGCCAGCTCAAGAGTGGGATGAAAGTATACTTACCAAATGTATAATTTGTTTAATCACATAATCACGTTTAAACATACTAAATGAAATATAAAAGTAAAATAAAGTACTTTTTTCAATCAAACCGAGTTCTAAACGAGACCACATTCATATAAAGAGCTGGGCTGCTCGTACTGAAAGGCACGGAAACATTGTCCCAGATTTTTCTTTCCTTTTTACCTCTTTACAGTGTGATGATCTCATTTCCAGCTATTTTTGAGCAGTCAAAACGAGGTCACAAGGAGACTGCAACCTCTTTGTATACCCTGATAGCAAGATTCATTCGGTCCCTAAGTAGCCAAAAGCTTCCGCTAAAATGTGGGCCACGTTAGTTCATGTTCTGCGAGCCAGAACTGGTTCACATCTTTACAAAACCAAATCAGTGCCATAACTCAACCCAATGTGAGCCAGGTTATATGTTTTTGCATTTCGGCAGCATGTTTATTTCAGAAATAACATACCCTACTTTATTTACATTAAAGGAAGGGGTGTTTTATGTAGCTGAATTTAAAATTACTCTAAAGTTAATGTTAAATCTTAAGTGTGCCCTAAAAATGGAAGTTAGGGGCAGGGCTTTTTTGTTCATCTTGTTCTGTAACTCCACTCAGTGTTGAGGTAAGACACCGCCCACCAAACACCCACCAATTTGTAAATTAACTAGATGATAAAGCATATACAAGCTTTGTTTGTTATTAGAATGAGTTTTTCCTTGATGTATGACGATCTACAGCGAGCCCAGGACAGAGACAGATGCTGCCTGGAACTCCTACTGCGGCTAAAACATGATGATAGAATGCTATATATATATATATTAATAGAACCAACATAAACACATCAGAGTGCATGCAGAGGAGATCGCATGGATTAGCTCAAGATTGTGTTTTTTTCTGGAATTATCACATGGGGGATTTAACCAATTTCAAAGCTGAACAACATCTGTAAAACTTTATTTCAGTGCTTAGAAGTGTACAGAATATTCTTAGAAATCAGAAATGAGAACATTGAAACTGTATTGTGATACAACCTCTGGTGTTATTTGAGTGATATAAGCAATCCTGAACAAATTTTCTATTTACAACTATCTACTGCCAAATGGAATTTGTTGTAAAGGATATAACAATGTTGTATAATTATGTTGCTTGCTTTGATAAAATTGGGATTCATGTAAAAAAAAAAAGCGTCTCTCAGCGTCTTCCTGCCAATCATATCCATGTGAATTCATGCTTACGTTGAGTTTGATCAAGAAAAAACAGGACGGATCAGACTGAAGTTGCGTTGTAAAATTTTAAAATAACTATCAGATACAGGAGCACAAATGAAGGGGACCAGGGCTGGATTAAAAAAACTTGAAAATGAATTGCTCAGACTGTCAGGAAAATATCTGATACAGGTCACAGAAATTGCATTTGTATGACTTTGGAATGCACCCCTGATGATTTCTGCTCTACTTGTTCTCTCCTCTAACAGCCTTCAACAGAGTGAGGAAGACTTAGCATAACAAAAACTTGCTTTACCGCCTGGTAGCAAACATATTCATGTCCAGCTACTTCTTCTCCACAACAGAGCTTCAGTCTAGAAGACAGTAAACAAGTTTTGAATGCTCAGAAAGCCAAGGGTGGACCCCGGAGAATACACAGACACTTACAGCAATAGCTTGTTGTGGAAAATCATGAAAGAAAAATCCCAATCCTCCAAAAAAAGCTGACAATGAGACAGAGGAAGGTATTTCTACACAGTCCAAAAGCTTGTTTACCATCATATCTGTGAACAGAATGAAAAAGAACAATTTACTTCACAAGAAAAGCACTTCTTTCAAGAGCTCATTGTCTCACCTTGCTTTATTTAATCCTGCTGTTTCAGTTTCAGCAGAGATGAACTCTTGCATGCCAGAGTTATTTAAGAGCAGAGCGAGGCACAAGGGATTCAATGAAAGTGACATCAAAGAGAAAAATTCTTTGGAAACAAGAGTGAATCCTCCAAAAGCCATTGAGGTCCAGACAAAAGGTGAGATCCCCATGCATGTCAAACGACAACCGCATCTCCAAAATAAACAAGAAACTGCTCAGGCGACGGAGAAGACTAAGAAACTGATCAACGCTAATTCTACTGACACTACAACAAGACAAAAATCTAAAGGTAAAACAGATATTTCATTCAGACACTTGAAGACATCACAGCAGCTGAATGAAAACTCGGAAAAGTCTAAAAAGCAATCACCTTACACTGAGGCCGCATCCTCTGAATCGAGAAGGGTTCGACCTAAAATCACAAGAGTGGATGACTCTCCTTGGAAAAGAAAACCCTCTACCAAGTGTGAAAACTCCAGTGTCCTTGGCCCAGATCATGGCTTAAAACTCCCAAAGACAAGAGCCGAAACAAAAGAAAGCCATCCCACATGCTCCCCACCGGTCCTGACTCTATCAAAGTCACCAGATTCTAGTAAAACAAGTGCTGGTCCAAAAATCTCTCTGGCCAAAATCAGTAATGCTCAAATCCACCACAAACACAACAGGAAAATAATGAAAATGGTTGTTATGAACCTCAATAAGTTGAAAGAGAAACTGGAGGATAAAGATCCCAAAGCAGATCTTTCTCAGACGCAGATGGAAAAGGATGCCATTTCAGACGGCGTGCATGCTTTATCCTCACTCGTTACATCCTTTGGGGGAAAGCTTGGCAGTCAGATTAACGTTAGCAAACGTGGGACGATCTATATAGGGAAAAGGAGAGGCCCTAAGCCTAAAACAAAACAAAAAGCATATGCCCATCCCTCTGGGCAAGGTTTAGGTGTAAATTCTCAGCGAATCTCTTCCAATCAGTTGCTATCTTGCACCAGTCTTGGTGAACAGACATCTACAACTGAAGATCTTAAAAATGGCAAGTCCCCAACAATGAGCGTTCGTTCATTCCGTAGAAAGCTACCTGGTAAGCATGAATCTGATAAGCATTCACCTCCAAAGGTAGCCTGCTTTCAAACGGTTGCAACAATACCAGAGGAGAGATCTAAAGAACGCCACTCTGTTCAGTTCACATCATGCCCTTCAGCCAACTCGCCGTCAGGCACCGTTAGCTTTCAAGACCATGCAACAATGCACCCAGCACAAAAAGTAGTGTTGAAAGAAGATAGATTCAAGTCGCACAGAAACAGTCATCGTCACATAAAGAGACTTAAGCACAAAAATCTTCAATCAAGGGCCAGAAGACTCGACTCAACCCTTCTGGCAGAAATTGATGAGTTGGTGGTCAGACTTGATGATATCCACATTACGAATCGCATCTCGTCTAGAGGTTATGGGTTTCAAGCGAAATCAGGAAGGAAAAGTGACAAAGGTAAGAGTCACACTCAAGTTCTGCAGTGTCTAGCCCAAAACCTTCACTATCCAACGATGTTTCGAATTAACTTCAGTGGTTTCTACTCCCCACGGTCTGACTGTTCCTTTGACCCTCTTCATCATGCTGGCACCGCAGATTTTAAATGGAACACAGGGTGCCACTCACAATCTGTCACACAATGGCCACTTGTACACAAACTTGGCTTCCCTTTTTCAGGAGGCAGATGTTGTTGCTACCCACCTTACAAAATGCCTGTTCACACTACATCTTTTGGCTTTGGTCTTTACCGGCGATATCCACCAATAACAACCCCAAACCCTGCATTTGAGCTCCACTCTCCCAAACATGCCATTTTGAGCCCATCAAAGTTCTGTTTAAGGAAAGACAAATTCCATGTGACGCCAGCAAAAAAAATCCCTCTTGCAACATCTTATACGTCTAGTGACTTGCTCGAGAGGACCAGCTGTGAAAGGGAGGACAACAGCGAGCGAGGGAGAGAGAAACAAACAGTTAATCAGATTATATACGTAGAAAAAGCTATGATTCAACAGAATAAACTGAGACCTAGCAATTTCAGACAGAATTACGCTTTAACGTCCTCCAAACAAGTTACCAAACACAAAAAAACACTGTCATTAATAGGGCCTTCTCACCTGAGACCAACTTTGGAGTCTACGTGGGCAGAGCAGCAGACATCCTGGAGGTGGGGAGAAGGTGTCCAGAGAAAGTCAAGGATAAGAGCCTTAAGCCAAGTAGATGTGATCCATGACGAAGGTCACAAACAAACGCCTTCTGAGAGAAGAGTCCCCCAGCAAACCTTCCTGAGGAACCCTAAATGTGCTAGTGGAGCGTTTAGCAAGACGACAGGTCAATGGAAAACTACAGATGTTCCTTATGAATCGACAACTAAACGCTGTTGGATGGGGTCTTTCTCAACCAGGGACAAAATAACTTCAGGTGAGATGCTTTTAGAGTATTTTAAAACAACTGTAAACAGAAAACAGAGGTGTGTTTAGTTTGATTCAGATTACATCGCAAATCTTTTAGCTGTTCAGGTATCATCTGGCATATGTCTGGACTTCTGTTTTATTACTACCACTCAAAACACATTTTATGTGCTTGAATAGTACATAAAATAGTAGTGATGCTTTGCTGTCTCTTTAAAATGTCAGATTTTAACAAGATAAACTCTTTTTTTCTCGGAATTCTGAGAAACTACTACTGTAAACAATGTTTCTTTGTTTGTTACCTGATGTACACAAGTCACAAAGCTCAAAAGATATATTTCCTTTTTTCAGACTGTTTCCAGAAAGAGGCTTCTCTCTCCACGGAGGACTATTCTAAAACATCGCCCCTCTTCATGGACGCACAAGATAGAGAAGGACAAGAGAAAAAAATCATCAGCAAAACACACTTTCATACTCACAGTATTAAAAATCTCACTTTGTTTACCACCGCTAAAAGCCACTTTTCTACTTTTAATGATTGTGGTGACACATTAGACAAGGATAAACTGGAGCATGTTAAAAAACCATTTGTAAAAAGGACTGGCAAACGTCAGACAATCAAAGGAAGTGAGGTTACGAAGAAGGGTCGAGGTCGACCAAGAAAGACCCCAGTGTTGCAGTTTTCACCCCCTACACCAGCATCGGTGTCTGTCCATCACCTAGTGCGAGATCCTTCTGCAAAGTGGAAGAAGGGAAAAAGCCAGAACTATGCAGTGCTCAGTGCTTTTGAGTTTTCTCAGGGTGAGAGAAGAAAAAGAAAGATTCAACGGAACGACAGCCAGACTGATGATGAAACACATTCTAAAGTCATCTCATTATTGCCATTGCAAGATTCATCACAGATCGGCCAATCAGAAGACACCTTCAACATTACACATGAAAAGAAATATGAGTGGGCAGGGCTCTACTCTGACGTCTATAAATGTGAGATGTAAGCACCTTAAGCATTAATAAGCAAGTATTAATAGTTTTTTTTGTAATGCAGTTTATAGAGCCAGAGAAATTACTGTTTATTCTACACAGCCCAAAGATTCTGTGCTCTCCAGCACACTCAGACGGCCTTGAACATGTTTCGGAGGAGCATGAGCACGAGCTGTTGCCTGCACCAATACACATAGGTGAGTGTCCTTTTTATTGGAGTCTGAACAGAAGATCTACTGGAGTTTATAACATGGCTCTCTGAATATACCTCTTTTCTGGGGAGGTCAAAATAAATTGTATTTAACACCAGGTAAAAATATTATAAATAATAACTACATAATGCTAGCTTGAATATGCATGATGGTAACATGAATTAGCTGGGATTCCGGGGCCCTCTGCTTGGGGACGTTTGGTCTCTGTACAACCAAAGCAGGAGGATGGTCCCTCGGAGACAGGGTGAGGATGGCAACAGAGAAGTACATTTCAGGATTTCATCTGGTAAAGTACCTTTGGTGTGTCGTATACATTTCAGTGGAGCTAAATAGAATTGTAGACATAGAACAAAACAATTTGGTTTTTGATGTATCTGTGGTAACAGAAAGTATGCCCAAGATTTTCTGTGATTTGAAGTATACACAAATTATTTCTATTACTGTTATTATCAAAGAAGCCATTGTTACTATTGTACTGTGTGTGTTATTGGTTTACATGACAGGAAAATATCTGAGGCTGAAGAAGACTGACTTTCAGTTGCCCTATGAGATTTATCAACTCTGTGCTCACAAAAAGGTATTTCAGTGACATAGACCAACTGAATAATTGCGCTGGTGTAAAATTAGAAACTCCTTCCTCTATCTCAACCTATTATCTGTGCTCTTGTTCTGCAGCGCATGCAATATCATTATTTTCTCAAATTCACTCTATATTCCCTCTAGATTGTAATATGATCCACGTAAAATGACTAGGAATGAACACTAAGAGTGCAAAGAAATATTTATTTATTAGTTTAAACCACAAATGACATATTAAAACATGTACACTCTCAAAAACATCTAACTAAACAGTGCCACTCAAACCTTTTTTTGGTGCCATTTAGTACTAGTCTTTAAAGGTGCTATTTATATATTTATAACCAACCACTTTCAATTGACTAGTAAAAAAGAGATTGATTCGATTATTTGCCCACACACAAGCCTCCTTTCAGGTTAAACAAATGCATACCGTTTTAATGCAAGGTCTCACTTTAAGACTATCATTATAATTTCATTGTTACGTTTTATTTAAAAGAAATGATTAGGTAGTCAGAATGTTTTTTGGATTTCAAGATAACTATTATTTAAAAATATATATAAATTTTTAACAATATTTTCTAAATATTTCAATATTTTTCAATATCTACAGATTCCAAAGAAGCCACAGACCCCAAGAATGAACTTCTCATGTAGTAAGTATACATCATCCAGATCTTCGGCACTCTCATAAAACATACAACGCCACAATACAAACTCTAAAACTCTATTAGAATCATAGAATGTACACTGACTAATGCAATAGGCCTCCCTAGTAACAGATGCCTGAGCCACCTCCACTGGCTCCTCTCGATGTGGAGGAGTAGCAGCTCTACTCCAAGCTCCTCCCATGTTATGGAGCTCCTCACCCTCACCATGAGTGCCTCATCATCCTGTGGAGGAAACTCATTTTACCCATTTATTTCCGAGCTTAGCCTTTTGACTCAGCTCCTTTTTTAACACTACTGATCAGTAGATCGACTGCATTATTGCAGATGCAGTCAGCGCCCTTTCAGATTGGGATTGTCTAGAATGTTCTGTTACCGACAACTTTCACTCTCCCTCCTCACTCCCCTACAGTTTTCTGAACACACGCTATTTTTCCGCTCCGTTTCGGAGACACTTAAGTACATACGTCACTGGAAACATGTAGCGTGGACGGTGGAAGAAGAGAAGATGACTGCTCACCAAAATATACGATTGTCTGTACATAATAATGTTGGTTTTTACGTCACGTCGAGCGAAGACAACTTCCTCTTTTGATCCACATGTCTCGCCCATATCTCTGGTTTCATATCATATCGTTTCAGAGACTACCTCTGAAAGCGCTTTCGGAAATCGTTCATGGAAACAAAAGTATTGCTTACACATACACTACAATGAACCGTTACCAGAGCCAAGAGTTTTTGGAAACGGAATACAGATGCCAGTCTGAAAGGCATCTCAATCTCATGCTCCATCCTTCCCTCACTCGTAAATAAAACACCATGATATTTGAACCTCTCCACTTGAGGCAAGATCTCTCCTGGACTAAGCAAGCATGGTTAGAGGATAACCTTGGATTTGAAGGTGCTGATCCTTGTTCCTGCCGCTTCACACTCAGCTGCAAACCTCCCAAGTATCTTCTGTAGGTCCTGGTTTGGAGGACCCAACAGTACAACATCATCTGTGAGAAGCAATCTAGAAGAAATCTAGAAATTCTGTCCATAAATATAATGAACAGAATTGGTGACAGAGGACAGCCATGTACAAGTCCAACACGCACTAGTAAAATGTCTGACTGACTTCTGCAATGCAAATCATCTTACTGCTTTGATTGTACAGAGACCAAATGGCTCCAGCAGAGGACACCAGAGTCCATATTCCCAAAGAACCCTCCACAGGACCCCATGAGCGACACGGTGGAATTCCTTCTACAAATCCACAAAACCTTGGTGAACTAGTTGAATAAACTCCTGTAAATCTCTGGAAAGGGTATAGAGCTGGTCCAATGTTCCACAACCTTAAAAAAAACGCATTCTGTTCCGTTCGACTATTGGTCGGATTCTTCTCTGAGGTACTATGATATAGGATTTCCCGGGTTCCCTAAGTAAATAATGGAATCACCACCCCAGTCAGCCGAGTTCCATGTGATACTGCAAAGACACCCCCTCAATATTCTGGGTGAAGAAACACAGGGCGAATCTCATTTGCCTTTGAGAAGTTGGCAAACTACCTCAGTGACTTCCGCTTGGGTGAGGAGTCGTCCATCTCAGCTTTTACAAGTGTCATGTCATCAAGCTCCTCTCCAGTACCCCTTCCAAGAAGGCTGAGTACTAAGCACTGCTGTTTGGCCAACAGTGATAGATCGGTCCCTAACGTGGATGTGTAGGGATGCGACCTGGTCATTCACCGGGGTAAAACTTCAACACATGGCTGCGAAGCTATGGCGCTACTAGCAAGGCCACACCAGCTTGGTGCCCCTCCCCATGGTAGAATAGAAAAGATAGGCCTTTTCTCACTTATATAAATATGTGTCTCTCTCTCTCCCCTTACTCTCTCTTCTCACTCTCCCCTCATTCTCCCTCTCCCTTTCTCCTTAAGATGGTCCTGGTCATGAAAAGTATTGCAGTCAGACTGAAGACAGATCCCATAAACTCTCTGAGATTGTGGCGAGCAAAGATTTTAGGTAAATAAACACACACATACACCATGTCCTTTTTTAAATAGAGGACCCATAGTAGACTGGATTTTTATGTAACTTGTAGATTGTGCAGATACCACCCAGATGTATTGTTGTTTCTCTAGCTGCATCTGAGGGTCCTGTATATACACAGATTTGTGGCATGCTGAAGAATGTGGCAATACTAAGCTACATGACTCATGATCAACTTTAATCAACTTTCAGTACTTTAGTTAAAGTAGCGATACACTAGGTAAAATATTACTCCAATAAAAGTGCTCCATTCAGAATATCACTTGCGTAAAAGTACAAAAGTATTTGCTGTAAAATGTACTGAAGTATACAAAGTACTATGATTTAATATGGCTACCATTAACATCAAGGCTCTTGCCTACTTCGTAAATTTAATTGTGGTAAACTATGTGTGACGCTAAAGACGTTGATGAAACTGTTGGACCAATCGGGAATAAGAAGTATGTCAGTCCTGCCCATTTGTAAAAACTACATTTTCAACCCAAAATCCATTTTCGGAATCACACGAGAAAAACAAGCAATTGACCCCAAATCACGCAATTTCCTTTTCAAAAAAAAAAAAAAAAAAAAGGAAACGAGTAGTTTACCATCATATTGTTATTCCATTTGAATATACAAATGTAATGATTCAAAGGTATATGGTTCCCTAACATACACAGTGAAACTGTTTTCTGAACCTACTATAAGATTACCTAATGAAAAATGACCTCCAGAATGAAATTCACTTACCTCTATGTGTTTTCGTAGATTAGAAGGAGAATTCTTGTGCCAGCCATTGTGGAAGGTAGATTAACATTCTAGGGTATAGCTATCACAAAACAGTACATTACTCTGTTCTTAGAGAGGACGACCACACATCAAATTTATGCTCGGCTGGAAAAGAAAAGACTGAATCAGATGTCAAGTTTCCAATTCAGGCTCATCCTTCACACATACAGGTGAGAATCATAGAGACATAACTTCCATTTTAATTTGATGGCATGTGAATAATGCCAAAGGTCAATTTAATCATATGACTTTATTTCCAGAAGAAAGGCAAAAATGCTGAAAATACCTCCTCGCCGCTCTTGATGATGGCCTTGTCCCATGAAGAGAGGCAAGAGCAGACAGTCCATCCATAAAATCACTTTTTAGGCAGCTTCACACACCTAGATTAATTTAAATTTGCTTGCTTGCTTGGAAGGCTTCTCTGCAGGGGGCTTTTTGCTGTTTAAAGTTTAGGCAGAGATGCTCCCTGCCCTTGCGTGGCCCTCACGGAACAGTAGCATTCCCAGGGTTTCTTCATGCAAGCCATTGTGGGGTATTCAGGTGGTAGGTGTTTTGCTAGCAAACAAGGAATCCAGTAGTAATTCCTACAGCTCCTCTGGTGCCTTTTACATTTCTTTCTTATTTAGCTCTTTTCTTCATTGTCTTTTTTTTCTTGTTGTGAAGTCAATACAAAGTATTGGGCACCACCCAGCTGCTTTTTCACTCTGAACAAAAGATTCAATTTCATTAGTCCACCATAAGTATTCGGCTGGTCCATTACAACGTGACTTGGCTGGGCTAAATTTTTCTCGCTAGAATAAATTCTTGTACTCCTATCAGTGCCATTGTTTAGTCTTGGGGCGATTACGCACACAAAACCACAAACTGAAATTTTTTCTTGGTGTGTGAAGGCCTTTACTGTGTGTACAATTTTCTAATTGTCCCCAAGTCCTACTTGTGTAAATATTTCTGATTCCACTGATAGGAGCTTTGTCTTGAAGCACTGCATTTTCCTGCTGAGAAACTACGAGAGGATGAGACGCAGACAGGCAGTGCTGCTCGGGGACGAGGCGAAAAACAGAGAGGATGGAGGAAGCAGTCAGTTTGTTCAATCCCAGATGAATGCCTGGGGGAGCTTTTAAAAGCAAGCGCAATTACACAAGAGCCCTAATAATTAGTAACCAAAGTAATAACTAAGTAAATATATACAGTTATTATAAAAGAAACTCACAATTTTGAAAATCTGTATTCAATCAAAAGAAACATGATGGAACCTTGGATAATTATCAATATGAAAAATACTTACAAATCTTCAGAGCTTCCTTAAATTGACGACAGAAAGAGCTTAGCTCTAACTTTCTTCTTTGTAGAGGTCGTGATTTTCAAAGATGTTCTTCCATATTCCTGAGTTGGTTAATTAGGTGATGGCTTAGCACATATGGGTATTGTCATAAAGGAGGATCAATAAGAGGCCAAGATCCAGCTCACAAACGTCTTAAAGTCCCACATTAGTCTGTTCCCAAACAGGGGAGCTTTCCAATCAGTGCAGATTCTCCACTCAAATCAGTTAATAGCAGTGCACCAAAGTCACCTAGATGCACTACTAACCAGAAACCAATGTGTTGTAATGGCTGCTAGAATGGATGCAAGAAGACTGCTTCAAGGTCAAGATTTTCCAAGTTACTTTTCTGTTAATCTGTGAAACTGTCATAGTATGCAGATTAAAGGAGAATCCTTTAAACAAAACAAACAGCACAGAAGGACCAAGGCTACACGACAACAAGAAGATACACCAGGTAGGACACCAGTTGATGGACAATGAGTGAATAAAACATTGTAACTTAAAAATCGATGCTTAAGTTTACTGATTTAACAGAAAACTATAATCAGTTGAGTATTTTTACTGTGTGAATTATGAACTGTGATTAGTGTGTGAGTTGTTGATCTGTTTTCTCCAACAAGGACCAACAGGAACAGGAGCCAATCAAGACTGACAATTGCAGTGCCTCATGGGAAGCTCCACCTCGCAGGAACATCATGGGACTGGGATGTATAAATGATACAATTGCCAGAGCACTATCTTCAGCTTCGGTCTGGGAAAACAGTAGAATATGTGATCCTGCTGAAAGATTTTAAATTATGTAAAATGTGTTATTCATGAATGTTGAGTAAAGATCAGTTGGAAACAATTCTGTCTTTTCTATGATCACGCAAGCATTTATTCCGTAACTCTAACAGGAACATGTTCACACCTTTCATTCTCAGATGTCTGCTCAAACACCTTCCAAAAGGTGACTTTTCATTATAGATTCCTTTTAAATGTTGGTGAATCGAACGAGGGTTTCTTCTACAGGCATGCTATGAGTGACTTGAACACTATTTTAAAAAGAAATAACTGAAAATCACTCGTTTGCTTTTCATTTTGTTTATTGGGTATTTTTACGTACACCAACATGCATGGAGCTGATTCACACGAAATTACAGAACTCAAATAGTTGTGCGATATATATATATATATATATATATATATATATATAATATACTGTAAGAGGGTTAGCAGTGCTGGACGATATCACATATAACCACTGCACATAAACCAACGCACATACACACAGATAAATAGAGAGATAGAGGTGTAGAAACACTAATCACCTGCTGTCATTAACTACATGAGATGTACTTGATGTTAAAAAAAAGATCCAAAACTCACAAATAAAAGCAGCTAGAATAATTTAATTAACATAAAAGTAAATCATATTAAGGGCATGCTTCATGGCAGTTTGTGCTCTGAGATCTCTGAGATAAGACACAAAACAATATCATATTTAATCTAATGCTCTGAAATTTAATTTAATAGTAGCATTCTATGAAGATTTTTAAAGCCTGGTAACTGTTATTGAGGTATAGAATATTTTTTTGTGTTTGTTTAAGGAATGGCAGACCTTAATAATTAATGTGATAATATAAAGACATGTTTTAGGCCTGGTACCTTTATCGCCTTCCCTTGATTTAATCCACAACAATTTGAAGCTAGTTTGGGGCACAGATTACTCTTGTTCATTTTTCTCATCAGTTGCCTGAACCCATTCCCATGCCCCTCACTCCATCTGGCCGAAATTGGGTTACCAAGTAATGGGGCGGCAGATAGGGTTGGGTTAAAGGACATCAGTGCAAGGATGTTTATATATAAATGCCTTGAAGAAAAAATATGAATTTTCAGTTCAAACTTTTACAATTGTTGAATTTTAAGAGCAAAACGATGGATCCTACTGAATAACCTCTTGGAAATGATTTGAGTTGTCAGGTAAAGTAGTTCAATTTGGAGAACTATAGGCAAGACACTTTGGTTCTCTAAACTTCCAGATAGATTTTGAGGATATGAGTTTAAAACAATGAGCATAACCTCCTGGAAATGTTACAGGTTAATTCAAGGTCAAAAGCTCACACAAACAGCTGCACTAAAATCTAGGTCTTTACCTTCACCACTGACCAACTGTTAGAGAAAATAATGTTCGTGATTTACTGGCATGTGATCAATTAGCAGAGTATCCCATATTTCAATGCAAATTTCAAAATACAGACAAACCCTTGTAAAACAGGATAGATTCTGTAAAATTGAAGGTTTTTGTCCTGTATTTTCACAGATTTGCTCTCAATGCATAACTAAACATACTTATACAAAAAAAAAAGCAATAACAAAACTGCATAACATTTATGACTGGGCAGACCATTGTTTCTCAAGATGTTACAATGTGAAGTGAAAAAGACAAAACCGCAACACAGGAGCACTTAAAACGACTGAAACCTTTTCTCACCGTTGAGTTCACAGATGATTACCTGGGATTAGCTTCACACATTCATGCAGATTTGGTAGGTACTGGCACTGCTCAAGAAAATCATTGCCATCAACCATATAGTCTGGTTTCCTCAGCAGCAAGCCTAACACATGGTACAGTATGCATAGTCAATATCAAGCTCATGGCGATACAGATCTTACCACAACAACCATCACTGTTTCAGAAGGATAAAGGATCATCTACACACTACCACGCTAAAAGATTTGATGCTAATCATAGAGACTCACGCTAACATCAAAAACAGAGTAACGCTTGCCTTTCAGAAGAGGACTTCTTTTTCTTTGTTGCTGTTCAGAGGGATTATAGAATTTAGTATATGAATATTCTTTACTAAAGAAAATTATTTTCTAAAAGTCATCATAAAATATGAATTAGTAAATTTTTCTTACAGATTTAATTCATTAGAATCCTTAACTACTGTTTTTCACTAAACTGAACACTAGTCTGAACTTGTGGCTTGTTGATGATGCTCTGCAGGGCTTATGATTGATGAGCACACATTTTGGATGTAAACAAAAGCTATTTGCTAATCATTCTTTATTTTTACTTTTACTTATATTAAGGTTTATGGAGTAATTCTAAACATGTGTTCTGGCAAATCACTAAATGAATTAATAATGAAATGGGACAATCCCAATTTTTTTGGTATTAATCGTTTTATATCGTTTTAACACACACCTAGACGAAGTTCGGTTCTAATTTTTGTGTCTGAATGCACCTGTAGATAAAACAATGGTCACCGATGCGAGTACACACATTTGGCCAAGTGAAAAAAGTTTGGCTCTGCCATGTCACTTCTTTCCACAAGTCGTGGTGGACCAAAAAGTTGGCTTTTTAGATCACGTGTTCAGAGTGCTGTTGGGACCCTAAAGAGCAGCATGATGCCACGCGATACACACTCTCACGTTGACCTTACAACAGGAAACTTCTTTGGAAAGAAGAAGAGCCAAAGAAGAATTCACAAAATAATTGAGAAGGGATATTCAGAAGCTCGTCTTGTTGGTATCCGAACATCAAGAGTTGTTCGGCTCAGCCCAGCCCATAAAGATTATAAAACAGCCGGACAAGCCACTGTTGTCTCCTGAGTGCCATCCAAGCGCAACGAGCATCACTGCATCAACCTTAAACAGCAGAAGTGTGAAGCTAGCGATATGCCCCTGGCAGAAAAACCATCTGAGCGAGCGAGCGAATGAATTTCAATTCATCAAGGAGTTGATGGCCTTCATAGTACATACAGTAAATGACTATATTATATTAATTTCTCTCCTATATAACAAGACATCGCAAGCCAAGCAAGATGATGATCAAATGAGCACATAAAATATCTACTTCTAGCTACTGCTATGTTATTTATCTCACAAAAGCATATAAGTGAAGGGAGAGAGGTCACATGATTAGTGAAGCATAGCCAATGGGAGCAAGGCTCTCTTTGTGACACTGTTGACATCGAATCCAATTAGGGTTCACACGTCCCGTCAGAACAAGCTCCTCCCCCTTTCTGAAACTCAGCTCATTTCCGGTGTGGTCCCACGGAGGACTGAGTTCCCTATTAGAATAAAACAAACAAAAAATTGTAAAGTGCAAAGAGGACCATAAAGAATCATGAACAAACTTTACTTTGGGGGCTTTAGGTTTTCTTTCACTTGTTGATTTCTGTTTTGGAGCTCTCTCTTCTCTGGTGGAGCACTCTGGGTGAGTTGGGACAAAACAGATACACTCGGCGAGAACCACTGAGATGGTCGTCTAGAAGAGAGTAACAGATGATATAGTGGAATATCTTTCAGATTTTCTGAAAATATAAATCCAATATGCAAAAGAGCCTGTAAGAAGTGATAAGAACTCAGGGAAATAGTGTATTTCTACATATTTTTTTCAGTAAATGGGCTTTTGAATTAAAAAGCCTGCATTAAATAGCCTTTCATGATTGGACTGACCATGGACAGTTATAGGTATCTTGTCTGCTTAAACCATTTTTTTGTAGTAATTTCAAACAAACACTTTTTCCATGAGCAAAATTTAATGAATTGGCTTGAATTAATAATTTACCATCCTCCCAAAAGATCCGTACAAATAAAAACATTTTATTTTTTAACTATAAGCATGTTTTTCTATTTTCAATAATTAAAAGGTTAATATTTAATCAGAGCTTGCAAATCTCACAAATCTATTAAGTCTTGCAAGCGAGGCTTGTAGTTTTCAAATGAAACGACATTTGGGAGAGTGCAATGTCAAACAAACAAAAATTGGTATCACTTTATAGTAAGTACACACTACTAATAATTTATTAGGCATTAGTACATGGCTGAATAAATAATTTATAAAGCATTGTTTCTATGTTATTATTAGATAGTTGTAAGCGAGTTATAAATATAACTTTAAAGGCTTTATTCACGGTTAATAAGCATCTATATAATATGCTTAATAACACTAATTTCATGTTTTATTTAGGATCAGTTAATTATTTAAAAATACATATTTAATATAAATATAATATAATTAAGGAAAGGTCATATTTACATGTCCGAGAACATCCTGACCGGTCGTGAATTTTGAGAGGAGGTCTTTTGCCAGATGAGAAAGAACGAGCAGAACTGAGAACAGACGAATGCTTTGAGAGGCAACAACAAATTTGATTCTGTATTGGTTGAGTACTGCTTTACTTTATGATGAATATTATGGTTTGTAAAATAAAACTGATTCATTCAAAGAAATGTGATTGATTAAAATTACTGGCTAGCTAATCTTTGGTTAAAAATGTTTCACGACTTTGACATTGAAAAGACCACAAAGGACATTTCTGACCAAGTGTTAAGAAATTGGAAATTCTTAGAACTTATGCCAGACTCTCCTTTTAACCAATTTAACCATTGCTGAAAATAACAAAGAAAAAGCTTGAAGGTGTACAGAAGGAATTAAATGCCATAAAAACACTACATATGATACAATGGGAGAAACTTTACTGGTTCGTGATGTGGCAAATGTTGGGTACAAAAAGAGGCCAGTCTCGAGGCCTGTCTGATGGCTGAGGGTGACAGGAGGGTGTTTCCTGAGAGACACTGACCCACAAATGCAATCATCGGGAGAGATGTAATTGAAATTCAATTCTAATGTTTAACTTGGGAGATTCCATATGAGTTCTGCTTTTCGGTTTGTTTTCTCGCTTTGAGGTTGAGAGGTAGGATTAAAAATGCTAGCTAGTATAACCCTAGAACTGGTCCAGTGCTTCACAGCTCTACAATTAAACACTGTGTAGAGGTATTCTTTTTATCTACAGTAATAATAGTGTGAAGCACATCTCAGGAACATGCAACAAGTGAACACTGGTAATAAAAAGTAACATTCCACCGCCATGCTTCTCCCCATGAACTAAATGATTATTATGTATCTGTTTTAATTGCGCAAGGGACGTCACAACAAAGATTGTAGTATTTGTTTTTAGAAACACTGTACATTGCCCATCCAAAATAGTTTAAACCTTCCATCATATTTACCACGGAAAATACTGTATGTTGTGTTGTATTATGTATGAGATAATTTACATGTAAATAGATGAAAATTATCTGTCACTAATGAAAATAAGAAAGCATTTTCAAACCTGCTTGTAGTTGGATTGCTGCATCTCATTGAAGCACCAAAGAGCCGTTCCAAACCCCATGGACTCACGGCTCCAGAGTCCATCAAGGGAAGATCTTCTCTTGCTTTCTGACTGTTTTCGATTGGGCTTTTTGGGCTGAAGCCTGTCTTGAAATCATCTAGCGAGTTTTGACTTTTAATATTGTCCGTGTTGGATACCAAACCGAAGTTCTGCCCTAAACGTTCCCCAAAACGCATAACTGCCCCCCAGCCCTGCTGAAGAGCATTTGAAATGCTTTCTCCGTGGAGATTGGAAGTGCTCTCATCTTTAAACCATGATAAAGCTGGACTTGCTTCCTTCTTGGACACGGATATGGGATTGCGATAGGCTGAGACATCAAGAATGTGACTAGTGAGACCTGAATCAGGATATCTGCTACCTAACTTATGACTGAAAAGGCTCTTGGTTGAGAGGTGGAAGCAGAAATCTTCATTATGTGAGCTGTATGTCTTATTTTCGGTGGTTGGAAAAGAGGGGTCGAGGTGGTGATGTTGAAAGAGCAGGTCCAAGTTAAACGTCAGGAGGGATAGAGGCTGCAGTATGAGGACAAGTTCCTCAAAAAGAGGCTGGCAGCAAGAGAGGGACAGGTGCATGAAGGAAGTGGGATAATAAAAAGTCTCCAGCACGTCTGAGAAAATGAGAGAAATATGTGTGTGGTTCAGGAGATGCTTGATATGCATATATATCTCAGATGTCTCTGATATGCGTATCGACTGTCTCTGATCTGGTCTTGTCTATCGTTTGTTGTGGTTGCCTCTGATCCCTGTCTTGTCTCTGTCTTTTATCTGTCTCAGCTGTCTCTTTTCTCTGTCTCGTCTCAGCTGTATCTGATCTCTGTCTCTGATCTCTTTCTCATCGTCTCTGTCTCGGTTGTCTCTGATCTCTTTCTTGTCTCACTCTTACTTGTCTCTGATTTCAGTCTTGTCTTTGCTGTCTTATCTCAGTCTCTTCTTAGCATTCTCTGATCTCGGTTTTGCCTTGGTCTCAGGTGTATCTGATCTCAGTCTCATCTCAGCTGTCTCTGATCTTGGCTTTCTCTGATCTCAGTCTTGTCTCCGTCTCAGATGTCTCTGATCTCAGTCTCATCTCAGCTGTCTCTGATCTCAGTCTTGTCTCCGTCTCAGATGTCTCTGATCTCGGTCTTGGCTGTCTCTGATCTCAGTCTCATCTCACCTGCCTCTCATCTTGGCTTTCTCTGATCTCGGTCTTGTCTCCGTCTCAGATGTCTCTGATCTCGGTCTTGGCTGTCTCTAATCTCAGTCTCATCTCAGCTGTCTCTGATCTTGGCTTTCTCTGATTTCAGTCTTGTCTCCATCTCAGATGTCTCTGATCTCGGTCTTGGCTGTCTCTGATCTCAGTCTCATCTCAGCTGTCTCTGATCTTGGCTTTCTCTGATTTCAGTCTTGTCTCCATCTCAGATGTCTCTGATCTCGGTCTCGTCTGTCTCTGATCTCGGTCTCATCTGTCTCTGATCTTGGCTTTCTCTGATTTCAGTCTTGTCTCTGTCTCAGATGTCTCTGATCTCGGTTCGGCTGTCTCTGATCTCAGTCTCATCTCAGCTGTCTCTGATCTCGATCTTGCAAGGTATCAGCTATCTCAGATCTCAGTTTTTTCTCAGCTGTCTCTGATCTTGTTTATGAGCTCTGACTTCACAGCTGTCTTAGATCTCTGTCTAGGGCCTAGACCGAGATCAGTGACGGCCGGGACAGACATCATAGATAGCCAATATCAAGATCAGAAATTACTGATATGAGACAGAGATCAGAGACAGATGAAATGAGACTGAAATCGGAGACAGCCTAGGCTGTCTATGATGTCTGTCCCGGCCGTCACTGATCTCGGTCTTGCCTTGGTCTCATCTGTCTCATCTCTGAACAGAAAGGTAAATTTAACAAATTACCTCCACAGGATTGCAGATGAGTAATCCAGTAATCTAGAAGCTTCATGCTGCAAGACAAAAAGACAGCAATAGGTTGGTGATACAATCACAGTAAATCACAATAAAGTGAAGAAATGAGGAAAGCTTGGCTCACTTAAGAAGACCAAACAGAAAGGCATTAAACTTGTGTCTGCGCTGCTTGAGCTGAGAAAGCCCTTCAACTGTGGTCTGGAGGCTGTGCAGTGGCTGTGTGTAAGGACCTAAAAGAACAACATTAAAATCATTGCAAATATTCTTCAAAAACTTCACAGGTGACATTATTACATGAGTGATTCCCTTCTGCAATTAGTCACCACAGATAGATTATACAAAAAGAATGACCTTTTTTTTATCTGAAATGCTCCAACCAAACTCACTTTCTGAATCATCTTCTCTACTACCTTGTTTGGTGGAGGCCTGAACTAGTCCCCAAGGTGAATTTGGCCTTCTGCCTGCAATGAGGTCACTCTGGTAGGGCTTGAGTCCATCGCAGAGCAGGCTGTGCAGGGCTGGGCAAAGGCACTGCAGTACCAGGCGACCCAGAGAGGGATTTAGACGGCTGTCTCCAGAAAGAGCCTGTTAACAGAGGCCAAAGAGGTAGAGAAAGGATACAAATGTGCAAAGCAATGGAAATGAGGGGAGATGTGGAGAATGCACAGATTCGTAAAGAGGACATGGAAAAAGTTAGTGAGCAAATAAGTCCTTTAGAAAGCTCATGAACTTTGAGCACCTTGTTAACAGAGTGAAACTGAAAAAAAGAAAAGGAAGAGTGAAGCCAAGTGCATGAAAATGGCGTGAAAACAGATATGGGTTTACTCTGTATTCTTGAAATTTTTTATGTAGAAAAGGTATTTTTAGACTTTTTAGGTTTGAACTTGAAAAGGAAGGGTTGCTTACCTTCTGTACCACTGTCCTGGAGGAACTGAACTGTCCCAAAATGGCCTCCACTGCTACGCTCACTGAACTGACAAAAGCTGGGTGACAGAAAAAATTATGAACAAATCACAAGAAACACTTTCTAAATTGCACATGGTGTTTGTAGTATTACTTCTCTTTTCTTGCAGGTGTGCAGAGTTCAGTTCTTCTATGACCCAGTCTTTGTCCTTCCGTTCTGTGCTCGCAAATGAGAGCGTGGAAACAGCTGTCAAAAAGGGAAAAGAGCCGCTTAAAAATTTACAAATCAGCTTGTCAGGAGAGCGTGAATATTGATGGACAAAGTAAGAAATATGTTCCTTTGTTTGATCAATAGCTGGATTGGATTGATCAACAAAAAAATTGTATGCATAACTGGGAATAGAAAAAACACAACATAAAAAACTCACAAAATGAACAAAATATAAAAGTAGGGTACAGATGAGTTTAAAATAATAAAAATTATTGTACTGTATATAACAAAGATGTAATCAGTATGACTTCCTCCTTGACAAACCATCACTACCGCAGAGTTGAAAATGGGCAAAAATACAAGACTAGGCAAATCGGAAAAAATGAGAACAAAACATCAGCTCAAGTGATTGACTTTCCCATAGCCCCGCACATAATTATGCAAACATTTTAATCTAAATATAACTTTCATAAAACAGTACTAAAAGAATTCAACCATTAAAGTCAAAATTCGGCATTTCATATGTAAAAAATAAGAATTGTTTAAATGAGTGTCAATGGGGATCTGCTCACTTCACGCACTAGCCTCGAGTGGTTAGTCAAGGAATTTATTTTATGCATTTGGAGGTAAATTGAGGGATTATCCCTTGTTTATCACTTTTTAACACAAGCAAGTTAAAGAATAAACAATACCTTTAAATGTACATATAAGGTCTAGTACAATTTGCACCATATCATTTTATGTTAAATGTATTGGTAAGTTAAGAAAAGTGCATAAACATTGTTTAAATTGGTGTTCTGCTCAGGCTTATACAATAGCATTTGTCATTGTCTGCCTTAGCATTCAACACTTACTTTTTTCCCTCATGATTAATTTACTCAAATCAATCAAATAAATGTGGTGAAAACTTGTCATGTTCCAACCCGAATACTTATACTACACCTTTAAAGTATATAGTAATTTTTAGTAGGTAAGATATGAGTAGGACACACTTAAGTGTCGTGATGAACATGGTTTGACTACACCGGTTTGGTTTTTGCTGTTCCTGATCTCAGTCTCATCTCCGATCTTGTGTATGATCTCTGTCTTCTCTTTCACGGCTGCCTCTGATCTCTGTTTCTGATCTCATACAGCCCCAAACACTGACAAGGTTAAGATATTTATACGTCATGGCCGAAAAAGTGCAACAAAAAAAAAAAATCAAATCACATGGAGTTTAAGTGTCAAAGAAAAAGGACAGGAGTGTAAAGACAAATGAGAATGTACTGAGCTCTTACTTAAAGAGAGAGGTGGTGGAGTCTGTAGAGAGTGAAGTATTTGGAGCGCTGACTCCCCTGGAGGGGTTTGAACAGGGGGGGTACACAGATAGGGGTAGTGGAGGCGGTGGGGGAAGAGGGGTGAACAAAGACATGCATCCTCTGTGCCAGGAACTGGCGGTCCAGGCCTGTGAGGAGGAGAGACTGCACCAACTGGTGACAGCCGTGGGGACGCACTCTTATGCAAGGGGCAGTTTTTGGGGTTGTAAAGGTAGCAAGCAGAGGTGGGAACAAACTGTTGAGTTATGCAGTCATTAAAGAAGGGATTGATGGGTGGCTTTGAATCATCAATGACTGAGTTAGAGTCAAATTGATGTTCGTTTTTGGTCGTGTAGCTCTGATTATAGAGTTTGCGCATTGCTATATAGGCCTTCATGTTGATATTTTTGTAAGGTGTTATGTCTCCGTCTGAGCTTGTGTTAGCATCATCATGCATTTCCTGATCAGTGAATAGCGTGTTTCTTGAGCGTCTGACATCACTGTAGAGTGAATCAGCATTTCTGACTGACTGCATGTCTCTGTGAGACCCAGAACAGAGGTTTTGTTCTCTCTCAGGATCAAGCACATAACTGTGAAAGCCGTTGTCAGGCTGATTACAGTGGTGATGGTAATCTGATTGGTGGTGTTCTTGCCTTTGGTATAAAGTTGCATGCTTTTCTAAGTTGACAAAGTACAGGGAATCATTATCATTATTGCTGCGGCCATCTAAAGGTGAGTTTGTGCATCCTGTGTTTGAGATGCCCTCTCGATCTGCAGCTTCTCGGTTAGTGTCAGAGAGGTGAAAATGAGAGGCTTGAGACAGGGGATGTGAGTGGAGGTAGTAGGGTGATGACAGGGGTAATGAGGACACTTTAATGGGTGCAGGGTGAAAAATTAATTATGAGGAATTTAGAGAGGCAAAGAAGAGAAAGAGAATAGAGAACAATGTTAGCTGAAACAATGTAAGATGAAATCGATGATAACAGTTTGTGAAAAGTATGAAAGTACAACAAATCATAAAAACATTTTTTTAAATACCACAATCTAACCATTCATTATTTATAGTGGAACACATTCCATCTGTAGATGTTTTTTTTAGGTGGGCTAGCCAAAAATGGCTCACATTTTGTTAAAAGACACCTTTATAAAAACTCAACCTTTGAAAGATGTTTAGGTTAATAAGTGAGCAGGAATGGAGTGAACATACTCAACCATGACTCACCACTAATGACTGACATGTGCGGGAATTACATGCTCAAAACAACCTACTCGGATGATTTAAACAACTGTTTTACACTTTTATATATAAATCAGTAAACTACTTTCTTGTAAATACATATTTAAAAGAGGAGTTTAAATCAGATACTTTATTCATGCTTATTGTCTTGTAACAGGAAGTCAGGGGAAACTGTATATAACATTAACATACCATAGGTCACATCTCCCATAGGTTTTGTATGAAGGGTAAACGAGGCTCAGAATGGGCGTAGTCAGCCAACGCCACCATGAAAGTGTGTCACTTCCCCACAGAGGCAGGACATTTGCGTCAAAAAGACGTTTGGTTGGCTTTAAATCTTATTATATCTTAAATGAACAATTTTTTAAAAGTAATAATCAACCCCCCTCAGATTGTTCATAAATTCAGAACCATTGATCTGAATAAAAAAAAAAGTTTAGTGTGTTAAATGCGCACTGTTTTTACATGGGAGTGAATGAGAACTTGCTCACTTCTGCCCCCAGAAGCCCGTCGGGGTACTACAGTTCAGTAAATTCCTGCTCTGCAACGGCAGGGAAAGGAGAAAGTGGGCTTGGGAAAAACAAATAAGACTTTGTGCACTTAGAAATGCTTTCTTTACAGTACCTTTACAGATGCTTTTTATTTTATATAGGTACAAAAAAAGATGGATAAAAGAAATGGCCAAGGGCTCTGTAGTACATAAGAGAGTCTGTGCTGGTACAATGTTTCAATGTTTGAAATGTCAATTAATCTTATTTGAAACAGATAGAATAGATCATTAAAATTACCTAATTAAATTTTTAAATGTTAGGTCCAAAACACATCAATTAAGAATGTCAAATTTCATAACATTAGTGAGTCTAGGTTAAAAACTGGGGGCCAACCATGCTAACATCCTCTTTAAACAACTTTTAGTATAGTATTTCTAAAGACTTTTCATTTAAAACACAAGCTAATCTGTGACTGACACCTACATTTATGTTTGATCAGAAGTGTTTACTTTGGTACAATAAATCACATTCTTTTGTATTGGAACTTGAGAAGCGATTTCCATTCCTGTTTATGTGTTCCTCGGATGAGTGAACTTTCACTGCCCCTTTGGTTTTGAAGCAAGTCTATATGTTAAATACCCAAGATGGTTACTAATTCAGACAAACAAAATAATAAAATCTACCTGTTGTTTTTGACTCCAAAGTCCATGTTCCATCTGCCGTTCCCCTGACTTCTGTCTTGTTGACACCACAGCTGCTTTCAATTTTGGAAGAGTCCACTTTTTGCATCCCTCCTGGGCCATCTTGTGTATTCAGGCGGCACATTTCCCTAAAGAGTGACAATGAGGCAGGAGTGGCTGGTGGTTGGAGAAAAGAGGTTTGAGCTTGGGATGTATACTCCCAGCCATCCCCATCCGACTTCTCCCTTCTCCATTTGAGGTTGTACAGGAAATCAGGGTCTGGGGTGATGACTGCAGGATCAGTTTCTGGTTGAACTTGAGCCGGTGGGGAGCTCTGTTTTCTTTTGTTGCGCAGTTCTTTAAAGGTTGTGACTTTTGATCCTTTTTTTCCACCATCATTTGATGTTTTTGGCATGACAGGTGGGAGTGACTCTGTGTCTGGAGTGAAAGCTATAAGCCAGTCAAATCTATCTGGGCGAGATACATTGGCAGGCAAAGTACATGGCTTAAGAGGGGGCAGTTTGTTCACTTGGTAGGGAGCTGATGGGCGCACAGGTCGTGGAGGAGGTGGAGGAGGAGTTTCTGAAACCCCTGAAATACACTCAAATTTGCCATGGTTTACATTTGGGATGTTTGTATTGCTAAAGCCTGTGGTGTAATATGGGTTGTTGGATGAAATGTATTGAACGTCACAACCGCAACGTGAATCACAGTTTTCATTTCTCTTGCACCGTCTCTCTCTTGCTGTGAAAGATGTTGTCCGGGATTCTTTCTTCTGATCATCTTTTGCTTTTATGTTCTGTACAAATGTGGATCTGCTTTGCTCAGATGTAGTCTCTGCTTTCGATCTGGTATTAACCCGCTTATCCACATTTTCACAAAGTTCCTTGACTCGGGAGACACCAGTTGTAGGTTGTTGCTCTTCGTCTACACAAACACCCAGCTCAGGACTTAGTTTGAGTAGTTCAGCTTGGGTGAGCCCTGCTAGAGCCAGCAACTTTCGGATTTCCACATCGAGAGCATGAAAAGACGGAGCCGGTGGGACTGGGGGCGGAACAACTAGAGCCACCGCAGGTGGTGGTGGTAGTGGAGGAGGTCTGGAAGAAGGGGGCGGAAGAGATAAAGGAGTATTTTTTTTTTGGAGCTCAGCAAGTCTTTGAGCCTCCAAACGGGCTTTATGACGTCTTCTTGGAGGAGGAATGGGTGGTGTGGGGGAGGTAAGAGGATCCGTGTTAATAGAAAAGTAGGGCACAGGCTGTACTGAGGAAGGTTGAAGAAATGGAGGAGGTCCTGAGTCTTGAGACAAACTTGGCTTTACAAGGAGGGAAGGAACACTTGTGGAGAAAGAATTGTTATCATTGACGGACAAGTCTAAGAAAGCATGTCCACTCTTGCTCTTGTAAGTGTTGGATTCACCCAAATGCCTTTTCGGTGGTTTAGGGGGATTTAAAGGAGGCTCCAACCCATCAAAACCAGGGCTTTCATCCAGATCCACGCCTGCATCAAAAGAATACTGTGACTCACTTGAGTTGCTGCTTTTATAAAGCTGCCATGGAACATCAATGTTGCCCATCTCATCCAAAACTCCAGAGATGTCTTCATGACCAAAATCCAACCCTTCCTCCTGAAATTTGAAAAAATATGCCAGCTTCACCTCCTTGTTGACTCTCTGAAGCTTCAGCTGGTGATCCAATCTATCTTTAATGGCCAGTTCACTACCCATTTCCCACCGTGCCAGTCTAACTATGCGGTAAAAAAGGTCTACTTTGCCCAACTCCTCTATGGAGTCTATAAAGTGTAGGAGATCCACTTTAATAGATTTCCCATCTTCTGACACATTGCTGTCTAAGTAGTCTGAGGAAGGAGAACAGGAAGCGGAGGGATACCCTTCATCTGAAGAGCAAGGTGATCCTGCAGAGGTGTTGAGATTTAAGGGAAAGGCATTGGACTGAAAGATTGGTGAATGAGAGGATAAATCATATTCATGGGCTTCGCGGTCCTGCAAGGACAATGAAAATGTATCAGGATAGTCACACTCCAGGTCAGAGCAGCTGCTTATAGATGTGGAAGAAGACGAGGTGGAAGATGTCAGAGAGGAGTCTACCATGGATTCTGGGCAATTGCAGCAGGAAGGGACAAGAGTATCATCGTCTTCATCATCCGTGTCATCTTCAGGATCGCGATTGTCATTGCCATTTACATCAACACTGCTGTTAGCGTTTCCTCTGAGGTCATCATATTTTGGGTCGCCATCCTCTTTTTTAATCATGTTAACATTTTCCTCTCCTCCGTCCTCAGCTGAGAATGATTTCGCATGAATTTCCTTAATATCTGGCCTTTCTTTGTTGCCTCGTTTTGGCAAAGACGACTCCATCTGATGAGGAGGAGGTGGTGGTGGTAGCTTCATTTGTTGCCTGAGGCTAACAGTGTTATTGTTGTTATGGTTGTGATTAAAAAGGCTGTTGCTATCCTGAGGTGAGAGACTATCACAACACAGACAAGGTAAACTGGGCTCATTGCAGTTCGGGTCTTCTACTTGGGCTAGATTTGACACAGGTTCACTTTTTAATTGAGAGGCTGTTGGCGTAGCATTTGCACCCTTTTTCTGAGGCCGCAGCAGTTTGGATTTAGACTCAGCACCATTTTGTCCAGAGGCTTTAAATGGGGGAGGCTCGGGTGGTCCTCCACTGGGATGGCAAGGAGATGAAGAGGCTGTATATTTGTCCTCTCTCTTAGCTCCTGAGTTTGCCTCGATGTGCGTATTATCAAATCTGCGACTCCGTGGCGGAACACAGGGTCGAGAGGAGGGGTGCATGGTGAGATTAAGGCCCTGGTTAATCGTCTTAAGAGTTTGTATACTGAGGCCACATCTTGAATAGACCTATATCCTGAAACATTAGAAGAAAGGACAAAAGACGTTAATTCAAGCTGTGTTGATGTGAATCGTTTTTACTTTGAACTGTAGAAACAGGGTTTGGAGAAGGGTATGGGAACACTGAAGTTTTTTTTTCCTGAAAGTCAAATTAGAGAGAGTTAAGACCTAGCCATGTTATGAAAAATAAGTATATTTGTTAGCTAACAGTTGCTAGTTCTGTTGAGTTTAGTTTTAATAAATTTAACTCATATGAGCATGGCAATATTGAGCATGAGATTTCATGAGTTTGCTTTTTGTGTCAACAAAGTTAGTTATCGCTACACCTAGAATAATTTTTGGTTCAAGAATTTGCATGCGAAAACCCCTCAAGACAAAACAATGTGAGTGAATATGAGTACAAAAAATTGGCAGAGAGGTGTGCAAGTAAAAAAAAAGTTCAGTCTTTCCAAACTGTTTTTGAAATCGGGGCTTTTGACTACATGAGTTTAGAGTGCTTTTGGGACTTTTTGCGCTCAACAAACACTCACATATCAACCTTGAGTCAAGAAACAATGAAGAAGAAAAACAACAATGAGAAGAAGTGCATGGAGAAGAAGAAATCAAGGAACACAGAGACACAGAACAGTAAGCTGTTTGTCACCAGAAGGAAATATAACAAGGAAATAAGAAAATTTGTCTAATATAATTTATCATGTGTTTTGTAGGTGACCTGTTTACTCTATTCAAGCACTGGTTGCATTGTGGGTAATTTGACGTTAACATACTTTTGTTTTTGCATTACTGGGATTTGCTGTGGTTGTGAATTCAGGAAATCATTCGGTAGTTTGAGTGCTGGGCCATCAATGTCTTCAGTCTGTCACTGATCAATACAAACATTTAATTCATTTTAAATGTTTAATTAAATTAAATTTTAATTAATTTAAATAATAGCAGATTAAAGAACAATAGAAATAGCAGATATCAATGTTCAGTTTTTTGTATGTTCAAGTTCATGTATACAATATAGTCAACAGGAAAACCAAGCAGGTCCTATCTGAAGGGGGCCCCAAGGGTTCACCAACTTTGAAACGGTACTTTGGAAATGACTAGTTGTGTAGATGCAAGTGAGCAGCCTTCCAAATCCCTCTTGAAAGGACCCCACCTCTTTCTCAGTGACAAACTAAACACCCATCCAATACTCATTTAAAATATTGAACATGTGAAAGGGAGACCAGTATAAAAGCTAACCTTCTGATAGAGAGACAATAAAGAAATAATAGGAAAACAAAGGGCAAAGGAGAGTACAACTCAAAATAATTAATGCTAACATATTGACTTGTAAAACCATCAATTAAATCCTGCAATTTTATGTCTGCAAGTGGTGAATGTAGTGGATTTATGGATTTGGATAATCGATAAATTATAAAATCCAGGGGAAGTTATCTAAGGTTTTGTGATATTAAAACAATTGACTTTATTTAATTACATTAATGTAATTCTTGTGAGCTAAAAAGCTAGCTTCACCACAATTTAAACTGTCACAATTAAACCATCATTGTGTAAAGAAAAACACGTAAGCAGAAAAGTTATTCCTACTGTCCAAGGGGATCCATGACCACACAAACTAACATACCTTAAAATAAACAAAAAATGTCCTTTCTTTCACCTCTTCTCTCTCCTTTTCTATATCTCTTTCTCTTGTATCTCTTTCTTTCCTCTCTTTTCCTTCCATCTCTTTCTCTCTGTTTTTCTCTCTTTCTCTTCCCCTCTTTCCTCCCTCTCTCTTTTACTCTATTCTCTTTTTTCTCTCTCCTCTCAAAACGTAATAACAGTGTCACAAATTATACATTGAATGAGTTGTACTGATGTGTAATAGCAAAGAATACATTTGCAACCAATATTTGAATTCTTACAAAAAGCATCAAAGCAATTCAGAGTGATTGTTTGTGTTCAGACCTAGAGAGGGGCTTCACACAAAGTTGCAGCCCCGGGGCCCCTACAGACTTCAATGCTTGCGTGTGTGCTGGTGGGATTTTCTATGAAAGCCCATTTTCACCAGGTTACAAAATATACAATGATAAAAGAGATAAAAAGTCAAAGTGTTGAGATAAAAAGTCGAAACGCCATCTGGCATCAAAGCAAGGTTTATTTCATGTCAAATTTCCGACTTTTCTATCTCAAAATTTTTAATGTTTTATCTCATTATTTTTTACTTACACACATTTTTTTTTATCATATTTTTATCCAAGAGGAAATGGAGTTCCATAGGTTTGGGTAGCTTCGGTCCCAACATTATTTTCTTTCAGGTACCCCAAAAATAGCACCAATGGCTAGCTTTTCTAACGTAAGGTACACTAATTCGGCTACTTTATTACCACCCACTTATTCCTTTCTGAAGCAAACATGTATTTCTATTACACAACATCTGAGCAGCTGAAGGGGAGTATGTGGAGCAGAAAATCCCAGCATCACTGAGGCGGTCCTTGCTCATCTCCAGAGGACCGCTGGCAGCGCGCCGAATGTCCTTGGACACAGAGGATGCAGCCAGGCCTCGCGCGGGTAGCTCTTTTTCACCAGGCGCATTTGGAGAAAAACACAAACCTAACACAATTCTATCTACAGTAAAGTGGAACGTTGCTATTCGAGCGCATAGAGAACGTTTAGGGAAAGCGTCGCCTCGAAAAACATCAAATCCATCCATCAACAAACACAGTACAGATTTACAGACGCAGATACTTGATCAGAAAGCGCCTGGTTTACCTCAATTCCGTCGATTCTCGTTTCTTCTTAACGCTCGATCGCAAAGGCATCACTCTGAAATAACGATCCGCTGTTATTCTGCTTCTTCCTCCTGTCTGTCTCTCCTCCTCCTCCTCCTCCTCCTCGCGAGATACGGGCAGAGGGCTCGAGACCACACCCCTTGCTCAGCAGCAGAGGGAGGAAGAGGATTCTGCATCTTCTGTGGAGGAGCTGCAGATCCAGGCAGCTCTGCGTCCTAAAGAGCACGCTGTTCCCTCCCTGCTCCAGTGAAGGGGATAGAAAACATACACTAGAACAAACTGCTGTAAAATGTTCAGATAAAAAATTTTTTCTTCAATAATTTGTTAAATAACAACAGTACTGATTAAAAGGTAAATTAATGAAATACTGAATTTTGACCCTTTACAATTTTTTTTACAATTGCTATGGCAGTTTTTTTTTGTACACATTTTACAAGTTTCCTAAACTCTTGACACAGTTAGCACAACATACATCTTTGTGGAGGTACAATTTATATATATATATATGCTGTTAGCACACTCTTGTGTTGCTTTAATACAAAATGCACACAGTGAACAAAAATGTTCAATAAACTTATTTTACATACAAGCTCAACCAAGGCCAAAAGAATGTGATTTTACAGTCAATTTTAAAAATACTTTCTCACTGTGTGACAGAGATGATATTATGTTATAAAAATTACTTTATCTAAAATCAAAGTGAAAAGCTGTTCATATTGTGCATAGAAACACAAATATATTTCCTGTATTTTATTCCATTGAATATGAAAAACAGCGTATTGGCATTATATACATCACTTCTGATTCCCATTTAAATAATTATGAACTGGATTATTATTTCTTTTTACCTTTTACATGGTCTTGCGCATATGAAAGATAAGGAACAATTTTGGTTCTCATTCATCTGTAGCTTTTATGCAGCATCAGATTGATTATTGTTCATCCTCGTTTTCTTCTGGTGTACCATTGACTTCCATTATAAACACATTTTGGTTACCAGGACATCCATATAAATATGTATTTTCTATTGGTGTTTGATGGTGTTTTCCCTGGTTGACAAGAGGTGAAACTTGTCATTTTGATGTCAAAAAGTAAAAAAAAAAAACTCTCATTGCCAAATGAATAAACTATGATGTGGAAAAACACTTACGGGCAATTTTTCAATACAGAAGATAATTATAAACTGGATTTTTAAAAACATTTATCATGGTTTTGGACATGTGAAGGATAACAAAAACTGGCTTTCTTCCATTTTTAGTTTTTATGCAGCATGAAATTATAATTCTTCATAATATTTTTTTGGTAGTGCCCCATTGACTTCCATTACGAACACATTGGTTTTATTGTCAGGACACCATGTAATTATGCATTTTCTATTGCTGGTGTTTTCATGAGGTAAAATTTTTCAGTTTGCTTTCACACGTACCATTTTTTTATCCAGAATTTATTCCCTTTTATAGGCAAAAACAGATAAGAGCAAAATTTCAATATAGAAGATAATTATAAACTGCATTATTTTAACCTATATCATGGTCTTGGACACGTGAAAGCTTTGGAACAACATTGGCTTTCATTCATCCTAATTTCACCTGTTTTTATCTACTTACCTTGTTTTTGTTTAGTTTGTACTGCTCAGCATCAAAATGTAGCATGGCTTTTATCAAAGCATCTATGTAATTATTTCTGCTTTTATTAAAATATGAACACAGTCGAGTTTTCACTCACAGAGATTTACAGTACACCACCATTCAATGTTACTTAAGCTGAGGGGATTTGGTTGGTCATTTCTTTAAATAAATGTAGTTATTGAACAAAACTTAATTTTACTGATATTTTTCTTTCTTGTTTATATAATTCTGAATGTGTAATGATGTATGTTAAAATCATTAGGGTTTATTAATGGACTAGGTCAGGGACCACCAAATCCAGTCCTTGAGCGCCCGGAGCCCTTCACATTTTTGGTTAAACAATCGTTAAACACCCCTGTCACAATTTCTACGGCTCTCTTGGCTCGTCTAAAGCTAGAGTGGTATGTATACTATAAGGAGTGCAACTAGAATGAGGAGGGCTCCGGTGTCATGATCTTTCAAGTATCTTTTCTAAACCTTTGTCTTTAGGTGACAGATCCTCGAAAGTCTTTTAATTTTAGTTTTTATATTGTTTTCAGTCATTACTCTGTTTATTCTGTTTCCCTTGGCGACCACAGGATGCAGGTCATGTGACTGACGATGATCATGTTTGATTTGTTTTGTCTGTTGTTTTGAGCACATGGTCTTGTTGTTTTCCTATCCCCTTTCCTATTTCTAGATCTTTCCTAGCTTTTCTCTAATTTTCTAGTTAGAGCTTTCAGTTAGTACACCTGGGTGTCCCTCGTTTGATTGGTTCACCTGTGGGGCAGTTGTCGGTCCGGTGGATAAGAAGATCGACTTGTGATCTGAAGGTTGCAGGTTCAATCCCCAGATCCACCGAGTTGAAGGTGGAGTGAGTGATGAAACACTTGCTCTCTCATCTTCAACAACCACAGCTGTGGAGCCCTCGAGCGAGCACCAGTTCCCTGACTGCTCCCCGGGCGCCACAGCCATGGCTGCCCACTGCTCCGGGTGTGTGCTCACGGTGTGTTTGTTCACTGCTGTGTGTGTACACTGGGATGGGTTACACGCAGAGAACACATTCCAGGTATGGATCACTTCATATCTGACCAACTGGTCAATTTCACACATTCACACTTCATAAGCTTCCCTCAGTTTTCTCTTCCTTGCGGGGACATACTACTGATTCTGTGGGGAAAAAAAGTGAGTAATTGTGTATTTATTTGCTTTTGTATTCCTGACCTTTAGTTTGAGTTTTCTAGTCTTTGTTTTTCCCCTCGAGGGTTTTGCTTTGTTGCGCTAGTTATTCTGGGCTTGTTATTGTTTCTTTAATAAAATATCATTTAAAAACTGTCATGCAATTCGGCTCTGCATTCTACTCTTAGCCGCCGCAGCCTGACATCTGAACCTCCGGGACCGGCTTTGGTGATGCCTGGCTGGTCCTTTATGTATTGAAGTCTTCTTAATTATTACATGTAATTACATTACATTTGTTTTGTTGGCTTTTAAGTTTGTAGTTCTCTGTTGAGTTAAAGCCTGGTTGGGTTTATGGTTTCAGTGTCTGTCTTGTTTTTCAATTATGGCTCAATTTAATACATTACTTTAATTGCTTGCTTACTCTTATAAAAGTGAAACATGAAGAAGAACTCATGTGTCGAACGGTCTTCGATAAGTAAACAATAGATCTTAAATATACTTTATCACTTGGCTAATTGACTTCAAGCAGGTTAATTCGTACATATTCAAGTTTATTATACATCCTCCTCAAACATGTCCTAATTTGAGCATGGAAAAAAAAAACTTATGTATGTATGTATATATATATAGCTTTAAGAAAAACAAGTCTATAGTCTTTACTGTATTTGCTTTAATAATAATAATATTAATAATGAGTCAAAAACAGTCTTTCAGAAGATTTTTCTTACTAAACTAATTTATTTAGTTACAACAATTAAAATATATTTTCTTTGCTTAATTTTTTTTTACAATTTTCATATTCAGTGACTTTAGTGCTCAGTTAAGAATAAAAATATAATGGCAAATTACTTTTAAGAACACTCTTAAGAAAAAATAAAAAACTTAGTTATCGTCAAAGTACATTTTGAAATGCAATATGAGCATGTAAAATAAAAATGCGTTTTTGTAATTAAATGAGCACTTTTCCTATTAAATGTGTACTAACTTTGTTACTTAAAAAAAATGAATACACATAATATACATCCACATTTACAACTGTAGTTTAAAATATACATTGCAAAAACATTAAGTGCTTTAAAAAATTTTTAAATTAAATTGAAAATGGATTGCCTAAACTGAATGAGAAGTGTAACATGTACACAGGGAGCCTTAATTTAGCAGCAAACTTAGCACACATTTAATTGGAAAACGCTCATGTAATTACAAAATGCATTTTCATTTTACATATTACAAATCCATATTGCAGATTACATTTCAAAATTAATTTAGCTACTCCTATGCTTCCATAAAAAACAGCATCTGTATGCATTTTCAGTTCAATTGCTTATTTTAGGTTTCATCTTAAATCAATTATTTTTCAAATCTGAATAGTTTAACAGCACAAACCATGTAGTGTTCATACTCAAGCATCTTCTCGGTGCTTAGCTAAAGCCATGCTTCTGCAGATGATTACACTGGACTCCTATTCTTTCTTGCTCTTCTGATTTAGGAAGACACATGTATAAGGAACATCGCAGAAACACTGATAACGACACGAAAACTTACCCTAGAAATGTAACAATGAGGTCATGCAAATAGGACTCAAGAATGGCATTCACTGATTTAGAAAATTGGAGAAAGATAAGGCATGACAAATTTCAGTTCTATGCTTTTCAGAAACCTTATTTGATGCTCACTTATAGAATAAAAATTTCATAACTTTTCTTTATGAAATAATATACGAACCTACATCTGACAAGCAAGTATTCCTTTCTTCCCTTCTGTTCCCTCGCTTAAATATACCCCCGTCTTCACCCGAAGATGTCCATGTTATGCACACGTACACTCACTAAGCTGTTTTAAATAAAGTCCACATAAATGCACTACAGATTTTCTCCCGTCTTACATTTCTTAACAGGTTTCTGTGTAAGAAACAGGCATTTTCTACATTTCCTGCACCACGTAATTCTCTCTATGTATAAATATTTGACCCACATCTGCACTCCGAACATCTTAAGCGGACTCTCCCGCCAGCAGCCCCACCTCATTTGTTTCTCTTATAGATCTTCTGAGCAAAGTTGAGGAAAACAGCATGAGGTAGACTCTTGGCATGGAGCTGGATGAGTTTCTGAAGGCGGCGGTAGCTGTCCTCTTCATGTTGGTGGTAGCGGATGGGCATCTCCAGCGTATCATACAAAGCCTTGACCCTCTCCACACTTTCAGCATCGCTACGGCCATAACATGACTGAGAAAACAGCAGAAAGACAGAACCCTCTGAAACAGCCCCCAAACAATCCACTGGCTCAGTTAGTTCATCCTCTCCTGACCTCCAGCTCTGCCCTCTGCTCAGCGCTCATGATGCCCAGTGCGGTCACCACCAGCCAGCTGCATTTGTTGTCCTGGATGTCTGTGCCGATCTTACCGGTTACTACGGGGTCACCGTAGCAATCCAAATAATCATCCTGTCGACCAAAAAACATGATGTCAGATCTAACTCGCATGAAGTGGATGAGCTAGAGAGAACGGCTCTGCTGTGGGAAGTGAGATGGTTGGTCTTCGTTTAGGTGTTACAGGCTTTTCTCTGCAGCCAAGATTTGCAAAAGCATTACAGTCACTACAATGGATTCGCTCAGATTTATCTCTGATTATTTTAGAATATTCAAATGCGTTTTATCAAATAATATATTTCACATAACTGATATAACTGTGATATTGACTCATTTCACTGCTAACCATTTTTTGTCTGTAAATTACAATATTATTATTAACATTTATTTGTGAGTTGCTTCTATATTTTCAGTCTAGTTTATTTCTGCGCTGTCGACAATAGTCTGGCTGCAGACACGCAGCCTCGTGTCAGGAAGTTGTTCTGAGCGTGTGATAATAAAATTATGAATCAATATTTTCACCTTTTTCATACGGTACAATAAAATTTACTATTGGTGAGTCCTTTTACAAGAAGTCAAGGACAGATTTCCTAAAAAGTATAAAGAACGCTTGTTCAAAATGTATACACGACCTACTTCCTATATACTTCCTCTAAAATCTTGGTTGTAAACGCACTTCTGGTTTGTGCCTTCATATTGAAGTGTTGCGTTTGTTTTTAATCTAATGATTCTGGGTGGGTGTTAATTTAGTCAGATTTGTAGTAATACCATTGTCACATTTTATCTGCATCTCAAATTAGTTTTTTAAATGAATGATCAAAGTTGCAAGTTCCTCTGTTGTGAATGTGTGCCTTTACTATACTTTGTCTCGTGTGATAATTCAAGAAACATTGCGATGGACAACGTCATCGGTTTTAAAGGGGGGGTGGTGTTAGACCAAATTAAAGACACGAGGCACGTCTGAAGTGTTGTGCAGAGCTCTGACCTGAAATCGCGTCATCTTAGAGCAGATCTAAGGCAATTTAAACAATGATTCCACTGCATACTTTGTGTCAACCAAGGCTGCTTTGAGCATCATACTCCGAGGAGATCACATGACACCACATGAGCAAAGCACCACAAAAACATTAAACCAGTCGCTGAAATAGTGACAGCACTAGCAAAACGAAGAGGGAGGAATCAAGTTCTGCTGCCGTGCCTCAGAAGATTCCTCTCATGTCCAACATAGCTCGTAAATATTTCTGCTTATGTGCTAGCACTGCGCCATCTGAACGTGGCACAACGGGTAACACTGGTTCTGCGCTTATTAAACCCAGAAAAGGTGAACGTGTTAGAATTTTTGTTCAGAGACTCTCATTTTCAAACATGTTTTTTGTATTGTTTCAAGCTTGTTCGTCATTATAAAATCAGAAGAAGGCATTTTTAGTGTAGTATATTTAATCTAATTTAATTAAAATGATTTAGAAATTCTGGTCAGCCTCGCAATGACTATCTGCCATCGGTGATACGGACGCAAGTTCACAATTCCATTATGGTTGCATCCATTGAACCGAATGAAGAAAAAAAAAAAAACTTCCAGCGCTCAACTGGTAGTTGAAGAACAACTGGTATGGAACGAGGAAGTAGTGATGCATAAAGTCTATTAGATTGCACCCAAGACTGCATGTCTGCAGCCAGACCCTTCTCGTTGGCCTTTTGTTCCTTCACAATAGTATGTGGTATAATAGTTATATTGTTTAAAAGCAAGATTTGTTTTTAGTTTTGTTGAATAGAAATGCATGACAGCACTACGGTATTACTTTGGCGCTCAAGTTTGAAGAAGCCATGTAGTCAAAGTTTGGTACCCAGGATTGATCAGGGCCAAAGGAGGGGCAGCAACGGTAGTTAGAGTAGTGAAAGGTGTAAAACTAAAAGTAATGAAATCCAATTTATTTTCAATAAATCTTAGAAATTACTTGAAGATGTGTGAAGTAATTTTAATTCCAACACTTATTTCCACAACGTACCTGAATCTGAAAGAACTCCCCCATTTCCAGTAAAATAGATTTAGCGTTGTGGTGTTCCGTCTCGTTCTCAATGCCTGCCTGAAGAGAGCCATTGATGACGAACCAGTTTACAAAACAACAGATTTGTAAACTGACTTTCAAGTTTTCTAGTTCACATAGGAGCACAACTCACCATGTACATGGCAGCAGCCACAGGGAGATAAAACGAGTAGAAAGCGGTCTTGTATTTAACAATGGCTTTGTATCTGAGGTTGAGAAAACAGAAACCATCAAAAATACTGCACTGTAGGCGACTCTCTCATTCGCTTCAAGAGGCACCCCCTCACCTCTCCATGGTAAAGCGGTTTAGGTCGATTTTATGTGGAGGAGCTGTCATCAGATCTAGTGCTTGACCCAACTCTGTCTGGAAAGAGGTCTGGAAGACAACATTCAGCACATGAGCTTTAGACAAATTCAGAGCAATTCTGCATCTAAAAAATGTGCCTCTCTCACCTCTGTAAAAAGCTCAAGCAGGTGAAAATAGTAGGGTTGTCCTCTACAATGTCTGCGAAGAAGCCGGTAGATGGCCCCCTCCAAGAGGAATGCATCATTAATCGCATCAAGACCAATTCCATCCTGAAAGCAAAACATAGTTTGTTTGATTACTCATTTAAAGCCAAGACACAATCTATGGTCATGTCATGTCTACATTAGTTACATTTTATAAACAAATGCACTCAATTACATTCTGCTTATTATAATGTATTTCCAAGGTTAGTTAAAAAACTATTTCAATAGTTCACAAGCTATTTCAATTTTGATTGAAGTTTTGAATCTTCAGATATTGTTTCTTTTATTGGGAATTCTACTATTCTACAACTAGCTGAACCATTGGTCAGATTTCCCCGCAAGTGTGACTCAAGTCAAAGCATATCTGACTGATGTGTGGAGCTTTCAGGGTGACCTGGAAAGATGTTCCAAGCAGGAATTTGGAAACAGAGCAAACTGCTGTAATTACAGCAATAGCAGTCAAGCTAATGATTGTTCGCAGCTCGAAAAACACAAGCATTTGAGTAGCGAGTATTTTGTTCTTTTTTTTTCTGTAATTTTGAGTGGAGAGTACCTTTGAACACCTAGCCTGGAAGGAAGGGGGCATGTGTGGCCTTTTAAAGTCTAAACTTAGGCCAAACCTTAAGTTTGAGCTGTCCAATAGCAATGAAGTCATTCCCAGAGGGCATTCTGGGTGAGATGGGCAGAGATCCTTGAGAGGGGTTTTTAACAAACAAAGAAAATCTGAATAAGCGCTAATGTACCTGAATGAACACTAGAAATGGCTGTTAAGGAAATACATACTTATACATGCTAATTCCAGTCTTGAGTTTATGTATGCATGCTGTCCGAGGCTGGACAAATAAACAAAGAGTGCTCCAGAGAGATCGACCAGAACTAAGGAGGAGAGATCCCCCCCAAAGGACATATATGCTACAATACTCTAGAGACATGTCATGGCAAAGCTTACAGTGTATTAGGAGCCACTTACAGAATTAACCCATGTCCCGTCACCTCTAGAATCTAACCCCCCCACAGTGTTCATGCTCACATTTATGCCAAGCAGCTTCCAAAGGTTTTCAATAGAGGAACAAATAGATCACCTTTTTATACCAGCAGGGTTGTCCTCTTCTAGTTACGGATGCATCCATGATGTCATCAGCCACAAGGAAAAAGGCCTGCAGCTGGAGCGGAAAGAAAATAACCCACTTATACACCCACTCAACAAATATTGATAGGGCCGACACCAACATAAGCAGTCATTATGTCAGATATCACAAAGCTATTGTGTCACTGTTTTTAAATTCAGGAACTTTTTTTTACTGAAGATGAATGAAATGAATTCTATTAATAAGTAATGTCTGGTGGGAGTGGAGTAGGTCTGGCTTCGAGTGAACCTTTGTGGGGTACGTTTTTGTGCACACAAGGACCAGACTACAAACAGCATTCTAACGAGCATATCAAAAATGCATTTACTATTAACAGAAAAGACAAAAAGTTGATGTTATGGATTGTTTAAGGAATAGTAGATATTTTAAAGTCAATGAGAATATGCGCGTATGCTCAAAAAGCAAAGTTGTAGATTGCAGATTTTAAATGCATTATTGCAACGACGACCAAGCTTTCTTTCGTTTGCAGGAGAAGCTGAGAATCAGGGTTGCCAGATCAGAGAAACCATTTCTCGCTCAAACTCAACGTAAAACCTAACCTAAATCTGCACAAAGCAAAACACTTATGTTGAATGTAAAACAATAGAATGGACCCACGCAGCCTAATAAAAAGCCTGACATTATAAACAGCTTTATTAAAAAAAGAGAAACTTAGTATGCATATATTTATTCCCATGTATTTAAATATATTTAACAAATTAGAGTTCTGAAGATCAAAAGAGCATCTCAAACCTTAATTTTACCAGCCCAACATAACCAAAAGTAGCTCAATTAGGTGGAAAACCGCCCAATCTATCAACACTGCAAATTCAGAAGTTGAATTTTTTTTTTTGAAGAAATCAGCTTCCTTCAGCTCGCTCTAGACCAGTGACGCATTTCTGGAGAGACGTCTCAACAAAATCGGAGAAAATAGTCACTCTGTATGGACACCTGCTGCTGTTTCTCTTTAAACAAGCCTTCAACAAAGACAACAATCAGACTGAGCATTCACGCCGATCTGTCGATTCCCTTCCCATAGTAGGCTCTACTTATACCCGCTATAAAAATGAGTTTCCCCATTTTAGTGCAGGTGGATGTTTATATGAATGAAATAAATCACTAGAAATTCCAAATTCAGCCTTCCGCTGAGTGAGGGTGAGGTGTGAAATATGTAGCTCTTAGTAACACTTAACTTTCAAAACCATCACCAACAAAATAAAACTGCACAACTATCAAACTATCACAACTAACTAAGATATTAACATGAATGAAAACAGGCAAATGCCAATTTGAAAATCCTGATTTGCTTTATTGTGAAAATATAGAAGAAAATGAGACTGTTACAATCAGTCCATGCTCTCGATTTTCTGAATGATGCAGCCGCCATCATCTCTCTTGAGGATCAAACATCTATCAGTTCCAGTTTAGCAGGGCTCCACAAACGACAGTTGGTGTAAAAAACAGCCTTACAACTTAATAATACGGTCACTAAAACAATCCAAACTATTGAAAGATGTTCTGGTGCTTGCATCAAGTAATTGGTTAATGTTTGTTACTATGGTTACTAACATTGCGCAAGGAAACATTAAAGTGAACAAACCGACCTGGAGTAGCTGAGCAATTATTCTGAATTAATAAACACCTGCCAGCCAATAAGACAGAGCATCGCATTAAAGGAGGCTTCGAGGCAGAGGATTTTTTTTTGGTAAATCAATCGTTTTTTGTAATCTAGTTATTCGAGTAACTCAAGGAATAATTTCAGCCCTAATTAGAACATACATATCCTTCTAGCTAGCGACAAAAGGATTGATTTTATGTTCTAGCTTCTAGTATTTTGGCCCAAGAGTCAAAAACTACTTAATCATCGAACTATGATGACAAAATTTTTCAATGTGAATGATTACATTTAGCGCCGGTTTAACTTTGTGGTATCAGAAGACCAGCAGTCACAAACTCAACTCCTGGGGGGCTGCAGCTTCGCTCCAAACTTAACTGAACACACCTGATTCTACTAATTAAGCGCCACTTGGCTTGTTAGAAGCTATTGTGTCTCTTGAAACCTGGTTGAAGCAATAAGCCAGCAGAGGATGTGACCCTGTACACTTTATGCCACTGCTGCACATTAACCTATAAAAAAGTGGATTTATTCAGTCAGGCTGCATTGACGTAAGGCTAATGTGCTTTCTGTTCATTCTTGCATAACTGTAGGTTAATTTGAAATTAAGAAAAAGAGAGAATCATCTTGTTTGATGAACACATCCAGAAAATATTGTTGTCACGCACCAGCTCAATGCACCATCCAACCAAAAGTGCTCGGTGGACTTCATCAGGTGCCACTTCAGAGGGAGAGACCAGCTCCCTTAACGAACCAATCACAGACAAGCCTCGGTTTCTCTTGCCTCCAGGGGCGTTGTACCTGAGGACCTAGTGGAAGAGATTTCAAACTGAATGTTAGGGTCTCCCGTTTACATGCTTACATTAAACTTAAAATGAATTCTGTAGAGCAAAGGACGCAAGGGAGGGGTTCACTTGGCTTTGACTCTGTAAAATACTTCTTTAACTTAAAGGCCAGGATCATCAAGATAAAAAAAAAAAAGACATCCTTAACAGACGAAGAACACGTCAAAGCAGTATAAACAAAACACATCAACAAATATGCTATTAAAGTTCAAATCAGTCATCGCACAAAAAATAGGGAGGGAACTCTATTATAAACCGTTCCTCTATGAGCCAGAATCATACAGAGGTTTGGTTTCTGTTCACCCTGGAATTGAGCTTCTTTTAATCCTTACAAGTCCCTTTAATAACCTTCTTTTAGTAACATAAGTCCAAGTGTGTTTGATTCGCACGTAATTGTTTGCGGATATCCCGAGAGAAGGCGTTGCTTTGTGGAGAGTGCATCACTTCTGGGGGAGGGACATCGACCCTTTCATATCTGGCCCTGACGTTACAATGGGACGTTGTCAATGGCGCAAATAAAAGCCAATTTTAATTAGAAAAAAAAAACTTTTTCTTTATTTGGCAACATCCATGGTTCGATTTTTTAATTCTACATACTCTTATAAATCACCATAAAAGCCATAAAAAGGCTCACCATCGCATGTCCCTTTAATAGGCTGATCATGAATGTCCAATCATAATGCTTTGAGAATGGTAGTTATTAATTGCTGTATGAACATATGAAAAAACAACAGGTCTTGCACGATCTTCACAAGGCCATGCAATTTTCAGTTTAAATGCACTCCAGTTCATGCCAGGTGGGTTCTTCGAATACACGTCCAAAACTGAATAATGCACACTTAACTGTTGTTTGTCCCATTTATGCCATGATCTTAGCCCACACTCGCATATTTAAGTTATTTTTATTATCTGAGCTACAATAAATGTGAGGAAAATGAAGGTTTTTCTCGCCAGTCAATCTTGCTTTGATCATATCTAAATACACGAGGAAAAGACAGCTCTTTTACCAACCTCATTTATTTTTATACAATTATTATTTTCTCACTAGGCAGTTAGGGCACTACATAAAAGCATTTTAGTTTTAATTTCTGTAAAAATTACCTCTCTGACCTCATTTATTTTTATACAATTATTATTTTCTCACTAGGCAGATAGGGCACTAAATAAAAGCATTTTAGTTTTAATTTCTGGAAAGCTATCTCTCGGACCTCATTTATCTTTATACCATTATTATTTTCTCACTAGGCAAATAGGGCACTACATAAAAGCCTTTTAGTTTTAATTTCTGGAAAGCTACCTCTCTGAGTCTGCTGAGGGCATCTGCGAGGACTGGGTCAGTGATGTCCTGCTCTGTCAGTTCAGAAACCAGCTTCTCGAACTCTGCATCAAACAGCTGAGCATCAGACATTCGCTTCTGCTGGACACCGTTGCTGCAGCTGCTGTCACCCTGAAGAGAGGGAGACTTTTTAGCATATTAAACTCGAAACACAACGTTATTGTTATGAAATGGTCGGTCTTAGTTTTGGGGGTTACGTTACATGTATTTACCCGAATTCCAAAATAAAGCACTGCATACAAATCACATCTCCCTGAATAAACATTTGAAACATTTTTACCTTTACTAAACAAGATTGACTTACCATCTCGACTCTGTCCTGAACCCTGTCAGAACCCTCTCAGCCGCATAAGGTGCTTTTATTTCTACTGACGTCAAAATTTCACGACGGCCCGTTACGATAGAACGTGTAGTTTTTCTGTTCGCAGGTTTCTGTATGAAGCTGTCGTGTTAAACTACAAACGCAGAGATGCTTTGCGCGTCACTTGTTGGGGGCGTGAACGAAGAAGCTCATATGACATCAACAGACGCTATTGGTTGTCGTAATCGAACGAAGATGGGCTACAGAGATATCGGCCAATGAAAAGGCGCTATATGACACGTAAAGGGTGGAGTGAACCAGAGGAAACCAATCAGTGACGGTGATCTGGTGTGATCTAGACAGAGCGATTCGATATCAGTGTTTTTTTCGAAGTTTATTCAAAGTTTGCATTTGTGGTTTATATAGGAAAATAATGCATTTTTTGCTGAATGAACATGTTTAATTCTCATCCTTCATGTTCTGCCCTAATTAGGCATAATCTAATTAAATATTATTAATATTTAAAACATGTTTTATGAGGTTAAATTACTGCTAATATTGTGCTAATATCAGTGATCTGCTTATATATCTGTGAAAAATAAAAAAATAAAACAACCAGACATAATTGTATTGTATTTCTTCAATTAAAAAATTAAATGTGCTTTGTACTTATTTTAAAATTTATTTAAAAGTGTAAATACTAACCAAAGGAACTACAAAACACACAAGTATGTTATTTGCAGGGCTTACCATTATTTAATAATGAAACGCGTGTATAATAGCTGTATTACATTTGGTGGAACTCAAACCCCACCTTTTTAGTTATAATTTGGCTTTGTAACGATTTGCATAGTCTCTGCCCTACTGCTAGTCGCTTTGGGGGGAAAAAACGTATATCAAATGCAAAAATAATAAAATTGGGTTTAAACAAATGAATTATAAGATTATCGTTGATGCAACTAGACTTGCAAGCGAAATTAAAGATTTCGTCAATTTCAAAGAAAACAAGGCTCTTGAATCTGTTTAAGCAGCGTCCACAACCTGCAGCCAAATTGTGATGTAGATGGATTAATTCATCACAGCTGAGGTGTACATTGATAAGACAATCAAGGGCTGAATCGGGACGCATTTGCAAAACAGGAAACATAATTATGGCTAAGCTATCATAGTTTAAATCCACAGAAAATATAGACACCACAAACATGACTTTAGTATCAATCCCTTCATTGACTCCAGTGCTTGAAACAGAAAGTTCTCTAAATTGTACAAATTACCAGTTTTATAAGATTCTGAATCAGAAAATAAATAATGGGTAACAAGAGCTCAAATCGATCATAACTGTTATTACATTTAAAGCACGCTGTGAAAAACAAACTCGATTCACATCATTAGATTGGCATCCTGATGGACGAACTAAGACATTAATGGTTTATTAATGAACTTGGCTTTATGCTGCCACCATTTTGAGTGAAGTGCTGCAAATTTATCTGAACTGTGAGGCTAAAACCTTATTACAATCACATTAACCCTTGTGAAGTCCTACTTGTGTCTACTTTTGAGTTGTGTTCTTTCAAAAAAAAAAAATGCTTTTAATTTACTCACCCTCAGGCTGTTGAAGATTTCATTGGTCATTAAGAATAATAACCTATCGTATATTTTTTCTCCTACTGTAAGTCACTGTGGACAAAAAACGTTCGTCACATGCATAAAAGTAATTTAAATGTCTTTAAAAACAAAAAGCAGTTTAAATCCCACAAAATCTTTGATCACTTTATTACTGCTTAACTAAACACACTTCAGTAAACAGGATAAAAGATCTAAATAATAAAATGTGGTCTTTCACACATTTCAAATCACATTGTTTAATCATCCATGTAAAAATAACAAAACAATCAAAGTACACTCATTTAGACTTGTTTGTATAAAGTATAGATACTCTAAAAAAAATGCTCACTCAACCTGTCACATGTGCAGCAACCACACAAAGTACATTTTGTGTTGAGTGGATGCAATTAGCATGTGCTGCCATGTGTTTAAAGCTGGATGACAAGAGATTCAGCCCAGTCTCTGGTGTGGAGAAGTATGAGAAGCTCCAGCTTCATAGGTCCTTCTACACTCCGCCAAAAAAAGCAGCACCTGTGGCAAGAGATGCTCCCGCGGGCATCAAAACTCACCTTTTTGCTCAGACAGTTTATTGTACACAAATAAGAATTGATCTCATCAGTGGGTGTTGAGTTAGCACAAGAATGTTGACTTTATATAGACATGCAATACATTTTAGTGCTAGAAGTCATTTACTCACTAAAACGTTTAATTTTTAACGTTTAAAATAAACTGCATCCCATTGAAACTTTTTTTCTGTTTTCCTTTACCGATCTGTAAATATTACAAATGATTGGATCAATAAGACGTGTGTTGCCTTGATAAACCACATCCAATCAACGATTGACTTTCTATTTGAGGGAGATTGGTGGTAAAAAAAAATACTGGTGATCTTACATATATGATAAAAATGCTAAAAACACATCTATCAAGCTGATTATTGCAAAAAGCCAAACATTACAATGTTTGCAGTTGTTATTTAATAGTCCTCCAATACTTGTTAACGCATAGTGGCATGCTCTACCTTCTCCAATGTTAAACCATAGAGGTCTGTTAAACATTGGAGAAGGTAAAGCATACCATGAAGCATTCAACAGGTGTCAACCAGCCATATTTTCCCAACATCACTTTCCCACTTCAAAGTATCATGAATAGTGGCTGCAATTTCAACTCCTGATCACTGTTTGTCTTTGGAGTGCAATAGCAACAGTATCATTATCTCACTACATGTGGTGCTGTTTGTCCTGGGAAGGCAGTTTCTGTAGTATGGCGTAGGTAAACATTTCAAGCATAGGTGGAGAGGTTTGTCTTAAAAGTGCACGTCTGAGAGTCCGGCATTACTTCCAGATCTTCAACATTATATTACAGTGTGTGCATAGCTCGAAAACACGCTATCCTCTATTGTAACGGGTCAGCATCCTCATGCTCTGACTAAAGGCCAATCTGTACTTGTGTGTCAAGTCTATGAATTGCCCTTTGCTAAGGATTAGCATTTCTATAAGCCAGCGCTGACTTTATAAAGCCTACCCTTGACCTCTGAAAATGTTTAACTTTATGTCAATGTTTCTCAGAACGCAAGGTCTAGGATTGGTCCAGGTGGCGCTTAGCTTGTGTTTCATGCCTTCCAGAAGATCTGTCCATCTATCCTCCCAAGCCCATACGATCCTAGATCACCTCCAGAAAATCTTTCCGTCTACCATCCCAAGGCCATACAATCCTACATGCCCTCCAGAAAATCTTTCCATCTACCATCCCAAGGCCATACAATCCTACATGCCCTCCAGAAGATCTGTCCGTCTACCATCCCAAGGCCATACAATCCTACATGCCCTCCAGAAGATCTGTCCGTCTACCATTCCAAGCCCATACAATCCCACACGCCCTCCAGAAAATCTGTCTATCTATCATCCCAAGCCCATACAATCCCACGTGCCCTCCAGAAGATCTTTCCGTCTACCATCCCAAGGCCATACAATCCTACATGCCCTCCAGACGATCTGTCCGTCTACCGTTCCAAACACATACAATTCCACATGCCCTCCAGAAGATCTGTCAGTCTACCATCCCAAGGCCATTCAATGTTACATACCCTCCAGAAGATCTGTCCGTCTACCACCCCAAGGCCATACAATCCTACATGCCCTCCAAAAGATCTGTCTGCCTACCATCCCAAGCCCATACAATCCTACAAGCCCTCCAGAAGATCTGTCCGTCTATCATCCCAAGCCCATACAATCCTACATGACCTCCAGAAGATCTTTCCATCTACCATCCCAAGTCCATACAATCCCATATGCCCTCCACAAGATTTTTCCGTCTACCATCCCAAGCCCATACAATCTCACATGCCCTCCAGAAGATCTACCATTTACCATCCCAAGCCCATACAATCCTACATGCCCTCCAGAAGATCTGCTCCTCTACCATCCAAAGTCCATACAATCCTACGTGCACTCCAGAAGCTTTGGTTCAGAGATGGAGCGTGTTGTAATGCCTCAAAAAGGCAGGAAATTCCTCACCAGAAGCTTCTCTCACTGTCCCTGGTTGGTGCAGTTAGAAAAGAAGCAACAGCAATTTTTCAAAAAGCAACAAATCTCTTGCAGAAGCACTTGTGATATTTTATATTAATGTTTTATCTCCACGTCATCATTCTCGCAGAACAAATTTAACAGAATAGTTGTCCCATAGAACTTACCTATGCATCCAACTTTCATTACATCCAAGCTTTATAGCAGTGGCATATGTCAACAGGAATGACACAATCGCTAAATCAGAAAACAGTTACGAAGGCACCATTTGCTGTGGAGTGAAAGCAATATGTTTTTTGAAACACAGATTACTCCTAAATACCTTTGATATCTGAAAGGGTGTTCATACCAGGATCAGAATTCGCAGTTATGGAGTGATTGTTAGGTCAGTAGGTAGGTCGGAGTATGATGAGCACTTTGAAGCAAATAGCACAGTGGAGCGGCCTGTACAGACATCGCCATATTTGACATGGTAGTTTAAACTTTTCAGCCAAACCAACTAATACGGAGCTTTCTAAAGTAGTCACAAGAGGAAAATGCAGCCCGCCTCTATCTCTCCAAACCAGCTCTTAGCTTAAGCAAAACTTCTCCAGCTTCACTTCAGTATTCCAGCCCTTCTTCTACCAAGACCTTGAGTTCCACAAAAATCTTAAATTGCTAGATCCATATGCTCTTAGCTCTCAATCCCAATCCTAAATGCCTAATGTTCCACTTTGGTCTTAGAATTGCTTCTGTGACAAGTGACTCGTTCACAAGTTTCAGGCTTCATGGACTTGTTTTTCATACCTTCCTGAGCCTTAATGCGTACCTAAACTTTTTATTAAGTTATTTGTCTGATGGTTTTGAGCCATATCATTAAAATGTGTTCAGAGATAATTGGCTATATTTTAATTTCTGTTTGAAAAGAGCCACCTTTAAAAGTGCTAGAAAGTAATCTTTTAGAAGCCTTATGAACCATGAACGTTTTTATTTTAAACAATTGCTGTGCTTTCAAGTTAACTTACCTTTATGAAGGCAAACAATCCCAAAAGATATTGCATCGACTAACACCAGTGTATACACCCACAAAACATGACAACTCTCTGAAAGTCCTCAGAATTATATGAATGTCTTTAATAGCATTCGACAAGAAAAACAGTAAATCTGACAGTACAATGATCAGGAATTGTAGAAAGGCTGGGATTGAAAGTCTACTACCCTTTCTGCAAACACCCTAAACACAAATGAATATTCAAATACACTAAGTCTAAGATTACTCTGTGAAATAAAGCTAAACCAAAGCAGCTTCTCATCAAAAAAATGGATGAAATACATACATCCAATTTTAAAGCAAAAGCAAGAAATACACCAGCTCTCATTGACGCAGTCAACCGCTTTACCTACACAAAAAAAACCTTGATGTTTCTGGTGCCAATTGGACGTCCATTTAGCTCATTGACGGCAACAAGAGCCTCTCTGTGGGTTTGAAAAGCTATAATCGCTGCACGCATAGGAGCTCCATGTTTGTCAAACAACAACGTGGCAGATCCTGGAATCACTTTGTACCCATAGCAGAAATCATAAATTTCTTCAATCCTTATTTGGGAAGGTAAATTCACCAGTTTAACACAGTTTGGACCCTCAAACTGTTGGTCTTGGGATTCATAATACTGATGTCCACCACCATCTGGCCCTGGCCCTCCAAAATCAACAGGATTGTTGCCATGGTGGAAATCAGGTTGCATCTCAAAATTTTCTTGGGGCATCTGAGGCCTACCATGGAAAGAGTCAGCTCTGTCAAAGTTCCTCTCTGGTACCTGCTCGTTTAACCCAATCTGTTCCATCTGAGCCATGGTTATGCACTTCAGCATTAATGCGGAGCCAAGACAAATTTTTCCATTCAAGGACTGTGCTGCCAGGGCTTCCCTCTCTGACTGGAAAACAACCAATGCCTCACCAAGCACACCTCCTCTTTCGTCGCGCAGTAAGATAATCCGATCCTCAGATAGGCCAAATCCATGAAAGAAGTGTATAATCTCCACTTTACGGGCATCTAAAGGGAGATTACGTATGTACATACACCTCAACTCTGAATCACAATGGTTTGGCATAGAGTGGGATTCCTCATCTGAATGTTTCATCTCTCTGTTTTCCCTTCTTGGGTCAACAGAATTTTCAAACAAGCGGACCATTTCCTCCTTGGAGATTGGCGATATGTACACAATCTTGTTATACATCATTTCCTTATTACGAGCCAAGCAAGAACAATAGTCTGTAAGACTTCTGAACACCAGAACAGCAGATTTGGACCGTTCATCCCTTTTAGGGGAGAAGATAATTATCTGATCATCCATCAACGGCACTGCTTGAAGAAACAGCCTTAAATCTCTCTTTTCGGCCGTAAAAGGCAGGTTATCAATCAAAACACAGTACTCATCATGTGTGGGTGACCGCTGGCCAGACCGGTAGGAGACAGGTGACCGCTGTCCTGACCTGTAAGAAACGGGTGACCGCTGGCCTGACCTGTAGGAAATGGGTGACCGAGATCTTGCGCGATGATGTGGGGATCTCTGGGGTCCTGCTGGACCACCTTCTTTTAGCCACTCCTCCTTTGAGCATCTTGTTATCAGTATGTACCGGGGTCCCATGTAGAACCGATTCCTCCTTAGAGCATCATCTGCATTCTCTTTGTTGTAGAAGAGCGCCATACAATGCCCACTGAATGATCCTCTAGCGTTTTTCAAAAACAGAATTTCATCAACATGTATGCCGTCAAAAAACTTGGTCACATCATCTGGTGTGGCAGAGAATGGCAACCCGGTCATTTTTAGATAGAACTCATCTCTGTCTGACACACCTCCTTCTCGCGACCTCTGGGAGGATGTGGATGACCTGCCTCTCACTTCTTGATGATCCACCTTTCGTCCATCTATTCTTGTGTCTTTTACAAACCCCATCGGACCTTTTTCCATAGGGGACCGTTTATCAGGCTCTTTGTAGAGGCCCCTCTTTATTTGCTCAGACCTTCTGGTGCTTTCCTCTAGAAGATTCTGCATTTCTGACTTGCTACTTAGGAGCAGGTTGATAGGAGAACCTTTAATGCAGCCTCCTGATCTGATCATTGCCCTCCGCGCATCTTCATCAGACATGAATATTATAAAAGCCTCATCAAGCTCCCCACCAATTATATGAACGCCACCATCTGGGATTTTGAGCCCGCTGAAGAAATTGCGAATGTCTTCAGGACCAGCTGTGGATCTAAGTCCTTGTAAGCGGATGACCACAGCCATGTTGAAGAACACAAAACTGCACCTGCAGACAAAAGAGGCACATGTAATAGCGTTATCGACCAACACAACTTAACACTCCACATAAGAAAATGCAAATGGGAACCCAAGAAATACTTACTACACACCCTTTAGGCAACTTAAGTAGACTAGGCCTCAACATTCAGAAACTTAAATCACAACCATTCGTCAACAAAGAACACACATGAGCCCAAGTAGTGCAGTCATCGGAGGTCCAAACTTCCGTGTATTGACAGTCATCCAAATCAAGCCATGATCTCCCTTCAATGTTCATTGTTATCCACATAGCCAATGTATCTAAAACACACTAAAATTCAAACAATCCTGTCCATCAAATAACTTAGTTTTTTAAAGAAATACTCCAACCTCGACAACGTTGTGTATACATTTCAGAAATATATGATGAACCAACTTGTGCCAAAGCAAAGAAGATTAAAAAAAACAGATTTAACTAAATAAATCTAAGTCTATACATTCAATCAGAGTATCCAAAAGAATTGAGTATGTTCTTTCTTTTCATGTGACAACACTCAACAACAGAAATTCTCCTACAGTGTAGAGCGGTGAATGTATATCCCATTTAACAGCGAAAATAGTTAAAGCCCTGACAACAAAAGAACAACAAGAGTACACCCCTGAATTGTTTTTTTGTTTAATGGGCACAGGACCATTATGACTCCCTGGTGTAACTTGTTGGTATTACAAGGGTATTGTTCAGGGATGTGCAGAGGTCAACTCAATGTGCCTCTACGGTCTTAAACAGCATTTTTTTGTACCTGAAAACATGCCACCATGCTCCTTGAGCGCCATCTAAGGCGATTCAACATTCAACAGCAGTTGTAAAACTAGCGAAAAGCCACCTGCAGAGAAGTCATCCGAGTGAGCTAACAAATGTACATTTGTCTGTGTGGAAGCCTCCAGCCATGCAAACTCTGATCAGCTGCCTTTGGTGTAAGGAGAAGGTAGTTCTCACTTTTCCCTCAGGCAAAATGCATCACTGGTTTCCTTCACCTCAGTACTCTAGGGCAAGCCAAAAATAAATCACTCGCAAGCCACAAAAGTTCATTGTTGGTGTGATCACACAGTTAGCAATGAACTTACACTGCTGCTGGAGGTTTAAACATTAGACGCAAACATTGGACATTGAACTGCACTTACAGTAGAGCCCTGAGTGGGACGCTATTTTCATTTCTGAACTGCTCAAGCACCTCTACATATATCCATGGCATCCCAAGCAATGATAAATATAGTTTCATTCAGTACCAGCACCTGTAAATGATGGCCCAACTCAAGCCCTGTCCTAAATAACACTTAAGAGTACTCTAATCCACATTTTGAGGCCACAAAGTCCAGATGTGTCCAAAAGGTCCAAATGTGCCATAGTTTTGTAAGCTCCAGCTTAAAAACAACTCAGTTTCAAATTGAACTTCACAATGTGAAGCCTAAAAAAGAAGCGAACTACGGAGCATTGCTGACTTGAGGCCCTCAACTTCTACCCAAAGTGCCTTTTGAGGTTTTTTGTACTCTTCAGGCCAAAACAAGAGATCCACAGATAATGTGAACAAACTGGTTTGTCTGAATCAAGCAGAAGCTGTTCTGATTCTTTGGGTTAGAGACAATTCTAGCAAAACTAAATTTAATTCCATTTTTATTCTGAAGCTGGTTTCTTCACTTCAACATGACTTATAAGAATCCTGTTAAATAGGTACCTTCTTAAATAAAATGAAGCATTGCTAGGAGTAGTAAATACTAATTTGCTTTCATTGTTATCCATCCATCCATCAATCTATCTATATACATATATATTTTTATATATTATATATACAAATTATTGGACAGTTTAGCATATATATTTAACATTACTAAATAACCCAACATAGCACCATTATTTTGTAGCCCTGGCATGCTTTATAGTCAACAATATTTTAAAAAATTCAGAGGCTGAAACCTTCCAAGCAAAGTGATGTGTACAGGAATTATTTGAAAGAGAGAACCCGAAACTGAAACCTTGTTTCCATGCATCCTCCTGTTTTGGTACATGGTCCGGACAGATACCTTTAGATTATCCCCCTTTCTGTTTTTTGGTGTAAACACTACATTGCAGTGTACTTACATTACTTTAGCACACAAGAAGCTGAGCTGACGCAGGGCATTATGGGTAAACTGATTTATAACAAGCTACTAGGTTTTAAGGTGTCATATAATTTTAAGATCAATTCATGTTCTACTTTTTATTTGGCAAGGGTTTCCTAAAACGCGACACCAACACGACACGGTGCCCGCACCGCAGGCACTTGTGCGCCCGTAACAAGCTTAGGAGTCGTCCCCCGACCTATTCTAAAAATAGCTCAAAAAAGTGCTACTTACAAGTGAGCTGCATCTAATTTCTTTGGATTACTATTCTTGTTTAAATCACATTTTCAGGTAAACCTGCTATGAGAATCTATGAAACAATTGATCTAGTATAGTATATACTCTAGTATGATCTAGTATATTAACATTATTTTTTGTACAAACGTGGTACAAAGTAATTGATGGTTTGTTAAAATATGTTAGTGGCTAAAGCAGTAATGGGACATTGTGATTTTTAAGGAATGTTGGTTGTAAAAGGGATCATTTTAAAATGTTTTTCTTCACTTGCACCAAGACAAAATATACAAATAAATTGTTGCATATTGCTATTTATCGGCTTCCTCTCTTTTTAAATTATTGTTGTTATTCATTTGAAGAAATTATTAATATTATCAATGTCTTAGCAGAGATTAATACAATTAATTATTAATAATGACATTTAGTTATTGGTATATTGAGCAAATTTGGTAGCCCTTCACAGTAACCAGTACCGCAGAAGTAGCCCTCACTTTCAAAAAGGTTGATGATTCCTGATCTATCATAACAACCAAAACACATACAAACCTTTGCATAATAAATATGGTTTGAAAACCATAGTTTGAAACCCTGAACATCACTTTTGTGTTTCTGAACATTAAGAAGGTTTTCTCAAACTCTGGAAACACTAACCAGGTCTTTAACAAAGCTGAGTGTTTATGAACATTTTCTCAAGCTCTGGCATCCCTAACCATCATTTTAACACTTTGAAGAGTTGGGAGCATTTTCTAAAGCTCTGTCAACTACAAAAATTCCTTTAATTCTTTTGAGCATTTATACCATTTTCTCAATCTATGTCAACTCCTACAATCTCATTTACACCTTCTTTTAATATTTATAAGTCTTATGTCAGTATCTGGCCAACCGAACAATCACTTTTCAGACTTAGGGAAAATTTGGGTGCATTATCAAACGCTGCCAACCCTAAATATCACTTTTACGATTTTCAGTTTAAGTGAGCCTTTTCTAAAAAATCAAATAAAAAAATTTACCTTAGACAACTTTTTAAGACCTAGAACCGTGAATTTAAGACTTTTTTAAAGCCTAAAATTTGGCCATTTAAATGTTAGACTTTTTAAGACCCCGTGTAACCCTGGTCTGTGTTAAACACTGTAAAAAGTTAAACACAAAAAGTTGACTAGATGATGTAGTATTATAATATTAAGTTAAACTTGTACCTGCTACACATAGCGCGCCAGGTTAGCACCAGCTCCACACGTCACAAAACCTGCTCAGACACTCCTAACGACAACGCAAATAACTTCACATTTCAACTATTTTTAAACGAATTTGGGAAACACAACGTACTCAAAGGTAATTTACTAGTGAGACAGGCCCTTTCAACAATAAGGAAATCAAAACAAAAGTATTAAAGTCCACGTTACAACCGCTCAGACCATTCCGTTCACTTCCTTTGTAATGCGCATGCGCATTCCAGTCTTCCGCCTACAATGGGTCCGATGTGTTTCCGAAGGCCCCAAAACAGCATTAATGTGCTTCTTCAACCAACAAGCTAAACAAGAATCGATACAACTCAATTCAACTTACCATTCCAAGGTTGTGGATGGTTGAACCAACACATTGAATAATAAGACAATGGGGGAAAAAAAGTTGTTTCCACGTTAAACGTCACATGAAGGCGTTTCCGCTCTATGATAGCAAACGTTACGCAAAACATTCACAAATCGCGACCAGTAATACACATGAATATTTCGCGAAAATGTTTTACACCGGGGACAAATCTGCAATATCTAACGCTACCATGCCAAAAACGAAGACCGCGGCCGCCCTCCCTATTAGCACCGATGCTAACAAGCTAAGCTAGGTCCGTTTGTATGGGACGCGGCTGGCGTTGCTCAGACTTACACAAAACAAAGAAGTCAATCCTTTGACAATATACACCAATGCAACACTCCGATCTGCGACGTCGTCTTTCGATGTTCACAGGGACCAAACAATGGGTTTTAACTGCTCAGTGGAGACAATGTGAAGGCTGCAGCATCCGAGTGTCGCTCGTCGGCTGGACGCAGTACGGATGAAAACAGGAAGAGTTGAACTCAAACGCGCATGCTCACTAGAAACCCTTCAAAACAAGCGCATGTTAGAAAATTAAAAATATAATGAGAGTATTAATGTAATGGCTTATAGTTAAACAAATACGAGAGAATTCTGTTTTATTATTTCAGGGTGCAATAATGACTAATAAAAACTTTGAATGTGTTATTCATAATTGTATTATAAAGCCCAATCTTTTTAAACACAAGTGTAATATTGTTAAATCAAGAAATGAAATGATTATATTTATTATATGATTACTCTAACAAAAATATCTGATTTTCGAAAGCTATATGATGAATCAATATAATTCTCTGATATGGAACATTCTATTATTTATCTTTTATTTATAGTTTTGGTTATTTGCTTTCTTTTTATTTGCTTTTCTCTTTTTTTTGTTATATCTTAATACTTCAGCTTAAATATCGAAGTTTGTTGCGAAAAAAATTCCCTATACAAATGTTATTTCAAGGAAGATTGTTGCTTTCATTGTATAAAAATGTACATAATATTAATAAAAAATATATGTTTTATACTGTACACCTTAACATTTTTCATTAGATTTAATCGATGCAGTTAATAATGTGTATTATTTATATTTATTAAATTTTTTATATAAAGGTTTTATTTTTTGTTAAAAAAATGTTTCTGTACCTAGTTAGATTTTTTAAACATAGTTAATGATCTAACTTATAATTTGAATTTACAATGTCTATCTGACCAATAAAATGGCCTCTAAATGGCAACACATTATTGGAATGCAAAACGTTTTGCCCATTTTGTTTACCTTGCGCACCTGCCCTTCAGAAGGTCTCAGCACTGCTTGCTCCACACCTCCTGTTCTGGTTCACGACACATTCATTATTGTTGGATTTATGACTAAATATATTCAATATTATTAAAAGGAAAAAACATACTGTTTTGGTTTACAGCAAAATATTTCTGCAGGTCCTCTAGTGCCTCAGTGACCAAGACACTGTACTATAATGAGCGCTGTCCTTGAGGTCTGGACTCTCAATAAATTCAGGATTTCTCGAAAATAATATTTACATACTGTCCACATTTGCCCAATCCTGAAACTCCCTGTTCTAGTTGGCTACATTCCTCTGATTGGCTCGCCATGTCTCCTGTTCACCAATAGCTGCTGAGTGGAGTGTCCTGGCTCAGAACGACAGCTGCCACATCATCCTATTTGGATGTTTTGAATAGAATATAAATTAAAATATGAATACAAATATACATTTACTGTCTTATAATGTTAATAATATAATTGTTATAATTTTTCATTCATCACCCCCTTAGTCCTGGTGAGGGTTCAGGTCCATGGGTTTAAAACGAGGTTGTGTTAAAGGTTGCATTAACAACTATATTAGAAATTAGTAGCACCCAGTGCATCGGAATATGATTACTGGCATCACATCAATATTTTTTTTTGGAATCAATTTGCCTTGGCTTGAGTGGAAGAGTCAAAATCAGAATCAGAATCAGCTTTATCGTCAAGTGTGTGTGTATGTGTGCGTGTGTGTGTGGCTAGTTTAATTTACTTAGTTACGTTTACTTGTGTACATATTAAGGATCACTTTTACTTTTTGAGTACTTTTAAAAATGAATATTTTTACTTTCAAGTAAATATTTTGTAGAATAGCTGTACTTTTACCTAGTTACATCACAGTTACTTCTTAGTAACATTTAAGTTACATTTTAGCTGCGTTGTCACATTACCAATATAATAGAAATAAATCTGAACTTAAGCTATTTTTGACATAGCAAGTCTCATGAGATGGTGAAGAGGCTGAAGCAGAGAGTTTGCATCTACTCCAGTTAACGGTGGCACGCTGATCTCACACACTAATCATATAAAGTAAAATCTAGCGAGTTTAATTCACTCTGTTGAGTCTATTTGGTCCTTCTCAGTACAGCATTGAAAGAAAGTAATAATTTAATCTTGCACAGTAAATTCACGAGAGTACAATTAACTCTATCCAGAGTAAGACCAAATACACTCTGAATAGACTACAAATAACACTCAAACTGAGTTGAAATATATATGAGGTTATCATCTAAATCACCTATTCTTTCAAGAAAACTTTGTCTTTTGAAATAAATCTATGTGCTTCCCATACAAAAACCCCTCACAATTCCAAATTCCACATCATCACAATGTAAAAAAAAAAAAAAAAAAAGAGATTAACATATTGGTTAAGAGGTTCTGTGTTAACTTAATTCTATATAGAGTAGGACCAAATATACTCAGAATAGAATACAAATAACACTCAAACTTAAACTAAAATATGTAATAATTAAAATATGTATATCATCTAAACCACCCATTCTTCACAGAAAACTTGAAATAAATGCACGTGTGTCAAATATAAAAACATCCTCACAACTCTATTTTCCCCTTCACAATGTTAATTTAACTCTGTATAGAGTAGAAACAAATACTCAGAATAGTCAGTTTAAGTCACTCTAGATGAAACTGTGTTCAGTTCAGTTAGAAGATCACGTGAGCATTGGATTCAGTGAGAAGGATGTGCTGAGCTTAGGCGGTATCAGACACAGACACGAGTTCTGAATAGTTCGAAATCTGTTTATTTCATCCAAAGCAGGGATCTTTATACCCAAGACAAACAATAAAATAGGCGTTATAAGATAGGAATACGATCAGGAGTTTTAAGGGAGATTCAGAGCCATCCTAGAGACTTCATGAGACTTTCTGATGGTTCAGAGGCAGCATTAATCAACATGAGTTAATGTGAGAAAGCGAGTCCGTTTTCAAAAGATTCTTTAATACAGAATAAATGTGCTAGTGCTTACCTAATCTGATTGTACTACAGAAGCTGCATACAAAAGAATGTGTGATTATATAGATTTATGGAGTCTAATTTTGTGAGGTCTCAAGCCTCTACTCCCCAGATATCAAGTCCTCCATGATCAGGAGACATGTTTCTAAATTTAGATCTGAATACATTTTTTTACTTATTTCATTTCTCATTTATTTGAAAATAATTATTTGAATATCTCTTAACAATATTAAAAAAATATATTGCTTAGGAAGTTAGATTCATAGTTTATATGTGTTTTTTTGTTCTCTATCCAGCTAAAGATAAAATATCTCTAAGACGCTCTCCAAGATTTGTTTTTCTTTGTACAGTCTGTGTGTGCTTACACTTTGTCATACATTAAATTTAATCAAACAAAATTTTCTTGTAATTTTGTCAAGTCCGACATCATTTGTTTAACAAAAGCTAATAAGAAAAGTCGTTGTTTATATCAGTCCACCGGAATAAGCCAACTAACGAACGAAAATTAAAGATTTAAAAAACCTGTCAGAGTTTATTTTTTGTAATGATCATTCTGTATGTGAGAGATAGAAAATTTAGATTTATCTTATTATTATTATTTTAAGAAAATGATACTTAATTCAAAGTGGACCTAATACGCAAACATTTTACATCAACATAAAACAAGAAACCTTTCTGAAAAAACTCCAGATAATAAATGTTTTACTTTGTGGATCCTAGCTTTCTGATATTTGTAAAGGGAAAATCATAAAGTAAGGAAAGTATAAATAAATGTATTAATAATTATTTTGATTTGAAAGAAAACAGTATCGTGTAAAGTAAACAAATCGTGTATTTTCATCATTATAACTTTAGCTTCTTGTTTTTGTGTAAATCTGAGGAGCTGGTTTCAGTTATAAAGTGAATCCGCTAAAGTTAAACGCCTCGAGACAAAAGAGCTTGAGTGGGAGATTAAAATGTTCTCAGAAAGGAGGACTTTATTAACAGGAATAAAAATGTATAATGTAAAGTTTTTTGGGTGATTAAAGCTTCTCAGAGAGAGCTTGGAAGATGATAAATAGCTCATAAATTCACTAGCGGTTGATGCTAGCGTTCTAAACTAGCATTCAAACTTCTTCTAAACAGCTGCAGAAGCATAAACTTATGAAACACATCACCCATAAATGATTTAAGCTCAATAATCGCATGTAGTTAAATCGTGTTTGGTTGTAGTTCAGAGTTTATTTGAATCGCTGCTTTTTGAATGTCGCGCAGTTCTGGTGACGTCACGGAGAGAGTCGCTCATCGAGCAATAGTTTAAACTTCAGACTCGCGCGTTCGCTGCTTTCAGAAAAATTGGCGGAACATTTTCTACATTTTTTTCTCGAATATTGTCGTTGAAAAGTCGTGGAAAACAATGTTGACGCTACTCGGACTTGTGGGTTTGGGGATTCGCGAGTGGAGGATCAGAAACGGCTGCTGGATTGAGAAGGAAAACAACGATCTCCTCCGCGGCACTGACGGTAAAGTTCAAATATAATACTAGCGTTAATATATGTATTAATATCATATTACTGCTTACAGAAATACTTTTATTATCTGTTATTGAAACGTGTACACGTGATAAAATGGCTCTGTCATACTCCTGTGGCATTTAGGTTTTTTAAATAATATTCAGCTTGTTTCAACACAGTAAAATAAGTGAATTAGAAACTCAATATTGCCCACAAACGATGCTTATATCACAGGAAACGGATTAAACTATATGGCTAAACAATAATATTAATAATAATATTCATGCTTTCTAAACTAAATCTACAGCGCTGATTTTCACATTTCAAGGGAACTTTTACACTTTTACTTAACAGCTGTAAAAGAATTTTGTTGTTCATAATGCTTTAGTTTTTTTTTTGCATCAATAATCACAGTTCCTGAGTGTTTTACATTTATTTAGAGGGGTAAACTAATACACATGCCTTCATTATATCTCTAATAAAGGGGAATGGAGCCTGTTATATTAGTATTATTTGTAGTTATTTATATTAAACATTCTCTTGAGAAAAAAGGAATCTAAAATCAGTGTGTGTTCATTGTGACTATTTATGAATAATTTCACCACTAGTTATTTATGCTAGTTTAACGAGACTGTTTACTAGAGCGTTAGTAAACCACTCTTAGCTGTAAGTGAATGCGATTATAGTCAAAGTTTTAGCAAATATTTTGATAAAACTAAATTTTTCATGTTGTAGTATTTTTCCCTCATCAAAAACAAGCCTCAAGTCATAATGAGGTTGGTTCATGCATGTGTGTGTAATGCTATGTTCTTTTTCTGGGAGCTAAAAGTAATTTTGGCTAATCAAAAGATCAATGTCAACAAACATAAACAATTAACTAAACAAACTGGCTTAGAAATGAAAACTTAGCCGACTTAGCAGGAGGATCATCTTCAGAGAGCCAGTGAGTAAAACATCTGCTGTGATTGAGAAGATCAATCAGCTTCCAGAAGAGATTTTAGTATTGTTTTTAGTAAGTGTTAAAGAACTGGAGCAATGCATCTCCAAAAAAAAACTCAGCAGCAGATTGTGATAGACTTCCAGAAGTAACGTTGAAATCATCTCTTAATGTTCCGTTAGGTCTCGAAGATGGCTACGAGAGTGCTGAGGAATCTATCAACAGTTCTCAATACAGCTCCACAGACTCCTTTGAGGACGAGGATGCTGCTTTCTTCAGCTTGGAGTCAGATGAGGACAGCACTGAATATCTCCTCTGTTCTGAGGAGAGACCTTCAGCAGAGATCTTGGAGAAAAACAGCATCAGCAGTGAGGAGGACATGTTTTGGGCCTCCAAAAGTTCAGAGGATGATTTGACCAACAAAAAAATCATCAGTGAGTAGAACCCTTCTGTGAGAGTTTCTCAGCCATGATTCTGTGAGAAAAGCAAGAGTGTGAAATATTCTTCCAGGAGTGCTGGATGCTTTCATCGAATTCCAGTAACGTAATGATCAGTTTATTGTGAAAAGAGTTTTTCAGAAGATTTCAGGGATCAATGTTGAAGTAGTTTTAGCTCAATGAAGTTCACTCACTGATTCATTTTTTTTTTTGCTTCATAGATATCAATTCCTCCAAGTACCTGACCGGTAAAAAGCTGGGTGAAGGAAGCTTCGGCTGTGTTTATGCTGGGGTTCGGTGGGAGGACCGGCAGCAGGTATGAGCTGCTACTCAGAATGACCTTGAGCTGTTTAGCTTTTAGGACTGAACAAAACTAACATTCTGTTTTGTGTTCAGGTGGCAGTTAAAATAGCATCCACTGAGGACATGGAACGTATCAGTATTGTAAGGCGCTGCCCTCTCTGTTTCTCTCAAACACTGAACAATCACAAAAGCAACAGTTTATCTAACATTTCTTTCTTCTAGGAGGGTTTTCCTGAAAGAGTTCCAGTAGAGGTGGGTCTGCACTTGCTCACCACCAGAGAGCCTAAAGCACCAGAGTTCCTCGAGCTTCTGGACTGGAAGGAGGAGAGAGGCCGGTGCATCATGGCCCTCGAGAGCTTTAAACCCTGTGAGGACCTGTTTCAATTTCTGAAGTCTCGGAAGAAAGGTCTTCCAGATGGGGTGGCACGGATCATCATGCGGCAAGTCGTCTCCGCAGCACAGATCTGCTGCAGGCGGGGCGTGTTCCACTCCGATATAAAGCTGGAAAACATCCTTATCAACCCCAAAACCCTGAAGATCAAGTTGATCGATTTTGGGTGTGGTCGACTCCTCAGCAATTTCAGGTTCTCCACATATATCGGTACGTCTGAGGCTTCTGATTGGTTCTAAAAAGATTGTTGAAGTTGGAATTGTTCTGATCATGTTTCATTTGCAGGAACGGAAATATATGCTCCTCCGGAGTTCATTTTTGAAAGCAAGTTTTATGGAGAAGATGCCACTGTGTGGTCCCTGGGTGTCGTTCTCTTTGCCATGCTAACGCTCCACTTCCCCTCGGGCAAACCTCTGCACCAGCTCCGGAACAATACCTGGAGGAGAAGCGGAGTATCAAAGGGTAAGACTTTAAACAAAGCTTTACACTCACTGTAGAAGTAGATGATGGGGTGGAGAAGAAGGAAGGTTTGTGTAAGAGATGTGTGACAAATAAAGCAAACTTAGAGATGCATGTTCTTAGAATTTAATCATTGCGTTCTCTCTCTTCACTCTCTCCTCACAGAATGCATAGAGTTTCTCCGCTGCTGCCTCCAGATGGACCCAGAGCAGCGTGTTCAGATAGAAGATCTTCATACGCTCGACTGGCTTCAGGTAAAGAGCTCGTGGCTCTGCTTCTTGTTCTGCTGCTGCAGCTTGAGGTGTTTCTGTAATTGGTGTAACAGTTGAAGCTGATTTGTGGTTGTGCTTCCGGTGGATGAAGCGGTCCCTCACACAATAATAAAATCAGCAACGCTGTGCTTTCAGCTCAAGAGTGTTTAAGAAAGAGCAGCACGAGAGGGAAACTCCAGGATTAAAGCACGCTGGAGCTGAAATAGTGATGCATTTTTGTACCACTCTCCCTTCCACTTTGTTTGGTCTTCTTATGACTAAATGTTGAAGTAAATTTAAATATGTTTTGTTCTAGCAGAGCATATAGCAAGAACATGTTTTAAAAAAAAATAGTACACTTCAAACAAATCCACAAAATAAAAGTCTCTGTTTTAGGAGAACAGCGCTGATCTGATTTTTGTGTTCGCAGGATTAATGCAGCTCCGAGATGTCCTCGCTCTGCTGTTCCCGAGGAAATCACGGAGCAGGCCTGCTGCTGGAGAAACCACCAACAACCATGTTTCTCTTCTCAGAACCATCTAGACTGGACTTTTTTTTCTTTTTGAAGACATTTATTGGGTCTTTTTAATCTCTTTATTAGATAGGAAAGTTCAGAGAGCAGAAAGGAAGAATATTTGGGTGAGAGATCAGGGGAGAGACGTCAGCAAAGCACATGGGCCAGATACAAATCCCAAATAATAATGATTACTTTTGTAAGCCCCGTTCCCCGAATAGGAAACGGAGATTTATGTCGATTACGACGACTATGGGAAGCTTCGCTAAGGGCACTCTACTCTCTCTATACTGTTTTCAAAATGCCAATCAACGAACGCGCTAATAGTCACATGATCACGCCGTACCGCATAAACCGGGCGCAAGCATGATGCTTTTCCTGTTGTGAAGCTGGAGCCTTACCCCTAGGCAACCAGACTTACTAACGACCTTACGGTTGTGGCTGGGGGACATAAGTCTCCATACCCTATTCAGGAAATGGGGCTTATGAAAGTAACCATTACGTTCCCCATTAGTCGGTCACTACAACTTATGTCGGTGACGACTATGGGAACACCATGCAAAACGCCACAACCTAGGTCTTTCCGTATCGGCCAACGGCCAGGCAAGCCGGGCACATCAGTAGTCCGGCACCGAGCGGGCCCTCCTCCGCTCTGGCCTTAAGTATAGACTTCATTTTGAATGGGCAATCGGGCTCTCATACCGACTCATACCAGAGGGAGCATCAATCCCAGAGCTAAAAGGAGATGTGCGGAGGCTGTACTCGCAACCTCTAAGGCTGGACTTAGAACTTCCGGCAGTTTAATACACTTAAGGTTTCATTGAGGGACATACGGAAATGCACCCTGAGCCACTGGGGAAAGGTCTTTTTAGAGGGAAGATAGCATAGATGGAACTAGCTAGAGCAATAATTTTCGAGAGTTAGCCTTTTGGGGAAGTGCTCGGCCCTCCCGTGCCCGGGGTCATAAAAGATTTAGCCGGTAGTCCCTCATAGAGAGCACACACATGGACAGAACGTAAGAATACTCTGCTTACTCAACTACGCCTGTTACGGTGAGAGGAGCCAAAAAGTTGGAGGTTATCTCCAGGGGCAAAAATAGCGCACATATCACAAAGAATGGTGCAACCCAAGCTGGACACCCCTTCATACATCTCAGGCATGAGATGTACCATCACCTAGCATGGCTGAAGTGACGGATTCAATGCTCGGGTTATAGTACCTGGCGAAGGTGTTGAGTGTTGACCAACTCGCAGCCTTGCAGATCTCTGGCAGGGGAGTCCCCCTTGCCAACGCCCAGGAGGCCGTGACACCCCTGATAGAGTGGGTTCTCAACTGCAGGGGGCAAGGGACATCGGACGCTGTGTATGCGGTAAAGATGGCTTCCACTAACCAGTGGGCCAACCTCTGTTTGGAAACAGCTTTCCCCATCAGCTGCTATAGGTCCTCTGCGGCATGATGTGCCAGACATGGAGTTTCAAGAGGTCTGGGTAATCTGAAATGAAAAAGAGTGGACTCAAGAGGAGAGTTTCAAGTGAGTTTAAATGTTCTTCGCTTCTACCACAGCACACTTTCTCTAAAACTGACAGACAAATATCACCTCTGATTTCAGCGCTCTAATTGTTAAATTCTCTTCGTTCACCAGAGAGACGATCCTGAAGATCTGACATTAAACTTCTCCTGCTTTGGTAGGATCGGAACAGAGCTGTGAAACACAAAAAAGATCACATAAACACTCTCAGACCGGTATTTCTCGTTATGAAATGAGAATAAAAAATGAAATCTATTCTATTCATTGTGTTTATTTTTCATCTGGAAGATATCTTTTATCTCTGAGTGAATGATGAGTGAATGTGGCTCTGTGATGGACTGAACATAAGCCCCTTCAGTGACTCCAATCAGGATATTAATGAACTTTTAAATCTACTCTAAATTCAACTCTAAAATCCTGCTCCCACTGAAGAGCTCTCCTCCTCAGCAACTTCTATTAAAGCGACAGAACCAGGTTTCCCGGGTTTTTTCTTAAAGAGTCAGAACCCTACATATGTTTTAACCGATAACTAGGTTAATCGATTACATTTTCAAAAACAAAACAAAAACCCGATTACTAAAATATTCGACAGCTAAAGTCCTGATATGAATATATAAGTACATTAAAAATGCCACAAAACAAAAGCCAGCTAACTAAATTCAACAATTTAACCACTTAAATTTTAGCAGTTATTTCACAGAAATATCACCATTTGTTAGCATAAATGCAAGATTTTTATTTTGTGATTAACATTACATTAGCTTTATACTACCCTGATGTCGTCATAATCAGTGGACTTATTTTTGCGATCGGTATGACTGAGGCTGGGGTCATCCAAACTGATAGCGCCACCTGTTGTCCGCAAACTGTTGCACACGGTGCATCCCTCTACTTCTGAGTTTACTTCGTGTGCCTTCAAACGTTTTATTAAGTTTGACGTAAAAAAATATAATGGAAAACCAGAGAAAAATAAAGTAGTGTTCATCAATTCTTAAAAGTGCACATCAGAAATCGAATAAATAATTAAAAAACAATGAAAACAGAAAAAAATAAATGAAAAATAATAACCCTACCTTGTGTCGAAGTGTCACAAGTGGAGGTGGTAGCGGAGGAGAGCTGATGGCCATAAAAATACGCTTTCCCCCAAAAAAGTAACACGAAAATATACACGAATTTAGTGCACCAACACGAAACCAAAAGCGTGCACGAGTGTAGAGATCTTTCGAGAAGACGCCATGGGGCTTCAGGCGACCAATAGGAGAGCAGGATACTATGCATGAACATGCAGCACCTGCGCTGCAACTGACCAATAGGAGAGCAGAACATTTGGTGGCTTGTTGAACACTGTTGATTGCAGTCACGTGATTCCCAGTGTTGTCTTCAGGCACGCTTTTTTCGTTTCTGTGTTTTTTTTCCGTCGTATTATGAAACAAAATATTATTCGTGAGTGTGAAGGGCATCCACTGCGTAAAACATATGCTGAATAAGTTGGCGGGTCTTTACACTAAGACAAAAAGTAAATGAATGAATGAAGTGATTCCTTTGTTGGGGTTTGACACTTTACCAGGAATTTCCTTTTATGTTATTCACTCTAGAATTGTGTTTTCCTACCGTAGTACAGATAATAAAATGCATGACTTTTATTCTGTGTTGTATTTAGGAATTGGAATTTAGTCTTAAAACAAAAGTTCACACAAACACTACTCATGAACATGCAAAAGCAACAATTCTAATCGATTGTTATTAACTGGACCAACAGGATTTTCCTTATGACTCACTCTTATGTAATAATCATTTTAACCAGGGTGTAACATCATTCCAACAATCCGTTTCCCTTTCTGTGAAGACTGAACACCGAGGCCAGATAGTGGCAGTGCAAAAAGTGTTGGGGAAAACTTTGCGGCAGCTAATAAAAAAACTAACATTTGGCTGTCACTTCATTTCAAACATGATGAGATTATTAATGTTTGTAAAATACAATGACCAATTATTAAAATACGTCACAGAGTATCTGAAGATGGACCTAAGTACACAGTAATCCAGATCTTTACTGAGAGTTAACACACATTATAGAATAGTTGATAGGCTGGAACGAGGGAGCCAGGAGCACTGTTGAGGAGACAACTTCCAGTAGCTGCATCAGAGCCAAGACGAAGAAGAGGAGTGCTGGAATCGAGTCTCAGGTTCAATAGGGCCAGGATAAAACTAAGGTGGCATCCAGGTGACAACACAATTTCTACATCCGAAATTTTAAAGCTCTACAATGGATGATGGCTAGCTTAATTTCACACCCCAAAACACAATGTTGGAGGAGACTTCCGAACATTCTGGACATCAGGTACAATGGTTTGAATCCAGATGTCTGTGACTAGAAGAAAATTACTGCAGAGTTGATGATAAGAGCCAATCTGGGCCGAAGAGAAAAAGAGAGAAAGGGAAAATGCTAGCAAATTGCTAATCGTACCAGTAATATTGTAGAAACAAGCTAAGGAGTTGGTCGTCATGCAAATTACATGCTAATCATTCTTGTTACATTTTAACACCTTTCTAATCATTGAAGCGAGCTAGATTCAATCAATCAAATAAGCTTTTTTTTCTTTCCTGAGTATTTAAAGAAGCTCGGTTTTTAATTGACAAGCAATTTTGTTATTAATCGGTAAGTGTATGAGTGTATATAAAGATTTTTTTATTAATGCAATACATATTACATTTTTCCTCTCAATAGTGGATTATGGAGGTATAAATGTTAAGCAAATCCTGTGAACAGCTAATCAACAAAATCATAGTTTCAGCAATGCGGTTTTTAAATTAACGTAGTGAACAAAAACCTGTCCAATTCTCCATCCATCCATCCATCTTCTCCCACTTATCCGGGGCCGGGTCGCGGGGGCAGCAGTCTAAGCAGGGATGCCCAGACTTCTCTCTCCACAGACACTTCTTCCAACTCCCCGGGAGGGATCCCGAGGCGTTCCCAGGCCAGCTGGGAGACATAGTCCCTCCAGCGCGTCCTGGGTCTTCCCCGGGGCCTCCTCCCAGTGGGACATGCCCGGAACACCTCCCCTGGGAGGCGTCCAGGAGGCATCCGGAACAGATGCCCAAGCCACCTCAGCTGACTCCTCTCGATGTGGAGGAGCAGAGGCTCTACTCCGAGCTCCCCCCGGGTGACGGAGCTTCTCACCCTATCTCTAAGGGAGCGCCCAGCCACCCGGCGGAGGAAGCTCATTTCGGCCGCTTGTATCCGGGATCTTGTCCTTTCGGTCATGACCTAGAGCTCATGACCATAGGTGAGAGTAGGGACGTAGATCGACCGGTAAATCGAGAGCTTCGCCTTTCGGCTCAGCTCCCTTTTCACCACAACAGACCGATACAGCGACCGCATCACTGCAGATGCTGCACCGATCCGCCTGTCGATCTCGCGCTCCATCCTCCCCTCAATCGTGAACAGGACCCCGAGATACTTGAACTCCTCCACCTGAGGCAGGAGCACTCCACTGACCAGGAGAGGGCAGGCCACCTTTTTTCGGTCGAGAACCATGGCCTCAGACTTGGAGGTGCTGATCCTCATCCCAGCCGCTTCACACTCGGCTGCAAACCGCCCCAACGCACGCTGCAGGTCCAGGCCCGAAGAAGCCAACAGGACAACATCATCCACAAACAGCAGCGATGAAATCCTGAGGTCCCCGAACCGGACCCCCTCCGGCCCCCGGCTGCGCCTTGAGATTCTGTCCATAAAAACTATGAACAGAACTGGTGATAAAGGGCAGCCCTGCCGGAGGCCAACGCGCACTGGGAACAGGTCTGACTTTGTGCCGGCAATGCGGACCAAGCTCCTGCTCTGGTTGTACAGGGACCGGACAGCCCTTAGCAGAGTGCCCCGGACCCCATACTCCCAGAGCACCTCCCACAGGACCCCACGAGGGACACGGTCGAACGCCTTCTCCAAATCCACAAAGCACATGTGGACCGGTTGGGCGAACTCCCATGACCCCTCGAGGACCCTGCAGAGGGTATAGAGCTGGTCCAGTGTTCCACGACCAGGTCGAAACCCGCATTGTTCCTCCTGCATCCGAGGTTCGACTAGCGGCCGAACTCTCCTCTCCAGTACCCTGGCATAGACTTTCCCCGGGAGGCTGATGAGTGTGATCCCCCGGTAGTTGGAACACATCCTCCGGTCCCCCTTCTTGAAAAGAGGGACCACCACTCCGGTCTGCCATTCCAGAGGTACTGTCCCTGACCGCCACGCGATGCTGCAGAGACGTGTCAGTCAGGACAGTCCCACAGCATCTAGGCACCTGAGGTACTCAGGGCGGATCTCATCCACCCCCGGTGCCTTGCCACTGAGGAGCTTACCAACCACCTCAGTAACTTCGGCTTGGGTGATAGACGAATCCACCTCAACTACCCCAGCCTCTGCCTCCTCGATAGAGGACGTGACAGTGGGATTGAGAAGACCCTCAAAGTATTCCTTCCAACGCCCGACCACATCCCTGGTCGAGGTCAACAGCTCTCCACCTCCACTGTAAACAGTGTTGGTGGGGCACTGCTTTCCCCTCCTGAGGCGCCGGACAGTTTGCCAGAATTTCTTTGAGGACGACCGATAGTCTTCCTCCATGGCCTCCCCGAACTCCTCCCAGGTCCGAGTTTTTGCCTCTAACACAGCATTGGCTGCTGCACGCTTGGCCTGCCGGTACCGGTCGGCTGTGTCCGAAGTCCCACAAGCCAACCATGCCTGATAGGACTCCTTTTTCAGCTTGACGGCATCCCTTACTTCCGGTGTCCACCACCGGGTTCTGGGATTGCCGCCACGACAGAAGTCCAATAACAGAACACCACTCGGGTTCAGGTCGGGGAGGCCATTCCTCCCAATCACGCCCCTCCAGGTGACGCTGTCATCCCCCACGTGCGCATTGAAGTCCCCCAGGAGAACGATGGGGTCCCCGGTTGGAGCACTTTCCAGCACCCCTCCCAGGGACTCCAAGAAGGCCGGGTACTCTGCACTTCTGTTCGGCCCATAGACCGTAACAACAGTGAGAGACCTGCCCCCAACCCGAAGGCGGAGGGAAGCGACCCTCTCGCTTACTGGGGAGAACTCCAACACATGGCGGCTGAGCTGGGGGGCGCCAGAGTAGTGAAGAGACCAGCCCCTCTCGAGGAGCTGGGTTCCAGAGCCCAGGCTGTGCGTGGAGGTGAGCCCGATAATCTCTAGACGGTAGCGCTCCACCTCCCGCACAAGCTCAGGCTCCTTTCCCCCTAGCGAGGTTACATTCCATGTCCCCAGAGCTAGCTTCTGTGTCCATGGATTGGGCCGCCGAGGTCCCCACCTTCGGCTGCCGCCCAGATCACAAAGCACCGGCCCCTTACGGTCCCTCCTGCGGGTGGTGGGCCTACTGGAGGGCGATCCCACGTGGCCTTTTCGGGCTAGGCCCGGCCGGGTCCCATGGGAAAAGACCCGGCCACCAGACGCTCGCCTGCGAGCCCCAACCCCAGGCCTGGCTCCAGGCTGGGGCCCCGGTGACGCCAATCCGGGCGACGTCGCGGAATCTGTTCTTGTCATCATTCAGGGCTTCTGAACCGCTCTTAGTCTGACCCGTCACCTTGGACCTGTTTGACTTGGGAGACCCTACCAGGGGCAGCAAGCCCCCGACAACATAGCTCCTAGGATCCTTCGAGCACGTTAACCCCTCCACCACGTTAAGGTGGTGGTTCTAGGAGGGGCTGTCCAATTCTGTTTACTTTTATAGATTATGGAGTTGTGGTTATAACCCTTTGCAAAAACCGGGAAGCTCTAGGGATGAGTGGTTGAACGAATCTTTATAGTGAGTCATGAGGAACTACTCTTCCTAGTGAACGATTCCTTCTCACAATCTCCTTTAATCCCACGATTGCTTCTCAATGGAGCCGGAGCAGGATATAGAAAATAACAGTTAGTTCATTCTTCAACTCGTTCTTATCGTTCACAATTGTTTTCGATGGCTACAGTACCTGGATGTCACAGAAGTTGAGTTAATTTAAATCGTTAGTTAACATGTGTTTGTATTTCTCGTGTTTTGCCAAACTTAATACTAAAGCTCATTTTTCACTGGACACGTCGAGCACATTATGGATTTCATTGAAACTAATGACCTAATATTGATGTTTCCGGTGTATCAAAAGAGGTTTTTCTGGTGAATATTGATAATCAAAAGATGCTAATTTAATGTTACTTATTATTGTATTTCGCTCGGTTTTGGAGTCTTTTATCATAACATTTTGCAAGTAAAACTTGTTAGGAAATTAAGGAAATCCTTTTTAATGGTTGAACGAAAAGAACAAATCATGCAAAGAGTAGTTCTGTTGAGTGAAGAGCGTCAAAAGATCCGAGCCAAGAAACTTCCCATCACTAGGAAGCATGTGAGTTGTGACTCGTGAGAATTCGCAAACCATTTTTGTCAGCTTTACAGATTGTGGAGCCACAAACCTGCTAGTAATGTGCTAAGTCATGATAAGAGCATGGCAGTGACTTGCTAAGTGTAACAATAATATGGTAGAAATGTGCTAACAACTTGGTAATTATGTTAGTTACATGCTAACAACTTGCTAATCTATTCAGTTACATGCTAACAACTTGCTAAGTCATGTTAGTTACATGCTAACAACTTGCTAATCATGTCAGTTACATGCTAACAACTTGCTAATCATGGTAGTTACATGCTAACAACATGCTAATCATGTTAGTTACATGCTAACAACTTGCAAATCATGTTAGTTACATTCTAACAACTTGCTAATCATGTTAGTTACACGCTAACAACTTGCTAATCATGTTAGTAATGGGCTAACAACTTGATAATCGTACAATTAGTTTCTGCCTAAGTTCAATTGTCAATTGCATGGTGAAGAGCACTTAAACCCTCCACATGAAGCACAACCTGAGGGGGAAGAGTGGGCACTTAAAAAACTAATGTCAGGGTTGTGTTTGGGTTTTTATTCTTGTCAAGTCTTCTTGTTTTTTTTTACCATTACATAGTTTAGCTTCTGTTTATTTCTTTGCAGTTTGTAAATGCACTCTTGTCTTGATTGATTTCCACCTGTGTCTAATTGTCCCCGGTTCAGTTGCGTTAAGTCACCTGTGTCTGTTCTTGTTTATTTTAATTGTCTCTTTTATAAGACCCCTTCTTCTTATGTTCAGTGTTGCTTCATTGTAAATGTCACACCTTTCGTCCTGTAGAATGTGGTTAGTCCTGTTGTAGTCTTTGTTCCGTTTTAGTCTGTTATCTTATACTTATTTGCTTACTTTAGTTATTGGAGGTTTTCCCCCTCGTGGGCAATTTTAAGCTGTTATTTTCTGTTTTAATTATAAAGAGACTGACTGATCCTCTGGCTGTTGAGTGTTTGGGTTCTGCTACTACCCTTCTCTTATGAGGGATGTGGCAACTAACTTCTAAAGACAGAAAAATTACAGCCGGCATTCTTGAAAAGACCTGCTCCAATAGTGACCAAAGTCAATATCTGTACCTGTAAAAGCAGCCGTTAACTGTACTGCCTGCACTAAATAAAGGGAGTGCGTGAACGAGAACCGAAATGATTAATCTTCATGGTTGCTAGGTTGTTGTTAGGTGGTTGCTAGACAATTGTCAGGATATTGCTAGGAGGTGGATGCTAGAGAACTATCCACTAACATGATTACCAAGTCACTACTTATCATGAATCAACCCAGTCTCAGGCAGTTCGTGATAGAGTCACAAAACTGAATCTATTGATTCGACATGTTCACAGCACGATTAGCACGTGATTCGCATGTTACTAGCCATTCACTAGCTTGAAATAGAATATCAGTGAGTTAGCTTTCTCAAGCCAACCTAAATGTATATAAACGATAAATGCTCAATAGCCACTCACCTCTGGTTGATTCTTGATGATGGAGAAGATCGGCGCATCCTGAGCTACATGCAGCTGCTAGAAAAATATCTGCTTTGTGATTCAACTGTTCTATGATCATCTACTCTTCCCTGTTGAAGACCATGACCTAATATCTGAATTTTGCAATTCTGACAATATAGAATATGGAACTTGTTTGGATATGTTCAGTCTAGAATTCTGTCTTAAATTTCCGATGTTCAATATTCAAGTTACCAAATTTATTGTTACCTTTTAACGGCATATAACATTCAGTTTCAGTAAGTTACAAATGTCTATAATCATAATCAACACAAATCAAATTCATATTTTGGCATATGTTTAGCTCCAGACAGGTGTGGGATGTATGAAAAATACAGTTCAGGTACATATCAATCAGCAGGAGTCAGACTCAAGCATGGAATGTTGCAACTCGCCTTGGGCTCGTAACATTCACTCAATCTCCCAGATGACCTTGACGCCTGTCCATGAGATGTGACTGTTTCTGTGTGATTCTCCTCTCCACACGTCAGTGCCGGACTCACTCTTTCCGCACGTCTGGAATCTTGGAATCCTCACTCTGAGACAGCACCACTGTGGGAAATGTTTCAGACTGTTTGCCTTTTCCTACTGGAAGTACATGCCTGGGTGCGTGCATACAGCAGATAAACCTATCCAGCAGATACGCAATGTAGGTGTGAAACAGATATTTCTTGATCTGGCTATATGTGTGCTTGTGGTGAATGATGTCTCAGTGTATGCTCTGGAATCAGATGGCATCCACCCATCATCTGTGAGGTGACAATGGTTTCTTAAGAGCTCTTGGAGATTTCAAGTGTTATCTTAGATCTGTTTCGACATGCACATATGTTGTACTCACACAGGTTCTTCAAGCACTTCCTCCACTTTGGTTGCCACTCAACACTCTGGCAAAGTTTTTTCTATCAAATACACATTTAAACAAACATATCTCTCTGCCTTCCGTGACATCCTGCACAGTCTCGGCTGCCTGTAATTTACATCCATCAATCTGCAATCACACCATGCTGTCGGATTCAACATGGATCTGATATATCTACTATCTTTCAACATCAGAGATTAGGATCAAACTTTGTGAAGCTGCCAATTCCTGCGCCGACAGTTCAATTGCATTCCTTTAGTGGTTTTTCATGTATCAGTGGATATAACGGCATTTCTTTCATGCATGTAACGGCTGTTTAAATATTTTAAACTGCATTTGCTGTTGGTTATGTTTATGCGACCATAAAAATTGTTCCCTGTTGGTTGTTTTTGCAATCATAAAATACAGTATTTGAAATGCTCCTTGTTGGTTATGTTCTCACACCCCCCAAAAAATAACATTACTGTATTGTTCATTGTTGGTTGTTTTTGCAGCCATAAAATAACCTTTCAGAAATGTACCTGTTGGATATGTTTTTGCAACCATAACATTTTTTTTCACAAACGTTCCCTGTTGATTGTTTTTGCAACCATAAAATAACATTTCACAACCGATTCCTGTTGGTTATATTTTTGCAATAAAAAGTTTCAGAAATGTTCTTTGTTGGTTGTTTTTGCAACCTAAAAATATTGTTGATGAGTCCTAGTGTGTCAATCAAAGGCAGTCACAGAGCACCGAGATGTAAAAATATCACAAAATATGAAAATGGAACGAAACCTAAACAGGGAAGGAAGGGCATAGGACATCGGAGTAAGTGAGTAAAATACATTTTAGGCATGGAGTATCCCTTTAAACAATGAACTGAAAATTGGTTAAATCATGAGTCGTAGATTGTACACAGGTGCTTAACAAAATGGGCTGAAGAGTAAACCAGTTAAGACACAGGGGAAATACTCACAGTGTACATATTCAGCAGAACAACTATATATATATATATGAATATATATATACAAACAGATAGGAACAACTCTAACTACGAACTTGAATGATGAAACAGAAAACCCAAACCAAATGCATCTGAAAAAAACGTGGACAAAAAAATTTAAAGAAAGAAGAGAGTTTGTTTAGACTTCATTCAGGATTTATTCAAGAATATTAATAAATTAAGTTTTAATTAGTTTGCTTCTCAATAAAATTCTCAGCATGCCATGGCTTTGGAATCTGCTGCAACTTCAAAGAATATAGATGTGCAAGGGCCAGCACCCTAAAGGCCTGGGGGGATAGCTGCTTTACACCACATCTGAATGGCGAAACCCACTCTCATTCGTTTCTATTCAAATGCATATAACCGTCCCTGACTCGTGATGCAAGCCCATTAGATCAGCTGAATCTGCTATTCCTCAGAGCTTGAAGGGGTGATGCTGCATCACCTGAGGGAACTCGAGCAACCAGCCTGGACAGCTCAAAGACTAATCTAAGTGATACTTCAGAATTAAGCACACTTTCTCTTTTGAACATGTTTGGGTTTCATATGTGTGCAAAAGTGCGGGTGGTTTTCAGGAGGAGAGCAAGACAGCTGCCTTTAAATGCCTCAGGGGGTAATAAAGGAGGAAGGAGAGGCAGATATTTGGTCTGTTTTATAGGGGCAGGAGGTATAGAGGGCTGGTTTTATTAGGGTCACACAGTAACCGAGTACAGCTGGAGGCATCAGATCAAACATTTCCACATTCCACCAATCACCCCATTCCTGAGGGAAGTTTACACAATAGCGATTTGGGATAAAAATGAGATGTTTAGATGTAATTTTGGTCTGAATTCATATGCTACTGGAGTGAAATGAATCTGCCACCACTCATGCTATGATGTTTGCCTGATTTAAACAATGCCTAAATGTATTTAAATTGCAATTTGCTTCAAAGCAGCTTCACAAACACAAGGTTTAAAACAACTTAACATAAAATCGAAGCTCATATTAAATAGTTTCATCGGGAGAGTAGATTTCCACAGATTTAGTTCATTTCACTAGAGTTACTTTTGAAATCAGGAATTATATCTGCCCTTGTTAAGCCTAGTAAGATGAATGAGAGACGAATAAGAAGAATGTAAGATGTTATATAACCCTAATTGGTAGGCTATATAGAGTACTCAATTCACTCATTTTCATGGTTTTTGTTGTCTGAGAAAAACAACAAAAGCACTCAAAAACATGCACATATGAGAACATAAACTCCCTCAGTATTAATCTTTTTTGTCCATTGTTCATGTTGGGGGGGTTGGGGAGTGATTTTTGTTTTTGTGTTATTGTTTTGAGGTGTGGCTATTCGTATTAAGGATGATTAGGTCTAACCTGGTTTCGCTGCTTTGAAATTGTGGATCTGTTGTCAAATCATGTCAGCAGCAGTCTCTGTTCTTCTGCTTGGTTGTCCAGTAGTCTTTTGTTTAGTTACACAATTTTTGGACTTCTGAAAAACTTTCCTGAAAAGGCAAGCCATCCTGAGCCTCTTTTCTAGAGAACAACCACCAGCAACACTCACAGACCCCCAGATAAGGACTTTGGCCATACCTGCCTCCATCCTTGAGGTTCTTTGCCTCGGAAGAGTTTTTTTATTATCTTTTTTGAGTTGAGTTGATTTGGTGTCCACTCTTTGTGTGTGTAGTTTTGAGGTTTGGAATTATCCCATCTTTGGAAACGACTTTGATTTCTTTCTTGTAAAGGAAGTTTCATATATATTTCTTGCCTGAGACTCTTGCATTTGGGTTTGTTTTACTGTACTCCTGCGTGGTTCTGGTCCCACAGAACAGTGGCGGATCTTCTCTTGAATCCAACTCATAAAGAGCAAGGAGCTGGTTGACTTTGTGTACAACACGATGACGCCAAGAAGTCAGACAATACGAGAGCTCCTAGAAAATTGGGTTCAAAGCGGTATCTGGTTTCAGTTACTATGCTGCCCGTAGCTGACCCCAGGGACAGTTCCAGTTGTTTGAACACTTATAGACTTGTTTTTTTTATGTGTAATGCTTTTCATTTTTATAGTGTCCCTCTACCTCTCTATGTGTTTTGATGTCCCATCCATCCATTTTCTTGTCGACTTTTCTCTCTTTCGGGGTCACCACAGCGGAATGAATCGCCAACTCTTCTGGCATATGTTTTATGCGGCGGATGCCCTTCCAGCCGCAACCCATTGCTGGGAAACATCCACACACACTCAAACACTATGGACAATCATTTTTTACCCAATTAACTTATTCCGCATGTCTTTGGACTTGTGGGGGAAACCGGAGCACCCGAGTAAACCCATGCGATCACGGGGAGAACATGCAAACTCCACACAGAAATGCCAGCCGACCCAGCTGAGGCTCGAACCAGCAACCTTCTTGCTGTGTGACGACCGTGCTACCCACTTTGATGTCTGTTCTGTTTATATTCCTATGCAAAGCATTTGAATTGAGTATGTATATGAAAATGTGTTTTAGAAATAAAATCATCTTGTCTTGCTATACTTAAACAAACCTTTTTTCCCTTTTTAAATTGAGTTATTGCGGCTTATATTTATCAGGACATGACGAAAGGACTCTTAAGTAGGTGAAAAAAAGGACCTTCTTGACAAGTCTATTTGCACAGGTGCCAAATAATGAGCCACAGAAATAGTCTTGATTATAAAAAGAATCAAGGAACACTCCACCGGGGATACAAACAGATATTTGATGAATGTAGAATAGGAGAGAGGCAGAGAGGGAGAGAGAAAAGAAGGAGAGAGACAGAAAAGAGAGAGAAAGAGAAGAGAGGGGAGAAGAGACAGAAAACAAAGAGAGAAGAGAGGAAGACAGAGGAAAGAAAGGGAGAGAGAGGCCGACTCAGGCTTCTCTCCATAACTGCATAAAGAGTAGAAGCTAGTATTCAACACACTAAATGCAAGACAATACAGAAACATAGCATAAACAGAGGTTTGCACGAGCGTTGGGATAGCTTCTCTGTTTAGTGTTTAAAGTTGATGCAGTGACAAAACTCGCCCTTGGATGGCGCTCATGTGTAATGATGTGTCGTTCGTGAAAAGAATGAATCCGCCTCGTTATTAATCACTGTATTCGTCGAGTGAAGAGTTTTGTTTGGTGCGGTCGTATTACTCTGTTGATAATCAGAAGACACCGGTTCATTTTAACAGTTTTAACATCGTAACAGTTTGCAAGTAGATCAGATTTTCCCCATATGAAAAATATCAATTATTAGCTCAAATGATTCTTGAAATGAACAAAAGCCGAAATAACGAAGATATCCATCTTCTTGTCAGCTTTGTCCCTTTCGGGGTCACCACAGCGGAATGAATCGCCAACTCTTCTGGCATATGTTTTATGCGACGTTCGTTGAGTTGGCTTTTCCCATTGGTGGGAAAAATCCACACACACTCATTAACACTCAAACACTATGGACAATCATTCTTACCCAATTCACTTATAGCGCATGTGTTTAGACTTGTGTGGAAACCAGAGCACCCGGAATAAACCCACGCGATCACGGGGAGAACATGCAAACTCCACACAGAAATGCCAACTGACCCAGCTGAGGCTCGAACCAGCGACCTTCTTGCTGTGATACGACCGTGCTACCCACTGCACCACATCCAGAACAAAGATACCAAAGAACCAAACTAAACGAAACATCCCATCACTGCTAAGGGGATAACAGCCACTCGCCGGTCGTTTTATAATCTTTGGGGACTTTGTGGAACAACTTGAAAATTAAACATGAAATTAGACTTGAAAAGAACCAAAATGCTGCGGCACGAACGCGTAGCTCAACAATACAATAATTCATATTGCTCATAAAGTTGAAATCTTTGAACTAAGTCAGACATTCGCGTCTGTGCCAACCATTCAGAAGCTTTCTCGCTGGCAACAGGATTCCGTGTGCTTACTGGGATGAGTTGCAAACATGATCATGCAGGTGAATTTTATGCTTATGTTTATATCATTGCAAAAGAACATGAGATAGAGGAATCAAAAAGAATAGTGATGAGAAAGATGGAAAAATCACCGGAGACCTAGCAGGTTTTTGGAGAACTGTTGTAAATGTCTGTCTATCTGCATAATATTTTAGTTCTTTATTGTTTATTTATCTTTTTTATGAGCTGGTTGCACTGAAAGGTGAGATGCTCTGGAGTCTCATAGTAGATATTCATGTTACATTGTACATATGTACAGTGACAATAAAAACATTGTATTATATTCTAAACACTTAAATTAGACGTGAAGTCACGCTGCAAGAAAAGAGCAAAAGACAACAAAGATTTTTAATTGAAGCAATGAACGATAGAATCAACTCGTGCTCTTCTGGAAAGCTTTATTGTCCATGTACAGAAAGACGTTACTGTGGCTGGAATTGATTACACAAAAAAGCATTTAGGAAAATGTTGAAGTCATAAAAAAATATATTTTTTTCACAATAATAAAAGCTGAGCACATAATTGAGATTTAAAATAACATTCGCTCTGGCTGCCAACTGATAGAACAAAATTAAGATTTTTCCATTTTAGATGCCCTCGTCTACATAAAAAAATGTGTCTATGAAAGTTGCTGTTGTTGTGAACAATTTAACTCTGTTGTAAACATTTTCTATGTCTGCTATTAAATTGTGAAAATGGCACCAACATTTATCAGTTAAGGAAATAATTTTAATATACCAGTTGTTTTGTTAAACTAAGGCTTTCAAATCTATAGAAACCCAGTAAAGAGACTGTTAAAGAACTAATCAGAGTCCTGTCCAGGTAAAACAGGAGCTAGTGTTTCTAGAAGCTCAAAAGAGCAATCGTAATGCCTCTTTACTGTATTTATCCAGAGTAAAAAGCACGAGCAAAAGGCATTGAACGTCAACGTGATTAATGAGAAACAACACCGATCTGGACGCACCAGGTTCCATATTTTTCATCTTTACTCTCTGACATAAACTCTTGTGCACACCACATCGTCTGCAGTCATGGTCTGTAAAGAAAGAAACATGAATTTGATTATTAAAATAGATAATGTGTATTTGGGATTGAGCTCACGTAGCGTAGACCTTGCTAAATGCTGTGCTCTGAGAAGATAAATGGTAATGTTACGTAAACATTTGTATCTTTAGTCACTCTTCCATTGACCATGAAATTGCGCTAGGTGGATTTGAGATAATACATTTGTCTAATGAAACTGTGGAAATTTCAAAAAAACAAAACAAAAAAAAACGCATTTATCCCAAAAGGATTTTTCTCTTTGAGGTGGTGGTTTATGTGGCGAATGGCAAGGGAAACACTCATTTCTGATTAAACGAGTCACATGATCAGCTGCGCCTCGTCCTCATTGGGCAAAGAGATGTACTTCCTCACGGGTGCCATAAAAGGTCCCAGAGCATCGCAGAGCTCATCAAAAGCCGAGCGTTTCATGTCGGATCCCTAATTCCTCTGTTAAATCACCAACCACCACTTTTCAAAATGGTTTCATCTGTAGCCGCTCCCACGTATAAGGGGCTTGCTGCTCCAAGGCCTGAGTGAGATACTGTGATGATCAGAAATAGTCAGTAGATACTCAGCAGGATACTGAGTAATGTCTTGTATGTATGATGACGAACGCTAAAGCTGTGGCTGAATAAATCGGAATAAAGCTCCTGTAAATCAGACTAATGTTCACATCTGCCACCATTTTGTTTTAGGTTATGTGAGTTGGTTAGTGTTTAATCGCATAATTATGATTTAAAGCAAACAGTGCAATTGCAAAATGCTGTTTTTTCAGACATTTCTCAAAATTTCATTCATTTTTTAGCAAATTTGTAAAGGAGCTAATTCTCTTATTTCTGGAAAAGCTTTGAAATGCTTATGTAAAGAGAAATACAATTATGCAAAAATAAAAAAATGTAATACATTTACTTATTTTTGTTAGTACTCTCAAAAATGTATCCATCCATCCATTTTTTTTTCTTGTCTGCTTTTTTTCTTTGAATTTCATTCCATTTTGAGCAATTTTGTAAAGGAACGCAGCTATTTCTCTTATTTCTGGAAAAGCTTTGAAATGCTGATGTAAAGAGCTGACTACACTGGAACCTTAGAGCACCTACTTAGTTCTGAAACGTTCCTACTTTCTTCTGCTCCACACCAGGACCTGGTTCTTCTTAAACTTGAAACACCTCTTTGTGCTTTAAGAATTTACATAGCACCTGCGTGAATGCAGAATGTGGAAAATGCTCTTTTTGGGAGCGAACAGGAGCTTTTACCTCCGCAGTAAGGAACTGCACCTCTAGACTTATCCAAATCATCAAGGCGTTGGCTACACTCAAGAAGAAGAAATAAACAGTGCTGCATAGCACAAAATCTAATTCTTTGTGTCGTAATCATAAAGGATATTCTCTCTGTTTATTAATTAATGTGTCTTTAGTCTAAACCTTCAAGCACAACAAAAGATTTATAGTATATTTGCTTAAATATTGAGCAGGTTTTTGATCATATATTTAGATTGTCTCACTGTAAAAGACTGCTAGCAGGGAAGCTAACAATTTGAATGTAAAACGCCATAGACTTATGCTATAAATATTAGCATACCACTAACATGTGATAAAGGTGCTTGTTTGTGACATAATACTCTTTTACAGCAACTGAGAATAATATAGAAATAGGATTCATGTTGATTGGGAGCATTTAAATGTTAACAAACTGTGAAAGTTGTAGTGTGATTTAGTAAATTAATTAAAATGTATCAACAAATATATGTTTGCTTTTATTTATTATGAATTCTTAAATTGCAAGTAATAAAAATTTATTAAAAACCAAATATTCGAGTTTGGTGACAGACTCTGATATTGAACTGCTAGACTCAAATTAATTCTGGCTCTTCTGATTTAAGAAGCTATGTATAACTGACCAAAAATGTTTGCTGAAAATGTTTACAGGTTAACTATTTTGTAAATTTTGAATGATATTTTTTTTGTAATGTTGATTGAGACTTTTTAACATGTGATTTTTATCATATGTCCCTTCAGTTGAACTTTTCATTAACAAAGAGACACAGAAGGCAAGGTGACTCCTACCAGAATGAGCTCTCCATCATTGGTCATTTCCCTGCTCCATGAGGTTTTGGGACCATCCCCCTTCAGTAAAGTTTGTTCACAGCTAATCTTGTTGTCTGTTTCCCAGCGCGGAAAGCTCTAATAAAACGGAGACAGAAAATGATGATAAACCTCTGGATGACAATACCAAGTCCCAAGCAGATGCATGATGATGATACTGAGTTAGTGACTGTACCCTTCGGTTAACAGAAGTTTTCCATTGACGTTATCTCTTTGGATATTTTTAGCAAAAGGGAAATAGAGACACACAATGTTAGATGAATGAAGGCCTTTAAGAGCATCTTCGTACCATGCAGGGTCGTCCATCCACAGTGGCCTCATCAAACTCTTTTCCCACTGTGAAAGTGACATGAGTGGTCCTCACTGAGGTAGACGTCTTGATGGACAACGTCTCTCCATTCTGTGTGATCTCCACGGATGGTTTTGATGCTGCCGCAACTGCAATCTTACGGAGCATCACATTCACACCTGGAAGACAAAAACAAATCTACATCAACTATGTTCAATCTGAAATACTTTTGTGAAACCTGATATTTTGTGACATTCGTTTTAAAAGAATGGTTACAGGTATTTTTTTTATGTTTAATAAGCATTATTCATCTGACAAACTGAGACACACTGTAAAATGTGTAAGAAGACCTATACTACAATTTTTTAATACATTTACTTACGTTTTGTTAGTACTCTCAAATATCCAACCATCCATTTTTTTTCTTGTCGGGTTTTTCCCTTTCGGGGTCACCACAGCGGAATAAACCACCAACTTTTATGGCATATGTTTTACGCGACGGATGCCCTTCCAGCCGTAACCCATTACTGGGAAACATCCACACACACTCATTCACATGCAAACACTATGGACAATCGTTTTTTCCCAATTAACTTATAGCACATGTTTTTGGACTTGTGGGGGAAACCAGAGCACCCGGAGTAAACCCACACGATCACGGGGAGAACATGCAAACTCCACACAGAAATGACAACTGACCCAGCCGAGGCTCGAACCAGCAACCTTCTTGCTGTGAGAGGACCGTGCTACCCACTGCACCACCGTGACACCACTCTCAAATATTTAATCAAACATTTTAGCAATACTTAAGAGTAAAATCAAGTAAATGATCACATTTGTCAAAGAATACTATAAAAAAATACTATTAAAAAATAAAGAATTCTATTTGATTTTACAGTGCAGTGGAGATCATTTCTTGAGAGAAAAAAAAACCCAGGTGCTACTGTAAAAAGTTAGTAGCCTACTCAGTAGTAACAGCTCTCTGATACGCTAGTGCCCACACACCCTGATTCGAACAAACTAGAGCCTCTCCAGAAGGGATCGAGTAGATCGTTTTATTCGCTAGTGAACGGATTCCTCTCTCGAGCAAGATTTTTCCTTTTTTTCCATCTTTTTTAGATGAACGATATAAATTATTAATGAGCGAGAGTCTGAAGAACAAATCGCCAAAATTAACCAAACTTCCCACCAATACGCAAGTTAAATTATCACCTTGCTTTTTGTTCTTACATTTGAATTGTCTTTTGGAAAACATATACTTCTTTTATGTTTGATAAGTGCTTTAATACTGGCTTTATGCTGTCTTCATGCATATTTTGGTAATTTAATGTCCACAATCTAAATAGAATTGTGCTTATAGAAATGAATATTTCCAATACAGTTTAAAAAATAATATCAAGCTGACTTTCAAATCCCAAACAATGTATTAGATAATCTATGAGCAAAACTGGACAAGCTTTTCTTTGCATATTTAATATTTTTAAAGGATTTGAGTTAAAGCAGAAGAGGAATATGGTCAAAGTTTTTTGATACCAGTCTGATAAGCTCACTTTTATCTGCTGACAGCGGAAATGTTCTTGCTTCCTTTTTCCTTTTATCTTCAATTGAACTATGAAGTTACTCTGCGCTTCGTGAAGTTACTCGTGCTAATTTGCAATTGAGTGGGAAGGAGATTTTGCTTGAGCAGGACACTGTCACCTGCAAACACAAACCTTGACTTTTGCATATGATAAAAAAGAAGCAAATATATGTTTTAAACAAGAAATCATGCCCCTCAAAACAGTGGCTGAGTTGCTGTCACACCTAAACACTTCCAATTTTCTTATATTACAGGGGACCGTTGCCCAAACTGCTTAAATTGTGATAGAAATTTTAAACCATTATATTTGGCATTAGTAATAATGAGTAGTGAGTATTCCTATTAGCATTTCATTAATCATATTGAATGTGTGTTTAAATTCTCGCCTGTGAGGGAGGTGATGGGTGGAGTAGGCGGGGTTTCCAGGCAATGGTGGGGCCGTCGTTTGGGAGGGCATAAATTAGCGTGCACGGAGACTTTCGGTCTCTTTCCTGCTTTCTTCCTTCACAACACATGTGCAGATCTTTCAGCTTTAGTAGAGTATGCTTCCAGTGTTTGTTTAAATGAGAAGCGCAAAATAAAGTTGCCGTCGTGCTGCTGTTCTGTACTCCGTACGATTACTCTGTAATCACTGCCTCCGGAGTGATTTCTACAAGAGAGAGAGTTTCTAATTTCCCATACAAAAGCAAGGAAATTTCATGACTGGATTTGTTGCACAGGCGACATCCTATCACCATTCCACCCTGAACTTCACCGAGCTCCTGCGAGTGACCTATTCTTTCACGAAAACTGTCTGTAGCCATGGAAGTGATTGGAACACCTACTTTTGCTAATATAGCTGGTATAAAGCTGACTGTTCTTGAGAGATATTTTAAAAAAAGTAACCCCTGCAATAAAAAAAAAAAAAAAAAAAACTAAACATCTTCATCTTCAATTTGGAATTCCTATAATTATTTTGATTAAATTGGATTGGAACACCTACTTTTGGTAATATAGTGTATACTTGTGATGGAGCAGATGCAACACAGTCCCTTTAGAACTGCTGGGATGCGTTTCCTAGGTCCTGACACCCAAAGTGTAAAATTATGTTTGGAAAATAAAAATGGATGGACTCGCAGTAGCATTTTGTTGCAAAGTGTTTCTTCGGTGCACAAAAGGTTTCCAAAAAAATTACATTACAATGGTTGCACACAAACTAATGCATTTACAGATAAAGTCTTCACCTTCTCTCACGTCGCTTGTGTGTGCTTTGTGCATCAGCTACACTTCACTACAACTCTACCACTCTGTCACTGAGGTTGGAGGTCCTTTTTATAGACCAAGCCCCTCCCCTCATTAGGACTCTACCATTCCCAGGCGAGGACAACTTTTTGACATTCAAAAATGTATTCATTAAAACACAGTTACTTCATACAGTGATACTTCAAGACACAAAATTAATATGTTCCGAGGTGGCATTCGTATGCTGAATTTTTTTGTATGTAGCAAGTTTTACATGTAAAAGGCCTTAACTGTCACACAGAAACAACACAAAATATTGAGAATAACATAGTCAACCAGAGAAAAATTAACAAGGATTCTTTGATCTAATCAAAAATAATAATAAAACAATGAAAACTGAATAAAATAAATTAAAAATAATAACCCTTACCTTTCAAGTGAAGTGATATGTCGAAGTGTCGGAGGAGGAGGAGGTAGGGGAGAAGAACAATGGCAATAAAAGAATACGCTTTGTCAAAAAAGCAACACGAAAATTTTACCGAATTTAGAACATGTTAAATACACTCAATGGAAGAGAAGGAGAGCAGGACACTACGTACTAACACACAGCATCAGGGCTGGAACTCACCAATAGGAGAGCAGGATACTACGTACGAACACACAGCATCAGGGCTGAAACTGACCAATAGGAGAGCAGGATACTACGTACGAACACACAGCATCAGGGCTGGAACTAACCAATAGGAGAGCAGGATACTACGAACACACAGCATCAGGGCTGGAACTAACCAATAAGAGAGCAGGATACTACGTACGAACACACAGCATCAGGGCTGGAACTCACCAATAGGAGAGCAGGATACTATGTACGAACACTCAGCATCAGTGCCAGTAACTGACCAATAGGAGAGCAGGATACTACATACGAATACACAGCATCAAGTCTGGAACTGACCAATAGGAGAGCAGGATACTACGTACGAACACACAGCATCAGGGCTGGAACTCACCAATAGGAGAGCAGGATACTACGTACGAACACACAGCATCAGGGCTGGAACTCACCAATAGGAGAGCAGGATACTATGTACGAACACTCAGCATCAGTGCCAGTAACTGACCAATAGGAGAGCAGGATACTATGTACGAACACACAGCATCAGGGCCAGTAACTGACCAATAGGAGAGCAGGATACTATGTATGAACACACACCATCAGGGCCAGAAACTGACCAATAGGAGAGCAGGATACTACATACGAATACACAGCATCAAGTCTGGAACTGACCAATAGGAGAGCAGGATACTACGTACGAACACACAGCATCAGGGCTGGAACTCACCAATAGGAGAGCAGGATACTACGTACGAACACACAGCATCAGGGCTGAAACTGACCAATAGGAGAGCAGGATACTATGTACGAACACTCAGCATCAGTGCCAGTAACTGACCAATAGGAGAGCAGGATACTACATACGAATACACAGCATCAAGTCTGGAACTGACCAATAGGAGAGCAGGATACTACGTACGAACACACAGCCTCAGGGCTGGAACTGACCAATAGGAGAGCAGGATACTACATACGAACACACAGCATCAGGGCCAGTAACTGACCAATAGGAGAGCAGGACACTACGTACGAACACACAGCATCAGGGCTGTAGCTCACCAATAGGAGAGCAGGATACTATGTACGAACACACAGCATCAGGGCTGAAACTGACCAATAGGAGAGCAGGATACTATGTACGAACACTCAGCATCAGAGCCAGTAACTGACCAATAGGAGAGCAGGATACTACGTACGAACACACACCATCAGGGCCAGAAACTGACCAATAGGAGAGCAGGATACTACATACGAATACACAGCATCAGGTCTGGAACTGACCAATAGGAGAGCAGGATACTACGTACAAATACACAGCCTCTGGGCTGGAACTGACCAATAGGAGAGCAGGATACTATGTACGAACACTCAGCATCAGTGCCAGTAACTGACCAATAGGAGAGCAGGATACTACGTACGAACACACAGCATCAGGGCTGGAACTGACCAATAGGAGAGCAGGATACTATGTACGAACACTCAGCATCAGTGCCAGTAACTGACCAATAGGAGAGCAGGATACTATGTACGAACACACAGCATCAGGGCCAGTAACTGACCAATAGGAGAGCAGGATACTACGTACGAACACACAGCATCAGGGCTGGAACTGACCAATAGGAGAGCAGGATACTATGTATGAACACACAGTATCAGGGCTGAAACTGACCAATAGGAGAGCAGGATACTATGTACGAACACACAGCATCAGGGCTGGAACTGACCAATAGGAGAGCAGGATACTATGTACGAACACTCAGCATCAGTGCCAGTAACTGACCAATAGGAGAGCAGGATACTATATACGAACACACAGCATCAGGGCCAGTAACTGACCAATAGGAGAGCAGGATATTACGTACAAACACACAGCATCAGGTCTGGAACTGACCAATAGGAGAGCAGGATACTATGTACGAACACTCAGCATCAGAGCCAGTAACTGACCAATAGGAGAGCAGGATACTATATACGAACACACAGCATCAGGGCCAGTAACTGACCAATAGGAGAGCAGGATATTACGTACGAACACTCAGCATCAGTGCCAGTAACTGACCAATAGGAGAGCAGGATATTACGTACGAACACACAGCATCAGTGCCAGTAACTGACCAATAGGAGAGCAGGATATTACGTACGAACACACAGCATCAGGTCTGGAACTGATCAAAAGAAGAGCAGGATACTATATACGAACACACAGCATCAGGGCCAGTAACTGACCAATAGGAGAGCAGGATATTACGTACGAACACTCAGCATCAGTGCCAGTAACTGACCAATAGGAGAGCAGGATATTATGTACGAACACACAGCATCAGGGCCAGTAACTGACCAATAGGAGAGCAGGATATTACGTACGAACACACAGCATCAGGTCTGGAACTGATCAAAAGGAGAGCAGGATACTAGGCACGGACAAATTTAAAATGTCAAATATGTATTTCTCGTGTGTGTTTCGTATCTTGTACTTTTTCGTGTATCATGAAGCAAAATATTATTCGCGTGGCCTTTCCCATCTTGAATTTTCCGTAACATGAAGTATTTTTTCTCAAGGTACCACAGTATATAAAAATGTAAAATACAATTTTTTTACATTATACATACATATTTACCTTTTCTTCTAAAGGTAAATTTGTTTTGTTCTATAGGAGCTCAAGGGATGACATGTCAAATTGTACTGCATTTTTTTTAAAACAATTTCTTCTTTTTTACATTATACTGTGTTGCAAATGGGAGGAGCAGAGGAGGAGCTAATTGTTTCTTGAAATTGACTTACTCTGGTATCGGGGGAAGGTTGAATTAGTTGGGGTTAGGGTAAGTTGTTGAAAATGCTTGTTTCTAGCGACTAATTTACAACATAGATAGCATCTTCAATTTGGAATTCCTATAATTATTTTGATTAAATAACAAAAAACACCCAACGTTTCCAGCATGGAGCTTGCTTTCTAATACGATTTCAGAAATCTGATACCTTCACATTTTAAACTGAACAAAAACACCAACTGGATATCATTAGAAAGAATAACTAATCTGACTAACTAAGCTTTCTATAACAGCCTTCACCCTGTGTGACCCCTTCTTTAATAGACTGGGCAAGATTTCAAACTGAGCTAGATGAGAGGGGGAGGTTATTTGACCTGCCACGGGGGATCTGGTAAGCTATTAAGCCCTTCTAACAGGAAGTAGATAGAGCTTAATTTAGTCGTAAAAAGGGTGAAAACGAAGGCAAAATCAGAATCTCTAACATGATGTAAATAATTTGGGAAATGCCAGAAATGACTAGTGAAAGAAGGAAAGGTTTGAGAACAGCCAGCCAGGACTGAGAGTGTCTTGCAACCTCACACAGATTCGCACCTGTCACAGAGAGTAAATATACATGTGAAGCAGACAAGAGCGATGCCAGAATCTAGACACACATAGCCTGCTGCAAGGGTGTCAAACTCAGTCCAGCTCAGGGGCCACATGCAGCACAATTTGACCTTGTGTGAGCGGGACCAGACAAGACATGGTAAGATAGTGCAGTGATCATCAAATGTACTCGAATTGCACCTCTTTCAATATGAGTACAAGTACGGGTGGGCGATATGGTGCTTAAATAATAACAATATTTGAGGGAAGTTTGGTGATTAGGATACAAATCGAGATTTTTGATAACAAAATATTACACAAAAATATTTTAACAATTAAAAAAAAACTTTTGGGATTGGGATGCAACTTAGAATATAGTACTGGAGCATTAAGAAATTCATTGAGAATGATTAAAGAATTAAGAAAAAAAAGGTTTCTCTTTAAATACTCAGGTAAAGATCAAATTGCAAGGAAATTGTATATTTTTCTATCTGCGTAATTAGAATTTTTGTGAAAATAACTCCAATATCGCTATAGTGATGATGAGTATTAATATTTGATAGATATTTTTGTAGTTTAGCAGACATATACTTTGATAACATCACAGTATAGGTACTACAGTACCCAGAATGCTTTGTCCGTCAGCCCGCATGCATTTCACGTTGTTTGGTTCCCGTCCTAGATTTAGCGAATCATACAAATACACGTGTGATGACAAATGAATAGATGAATATAAACGTCCCAATGGCTGAGTCGAACAGCTCTGATAACGCCCTGCTATCTGTAGTCATGTCGTTTATTTTCATTGAATTATGAATTATTCATAATTATTATTATTTTCTCACAAGTGTTCTTCTGTTTTTGTTCTTTTGTATTTAAACCACACCACTGATATCACTCCATTTTATAATTTAACTTCTTAGAGTTGAGGGAGGCATGCACGCGAGCTGCCGTATTAATAATTGTGCCGGTATTATCATGGGCGATATGATATGGCCCACCCCTAAATACAAGTATGCACTTTGATCTGATACCATATCTAATACCGGTACATTTTCACTTTTATTACACTTCTTCGTCTTCTTCTGTTAGTCTACAGCAACAGTGAAGGGACATAAAATCTCTCATTTATATCACAGGTGTGATATAATAATATAAATGCATGCCTAGAGCCTAATCTCTCAAACACACGACTCGTTTTGTGTGTTTTCGTGTATCATTAAATGATAAAGAGAGAGAAGGAGTGCTTTGAAGTCAATGCCAAAGGCCTGGATAAAATCTCGAACGTCTCTCGCTCTATAGCAGGTTATGAACCGCGAGGGGAGAACTTTCTCCACAGGTGAATTAAAAAAAATTATGTTGTTTTTATTACATTTAGAAATTGATAAAACTGTTAATAAGAAGAGTTAGAAAGCTAAAAAGTTAATTCAAGTTTGCATTCATTTCTCCGTCTACTCGCGCTCCAGCTAGCGTCAATGAGAGAAGCTCTCTATCTTTGTTTTCTTCTCTTCATGCCTCAGATAAAACCACGCAGCACAGAAAATGCAATGCAGCGGAGATACATAGGTGCATAAGGGCCTTGGGATGCATGATCGCTGTGGCTGAAAGATCCAAAATACTGTAAAATGTATTATTCATGGATATTTAAACACCGAATTGGCTTCGGAAGCAGTCTCATTTGTTTCCTTTGAACATCATTTAGGTTTTGCACGGTGACCTTTCGACATGGGAATAACAGGGGTCAAATAACTTTGAAACCCAATTTTTCTCATGTGCGCTATTAAAAATAAACTAAACGCCTTTTAAATGAAAAGTTCTGCATACTCTACAGTATTGTATGTTAAGAGTGGCCAAACCGATATAAACTCATAAATTCACTAATGATAACATTTTCCTGTCATCCACTCCTTTAACAAAAAAAGATTGTATGAAAGTAATCTTCAGTTTTACTCCGTTTAAATGAGCAATTTCTCTTCCATGTAGGTGCTGTGTGCAATGAACACCTGATAACGAACTAGATGAGGATATTAATGTTTTCCCTCAAATGCGCGAGGGTACAGGAGTCGAGTAATAAAAATACCTTGTTAAAGTTGATAGACTACTTTGAATCTTTGCTGTGTAACTTTAAGAGGGTGTGCAGTGAAGACGTGCCATTCACGTCCAGGTAACATGTCATCTGGATTCCAAATCCGGACGATACTGGGCCGAAACCGTGTGTCCTTAAAAGATGGCCAGATAAAGTTGGGTCAATCTGAAATTTTAAAGCCTTAATAAGTGACTAATCACATGAGTAAACATTTGTGTGTTTTCATCCATCCATCTTCTTGTCGGCTTTGTTTAAAAGATTGTTCCTACAATGTTTGAGAGGTGCATGTCGAGCTTCGCAGGAGAGTCAGCCCGGGGTTCGCGTCAGCCCGCAGACGACGCAGAGGGCAATTCGTCGAGTTGACGCAGAAATATAAATCAGGTTTAAACCCACGCGATCACAGGGAGAGCATGCAAACTGAGCCAACCAAGACTCGAACCAACGACTTCTTGTTGTAAGTAGACCATGCTACCCACTGCGCCACCGTGACGCCCCTTTCAAATGCCCATGGTCCATCTGGGGTTAGAACCTGCACCCTTTCAGTCCGAAGTCTTAGATACTGCACCACTAAGGCATCCATTTGTGTGTTTTGCATTACTAATGCAAACTATTATAAAGAAGATAAAGTTTTAATTGGTAAAGCAATTACGAACATGTCCAAAAAAAGGTCCCATGTGAAAAGTAGGTGCAGAGTAGACATGCGAAAGATGTCGTAAAAGAACTCATTTGTACTCTGCACTGTTTATGCTCGTCCACAGTTTGGCTTTTACAATGTACAAATGTAATTGGAGCAAGCCTATGTATATAACTTAAAACAGATCCCCTCCACAGCAGATGAAGCCATGTGACGGTAGCTAATTAAGTTAGCTGACTCCTTTTAGATCAAGCCCTCGCACTAACAGAGAAAAGATGCTCGTGGTGTCAGACGTTGGAGGTCCTGAGGGTCGCCGTCCCCGGGCAAAGGTCAGAGGAAATATTTCAGAACAGATGGAAGGGGACGAGGAGGGGCGGGTGAGGATGTGCTGACAGTTTGAGCCCATCTGTGAGGAGAATCATTTATGTGCTGAAAAGAATGTTAATGTCTGGCTGCTGAATGGGAAAGAATTTGAGCGGCATACTTGAAATACAACCAATAAATCAGTTCCTCCCCAATCAATGTGTCTGTAAAGTAAAGATACTCATCTAGCAGCAGTGGCCTTGTTCAAGCGGTTGCTGAATCTCGGTCAGTTTGGGGTAGTTATACATCATGTTCCCTTGTCAGACACAGCAGGCTCCTCTCTCGCCCTATTGTGCTAACCCTCCGCCCTCTTAAACCTGTCTGCTTCACTTCATCACGATGAAATCAAGGGCTCACTCTCTCTCTTCTCGGGGAAGCGGCTTCTTTTGTTGGGAAGGCGCGTATGGGTAGCAGGGGTGCCCTCATTATATAGCTGCGTTCATATTTAACATAAAAAAAACTCAACTCGGTTCTTTTTTTAAACTGTTTATATTATATTATCCCAAGCAAAAAAAAAGTACTTTATTGCACTTCATAGTATGCTTACCTTTGTAACTATATTTTAAGTATACTTACATCGCGGTTTCGCGCTAACACTTTTAGCTAGGGCTGAAAATTTACTCGCTTTCGCATTTAAACTGTAAATATGAATAAACTTAAATCTCAATCACAGAGATTGCAATTGGAATCATGCAAAATAAACATGCACAAACGTTTTACTTTTTATTTAGCTGAAGTCTGTCTGACAACATTAATCTTTTATTAATCTTTTATTAAAAAGTGCCATGCGGAGATTTACAGGATTGTTACTAAAATATGGGAAAGTTACATAATTGCTTTTTAAAAGTATTTGTTTATGTTACTCTTTGGAAAAAAATGATCACATTACAACTCCTTATCACAATATTAGTTTAAAAAAAGAGTGCAATTATTGTCCCTAAATCATTCAGTCCTACTTTTAACACACTTTGAAATAATTGTACTATATTAAACAGAAACATACAAGACTAAAACATGCTTTAAGTGAAAGACGTAAGTGTGTACTTTCTAAAGTGAACTCATTTCACTTTAATTTTTTTATATATTTTAAAGAGTATTAATCAAACTGTCCCTGTAACATAAACTGAAAGCATATTTTGGGAGTACAGATTTTAGAATCAATGCTGTAATATTAAGTTTGAGAGTATTTCGAGTTACATTTAAGCCAAATTATAAACTGAAGATATTAATGAAGCCATATTCAGTACTTTACTTTAAGTATATTAAATATACTTGTTTAAGTATATTAAATATACTAAGTTGTTCCACTTCAGCGCATAAAAGTTTACTAAAAACACTTAAATGTTAACTTTTAAACAATTTATTTATAATTAAAATATATTTAGCACAAAGTTACTTTTTCATGAATACACTGAAAATATAACGCTTAGTTTAGGTTCAAGTACACAAAAGTATGTTAAATTTAAGTACACCTAGTACATTTATTTTTCCCCTCAGTAGAAGAAATTATGAAACTAGGAGGAAAGGAACACATAGAAAGAAATGTTTATAAATATTCTTTATGGAGTTTTTTTCTAAATAATTTTAACTAGTGAATCTACTTGCAAATGTAATAGAGAGAATTTACTACGTGTTTATTTTACGCTTCTTAAAGTACTGTATGAGGCAATGATGTAGGGTGTGAAAAAATAATAGTGATAAATTAAAAGAACGTTCGTGTCTGCGCATGCGCGGTAGGCAAATCTCACGGGATAGCAACCGTCTCAGAAAACACATCTGTTTATCAAACAGTAGATGTTACACAAACAAGAACAAAGGTTGGACCTGGAGCAAACGCGTTTCAAATCTTTCACTTTGTTCAGAAAAAAATACTCTTTCTTGCTTAAATGATTCCATTATTCTGCAGTCGCTTTGTGCCAAGTGCGCGCCCTCAAACCTTCACTCACCGAGAGCCTTGAGGAGCTCCTCGAAGTTCTCTGAGCTCCTCATCTTCCAAGTGCCAGCAAAGTCAGGGATTTTACGGTCCATGTTATCTTCTGTTCTTCCTTTCTGTGAAGCACTTTTATTTGCTGAGGTGTGGATGAGTCCTCGATGCTGAAAGAAGCTCTCCTTTAATTCAACGGATTTTAAACGCTAAACTACTGAACTGTTATTCCTCTCTTTTATGATTGTCCCCCACCTCGAGAAAATGTTCTCTCTCAAAAGCAATCGCTGACTCTTACTGTATAATGCACATGAGGGTGAACTGGGAGAAATTGAGCCGGTTCTAAAGTATTATGCGCCACCACGCACGCCCCTTTCGTCAACGAGCCAATCAAGGTTTGGCCGCTCAAAGCCAGTGACCAATGAGCACTTGCGACTGGCATTTAGCCCCGCCCAAATCAGTTGCTTAAAACGAGCGCGCTCGAGCGCACCCGAAACTCATTCCAAACTTCTTTAATGGAGGCGTAGCGTCCATGAAAAACTAAAATTCAGTTTTTTCCTATTATAGAAATGTTGAAGCTCAGTATTTAAAAATTACAAAACAACCAAAGAAATCTAGTTAGTAAAAAAATATGTACTGCCTTTTTACATGAGCTTTTAACATGGTTTCTGCAGATTTTATAAAATAAGATGAAATAAAAAATTAACACCGTTTAGAATCAAATTTATGACCTATAACATGTCATCAAAAACAAATACAAAACGTTTTGCATAATAAACAGGATGCATCATTTTCTCAAACTCTGGCAACCCTAAACGTCATTTAAATGTTTTATATTTAGGAGCATTTTCTCCTTTAAATGTCTCGCGACCCCAGCTTTCATCACTTTTATGATTTTGAGCATTTATGCACATTTTCTCAAACTCCTGCAACCCTTACAATGACCTAAACTATTAAAAAAAACATTTATGAGTCCTATGTCAATATCTGGCAACCCTAACAATCACCTTTTAAGATTTCGAGTATTTTTGAGTGTTCACGAGTGTTTTCTCAACGATGAGCCTTTTCTATAACAGCGCTAAACACACGTTTTAACATTTTTTTTATAGGAGCATTTTCGAAGTTTTACAAAAATAAAATCCAACTCTAGCAACCCTAACTGTGACTTTAATGTTTGTAATAAAAGACTAAAGCAACACTAACCATAGCTTTTAGCATTTAGTAGCATTTTCTCAATGCCTGGCAATCAAAACAACAACAAAAACACAAATCAGATTAGCTTTACATGAACATCAGAAAAATAAATGATTTAAAGCCTAGCGAATCCAAGACTTTTTAACCATTTTAAGTTGTTTTTGGACAAAAAAAGCGAATATTACTATTGTAGATGTTTGCTGAACTTATTAAGACATTTAATTCCTTAAAACCAAGTTTTTAGAGCCCTTCCGCATTTCTTTTCATTGTATTATACCACAAAATTAATGTTGCTAGAAAGCTTGTTGTCACTCAGAAGGCTAAACCAGCATTAAATTGGCACTGACTTTTTCCAGGGGGGTTAAATAAAGAATTGTTGAATTTCTATTCTTCACTTCCACTATCAGCGCACTTTGGCAGCATATATTAAGAAATGAAGTAATATTAAGAATTCTAGACATGCACACAATAAAGTACATGCTCAAGAAAAATAATTTTTAAGGCAGATTGCAAGCTTGCAAACACTTTAGGTCACCCGAGCAAGACATTCAATCTGGGAACTTCATTAACTGCTTTACTGACCACATTCTTTCTCTTTTCTTTTAGGCTTCGTTCTTTTTCTCCACCTGAAAGATAATCTTCATTTTAATAATGTGGAGACACTCACATGTTAGTGTTCACGTCACAGTGACTCGCAAACAAGAGAGAAATGGGGAGCAGGGCTCTTTCAGGGGGTTTCCCTGCGAAGGGGATTCAACGTTGGGCGGCCATCGAGGGCCCCCCTTCTGGCCCCACCATTGCACGTTGATAAACAACGCCGCTACCTTCAACACCATGAAGATGGCGCTATGGCACAAGAAATTACTGTTGCCAGCTAAACACTCCAACTATTTTTTTTAAATAACGTTTATTTACACTTACTTGAAAATACAGATACTTGGAATTACAAGCAATGAAAAAAAGATACGGAGAATAACTTAAAAAAAATACAAATAAAATAACACAACAGAGGGGTACAATTGGAGACCATGTATTTAATCAGTTCATTGAAGCAATAAAGTCTCTCGGTAAAGTTGAGGTGGTCATAGCCACGTATCAAAATAAGAAGGAAGGTTTGTATTTTGAAAATTTGCATTTATGTATGTGGAACTTGGCAAGTTAAAAAAAAAAAAAAACACATTCAGAAGATGACGTTCATTCTTATTCGAAAGGCCATGGAAACCAAAAATCACATTTTTATAGATGAACAAAAACACTCAGACATGTCACACACAGAATTTAATGAGTAAGATACTCGAGTGGAGAGCAAAAGTTTTACAATATCAATCACAACGTTTCAGTGATTACATACGCATAACCTCTTTAATGTAGTTCTCACCTATACAAAAAAAAAATGAAGAGTTTGTATTTCAATAACAAACCATTAAAGATGTTAAAAATAAAAACATCCATAAGGAAAATATGGCAGGGTAAAAATATTAAAAACATATGCATTTAAAAAACACTTTTAATGTATAGTCACTCATGACTCATTCAACAAACATTAAATGAAAAAAAATTCTATCTAAAAATAAAGTAAAAGGATATATAGTTCTATACATATAATATAAAAAAAATGTTAAATAAAACACACACACACAAAAACTAAATGAAATACAAAATAATAACACAACTCAATAACAAATTTGACATCACAATTTGCACGTCAATGCATGTGATTCATTTTTGGAAATTGCCGCATATTTTTTTTACTCAATGTATTGTTTGCACTTCCAGTTGCACGTAATGGTCAGTTATAATCAGACATAGAGGCCGCACATGACCAGAGCAAGTATTTACCCGATCCCTGAGTGAGGCCATGGACTGTAGATAAAATATATATTAACTGTAAATCGATGCAAACATCGTCAAATACATGACACAGCAGCAGATAAAGCCTGAAGCTCTCTGATTGAGCAGTGTGGTCTGAAGCTTATATCTCCAAGTGTTATCAGAACAAACCTCAAAAAACTACAGCTTGTGCTTAAGATAAGAGTTTCGGTCAAAGCCGTTTTCTGTCCATGCACGCCTCACAACAAGCTTCATTTAGCATTAAGATAATGAACCAAAAACGTTGTGTGTCAAAGAAACGTAATGACGTAGTTTGCGTGAAACTCAAGTGATTGATATACTGGTTGGCCAATTAAAAAAAACAAAAAAAAAAAACAGAGGAGGGCTTTAGTATGTGTGTGTGTATATATATATATATATATGTGTGTCTGTGTAACCCAGGTAATCTCAGGCAACAGAAAAAAAATGAGATGTTCAAGCAAGAGGAGTAGTTTCAGAGGCTACAGTCACCACAACCAAGAGCGTAGACGCCCCCTGGTGAAATTTCATAAACACAGCCTCTTCCTTCTTTTCTTTTCTCCTTCTTTCTAAACCAGACACTGAGCTGAGTTTTACCTCTTTTCTGATGAATTCCACTGCGTGAATCGATTACTGTTTTTCAGGTTGACCTCTCTTGGGTTCTCTTCACAATCACTCTTTCGTGTGCCCTGCTTCCTGATTGGTGCAGCTCTCCTTAAGCCCAATCTATACTTGTGCATAAAGCCTATTAATTGCTTTTCGTGAAGGTTACACATTCACAAAACCCTGCTACAACTCAGGGGCAACATCCTCCTTTCCCTCTTGATGCGTGACTGAACTGCAGTTCCTTGAGCAGCCACTTGAAGTTCTCATTCGGAGCTGAAAAAACATGTTTACACCCCTGGCTCCATTAAGTTTGTTGATTCAGATCACTAGTTTTGGTCTTCATGAACACTGAGGAGGGTGGATTAGTTTTTAACCTGTTTGTTTAAGACATAAAAATTCAACCTTCAGCCAATCAGATGCCTTCATTAAGGCCATGTCCCACCTCTAAGGTCGTGTTTTCTAGAACTGGCTCCGCTCGTTGCGAGCTTCATTTGATTTTGCCAGGAACCTATGTGTGATGTCCCGAACACTTCATCCATGTTATACAGTCAATGGTTGCGACGCCTACCATGCACCTCTGAAATGTTCTAAGCTTTGTGATTGGTCGAGGTGTTTCACTCCTTCTCAGCTTGTGCTCCATATTAAACACTGGATAGTGAAATTAAATTTTGACAAAGTAAAAAAATAAACTTCCTTTGTTATCAGTTTTGACTTGCTAGAAGTTAGTCCACTATGCTGTAACAAGGATCAGAGCAAAGATAGTGCTTCAACAGCAGCAGCGGAAGTATGTAGACTGATGAGAAGGTTAAATCAGTGAGATTCAGCTCTATCTATGTTATCACATCTCTGATATGAACGAGAGATGCTAAGTCCCTTCAGAGATGAAAGCATATTTTCCAGCTTCGACAAAGACACAATGGACTTGAGCTTCACGATATTTTTCAGATGAAAAAAAAAAAAGTTTTGTCTCAATGATTTTACTTGACTGTCAAGATTCAGCGCCTCAAAAAAAAACACCAAAGTTTTTAGTGAAGAACAAAAATTGTGTCTAGTTTTTATTTTTGTAAATTAATCAGTTTATCCTTCTACATCACAACAATGCCGTAGCTGAACTCTCAGCCGTTGCTGATTAAAGTTCCTAATGCCTCTCAGAGGAACACTGGATCCTGACTTTGAGCTATAAATCAGACTTAATGAAACACCTCTACGAAACTGAGAAGAGTAATCAAACAGCAGCATAACTGCATGGACCGTAAAACACAAGTGTACAAGTCTGACAACGAAAATCCTATTTTTATTACAAAAAAAGGTACAATTTTCTAACAACAAAAGCTTTTGCATTTATTGAGCTTTACAGGGAATAATAAAACATTCGTGCAACCGTTTTGAGTCCAAAAGCTATGGTTTTAATTACCTTTCTTGCAAACTTAACTAGAAACAGGTTTTCTTGAGTTATAGACTTTCAAGCCGTTCAGCATGGATGATCGAGCATGCTTCGTCAGCAGCGCTCCGGTGGTTTGCTTCTCTCCACAAAGATCTCTGGTGAAGAAAGAACAAGCATTTTGAGCAGATCACCTTGGGTTTATTACATTTACAAATTCCAAAACACAAATACATTTTCTGAAACTGGAAAAATGACAAAAAAAGACTGATTGGACGAGACTTCTGTCAATCAAAGCACAGAAGAAGTGACAGTCTGACAGAGAGGAATGTTTGGAGCAAGAAACAGCAAAGTAATTTTAGATTTTGTTATAATAATAACAATGATATAATGATAATGCCTTCAATTATATACCGCTTTTCTAGACACTCAAAGACGCTTTACAATTATCCGAGCATTATTCATTCACTCCACATTCACACTCTGGTGATGATAAGCTACCTTGGTAGCCCTCAGCTGCCCTGGGGCAGTCTGACAGAACGTGGCTGCCATTCTGCGCCTATGGCCTCCTGACCACCACCCAACACCCCCCACCAATCACTCACATCTATGCAGGGCAACGCGGGTTAAGTGGCTTGCCAGGGCCAAAACAGCAGACTGGCCCTGGCGGGGATCAAGCTGCAAACCTTCCAGTGATAGAACGACCGACTCCACCACTGCACCATCTTTTCACCTCATTATATTGTTGGTTGTTTTTGGCTGTGTAAAATGCATCGTCCCTTTAGTGGAATACAATACGACGCTACTCCAGAGTTCTGTAGTTCTTGCGGGACTAGTATCGATGGGCTGAAAAAGATGAGGCTGACACTAGAGAAGAGCTTTCCATAAAAGCTAATGTTTCACGGTTCTCAAAATAAATCTAGCTATGCTGTGGTTTGTTTCCTAAAATACTCACATTAAACGTGCAACTTTAATTTATGTAAAAGCGCAAGCTACATTGTCAGCTAGCCAAACAACTACTCTGTTCTCTTACAAAATCACTGTAGATTCCTCGAGTTACTCAAATAACTAGATTATAAAAATTAGTCGAGGCAAGCCTCTATTAATCCCTTTTATACTGTGATCTGTCTGAAAACTGCATTCTGATTGGCTGTTAGGTATTACCTGAGGTCTGTTTGTTCACTCTATGTATCTTTGTGTGACATTATCTCAAACAGTTGTTCTTCACGGTGATGGTTTACTCAATATGAGCGCCAATGCGCTCAACTTGCACTCTTTTAGCGACAGTATTATTTAAGTTTAATGGTTATTTTTTACACCAACCGGAATTTGTGAAGCCCCAATAGACTGAAACCGAGAAACATTCAAGCCTGAAGAGAGATGAGGATGGCGGCGTCATTCAGGAAACGCTGAGCATGGATTGTTAAAGTCTCCTTTAAAGCCTCAAATTGTTTTCATTCACGTTAATATCTTTAATATGTTAGAGTTGGCCAGAGATAACCGTATAAACCACATAATCCATGCTGAATATTAAACCCTCACAACATTTAAACGTCCGCACAACGTTTTTCTGGGTAATGACAGCGAGATGTAGACTGACTGGGAAAACTTTCAGCTGTAATGCTCCACTCTTTTATTGATCTTCTATGATATTAATAATTAAAAAAAACTTAAGTATGTGAGTGTTGTGAGACAAAAACTATGTTTATAAAGTGGAAACTGCTGTTCAGAAACGAAAGTTAAAGGTATAGACACAGTTTTTTCACACTGGGTTTCTCCCCGCTCAAGAAAAAGCACATTTCAATTTATAAACGTACCTTTAGGACGCATTGACTCTAGTCTTCATTATATTATAATGTCCTGCTTGATTTTAAACAGATTTTTGCATGATTATTCTTCCGAAAACACTGTGCTAGCTTCTTCAACACCAAGAAACTCTGGCTTTTTAAGCGAAACAAAGCCACTTTCAACACAAGCAGTTTATATCTGCAAAGCTTACAAAGGAATTGACTCACGATATGTAGGGTTCGATGTCCTCTTGAGTCCACTTTTCCCGGAGGCTGAAGAGACTGTTGAATCTCTCTTGAGTGTCCTCAGGCAGGTCTTCCACCCTCAGCAGCGAAATGGTTTCTGGTCTGGAGCAACGATCTACAAGAGCTAAACCCTGACACGAAATAGAAAAAAAGTAGCTTTTACTCAGGAAATATGTGCCTATTTAAGTTGATCGAGAAGTGTTATGCTTTGTTAACACTGAAAAGAAGGAATGGCTGACATTTTATATAAAAAGGTAATGAGAATATGTTAGTATGCAGGAAATGCAGACTAAAGGCTGCTACACATCTATGCGGACTGAGATTCGCACAAATCCTCGGATAGCTTCTCTGCGGGGTGCATTTCGAAAGCTGCTGTTCTTGCCATTGGTTGGTGCTCATGTGTAATGATGTTGTTCATGAAAAGAACGAATGTGACTCTTTAACTCGGCTGAAGTGCGGATCACACTGTTAATAATCTGAAGACACTGATAAGCATGTTTATTTACTCAGATTAGTGTTTGTTTTTTTTGGCTCTTATTTTGGGTCTTTGTCCTAACGTTTTGCAGTTAGCTCAGTTTTTTCCCCCCGATATAAACTATCCAAATGAATCGTTGAAATGAATCGTTCTGCTAAATCAACAACAAGCAAAAGAATGAACCGCGAAGTTGAACTAAACTTCTCGTTACCGAGGGACAACAACCACACGCCCAGATGTTTTATAATCTTTGAGGGCTTTATTGAACAACTCTTGATAGTCGAACACAAGCAATACAAGCTTCTGGATGTTTATATTCTCCTCTTTGGCGGTCTCTTCCTGTTCATCTTGTACTTCTTTGATGCTATTTCGTGTCCAGCGACTCTTTCATACAATACAAAATTGTACAGACCTTTTTTTCTCTGTCCAACTTAACCAAAAGGAGCCAAATTGGGAGGAAAACTGCTCAATCAGGCAACACTCGCTCTTACTCTAGACTAGTGATGCATTTTGGGGTGTGGTTTAAACAAAATTGAAGAAATTAAGTTATTATAACTTTAAAAAAAAACTAAGTTACAGTGTTTGAACACCTGTTATTGTTTCTCAGCAAACACGCCTTTTAAAAACAAAACAATTAATCAGATCTTGCTCGGAGGAGAATATTAGAAAGGGAAGGAGAATCTGGGGAGATTCTAGTTTTCTACTCTCTACTCTATTTCTACTGATGCGCTTTGATTTTTGGCAGAAAATCAAAACTGGAGGTTCTGCGGTTGTCTGAGAGCGGGACACGCAGATGCTCTGCTTTTCAGCGTGAACAAATCAAAAGGAATCATAACCCATGTTTTCAACAGAAGAACAGAAGTATCTTCAGGAAAACTAACTCACCTTCAGCTGGTCGAGTCTTGTGCCCATGCCTTCCGGGACACTCTGTTGCCAAACCTCCTGGAACTCAGACAGGTTGAACTTCACTGCATTCTGCAGAAGCAGGTGAGCTGTGGCACGACATATTTGGTCTTCATCCAGAGCGAACACATCCTGGCCCTCTGCAAACATGCATGAAAGCAAACAAAATGATGGTGAAAGGTTCCTAGACCCATTCAAGATGAGATAAAAACCCACCCTCATCACAATAACGCCTTCCATAACAGCTCAGACAGTGCTCGATCATGGACCTAAGAGGAAGCAGAAAATCAACGTTTGATGGATCTTTGATTTTAACTCCCAAAATGTTAGGGATCAGGACTCACTTCGGCTCAAGGGGCCCCAGCTCCTCCAGACAGACGCTGAGAGGAACTCTGCTGAAGGACCAAGACTCGGAGTCAACAAGCTGAGTCACATGACCCAGCAGCTTCATCTCATAATCGAAATCCAGGATCCTCCAATAGCCTACAAACACACAAAGGAGCCTGATAATCTCCAAAGGTATGCTGGAAGAGAATATCTTATTAAAAGGATCATGAACTGAAAAAAAAAAAAAAAAAAAAAAAAAGTGCTTGACATTGAGTAGCAGTTCCCCAGCCTCTTATCAAAACTATGGTTGTTCAAGACCTGGGTTTTTGACTCCCCTGATGATGAATAAAGCCAGCACACTTCCTGTTGTCTTTTCTTTTTGCTTGAAATGCCTGTTTATTTCAATGTTAGATTCTTGCAGGCAGTGCACGTCTGAGAGCTATAGAGATATAGAGAGCAATATCAGGGTTTCTGCAGGTTTCATTTGAAAGTCAAATTTATGATTGATCAGAATCAAATTTAAGACCTACACGATAACATCAAAACCACGTACAAGACTCTTTTGCATATTAAACAGTTCCTTCAAATACAAAGTTGAAACACCAACAATAACTTTTGCTTTTGAGCTTTAACAGAGATTTTTTAAAACTCTGGCAAACATAATCATCATTAAAAAACATTTAGGAGCATTTTCTCAATTTCTGGCAACCCCCCCAAAAAATCACTTTAAGATTTTGTAGATTTATGCATGTTTTCCCAATCTTTGTCAACCCTTACAATCAAATTTAAATATTTTAACATTTATGAATCTTATGTCAATATCTGGCAACCCTAACCATCACTCATGATTTTGAGAGTATATGAGTCTTTTCTCAATTTTATTTTTGGTGGATTTATAAACATTTTCTCAAACTCTGGCAACCCTAACCATCATGTTTACTTTTTATTTTTTAGCATTTAGAAGCATTTTCTCAATCGCCACCAACCTCAAGGCAACAAAAAACACAAATCATATGAGCTTTACATGAACATCAGAAAATAGTGATCTAGAACGGTGACTTGAAATTACATTTTGAAACTTAAACTTTAAAATCCTCAACGTAGATGTAAAAAATGTGTGTTCAACACCTTAACCCCAACCATGCCCTTCTAAATGTGCTTTATAGGCTGTAAAACACTGCCTCCTAGTGCCAACCACTATTACTACTAACTAATTCGCTTCCGCATTGACAGACAAGAGCGGAAACATCAATACAAACAACACTCTGAAAGCTTTACAACTCAAGAAATATTGTTAAAAACTGGATTTTTCCCCCCTCAAAATGTGATCCAGGGATTCATAGGGTAGGGATGGATGAACTCAATCTGGTGTTTAAAGAGTCCCCCGCAACCACACACGCACGGGCGCACGCACGCACGTACGTACGCACACACACACACGCGCATGCACGCACACACACACACACACACACACACACACACACACACCTTACCTGTCACCCTACACCTACCAAGAGGGGACTCATGGTTCTGCCACTCTTAAAAATTTTAATTACATACAAAATGTTCTTTTGATGTATACCAAAAGAACAATGTTCTTATAAATATCAGAATCAGAATCCGCTTTATTGCCATGTGTGTGTGTGTGTGTGCGCGCACACACACACACACACACACACACACACACACACACAAGGAATTTCCTTTAGCACAAAGGAACCGTCAGTGCAAACAACAAAGTACAATAAAACCACATAAGTACAATAAAGTGCAAGACAACAAGCAGTTAACAGAAGGCTATGAGGTAGAATTAAGGCTTGATGAAATGTAAACAGTTGAACAAAGTCTATAAAGTGTGGTGTGCTTAAGTACTAACTGCAGGGAGATTAAATGTGCGAGAGTCCAGGAGCAGGTAACAGATGACGGGGAGATAAGAGCTAAGAGTTCAGCAGATGGATAGCTTGGGGAAAGAGGCTCTGTTTGTTATATATATAATACTGCCAACAGGGGACCTGAGCTTCAAAGCGACAGCTAGCTAGCCAACAGGGGACCTCAAGCACAAACACGCACACGCACACGCACAAATACCAAGTGACGTTTTAAATGGATTTTGTGCATTAACTTCACTTTTGTGATTTTCACCCAAATGTCCGCTCTTTGAAGTATCATCAAAGCCAGGTATTTTTCTTTTTGAAGGAATTTCGAATTTAACTTTAAAGTAAAGGATAGACTTAATTCGCTCACCGTCTATCTCACAAGCGTGAAGAATCTGGAGGTGTGCCTCGATTTCTTCTTTACTTGCTTGGATTCTCTCAAGAAGGTCATCCGTTCTGTACTAACGAAACAAAACAAAAACAGTTCCACGGCTTTCTCTCTCACAGCTTTCACACAGGAATCGATTAGTTCATTAATGGATAAATGTAACAGATTGATAAATCAGCTTCTAAACAACTCTTCGATGGTCTTCAGACTAGGGCTACAGCTATTGATTCATTTGAGCCTCTATTACTCTGTCATTGTAATGAATTAATCGTATTTCAATATTCTTATCTTGTGATTTTACTTTTAGAGAGAAGTAAAAAGTGTATAGCATTCGATATCAGATGTATTACATGCTCCTGTATGCTATTCTGACCTTAACGACTGCCAAATTTTGTAATATATAATAATAGTTAATATAAATATGTTCATTATACACATAGTAAACACATAGTAAATATCTCTAACAAATACTGATCACAATTTACAGGACAACATTTTTCAGTTTTTTTTCAGTTAATGAAATACAATTTGAAGGTTAAAGCCGAGCGGCAACCTCCTGCTTTCCCTCTCGCAGGTTCTCCCTCACTCCAATGTTAAAACTGACCAACTCTGGTGCCGCTCGCTCGACTTGAAAACACTGCTGCTAGACTTTTAACTGGTGTAAAAAAAACATGAGCACGTTACTCTGATTTTAGCATCACTTCATTGGCTCCCATTCCGTTTTTGGATTAATTTCAAAATGGTTTTATTTGTTTTTTTATAGCCTTTATGGTTTTGCCCCGCAGTACCAGGCCGACCTCCGTCACGCTCTCTCAGCTCAGCAGAGCCGTCTCTATTAGTGATCCCAAAGACAAAGAGGAAGCTTAGAGGTGATCGTGCTTTCAGTTATTGCCCCTAAACTGTGGAATGAGCTGTCGTCGCACATCAGACAGGCTGACTCAATGTCGCTTTTTAAATCTTTACTTAAAACTCATTTTCACTACTTAGCTTTTAACTCAAGTTTGTGGCGCTGGCTTTTACTGTTGAAGTTTATGGTTTTACAAGTTGACTTGATCATTTGTTTCTTAATGTTTCTATAGTTTATCATTTCTGGGTCAATGTTTGTATGTAACAGAGACGCTCCTGCACTTTTGCGTTCCGTGCGTTTTTTATTTTGTGTACAGCACCTTGGCCAACTTTCTTGTTCTTATAGTGCTATACAAGTAAAGTGGTGCTGTATTGTATTGTATTGTAATAAGCATGTCTCCACCCCTGGCTCCATAAGGTTTGCTGATTAAAATGCTAGTCTTGACCGTCATGAACACTCATGTAATATGTTTATGATATATTAAAACGTAAACTTTCAGCCAATCAGACGTCTTCCCTACAGCCATGTCCCGCGTCTGTGGACGCATTGTTGACTACTGGTCAAATTTGGCACACATATGTAGGATACTAAGATCTAAAAAAAAGGCTTTCAAAACTGGACAAGAATCCATTTTTAGCTTTTTCATAAAAAATATAAGATACGGTTCTATAATGTAACATTTTGTGTGTTGCTATGAATTGACCAAAAGAGTTAGAGCCGGTGATGGGAATGACAGCTCTATAAATAAACGCCGTTACTAAAGGTGTTACTTTTTTTGGTAACGTGTAATCAACCCTATAGCTGTTTTCCCCGTTACATCGTCATTACCCCTCCAGGGCAACAGAGCACCTCTCCGAGGTTTGAGTGTGTGCGTGAGTGTTCAGGGCTGGAGCCGGACACATCCTGATGATTGGTGTTTCTGTGAACGAGGGGTCACTGGAAGAACACGATGATTGGCAGACGATTGATGGTCAGCCAATCAGAGGCAGGGTGGGGCGGGTCTTTACACGCAAGCGTGCGACAGGAACCATCATTTGCGTTCAAGACCTCAAGGCGAAACAAAAACAAACTTCATGTTTTGTTTCAAAGTTAGCTTTTGTTAACTGGAAGTATAAGCACTACTTTTCCCTCGATCAGCTGAAAGGCGAGAATGTTTATGATGTGCAACTTGTGCCCTGGAAAAAAAGTCTTTCTGCATCGATGACTAGTAACTCATGATGAAGCGCCGAACATTATTACAAAGCGCCACCAAAATTTAGGTAATAAGAATGCAGGTAATAATGTGTGCTCTGCTAACAGGAGGTTTACTCCTCCACACACAAAATAGTAATTTAATATTTATTGTTATAATTTTTTGTTAGTTATTGTTAGTTTATAGACTAACTTATTGACAGGTTTTGTTCTGTGCAATATACCTTTACATTTATTATATCATAATATATAATGTTATTTTTGACAGCTTTCTATCACATTAGATTAGTGTGGAATGATATAGATTTAGTGTATTTGACTAATTTAATTAACGCAAAAATTTCTTTGCCTGGTAATTAGTTATAATAATGTAGTTGTAACTTAGTTATAATAATGTAACGGAGTTACTATTTGTGAAAAGTAACTACTAAACATAACTAATTACTTTTTTAAAGGCACGTGCCCAATACTGGTTAGCGTCCTTTAGTCGCTGCTTACAGCTTTAATATTATTTTTAAACTACACTGAGAACTTTAGTTTTGAAGTTTATTATATTTTGCTGTACGTAAATCAGTGGGGGCTCCTGCATCTTCAAAATGAAATTAAAGAATTTTAAAAGTGCCCTCCTCCCTCTTCCTCTCCGATAAAGCTCCAAAAAACAATGTCTTTCTCAAAAATTCATTTGTTGCGTAAATCTCAGTTAAATCCTTGAATTTAAACTTCTTTGATCTTGGGGGGAAAGATATGTAATTATACCTTGCTTTCTTTATTCGATCATGATCAAAATCTTTGAGGATATATTTTTTTTGACAAGATTTGTGTGTATGATGAGAAAGAAATAACTACGAATACTGATGTGCATGCGGAAGAGTGATACCTTCGGTCCCGGCGCCTCCTCCTGGCCACCCCCAGCAGGCCCACTATAGGGGTCCTCCATCAGAAGTCTCTTTAGCTTCTTTAACCTTGGCCTTTGCCTTCTTAACTCCCAGTAACATTTAGAAAATCCCCAAATCTGGAAAAATAAGGTTTGTAATTCAAGGCAAAGAACTAATCATAGATAGAATACGGTCCAGGAGGAACCGACCTGAGCATGCACGAGGTGAGGAGCCGCTGGCTTTTCCTGCAGCTGATCTGGTGTTTTACATCCTGGGACAAACAGCAGAAGATTCGAGGTGTCCGCAATCTTCAAATCGAATGTTTTATCTTCACTGCAGAGAACCGCGTGCTCCTCTTTATCACCTCTGATGGTGAGGCTTAAAAAAAAAAAAAGTTATTAAATATCAAAAATATTTTATGTTATTAAGGTTGTATGAACAATGCTGTTATTCAGTGATCTTTTTCATTACAAATAAAATGTAATTGTCTGTACCAACTTTGCAAAAATTATAACAAGGGGAAAGGGTTTTGCTCTGTATGATATAATAATATTGTGATGGTTGTCCTCTTAGTAGACATTTCAAAATACTCCTAAAATGAAATATTTCGGATATTACCTTACAATTCGGTATTTAAAATTGTGGTCCTTGATTGTTCTGTCTGTTTAAACAATAAAAAAACGTAATTTAAAAAACAACATTTCTGCTGTGGCGAGGATGTTGGCTACTTGACCCGTACAGCGCATGGGCAGAATCCTACTTTTATCGTTTTTTTTTTTTTGTTCTAGTCACGTTACGCTGTATTTATTTCAGAAAAATGGAGATAAGAGGTTAGATTAGACCTATGAAATGTCAATTTATCAAGGAAATGGCCATAATAATGACAACAACACAAGACTGTTTACACCCTATCTCGATAGTAATGTATTTTACCGTCACAAAACATTTTCTTAAAGTTTAGCTTAACCTCTCATCTCTGATATTCTGAGAGAACGTAGTTAATATTTTAATATAAAGTAATGAATATAAAAAATACGCAGCTTCTGCGCATGCGCGACATAGTGTAATTATGCCACACGAATCAAGCAGTGACAAGGAGGAAGCAGGATGGAAATTTGTCATTAAACCTGACAACCTGATAACAACCATCTACATTTAACGTTACCTCTTTCCCGCTTCAACGAGCTGGCAGAGGGTCTCGTCCAGCTCCATGAGGCAATAATCGCTCGAGGACACATTTTCTCCGAAAGACAGACAGTACGCAACGGGTTGCAGGTCTTCTTCCTTTACTTTAGCGATCTGTAACGTAGCTTGAACCTCCTCTAAAGTCCTCATTTTTTAAAAAACGGCTTTAGCTTGCTCGGTTGTCCAAACACATAAAGCGCTCTTTTTTTCTTTCTCTTCTTCTTGGTTTCTGGCAGCGTAGAAACATTTTAGTGAATTACTTCCCCCTACAGGAGATTATCCTCTATTGCACTTCTGATTGTCCTTTAACGTTCCGATATTTTACGCATATTTTAATACATAGATTGTTTAATCGTATGCATGCAATTATGTCTTAATTTAATTTCAAATTAAAATGTAAACTAAAAACATTCCAACAGACGAAACATCAAACAGCAACATCAAACTACAACTGTTCTAAATGTACTTTGTGGGTATAAGTTTACTCATAAAAAATATCAAACCTTAAAACTACGGAAACAGCCTTATCACATCCCTGAAAATACAAATTGTAAAATTTTGTACAACCGGGATTCCAAAAAAAGTTGAGACACTGTACAAATCATGAATAAAACTGAAAGCAATGATGTGGAGGTGCCAACTTCTAATGTTCAGAATAGAACATAAATCACGGAACAAAAGTTAAAACTGAGAAAATGTACCATTTAATGGGAAAATGTGCTTATTCAGAATTTCATGGTGTCGACAAATTCCAAAAAAGTTGGGACGAGGCCGTTTTCACCACCGTGTGGCATCTCCCCTTCTTCTTACAACACTCAACAGACGTCTGGGGACAGAGGAGACCAGTGTCTCAAGTTTAGAAGTAGGAATGCTCTCCCATTCTTGTCTAATACAGGCCTCTAACTGTTCAATCATCTTGGGGCTTCTTTGTCACACCTTTCTCTTTATGATGCACCAAATGTTCTCTATAGGTGAAAGATCTGATTTTAAAGTTTGGATAACAAACTTCATGTTGACTTGAGAAAGCCGATCTATGAAAATTTGATAAAGCTTTAGCCAGGTGGGACAATTTCAAAGCTTGAAGCTGTTTAAAGTTTGATTTAGTGAAATAGTTAAAAAGTGTAATGCTTAAATAAAACACAAACCTCCATGTTATTAGCAAGAGATAGATTTATGTGAAGATTGTTGCTAGGGTAAAAAATCTGGATGCTATGGAGGTGTTGGTAACATCATAAAATGTTCCCCTTGTCATTATGAATCATATAAATCAACCGTTGTCTTAACACGTTTCCTAAGCTGAGATATAGACTTTGTAATTTGTTGCTAGGGTAAACAGTATGGTTGCTAATAGGGAGTGGTGACATGATTAAAGTTCTACCTTGCCACTATGACCAGCATAACTCAACCCCTGTATCTTAGCTTGTTTTGTCTTTAAGGTATTGTGGGAGCCTTTAACCATTCATTTTTAATAGCAATGCTAAGTCTGTGGTGACCTTTGACCCCGTCGAGAGCCTAGAGGTCAAATACTTTTGGACCTTGCTCAGCATGGTATTGCTCAGACTAATAAGTCCCTTAAGTGTTGTGAGTTTGAAGTTTCAATGATATTCTCAGTCTGAGCTACAGATAGACAAAGTTTGACCCCATGTTAAGTCAATGGGAAAATATCCCAGAATCCTTTAGTGGTGCCAGTAAGACAAGATCTAGCAACTGGAGTCTGACCAGTTTGAGAAAAGTTTGAAGTCAATACCTTGAAGCAGCTAGGAGGAGTAGTGGTTAGACAGATTAGTCATACTAATAATAATAATAATAATAATAATATGTTTAAAAGCTAGAACAGCATAATGACTTTTCTCACGCCAGCCAAATAAACATAATTCCAAATACGGCCCTCATACAACACAGTAACAAAAAAAAAACATTCCATATAACATTCACACATACTCTGATCAAGTGTAAAATATAATAAAATTTCATAAAAAAACATAATAAATACAGAAAACACTGACATCTGAAAGCTGTTAATGAGCGTAGAAATGCAATGAGCTACTTCAGAGGCAGAACATTCGCCAGCTAAACATTTGCTTTACACAAGAGAGAGAGAGAGAGAGAGAGAGAGAGAGAGAGAGAGAGAGAGAGAGAGAGAGAGAGAGAGAGAGAGAGAGAGACAGACAGACAGACAGAGAGAGAGAGAGAGAGAGAGAGAGACAGACAGACAGAGAGAGAGAGAAAGAGAGAGAGGAGAGAGAGAGAGAGAGAGAGAGAGAGAGAGAGAGATGGACAGGACAGACAGACAGAGAGAGAGAGAGAGAGAGAGAGAGAGAGAGAGAGAGAGAGAGAGAGAGAGAGAGACCGACAGACAGACAGACAGAGAGAGAGAGAAAGAGAGAGAGAATTTGAGCCCTGAAGCATCAGAGTCAGCAGGCAGAGTAATCCGTCCCGTGATGCACACACTCTCTCTCACAAGCTCCCACACACTCTCACAGTAACTCTGACTCCCAAGTGGACTCACAGATCTTACAAGCACAATTATTGTTGTGCAGCTCCAAATTTGGTCCGGGTTTAGGGTCTACATTCAATCAAAATAATATAAAATATGATCAAAACAAATCATTTCGTGTATTGATTGGTTCACCGGTCCTCACATTGACATAATAAAGAATAGTACACCAGCCAAGCACAACCTCCCACTGTCCCTCGGTTGAAAGTATTGCATTCATCGAGCGAACACCTGAGGCTGCTGTCAGAGGTGAGCGGACTCCCATTGATGCGCATGTTAAAAGTGCTCAATTTTACAGTAGGACAAAAAAAATACATTTACAGCCTGGTGAAAACGATAGTTTTCTGGGTTGTTTGCAAGAATTAACTACTCTAAATGTGAGAAGGGTGATTGCTTTAATTCTTGATTTTTTTCAATTAAACTGAGAATTAAAATATTGTATAACATATGCACAACATTTTTGAGTCAGTCACTCAAAAAATGTTAGGTTACAGGTAGAGATTGTCATTGATGCTGCTGCTTTTCTTCACAGTCCTACATGACTACACGAACACTTATCATATTTATGCACAGAACAGACATACCAAACAATTGCATAGGGACCTCTGTTTTTTATTAAATATGCATTTTGTACCAAATTATTTTTCAGGTGGGTTGTGCAGAGAAAATCCAATATATTTGCAGGTTAATTGCATAAAGTTTTGCACTTTAAGATAAACATTGTGAGTGATTCAAAAAGAATACCACAACTTTTACAATCTGTATTTAATCAAAGAAACACGATGGAACCTTGGGTAATTAATCAATGTAAAAAGTACTTAATACATTTCCTTAAATCAACGACAGAAAGATTGTAGCTCTCCTTTTCTTTTTTGCAGAGTTCCTGATTTTCAAAGTTGTAGTATTCGTTTTGAATCACTCTGTACTTGAAATTACAGAATAAAACCCTAATTTGGCACATTTAAATACAGCCTCCAGAAAGTTTTGTTAGTTGTTAGTTTAAATGCTAAAATGTGCATTTTTATTTAAATTAATTCATGTTCTCTTTATGTGCTGAACACGTGGCAGAATTGATAAAGCTTTCTTGATGGGACTGAAGAAAAATTGTGTGCAGCTAATTTAATCGTTTAATTAATTTTAAAATGGAATATTTCAAGGGATGGGTGTTAAGCCAAGGTTTGGGGGACATGGCAGTCACCTACCTTTGTTTAAAGCTAAGTCTACCCCTGCTTTTTAATTCACTGATATAATTCAGATTTAAGAATCAATTGCCATCTAACGTGATTTACAGTGTTTTAGGGTCGTTTCAGCGTTTTCATGAGGACACAGTGTTTTTTAAAAGAAGGTCTAGTAACTTCTGCTCCACCAAAACCTTTTATTCTCTCTCAGCAATAGCACAGACACTGCATTCATAATTTATAATCAATGATTATAGCACACAAACTCTGTTGAACTTGTCTAGTTGAACTTTTTATTGTAAATTAATTCATGTTTTCTCAGTAAAAAAAAGCTTAACCAAAAGTTTGTGACCGTGTGATGTAAAATCTTTCACGTGTACACCCCAACCCTTCTCTCACGCTCCCCAGCCCTCCCTCATTTTACTCCTGCTCGCTCACTCAGTATATATCCTTGAGAGTGTGTGGAAGAGAGAGCAAGTGTGCAGAATGAGGAGTGAAGGTGCTCTGCTGAGGAGGAGGAAGCGCAGGGATGTTCTTCTCTCTATCGTTGCTTTTCTTCTGCTCATCTTTGCTTTGGTACAGCTGGTTTTCTGCGCAGGGAAGAGTTTTCAGGGTTCGATTCCAGCTCGGTTACGAAGAGATCTGGGTGAGCGAGTGAGAGATTTGATTTACTCTAAGCTTTTTTCAATGTGTGTTTTATCAAATAAATGTTGGATTTACTCAGATTCGAAATACGTTTGCTTTTTCCTAGCAGATTATAGTTTCACAAGTCAAGGTATTATTTTGTTGTTTAATTTGATACAATATTAAAGTTTACAACTATTTTAAGATCTCAAAGCATCGAACACTCTGAGATTTTTTTCTAAAGATCTGTGAATTCTCTGGGTTTTACTGGTGTGTTTACCGTAAAGGACCAGACTAATGCTATTTCATGCATTCAAAGGTATTTCATCTCAAAAGTGTGGTATTCACATGATCAAGAGCAGCCCAAATAAAAGATTTTGGTGTTAGTACAGAGTATTTCCTGAATAAAAAACTTACTTCCATTTAGAACTAGCTTTGGAATGTTAGTTTTTTTTCAAACTTGGCTCTCTATGATGCAATAAGAAGTGGAACTCCTTGTATGGGGATTCCTTCCATAAGTCTGCTGACGAACTGTGTGCACATGAGAAGGAGATTGGACACTATCTCCAGGCTCATACTCAACGCACACCTTTTAACATGCTCAAATGCAGAAAATCAAGAACACAACGTCAACACAGGTAACTTACTTTTAGAGTGTTTTAGCAATAAACACTGAACAAATGAGTGCCGTTACTTACCTTACAGACACGTCCTGCAGCTATGGTTCCTTTTGCCATTCAGATTCAGGGTCGGATTCTGGATCATATAAGTATGGCTGGATATAATTTTCAATCATAGTGCAGTGAAGCTAGTTTTGATTATATATACAAATATATAATAAATATTTTACACGCCTGTGTGCATCTGAAATGGGGAGGAGCCTCCAGGCCATTTGGTTATGCAGTAAGGACCTTCTCAACAGAGTGAGAGGGAAACAACAGTGAACCATAACTGTTGGAGACAGTGATGGAAATTATAGTTTTTAAAAAAGAAATTGGAGATAATCATCTGAAGAGTTCACCAGAACTCAAGTTGATGTGGATCTCTGGGGATTGGTTTCGAGAGAATATGACTCAGAAATCCTAGTTTTGGATGTCGGTGGTTCTTTGACAGTTCCACAGAAGATACAAACCAGTTGCTAATAGAAGGGCCATGAGTGCGATGGGTACTGAAAATAATAGGTTATCATAAGAGCAATGTTAGTATAGAGGGAGCCCACATTTATTCTAAAATGTTTAGAAAATGTCTTTTCAGTCTCTTCATAAGTTGAAGATTTAAGTCTTTAGTAGACGATTTCACATAGTCATGGCATGTTTTTTGTAATCAACTAATCGCAAAATGCTTTAATTTTGTTGCAGTGTCTTCTTGGGTGTTCGTTCTTAGGAAGTGATTCCTAAAGAGTCATGCTAACCCCAGAGGATGCTTTGTTTTATTGTAAATAGCAGTTTTACATTGCTGAATACTGTATGATGAATCTTTAACGGATTGATTTTTTCCAAGTTTTTTTATTTAGCAGGTTTACACTTCTAGTTTGAAAAGTTCAGGTTTTTGCAATGAAAAAAACTAAGAAAATTGTCATTGTTTACCTAGACGACACTATAAAACAACAGTTCACATAGCAGCAAATCTGGTTGTGTAGCTCATAGGGGAACCTTTTTTGGTACCATTTAGCTCTAGTTTCTAAAAGGGTTGTTTATAACTAGCCTTAAAAATTGCTGTTTAGAACCAACTACTTTTAGAATAAGTGGTTCTTTACAAAAAAAAAACCCCACAGATGTAGAGTTCTTTGCCTCTTTGCACTCTAAATGTGGTTTGTCTTTGACTCAAACTGTTTTTGGGTTTAAACGTGGTTGGTTCTCTGTTAAAAAGAGACATCTAAATGAAAACACTAGTGAGCTGTTTGTGAAAGCTTCATTTTAAGTGCCAAACATTGCTGCTGGATCTGCTGATGTTCTACTTTATTTGTCATTGATGACGTTGCCCCCGAAGAGTCCAAATGAAAATCAGGCAGACAGAAAGCACTCAGCAATTCAGCGAAAGTACAAAGTAGGGAAAGAATGTGCAGAAAAGCTGAGAGAAAGTGGAAGAAAACTAAAATTGTTGTGCACTATAGTATCTACAAAGAAAATATTTGTCCTTTGAATGCTGAATTAGGTGCTGCCTGGCAGAAAGTCTTTTAAAACATAATTACAACAACAATTTAAAGAATCCTTGAACCTTCTTTGTAATGTTAGTGAGATTAACTAACCCCCAGATCAGACCGCCAGTGAACACCTCTCTGTGGACGAATGCAACGAGTTTGCTTCATCCTTTACTGATACAATCAGTAATATTAGAAATCGGAGCAATTCTAACATCATAAGCTTTAATTAAATTGTTAAAAACTCTGGTACCTTTCCAAAGGCTCTAAAGACTACAATAGTAAAGCCACTTCTGAAAAAGAGAAACATTGACAACACCATATTGAACAACTACAGGCCAATCTCAAATCCTTAAGGTTGTGATTAAATCCACTTAACCATTTATTGAGTTTAACTGACCACATGGATACTTTTCAGTTTCAGAGCTCATCACAGAGACAGCTCTGCAAAATATAATATCTCCTCAAACATAGATTGAGAAAGGTGACTGCTAGTTCTACCTGAGCTGACAGCTGCTTTTGACACTGTAAATCATAAAATTGTCCTTGATAGGCTGGAAAACGATGTTGGTCTTTCCGGGACAAAGATAAAATGATTCAGGTCGTATTTAGAAGAAAGAGACTTAAGTTTCATGGGGAGCCCCTCAAGGCTCAAAACTTGCACCCCATTTGTTCAGCCTTTACATGCTACCACTGGCTCAAATAATTAGAAGATACTAATTTGTGTATCATACTAATTTGTAGTTATGCTGATGACTCTCATCAATTCATTTAGTCCTTTCTCCAAATGACAACAGTCCTGTAAATTATCTTTGTAAAGGCCATTATGAGATTTGTCATTGGTTCCCCTATGATTATGAGCCAAGAACTAGATTTTTTTAGAGTAGACTGAGTTATTTTTATATGTATATATATATATTATAATTCCTTTCCCCGTGTAGAGAATGGGAGCGAGTGTGTACCCCCACAGTCATCTGAGTTCCCAGACGGCTTCTTCACTCTGCAGCAGAGGAAGGATGGAGGCATCGTCATTTACTTCATCATCATCTTCTACATGCTACTCGCCGTCTCCATCGTGTGTGACCGATACTTTCTTCCCTCACTCGAGATCATCAGCGAACGTGAGTGATCTTATCTTTGTTTTTACTAAAATTATATTTTATGTAAAGACCTCCCTTTGACACTGAAGAGGAATTCTCTGTAACTCCGCCCAATATCTGACTTGGACTTGTGGCTCTCGGAGAGACAGTATTGTGCATCTACACAGCAACTTGTTCTCTTAAAGGTCCCGTGTATGCCCTTTTTATAGCACTTAGAATAAATATTTGAACCCTCTATACTAGCGCTGCATAACTTTCAAAATGCAATATTTTTGTAAAAAAAAAAACGAATGGCCTGCCAATTTTGGCCTGCCAAAACATACTGTTTATATTAGTCCCTCCCTCAGACGAGCTTTCGGCACGCCCCCTACTGACCAACGCTCTCCTGTCCGAATTCAGCAAAAACATACACAACGAGGGACGCATTAAACACGTGTTATTGTTTTAAAACATTATAATCAACAGACAACGGCTATGCGTGATGTAACAGCATATTATATGTGCGAACCCAGAATGTTTGACACAGAATTTGAGTCCCCAAAATGAACCGGAAACCATAAAGGCTCGTAAGGATATGTCCACACGGTAAATAAGACATACTTACTCTTTTACACTTTATGATTTCTGTAGGGGACATCACGGTGGTGCAGTGGGTAGCACGATCGTCTCACAGCAGTAAGGGTGATGGTTCGAGCCTCGGCTGGGTCAGTTTGCGTTTCTGTGTGGAGTTTGCATGTTCTCCCTGTGATCGCGTGGGTTTACTCCGGGTGCTCCGGTTTCCCCACAAGTCCAAAGACATGCGGTATATGTAAATTGGGTAAAAACCATTGTCCATAGTGTTTGCGTGTGAATGAGTGTGTGTGGATGTTTCCCAGCAATGGGTTGCGGCTGGAAGGGCATCCACCGCATAAAGTATATGCTGTAATAGTTGACGGTTCATTCCACTGTGGCGACCCCGAAAGGGAGGAAAGCCGACAATAAAATGGATGGATGAATGTATTTCTCTAGGTGTGATGTTTTATGAATGATTTATTCTGTAAAATGCCAGTAAAAGATCTGGTCGTGACCTTTACTTTATTTTGAGGCGGGTAGTGCGTGATGCACAATGGTGGTTGAATCCTGTAGTGAGTGTATGTTTAGGATTTGAGGGAAGATAATATGTGAACAGCCTCCATGTGTGTGCTGAAACCTGATTCCCTAATAGGATTATAGTTAAAATTACGTATTTCATTCTTGTATGTTAAGCATAGCACAAGAAAAAAATGACTTACTGCATGGACTTCTGAAACAATGAACAGAAGATAGTTGGAGAAGCGTTTTAGAGCCAGCCTTGTTTACAAGTCTTTCGTGGAACTCTTTTTTTTTTGTTGATAAACCAGGTGAATGTGAAGTGCTGCTCACAAACAAAAGTGATCTTTCCATGTTTTCTCTGATAGTTAGACATAAAATCGAGACATTTCTGACTAATAAGCTCATTCTTTGGTAATCTAAAATAAAACTTTAAAATCCGGAAATCCAAAAACACACTTCTTCAGCATTGTTTATCCAGCGCAGGACTGCTGCTTTCACACTTCCGGGTCAAACTGCATTTCCTGCTCCTCATAGAGAGAGGCTGTACTAGCCATTAATCTGATTGGTCAGTGGGTGGGGTTAAGAACTTTGGTGTAGTTAAGAACAACGAGCCGTTTTCAGCTCACAAAAATGAATAAAGGATTGCTCAAACATGCATGAACTAATCTGAATACAACTTGAGGCATGTTTGCGATGAGGGAACAACACTTCAAGATGCCAGAAATGTCACAAAAAAGTCACGTTTTCATCATATGGCACCTTTAAACTCTTTAAAATGAGTGAATTAAATTTCCACTTGCAGCACTCACTGGAGATCATACTTTGTGACTTCTTAAAGCACTGGAGGTCACATCGCATCACTTCCTGAGGTGTCTTCAGCTGCTTCAATGTTTATTTGTAGGGTCTGAACAGGAACACGTTTAGTTTTCAAATGTAGGTAGTTTTTGTTTTCTCAGTTCATGAGTGTGTGTTGCAGGTCTGGGACTCTCTCAAGACGTAGCTGGAGCCACTTTTATGGCCGCTGGGAGTTCAGCCCCAGAACTCGTCACTGCATTTCTAGGTAAACCTTCAGCTTGTAGAGGATTTCTGAAATCTGAAGAGGACCGGGAGAAATAAAGAATAAGGCACTTAATTGACTAATTAACTTAAAATGTAACTAACGCAACCAACTTTCTGAATGGTATCTTATCCATAGGGTTCTGATTTCATTTAAAATTCAAATAACTAAAAAGTTTAAGTATAAGTGTATTCAGTAAAAGACATTTACACTAATACATTTTTGTTATTTGATACTATCTATATTTACAACTGCCGATGTGTTTCATATCTCTTATTAGCATTAGTTCCAGAATGTAGATAGCAGGTACATACTCTCTCTTTCTTTCCTAATCACTCTAGTCTTTTATTTTTCTCTTCACTTCTCTCTTTATTCTTTCGTATCTCACTTTTACAGTCTGTCTCTTTTCTTTTTTTCTCATCTCTCTCACGTATTCTCATCTCTCTTTTCTTCTTTTTCTTCTCTCTATTTCTCTCTCTCTCTCCTCTCACTGCTTCTCCTCTCTTTTTACCAGACGCTTTTTCTCACCTTTTCTCTCTTTTTTTCTTTTTTCTCGTGAGACTCATTTCTTGTTTCTCTTCACTTCTATCTCTGTTTTTCTCATCTCGCTATCTTTTCTCCTTTCTCTTCACTTCTCTGTCTTTCTTTTTAGCTCACTCTCCACTATAATCTCTTTCTTATATTTTTTCCTCTTCACTTCTCTGTCTTTCTTTTTATCTCACTCTCCATTGTAATCTCTTTCTTATATTTTTTCTCTTCACTTCTTTATCTTTTCTCATATCACTCTCATCTCTCCTTTCTCTTCACTTCTCTCTCTTTCTTTTTCTCACTCTCTTTCCCCTGTTTCTCCCTTCTTCTGTTCTCTTTTTTTTTTTTCTTTTCTCACACTGCTTAGATCTCTCTCTCTCCTCTCACATACATGGATTCACACAGGATTCACACAATCATAAAATAATATTCCAGTCGTTAATCCGTAGTTCAGTTCGACACAAATGCATGCGTTACAAAATAAAAATAATAACAATAACAATGGCTTCAATGTAGACGCTCTTTCATACACTCAAAGATGTTCTACAATTTTTCAGAGCATTATTCTTTCACTCCACATTCACACTCTGGTGGTGATAAGCTACCTTGGGAGCCCTCAGCTGCTCTGGGGCAGTCTGACAGAACGTGGCTACCATTCTGCATCTACAGCCTCCTGCCCACCACCCAACACACCCACCAGTCACACAAAATAAAATGTGTAGTTAAAAGCTACGTTAATAAAAAGGAGCAGTGCTGTCTCTTTTGTGTACTCGAATGTACTCAGCAGGTACACTGGAATAACACGTCTGTGACAGTACACGCAAAAAAAGTGAGGTCTCTTAAAGGGGCAGTACAGTTAAAGCAGATTAATGTTCTGTTTCAACCATTACAAACTGGTTATGAATACTAACAATAATTAAGAGATACTTACAATTTCAAGCAACTCCATTTTATCGATGACATTTTTGGCTTGAAGGTGTTTTTGGCTCCTCAGGTGTGTTTGTGACTAAAGGGGACATCGGCATCAGCACCATTATGGGGTCAGCGGTCTACAACCTGCTGTGCATCTGTGCAGCCTGCGGACTTCTATCATCTGTGGTGCGTGAGAGAGTCCCTGTATCGTACACTACACACAAAGAAACACTTTCATCCACACAGACTGCACTAACACACCCAGCTAAAGGATTTTTATGCAGTTAATCACTCTTCATAAACAAGTACATTGATTTGCTGTAGTAAAGGTCCGCATAATGGCAGTAAAACTTCATCTGTGCGCTCAGGTGGGTCGACTCAGCTGTTGGCCGCTGTTTAGAGACTGCGTGGCTTACTCCATCAGTGTTGCTGCACTCATCGCCATCATTTCAGACAACAGAGTATACTGGTGAGCAAAACAATACAGAGGATCTGAGGGATTGCAATGGAGGATTGACGGCTGTGTTTGGCACCCTTTTCTGCTATACTTCTGCATGGGAAACCTTTGAGCAAAATGAATTTTGTCAACAAAACCGACATTGTGATCACTATTGAAACATGATTTGACTGCAGCCTAATTGATTAATCACAGCCGTGGTGGCTAGTGCTGTTTTCTCAAGAGATGGTTCCGAGAACCAACCATGTTTATTTATTCTCAGTTCACCATAATATAGTCAAGAGAATTACTAACACAAAAAAAACATTTAATTTATTCCTATTACAGCGATATGATGCTCACTTTTTAGCTGCAATTAAGCTCCCAAGCAATCAGAAGAATATCGATGATCTATAACTGGGTAGCCAATCGCCGGAATACAAGGTAAGGCAATTTTATTTGTACAGAACATTTTAGTACACATTGGCAGTTCAAAGTGCTTTACAGAAGAGTACATAGATGAAAGAGGCAATAAAAACAGAAGGATAAAAGCAAAGGATATGAAATTAAAAGCATTAAAATGAATAGAATTAAGCGTCACGGTGGCGCAGTGGGTAGCATGGTCGTCTCACAGCAAGAAGGTCGCTGGTTCTAGGCTCGGCTGTGGAGTTCTCATGTTCTCCCCGTGATCGCGTGGGTTTTCACCGGGTGCTCCGGTTTCCCCCACAAGTCCAAACACATGCGATATAAGTGAATTGAGTAAGAACAATTGCCCATAGTGTTAAAGTGTGAATGTGTGTGTGTGAATGTTTCCCAGCGATGGGTTGCGGCTGGAAGGGCATCCGCTGCGTAAAACATATGCCAGAAGAGTTGGCGGTTCATTCCGCTGTGGCGACCCCGAAAGGGAAGAAAGCCAACATGAAGATGAATGAATGAATAGAATTAAAGAAAAACAGAAGTTCATAGTAAACGCACATTTAAATAAATGTGTTTTAGTCTAGGTTTAAATTTGACTAAAGTTTTCTCTTTAAATCTCTTCTGGAAGCTGGTTCAAGACAGCACACCAAAGCCCCATATTTACTACAATCTAAAAAAAACAGCGCTTCAAAGCACCAAATCTAGTTCTTTGGCTCAAAATCATAGAGTACCGTTTAGCACCAGACTCTAAAAATGCTATTTAGAAAGAACCACGTTTATAGTCTAAAAAAACCACACCACAGCTGTATACACGCTAGTGCTCTGTTGTGGGTTATTTATGTTTTTTGAGGTGTTAAAGCACTTTTCCATGTAAAAAACCCACTGTTATAAATGTGGTTGGTTTTAAAAGCACTTTTGAAGGTCTATTGGTGCCTTTAGAGACTGATGCTAAATGGCAAAAAAAAGGATCTACGATTATGAGCTGAAGAACCAGATTAGGTGTCACATAGATTTAAGCTTAAACAATTTCTTTAGCGCATATATCATTCCACACAGTTTGTTGTTCGTTCTCGTTGTTCAGTTCTGAATGAGGGTTTCATTCACTGGACTTGCACCTTACATGCGAACACACAATCAGGGATATTACTATATTATTGTTATATTATATTATTGTTATTAGACATATTATTGTTCAGACATGCAATCACAGGAATAAATAAGTAGAATAAATAGTTCAGGCATGCAATCACAGGAATAAATAAGTAGAATAAATAGTTCAGGCATGCAATCACAGGAATAAATAAGTAGAATAAATAGTTCAGGCATGCAATCACAGGAATAAATAAGTAGAATAAATAGTTCAGGCATGCAATCACAGGAATAAATAAGAAGAATAAATAGTTCAGGCATGCAATCACAGGAATAAATAAGAAGAATAAATAGTTCAGGCATGCAATCACAGGAATAAATAAGTAGAATAAATTGTTCAGGCATGCAATCACAGGAATAAATAAGTAGAATAAATAGTTCAGGCATGCAATCACAGGAATAAATAAGAAGAATAAATAGTTCAGGCATGCAATCACAGGAATAAATAAGTAGAATAAATAGTTCAGGCATGCAATCACAGGAATAAATAAGTAGAATAAATAGTTCAGACATGCAATAACAGCAATAAATAAGTAAAATAAACACTTAAGATAAGTTTTTTCATTCCAAATTTGGCAAAAATGTTACATTTATTCAATTCAATTCAAATAACATTATTAATCCACGAAGGACAATTCATAAGTGCATCAAGTAGCTTATTCAAAAATAAATCAAAGCTCTTTAAGTAATACAAGTAATAACATAGTGTATATCACCATCTTAATCTATGTTTTAATCAATGTTTTTACATTTTCAGTTTTTAATTACTATGATTTTATATGACTTTTTTATGCTTGATTTTATTAAATGTACTTTTTTTTCTTTGTTTCCAATGTAAAGCACTTTAAATTACCCTGTGTACGAAATGTGCTGTACAAATAAACTTGCCTTGCCGATATTGCACTGGTTTGTGCTCAGCATTTAGCAGCTGCATTGCCCGAGTGACAAATGAAGACTTTCTCCTCTGGGTTTTACATCTAGGGGTACGTAGTCTCTGCCCCGATGGGAGAGGCTCAAACAGAACAGTACACGAGTGGAGTCCTGGAGGATCATGAGAGCAGTTCTCAAAGATTTCTGATCACATAAAGTAGTGATGATGCCCCACTGTCACTGTGCAGACACCCTCTTCCTGTCCGTGTTAATAATGCAGGTGTCACACTATGAAAAATTTGGAGCTCTCAAAAGCTAGTGTGACCAGGGTTTAAGAAGGTGACCCTGTAGTCTGCCAGCATCTTCTACTCTAGCGCCCTCGCCATCTTGCCATTTTCCATCATTACTTTAAGATGGGTCACACTAGCTATCACAAGAATATTCACACTATGAAAAAAAATCCATTGACTTGAACAGGATCACATATGAAGGCGTGAAACCGGAAGCATATGCGTGCAATTTTAAATTACATAGCAAGCACCGAATTGGAGAGGTGAGATTGTGAGTTTACTGAAATCTAGTTTGAAAGCAAGCTTTTATTTTTAAGAACTTCAATGTTGATGTGAAGAATGTTACAGTTAAACTAGTTCCTGTTTGGATAATTTATGTTTAGAGCTTGATGTTTATTTATTTATTTTAAACACGCTGCCTGCTGGGCGGGGTCTTTGTCGCTGCACATCCATCGATCTCTCAGAAGCTAGTGTGAACGGTGCTTTAGTCTGCATTTCTTCATGATAGCGACTGATTGTCACCTCTGAAGCCTAGCCAACGGTTTCCCCTGCATTTATAGACCCTGCAAGCAACGGCAATCAGGAATCTCCCTACATAGCTCATTTTAAAGACTATCCTTCTACCCTCTTTCACAACTTTGTAATCCACACTCAATATTTCCAGAATCTGAAATTGTGCACAAAAAATTGTCATGCCAAATGGCTGCACAGTATGAAGATCGTTTTTTTTTTGTTGTTGTCAAGACTCACTTTTGGACTCAAAACCAACTTTGGGCGTATGACAATGGGCTTTTAGTTAGCTCGAACCAGGATTTGTCCCATGCAGAATTATAGCTGAAAAACGTAGCCAATCGTTGGGGAATGACACTGAAACACTGGTTCCTGCGTCTCGTTTAGGTACGAGGGGGCATGTCTCCTGCTGGTGTATGGTGTGTATGTGGCTGTGCTCTGCTTCGACCTTCGGATCAGCGAGGCTGTGGCAAAGCGGTTCAGTTCATGCTGCGTGTGTATGGAGAAGCAAGAGCAAGAGGAGCAGCAGCAGCTAATCGGCTGGAGTCATGGCGACGGCATTCTGCGACCCCGACGACGCTCACGCAATGACAGCGGAATCTTCCAGGACGATTCGGGATATTCACAACTGTCCCTCAGTCTGCACGGACTCAACGAGATCAGCGACGGTAGGTGGAGTCACCTTTTAATTGGGAAGTTTAAAAAAAATAAATATAGCATCTCAAGTCACCAAATTTGACAAAAGTGTGCAACTCAAACCCAAACATAAAAAAAACTGTGTTTTTTTTTCACCTCCCTTACATTTTTTTAAACCTATTACACAGTCAAAATAGTTTAAAGATTTTTATACTACTGTGCTACTGTGGGCACTCTGAAAGTAACTAATCAGATTACTGTGAGCCAATAGGTTTTTAAAACATGATGAATAGCACATTGGACCAAGATATTAAAATAAGTTGCCAGTTGGACGCAGTGGGCACGGTAGGTGAAAGATGGGCATGGCAGGTTGTGAAGGTGTTACCAATCTACAAATCAACAATCAGTTGACAGACAGACACTGAGGGACAACAATGCTTTTCATTGTTCAAAACAATTTGCATATCGCATGCATATAAAATACAATTATATATAGATTTGAGTTACAGTTTCTCAGGGGCCCCTGAGTAGCCCTGGGAGCACTGACGCATCACCCAGAATTTTGGTGAAATACCTTTTAAGATAAACCAGTAAGGCTCATCTAAAATTATAAAAAGCTCCTCGCTTAGAATAAACGATTCGAGTCCAAAGGTCAAGGGAGCCCCAAAATGGTGGCCCAGGGAGAACAACATATCAACCAAAGATTTGTCCTGATCTCTTTTAAGATAAAATAATAAAAACTCACTAAAACCACAAAAAAACTGGTAGCAAATAAATCAACATATTGTGATGGCCCAGTTTGATTGTATGTTGGTTAAAGTGGTCAAAATCTCACCGGTCCCAAATTCACCTCCTGGTAGCCCCAAGGTCCTGATGCCTTCCTCTCTGAATCATGGGAATTTAATTTTACGTGTTTTTTCAGCATAACTGGCCTTGCAGCAGTGATGACCCCACCCACCTAATGTATTAATAAAACCAAGCTCTAAATATAAATCATCTAAATATTAGCAGGGTTTACTCTAATGTACTTCACATCAACACTGAATTCCTACAAATTAAAATCTTGCCTTAAAACAATATTTCAGTAAGCTAATGCTTAGCGGTAGTTTTTGCTACGCCATTTAAGATCTGATTGGATGAATTTGTTTGAGAGGCAAGGGTTGCATTTGTTTTGGTTCTGCTCAGAAACGTAAAAACGTTTAGCCATATGATCAAAAAATGATGATTTTATAAAAGATTTTTTTTATATATCGTCTTCTGTGATTTTTTATGGCTAACTCGTTGCATGTCGGTCAGTTGTTGTGGTGACATTTCATGCTCTGAAACATGACACTGCAAAACAACATTGAAGGGTCTTGACCAAAAAAGCAGCCAAAATCAACAGACTTTGTTGAAGGCTATTCAAGACTAAATTCAGCTCGACTTTCTTTGGAGCAGAATCCGAAATTGCATGCATAGAGTGAAACTGTTGGCAGTTATGGTCTGATGGATAAGGAGATCGACTTGAGATCAGAAGGTCGTAGGTTCGATCCCCTGATCCACCGAGTTGAAGTTGGAGTGAGTGATGAAACACTTGCTCTCCATCTTCAACAACCACAGCTGTGGAGCCCTCAAGCAAGGCAGCAGTTTCATGTGATCATCATGTGAGTTTCATCACTCACACCACCTTCAACTCGGTGGATCTGGGGATCGAACTGGCGATCTTCTGATCACAAGTCAATGTTCTTATCCACCAGACCACCACTGCCCTGTGAAAGAAAGAAGTTGAACCAGTGAAACGTGAAGAAGAGCTCTCGAGTGCGAGATGACTATGCTACGTTTTTTCTGGCCAATCGGTGCGCTTAGTGATTGACCAATCAGTCGATCAACAGGATGTCACATCACACCTTTCTTTTCAGTCACCTTTTATTTATCACCTGCTTTACAAAACCTTGTCAATGATTATGAAAAAAAGCCCTTAGTACAAGACATGGTGAAAAAACCCCCCCTAAAAATCCAGTTTAACAATTACAAAAAAGCCTGATGGCAGTACTCAGAGATGGTTTTTGTACTTTTCTGGGACTTGACAGACCCAGCTAGACACATTTTCCATCCCTAATTTGCAGTATCTTATATTCCCTTCCTGGACAAAAAAACCCCACATGATCTATAGCACTTTAATGTAACACTAGTTAATTTTTGAGAGGTTTGGGCTTTCTCACAGAGCCTGTCGGTGTGTTTGAGATGCCGCAACAAGACCTGAAGAGGATCCTCTGGGTGCTCTCTCTTCCTGTGTCGGTGCTCCTCTTCCTCACGGTTCCGGACTGCAGAAGAAGCTTCTGGAAGAACTGGTACATGCTCACCTTCCTCATGTCTGCTGTCTGGACCTCCGGATTCACTTACCTGCTCGTCTGGATGGTCACTGTCGTAGGTAAACGAAATAAAAAGTACACCAAAAAGGGTTAAATTCAAGTCATAGAGCCCAGCTGATTTTATTAGATATTATTATTAGATTAGATATTATTAGATTGTTGTTGGAAATAGTTTGTGTTGTAAAGTTGTTAAGAAGCAAATATTACTTGCTGAGAATGTGATGCAAACTTTTCTCCAAAAATGTAAAACATGTTTGACTTTTTACATTTTCACTCTTCAACTTAAAAAAAAAATGTATCAACGTTATTCTCAGCTAAAGACACTCCTGATCCTCAGGGAGTCTGTGTTTAGGGTCACATGGGGCTCTGGGCTCATTCCTGCCACGAGAGCCTGAGAACAACCATGTGATGCTGCTCAGGATAAAGGGATTATTATCAATACACACAACCTCCAGAGAGCGCACGCGCACACAGACTCAGAGACTGTACAACACAGACTTACATGCATGAGAACACACACCCGAGATGAGAGCGCGCGCACACACACACACACACACACACACACAGACTGTACAACACACACTCGCATGCACGAGAACACGCACACACACAGACTGTACAACACACACTCGCATGCACGAGAACACGCACACACAGACTGTATAACACACACTCGCATGCACAAGAACACACACACACAGACTGTATAACACACACTCGCATGCACAAGAACACACACACACAGACTGTATAACACACACTCGCATGCACGAGAACACGCACACACAGACTGTATAACACACACTCGCATGCACAAGAACACACACACACAGACTGTATAACACACACTCGCATGCACAAGAACACACACACACAGACTGTATAACACACACTCGCATGCACGAGAACACACACACACAGACTGTATAACACACACTCGCATGCACAAGAACACACACACACAGACTGTATAACACACACTCGCATGCACAAGAACACACACACACAGACTGTATAACACACACTCGCATGCACAAGAACACACACACACAGACTGTATAACACACACTCGCATGCACAAGAACACACACACACAGACTGTATAACACACACTCGCATGCACGAGAACCCACACCCGAGATGAGAGCATGCGTACACACACACACACACACACACACACACACTCGCATTCACGGGAACACACGCCCGAGATGACGCAACGTGATGATTTAGAGCTGACCAATGATTGAATTGTAATTATTTATAACAAATTTTGCTATGCGGATATATATATATATATATATATATATATATATATATATATATATATATATATATATATATATATAATGTAATTCTTTTTTTCAAAAGCTTTTTCTGTTCTATATTTTCAAACATTTTAACATTATCATGTATAATAATTTTAGCCTCAATAGTACAATAATATAATGTACCAACATTTGTCAACTAGTCCTTCAACGATTTGTTGAACTTTCAAACATGTAAATAAAACCGGATGAAACATTAAATTAAAAGTTAGTAACAAATCAAATAAAGTTTAGATTATATAAATAATAAACTAACCTAAAATGCAACTTTCCCAGACTTTAGTAATTCAACGTTGTCATAACAAACATGTAAGTCTTTGGGGTACACTTTATAAGAACTGATTAATGTTGTCGGACAGACTTCAGCTAAATAAAAGTAAAACAGTTAGACTGTATTTAATCGTGTGACTGTGAAAGTGCAATTTTTGTGATTTGAAAATAACATTTAGTCATATTGCGATTTAATTGCCAAAGTGATGAATTATTCAGCCATGTTATGATTTTAAGGTTTAAAAAGAGCCTACATTTAAGCTCTAAACATCCTTTAAAAATGGCTTCTCTGTTGTTTTTGGGATAACCTCCTAAAAAATGTCAGGTTTAAGTGCGAGTGTTCGCTTTGAAGAGCAGCGAGAGTCAAGCAAAGTATTTACTTTTCCATTTCTGTAAAATCCTATGACTTCAACTCAACAATTTAGCTCAAATGAAATTAGTTAAAATGGCCTTCATTTAATTTTTGCATGTGTAACTTATTTGAAATTTTTATTTGACTAATACTTTTGTTAATAAATATATTTCGATTAGTTTCTTTTTAAATCATTTTTATTTTATTGTATTGCACCGTGCTCCATTAAACACAGGCCATGCTGCTTTTAAAGTCTTCTGCTGTGAGAAAACCTAAAGATGCATCTTTAAAAAGGAGATACTAGATAGTGAAAAGCTTATGTGTGTTCAGGAGAGACGCTGGGAATCCCTGACACTGTGATGGGAATGACTCTTCTTGCTGCTGGGACCAGTATTCCTGACACCGTTGCCAGTGTGATGGTCGCACGTGAAGGTACAACCCTCTGTGAACTCCTGCTATTCCTATTTGTACAAGCATACTTAAAATGTACACTACATTTAAACATACATTAGAAATCCTAAAGTAATGTTCAGCGGTAGCTAATATTCTTCATCAGAAGCTCTCAGGATTAGTTTAGTGGAACCAGCAAATAAACTGTGATTTCTGAGAGAGAGACGGAGAGGAGAAATAAGAGAAGAGAGAATGGTAAGAGAGAAGAAAGATGGAGATGAGAGGGGGAGAGAAAAGAAAGAAGAGATTATGACGAAAGTAGGAAAGGACAAAGAGGGAGATGAGAAGGAGAGAGAAAATAAGAGAGGAGAAAGACAGAGATGAGAGGGGAGGAGAGAGAGATGACGGGGAGAAAGGAGAGAAGGACGTGAGAGAGGAGATAAGGGAGGAAAAGAGGAGGAAGGAGGTAAAGAAAGAGGACGAGAGAGAGAGAGAAGACAGAAAGGAAGATAGGAGGAAAGAGAGTGGAATGAATAGAGGAAAGAGGGAGAGGAAAAAAGAGAGGGGAGAATAAGAGAGAGGAAAAAGAAGGTGAGAGCAAATGAGACAGAGGAGAGACAAAGATGAGGGGGAGAAAGAGGGGAAGGAATAGAGAGGGGGGAAGAAGAGCAAAAAAGAAAAAGAGAGGGAGAGGAAAGAGAGGGAAAGGGGAGGTAGAGAAGAGAAAAAGAAGTGATAGGAGAGTGAGAGACAAGAAAGAGGAGGAAGGATGGAAAGAAGACAAGAGAGATGAGAAGATGAAAACAAAGAGAAAGGAGGAAGGAGAGTAGATGGGATAGAGGAAAAAGTGGGAGATGAGAGAGGGATATAAGAGAGGAGAAAGAGAGAAGATGGGAAGAGAAAGAATAGAGCAGAGAAAGAGTTAGAGGAAAATGGAGAGGTAGAGGATAGGGAGAGAGAAGGAGCAAAAGAGGATGACAAAGTAGAAAGGAAAGTGATGAGAAAGCAAGGGATAGATAGAGGAGAGGAAGGGAGTAGAAAAAAATAGGAGGATGAGGAGGGGGGGGGGGCGTGAGAATAAATCTTTCATTCTTGAAGGCCTTTCCCCTACATATCTTTTAACGTAGTTCAAATACACTTCTTGTCAGATAACTTTGGATTAGTCCTACAATATCTGTGATTATCTTAAAATAGACATTACATTGTCAAAAAAGGAAGATGAATTGCAAATTCTTGAAGTTATACAACAGTGCACAGATATTGCAAGCAACTAAAATTGAGTTTATTGTGTGACCGGGATATTCGGGGGGTGTCTGTCACAGGAAAGTCAGACATGGCCATGGCGAACATCGTGGGCTCAAACGTCTTCGATCTTCTGTGTCTGGGCTTACCGTGGTTCATTCAGACGGCGTTTGTGGATTTGGGCTCCCCGGTGCAGGTCAACAGCTCTGGCTTGCTCTTCATGTCCTGCACGCTGCTTCTCTCCGTGGCCTTCCTCTTCATCTCGGTGCATCTGAACGGATGGAAGCTCAACTGGAAGCTGGGGCTGGTTTCACTGGTGCTCTACATACTCTTTGCCACACTCTCCATCCTCTATGAGCTCGGGATCATCGGGAACAATCCCATCAGGCTTTGTGCGGACTGAATAAACTCCAGCCAGGATTAAGCTTCGTATATTTAAAAGGTGCTTCATCATGTAAACTCAAAATTCAAGTATTCTTCCCTCATCAAAAACAAGCCTCGACTCATATTCAGATTTGTTCTTGTGTAAATCTATTTTCTTATTCTGGGAGCTCAAACAGACCTGATGGCTCATTGAAGATCATCTCATTGAAGAAAGCATGTATTGACAGACCTGGAAGTTAACCGTAGCAAAACAGCGTCAATAAACAACGAAAAGAAAGCATGTTTTTGGATGTCCCGGTATTACCAAAAGAACAATAAACTCATCAGAAATAGCAGGCTTTTGTTTACCAACAAAAGTAAGCGTGTGGAGTGTGTTGGGGCAGTGGGAGGAGCAGGGTGTACACCGCTTGTTTGGTCGAGCAACCACAAATTGAGGCTATTCAGAGTCGATGTTTACAATAAACACTGCATTTAGAAAGCTATTCAGGGTGCAGTGATAGTACAGAGGGATTAAATATTTATTATCAATGATTTAAACAGGGCATGACACCTTTAAGAATTGTTTTTTTTTTTTTTATAAACAATGAAACTAGGGTTAGGCGAGGGGTGCACATTGATCCTCTGCGGACAAGATTTGGTCAGGTACAGCAGCATCTGCAGAATATAGAGATAACGTCCTTGTACAGTTTCTATTCTGCTACAGTCCTTTCCACAAAGAAACAGAACTGATTTTCTACTTAATCCACAATCCCCAAGGATACTTAATCTGTGTTGAATTAAAACAGTTTACCATGTACTAAGGTTTATAGTGTTGGCTAAATTATGTATTTTAAACTAACATTTAACATAAAAAAAAGAAAAGGACTGTAGTGTTGTTCCTTTAGACGCTAGAGTTTTAAGTACTAGTCCTTTAATTCGGAGCAAAAATTTATCATCTAATCATTTTGGAGTACTTTTGTTGCCTTCACACTTGATATTTTGCACTTACTATTTAAAAAAACTAAAAAATACTAATTTTGTACCTTTTGATATATGCATTTTAATGCTGGTCACAAAAGCATGATTGAATGCATTTTTTTTGGTTTGTTTTTAAAGTGTGAAGAGTATTCCATGTTTGTTATGTAAATTCTATTATTTCATTCATAACATTTTTATTTAACCGTTAAAAATTGTTTTATGTGACCTGTATCAGTTAATTTCATATTAAATCATGCAATATGATCCACCCACTAGGGGGCAGCACTGACATTTGCAAAAGTAAGGACTTCAAAACTTAACCGCCTTTAGTGTTTTTGCATGTAAAAAAAAACAAAAAAACAACACCCATTGTTCCCAAATTAGGTAAATCCACTGACTTCCTGAAACATATGAATGAATGAAGGCCTTTATTGATCACTATACCATTTCATGCACCGTAATTGTAACACTATATTGTTACGCACCTATATACGCACTGTTAAATTGCCATCAAAAGTGATTTCAATCCTTCTTTTTAATGTACCTTTAAATTGTTTAGCACAATTAACAGTTGTGTTCATAAACTAGATGTAAAAAAATGTCAAATTTACATGAAGTTGCCAACTAAACAATAATTTGAAATATTGTCAATGTTGCATCACATTTTTGTCTCCTTTCCCTGTTTTTAAGTCACTGGTACCGAGATGTGTTTGCTCAGGGATTTCACGTCGTTATAAAGTTAGACGTATTGATCGTAGTTAGCAAATAATAGATAATCTACCTCACATCAAACGTGGGAAAACTTGCTGTACAATAAAGATTTTCATCTCATTTGGAGTTCACATTGATTTCTTATTTAAATCGTTTTAAGCAGTAAATAAATACATGCATTACCATTTTTTCAATTCCAAAAGAACAGTGTTGAAACATGCATGTGTAACAGAAACCAGTTGGGACTCAGTGACATGTAAGAGCCATTGACTATTCAACATGGACGTACCATGTTTTAAGTCACCCATAAGTTTCATATAAAGGGTAAAAGAGGCTCAAATTTGCATAGCCAATCATCCACCATAACGAACATGAGTCCACAGAGGCGTCTGATTGGCTGAAGGTTTAAATCTAAGTACATCTTAAACAAATGTAAAAATAATCCCCCCCCCTCAGTGTTCACCAACATCAAAAGTAATCATCTGAAAACAGATTTACACCCCTGAGGCAGCAATGTTGGGAAATTTTAACATGGGAGTGAATGAGAAGTGGGTAAATTCTGTCTCCAGTGGCCAGTAGAGATACTACACTTCAGTCACTCCCAATCATGCATCGGGAGCAGGAGGTTGCTGCTTGGTTGGGGCAGACAAAAATAGCGAGAGAATAAAGTCGGTACCCAAGCCTTTTGCAAAAATGAAGCCTCAAACAGATTTTGCTCAGTTAAGAGACGTTTTCTACTCACACTGGAAATGTAATGACACTTCGTTAGCTTTAGCCTAGCATTACACCCTCTTGTTTTGAGAGCAGGTAAAAGCTGGAGTTTTTGCAGTCACCTTAATGCAGTAAGTGAGAACAGAGAAGGCTGTGTGAATAGGGACACAGTGTGAGGATGAGTGTGAATTGCTGTCCATCCCTTGTACCATTAACACAAAATGACTGATACAAGTGATATTGTCCTGTTATTCTTTGTTTCAAAAATATATACATATATTAAGATAGATGTATCGTTTAAGCATTCTCATTCTTTTGTTTTTTTGAATACTGGGTGAAAATCAGTTTTCAAATCAAGACAGCCAACTTTGGATATAAAACGCTGAGAATTATGATAATCAAATCATCCCTGATTTTTGAGTAAAGAAGAAAAAAAACTGACAGTATTCCTACAACAATCTCAAAAAATGATTGATTCACAAATATCCCTGTGGAATCCCATTACAGATGAGAGAATATAAGCTGCTTGTGTTTTCAGGATCGGAGTCAGACTAAGAATTCCAACAGCCTGCGCTTTATTTGAAAACGTCTGAGAACAAACGTGCTACAAATTAAAATGGGTAAAAATAAAAAAAAGAAAGAAAGAAAAGGAATGGAAAGAAAGAATTGGTAAGGAGAGCGACGGCTGAGCATTGAGATGTTTCTAAAACAAAACTAAAGCCGTCTCGCTGAGCGTGAGAGAATACAACAGATGATGCGTGTGTTCAGCTAACCCTCTCAGTCTCTTCTCTCTGTGTGACCCCTGTTTTAGGCGTTGCGGTCCAGACGTACGTCCACCTCTCTGCCGTTAATTTTGCTTCCGTTCATGGTCCGGCAGGCTTTCTCTGCACTATCCATGCAGTCGAATCTCACCGTCCCGCAGCCTTTGGATTTACCGTTCTCCATCTTTATCTCAGCGTACATCACCTGGCCTGAAACACAACCATGTGTGCTTTTAAGTCCTGGAATGCTCACGGGTGTGATGGGAAGTTAGATGGGCAGCCATCCAAGCCTTAGTTTTGCACACCGAGCACAAAATTTACAAATGTTTAAAAGTAGTTGAGCGCAGCTTGTGTTTATTACACGAACACACTGCCTCCAAAACACCTTTACAAAAACAGGTAAACAACATCAGAACAGGTTTGATTTTTCTGTGCTTTCCACATTTCTTGAAAGCGTTTTCAAAAAGGTTTAGTCCTATAGAACTTCTGAAAACAGGTAGTGGCAAACATTAAAGGCTGAATTGATCTTTAAATGCGTGCAGCACAATATAACACAAGCCTTTTACAAACACAACTTAAATGGATCTTGCTCCGAGGATATGAATCTGGTAAGCTTTAGTTTTTCTACCCACATTGGGAATGTAATGACACTCCGTTAGCTTTAGCTGATAAGCCAGCATTGTACCATTAAGAGCAGTGGATTTCCTGATTTTTCATGAACACATCAGTGAAGGACTAGCATTAAAATTGCTTTTTAGTGTCAAGTGAACACAACAAATATACATCTATAAGATTGTCGACCAAAACCTTTCACATGTTTCATTATGTTTTAGCCCTCACAAAGACATATATCTGATCATCCTCAAGGAAAAAAAGTATGTCAGCGAAACAATTACATCATCATTGATGGAAACAACACTGGTGCTAGGTCCAGTACTTCCTTCTTTAAGCGTTTACTCAACAACACTTAAAAATGAATGAAGAGAGAGATTTTTGTAATAATACTAGCTAAAAAAACTATGTTTAGTTTCTAGATGTGACTCTTCTGAAGGGGGTGGCACAGAGGACTGATGGAAGAGAATTTTGTGATGCTAAAGTGCCAGAACAGATGAAGTAGACGTACCACAGTGACCGAACTTCTCCTTTAGCTTCTGCCAGGTCAGATCGTATGGGAGCTGCAGTCAAACACATACAAATTAAACATAGCACAGACGCCATAAACCAGTTTTAGATAATTCTAAACCCTAGGTTTAATGGAAAAAGGTAAAATGCATTATGTTTAGCCGTTTTTTATAACCTTTATGTGGACTTGGAGCTCAATCATTTGTGAACACAAATATTTAATGGCTGGACATGCACATCATTTTTTTTGCAATAATGCAGTTTTTATTGTTTGTTGTGAACACTCGTTACTGACTGATGTTTAATTTGGAGCCTTACGCCAGATTTATAGTTGTGTGTCAAGTCTACGAATTGCCCGTTGAGAAAATCTCCATTCGCACCCATTTGTCAACAAGGCACTTATAGTTGTGCGCTCCGTCCAACAATGTCTATGTACTGATCAATATTGGCTGGATAAGAATGCAGACTGCTAGCCAAGTTTAATTTATTTTATATATTGTATTGTATAAATATAACTTTGTACATACAACCGCTGCTGCTGTAAATCACTGTCTCTAAACTGATCAATATTCCAATATGGCGTGACAACAAAGCTAACTTCCAGGTTATTAAGGTTATTTACTTTATCGGCAAAATCAGAATTTTACTCCCTTATTCAGTGTATAACATGTAGTGCAAGCCCAGAAAGAGAGTGAAAGCACTTGTTCTTGCGCCAGTGCTAATAAACTTGGTTTTGATTAAATTCTGGGTTAAAAAAATAATAATAATAATTACATGTTTGTCCATGAAAAAATATTAACAAATAAACCCGAGACTACTTCATGGAGTTAGTCATCTTATTTTAGTTCTAAATGCAATGCAAAACTGTATCTAATCAAAAAAGTTGACTGAAGTTGTATCAAAAAAAAAAAAAAAAAAAAGGATTAGATCACTATACATAAATGCAATATACTTGATGCTGAAAAAGATGGGACGTGTGGAAGAATAGTGAAACAAAGAGAATTGAGAATTGCAAAAGCAGCAACTTTACGACATGCTTCCTCAGTTACTTGGCAGATTCGCCACTTTTCCTAGCTAAAATTTTAATTTATAAAAAGGCTTCCAAAACTATGAAAATGTTTCAAATTATTGTAACTCTAAATTGTGTAAATGTGCTAAATAAATCCAAAGACCAAACAGCAAGTGTGTACATGAACTTAATTTTCACTTTTGTTTTAAAAATGTAATTGTATGATTTTTGACCCACTGGTGAGTCCATACACTTTGTGTACCTTTCCTAAAACGTCCTCTATATGCTACTTTAGAAATAATCAATACACAAATGTTTTGTGTACAACATGCAAATTATGACAACTTGTGATATTTTAAATCTTTTTGCCCAGCCTTAAATAGCAAAAGTAAAATAATTAAAAAAAATGTAAATGAGAGACCAATAAATATCTATTCTATTCTACACCATCTTTCTACTGGCAGTGATTTAACCAGACAGGGTGTAATGAGATGCTTCTCATTTCTTAAAAAATCATATGAAACCCAAAAGCCAATCTTTTGGATGTGCTGGAGAAGACAGCAATCCATGCAAGATCTCTGTGACAAACAACATTGGTTGCAACACAATTGTGACATTGCAACACAGTGTATAAAAGCTAAGGGAATAAAAGTGAATAAAATTCAAAGCTAAAGGGAATAAAAGTGAATAAAATTCAAAACAGTGAATAAAAGCTATGACGTATTAGAGAGTACGACCCTTTTAGGGCCATGCAGAGTTAATTTCTTAAAGAAACTCAACTACAGAAGCAGCAGAACAAATCAACAAATTGATGGCCATACGTACATTTCGAACAAAGATCTGGCACCCGCCCTTTGACCCCGAACTCCTGTCACTCATGCCACTCATTCCACCCATGTGACCCGAGGATCCGGCTCCAAACTGAGAGAAACTACGGTTCAGGTCCAAACTGGAGGCCATGCGGTCGAAGCTAGAGCCCATCCCCATGTTTAGCATCGCTCCAGCAGCTCCTAGACACACAATTCACAACTTAAAAAGGTGTCTCCCATGGAGCCACATTCGCTCTAATGTCACTATTTTTCCAAACAAACACAACCTGCTTTTTTCAACCCTACTCACAAGCAAACCAAACCCAATTTGGAACAACAAAAGCTGGTTGTTACCCAGTGTTGTGCACAAATAGAGTATATTTAGTCAAATTACTCACAATAAAAACTCACAAAAGCACTTGCATCGAAGACAACAGATTGCACACTATTGGAAACTCTTCTAGAGGAAGCCTTAAAACTAAAAAGGTGCTCATTCCAATGCCTGAAGATGGCCAGTGACCAGTTGATTAACTGCCTTAGGGACTGATTAGCAGCACACAAGGATCGGGCAGGTGTGTATTGATTAACTCGCTATTGTACATCGGTGCAGCACTATGTATGGAATTAAACACAAACAGCAGGATCTTGCATTCTCTATTCTACTGGAAGCCAGTGAAGATAGTACACGACGGGCGCGATGTGGCAGTGATTTCAAGAGGTGAGAAATCTGGCTCCAGCATTGTGGAAGCTTTGTGATGTGGAGATTTGTGATGAGTTTTTTTGAGTGTCAGTGGACAACTCCTGGAACTGTAAATCATGGTTTTGAGTGAGTGAGTGACAGAAGACTGACCTAATCCAGAACCCATGGCACCCATCCCTGCATTCCCCATTCCTCCGAACCCTCCACCTGACAGGACACAGAGCAGACTGTTAGCATCAACCACACATTCATTCAAGCATGCATCTCCAGTGCTGGCAATGAGGCACATTAGATCAGATCTTCGTAGGGTTTTAAGGAGGTACATTTAAACTGTTCAACATGTATGAGATTCACTGTAAACCCAATGCACTAAAAATAAAACAACAACTAGGACCAGTTTAAATCGTCTTGCTACATAAATTGTATTTTGCCAAAGAAAAACAATCAGATCAGATTTTAGCACTGACTTGAAAGTTACAGATCTTAAATAGAAAATAGGATATTGTCTGCTTTCAACAACTAATCTGCGACAATCCATTTTAAACTGGGATTCTTAGTATTTCAAGTTTATCAAAGTTGAGGCTTATTAACAAATTTATGAAAAGTTATTACACATTTTTCAATTAATTCTTTTTTTCTTACATCCATCAAATTCTAATAACAACTCAAATTTAACATTTTTCTGTTGTAACACGTGAAATACCAAGGAATGCCCTTTCTTTTCAGGTCATTCATCATCATCAAATCCATCATCGCTGTGTGAATAAAACAGTTGGGCGATTCTAGCATCAAGCACACCCAATCCCCTCTCTTCTGAGTCTTGTTGCGGTAATCAGTACTTAATGGTTAAGTGATAATTCTGGCTTTCGTATTCACAAAAGCTCAGACACCTAGCATTCACACATGTCTCTTTGCAGGTGCCATTTTAGGATAAAGACTGTTACACAGCACCTCAAGGCACAGCATGTATTCTGTGACAATCAGTTGCTTTGTTGCATACCAAAGTCTTAAAACATTCTGATTTAGTATTTTGAAAGACTAGCCTTCACACATAAGGCATACTAGATGATAAGGCCCACTCATGCTTTTTGAGAAAATTAAAAGATTTCAAGTGGGCCTTATAATGCAGAAAATACAGTAATCTCTAAAAACAACAGAGAACATTCAACATTTTTACTTAAATTGACCCAGATCTGAACATACCCAGGCCTCCAAACGAGCGGTTCATTCCCAGATCACTCCTGGCGAAGTCTCCCATTCCAGAGCGATACATATCTGCAACCAGCAGCAGTCATCATGCTCAACATTACCTCAATCCTCTCCTTCACTGCTTCATGCTTTAGTTTTTACCTCCCATCCGGCTCATGGCTACCATGTCTCTGTTGCCGAATCCTCCCATTCCAGCCATGCAGTCCATCCCAGAAAACCCTCCCATCCCTGCATGCACACAAACAAACACACAGTCAGTGAGTGACTGGGGATGTTCAGAGTCATTATCAACCGCTCACCGCTCATTCGGTTCATGCTGTTGCATCCTGCTCCATCCATCCCTGAAGAGAAGACAAACATGAGCTCGCACTCTTATGAACAGAAATGACCAAAAACCTCAGAGGGGAACCACTCGCCTCCAACTCCCATAGAGTTCATGGATCCCACAGAGCCTCCACCCACAGAGTTTGCGCTAATAGGCTGACCACCAGGACCCAAACCCATCCCGATGCCACCTAGACCCCCTGAAACCCAGATGAAACCAATTAAAATATCCGTATGAAGACAAGTGACCACGTCCAAACTTGAGAAGCAATACAATAACCCCCCCTCCCCTCTCCAGAGTGTTAAAGCACAGAACACAAAGAGAATAACAAATTGGCGATGTTTACATACGTGTGAGCAAAGAGCGCATATATATATATATATATATATATATATATATATATATATATATACACACATACATACATGTATCCGCACAAGCAAGCACAATTTACATTGGGGTGGCAAGTTACATAGTAGCATCATGCATACGTTCAATATTAATATACAGGCCATCTCCCTGCAGGTTCTCTGCATAATTTGTTAAAAAAAGGTTAAACTCACTGAACAGGTTATTAGTAGTGTAAGGAAAGCTGCTCTCCTCAGCCTCTGAAAACACTTTCCTACAACTCACAGGGGTCTGCTGAACTTAAGAATAACCTTTTTAAACTGCCTTTACTGGTAAGGTGGATTTCAGAATTTATTTACTCTGTTCAGCATCCTGCTCAACAGTGTCAGGTTTAAGTTGAAATGACAAACATGACAAAAATTTTTATACAATAAAATATTACTAAAGTTATCAATCCTAAGTAGACGACAAAAACTTCAATGTTCTGCACCAATCTCTTACTTGGAAGCTGTGGAGATTTCTCTACTGCCCGGAAATCATCCGCTGGCATAGATTTATCATCCTGTTGCACAACAAACACACCAACGTCATTAGGCTGGGTTGTTCAGTAAAGACAGGAATTTAAATGGAATATGACATCTCACCATCTTCACGTGCATCTGTCTGTCGAACAGCATCTGACCATTGAACATAGCTGAGAAACCAGTTAAAGAAATAGCCTCTCTATATACATCTGTCCAACCCACAAATATCTATCTATCTATCTATCCACCCATCTAATATTCACACGCACACACAATAAGACAGTTTAAATAGCTGCAGAGGTTAAACATAGGACCGAGGCGCTATGAGAGTAAATGCACCGTTTTGAAAGATACAGATGGCCTGAACTGCCTCCAGTGGCTGATCGAAGGTGACTGTCCCCAGTCCACGACTCTTCCCATCCTTGTCTTCCTTTATATCCGCTCTCTTGACGGTTCCAGCTATGCTGAAGACCTCCTTCAGTTTCTTCCAGCCCACTTTGAAGTCCAGCTGAAAAAATTAACAAACACTTGTAGATAAGGTGGATGACGTCGTTTTTACTTAAACAACCCTTTTTGATTCCACTCATCAATTACAATTATTTTGACGTGACAAGGATTGGCCAGCAAGTAGAGAACTTGACTTGGATTTGAGAGCTTCACTGGGTTTGTCTTTCTGTAGATATCCATCTTTTAAATAAAGTGATAGTTGAGCATCAAACGCACTGCAGAGTGTAAAGAACTACTACTTGCAAGCTCTGCACAGACTTACTATACACCAAGCACTGAAACATGTTTGAAACAAGCACACTCGGAACTGATATTGAAGTCGGTGGAAACGAACTGTGGCGAGCTGAGTGACGCATAAGCAAGCGGGCTTATGAAGAATCTCTGCTTCTTCTGTGGTCACAAGAAAGCCTTCTATGCGTTTCCTGCATACCCTCATTGACTTTACGTATAAAACATCTGCGATTTCTGTTTTTACAGCATAAGATCCTTTTAAAAAGAATAATTATGATCCAATAGAAATCATTTAAAATTGTATCTTTGTTATACTTTATCTTGATGAAACTCGCAAACAAATTTGAGATAAAAATCATGAGGAGAAATTATACATATTATATATAAAACAAATCAGTTTTTCAATTAGGCTTCAGTTTGTTATGTTACCTGTTGCAATTGAAATATTGCAAAAAAACCGATTGATTGAAATACACTGGCTCTGAAATTTTGCTTCATACACACACATGAGCGCAGACGTACAGCAGAAAGACTTAAATAGCCTTGAAGGAATTTTCATTCGGCAATTCCAACAAACTCAGTGAATTTTAGAGGCCCATTGTGAATGAACCTGGACAATGCTACTATTTAGAAGCTGGGTGTTATCATTTGTGTTTGGGAACAAACAAATCAGAGCACCGTTTGACTCACATTTGCAACAAAGACAGTGTTCCCCAAGCGTCCATTCTGCAGTGCGCTGATGATCTCTGTGGGAATGTTGGGGTTGTTAGCAATGGAGTGAGGAAGGTTCATCCCAGAAGCAGTCGAATCCTGTCCACGTCCTCCTCCAAATGTACGATTGTTTTTCTGGAGGACTCGCCGGGCATGCTCTCCATCTGGATCCTGATAGAGCAGTTACAATCACATTTAATTACAGAAGCGCCGTGTTGGGGTTCAAGACGTTCACGTGTGAAGGCACCTCCTTAATGTTGAGCGGGCGTCCGTTCAGGTCATGTTTGCTCATGACCTCAATGGCTTTCTTCACAAACTCTTCATCTTTGAACGCAACCACACTGAAACAAGAGACATCGACAAATGTCTGTTAACTGCTGCTACATTGTTTTTGGTCACTTTTACTTCACTTAACTGCTGCTACACAGTTTTTGTTAAACATTTCCTACAGTCTCAAACAAACAAAAAATGACACCACATGGATTTAACAAAACAAAAGAGCACAAGTCTACAAGAGGAGAATTACTGCATGTGGGGAAATCTTCCAACACGTTATTTAACTCCAAATGGTGTAATGAGATGGGGTTTTTAACCAGTCACATTGAAAAACACAGCGTGGTCGTCGATAAAATAATGTTTGAGAAGGGTCAAATCTTGTGAACCTTTGGTAAGTGTTCATGGATCAGTCTGGTGTGACCAATTCTGCATCTTGTGTTGAAAACTTGGTCTGGGTTTTGATCCAGGAGAGGCTACTTTTGTTCCAACCACAGGATCAATTTCACACAGTTGAGTCTCACACCTGATATTGCTCACAGTTATCTCGCCATATCTTTAAAAGGAGTACTGTTATATTGTGAGGTAGCGATGTGTCGTCCGTGACATGTACATGAGGTAGCGATGTGTCATTCGTGACATGTAAATGGGGTAGTGATGTGTTGTTCGTGACATGTAAATGGGGTAGTGATGCGTCGTTCGTGACATGTAAACTGGGTAGTGATGTGTCGTTCGTGACATGTTCATGTACATGAGGTAGTGATGTGTCGTTCGTGACATGTAAATGGGGTAGGGATGTGTCGTTCGTGACATGTAAATGGGGTACGGATGTGTCGTTCGTGACATGTTCATGTACATGAGGTAGTGATGTGTCGTTCGTGACATGTAAATGGGGTAGGGATGTGTCGTTCGTGACATGTTCATGTACATGAGGTAGTGATGTGTCGTTCGTGACATGTAAATGGGGTAGTGATGTGTCATCTCAGATATGTACGTCAGATGTGTCGAATATATCTGAGGTATTGTTGTGTCGTTTGTTAAAGATTCATTCAAAATTAACAAATCTTTAGAGTGAGTCGTGAGAAACTACTCTTCCTAGTGAAAGATTCGTTCTCACACTCCCCCAATTCCTTCCCAATGGCCCAGAGCCGGATACAGAAAAGAAGAGTTTATTTGAAGAGCTCTTCAACCCCTTATTGTTCTTAATGCTTCTAATGGATATAGAACCCGGATGATTGAGATTCAAATGAACTAAACATCTCTTACACGTGTGTTGGTATTTTACACAGTATTTTGGTGACATTTCTAGTGTTTAGCCAAAATGAAAAATAAAGCAAATTTTTCACTCCACACGTCGGGCACATTAAGGATTTTACTGAAACAAACAACACAACCTCGATGTTTTGGAAGTGACAGAAGAGGTGTTAACTAGAGTGTGTTAATAATCAAAAGGCGCAGATAAGCTAATTTCATTTATCATATTGTGGTATTTCACTCGGTTTTGGGGTCTTTGTCAAAGATTTGCAGCAATCTTGTAAGGGAATAAAGGAAATCATTGTTTAAGGTTGAACAAAGGTCGTTCAAACAGTACTTCTGTTAAATGAATGAGAGTCGAAATAAGCGAGTCAGCCAAAATAAACAAAACTTCACATCACTAATCTGAGGGTGGTGTTAGAACTTCTGTGGTCTTGTCTTTGGGAGTTTGTTTACTACATGGTCCATCTTTTTCATTTCCAGCAATTCTCATGTGTCCCAGTATCCAACAGAAAACTATTTGATATCTCATTCTCATTAGTCGATTAGATATAGTGATTATTTGGACAATTGTTGAGTTCTATTTTTAGAACATTTTCTATAGAGCTTTTTTCTGCTTTAATGATTTTAGAAGAGCTCACAAATATCTAATCCAAGTCTGATGTTTGTTTATTCGTCATAGGCTTCACTTCCTGCAATCATTTTGGAAACGGAACAATTATATGCACAAATTGCATTAAAACAAACAAAAAATGAGATGTATTAATTTCTCACCCGCAGCCCTGTAGATGAGTGCCCCGAGAAGGAAGAGATGGAGAAACCAGAAGAAAAGAATAAACATAATCAATTCAGTTTTAGCACAGAATTAGACAAGTAAATTAATTGTTCAAATGTCAACTACTAGCTGGTTTGGAGGCAGTCATTGGGACAAAAAATATATATACTTTGTAAACAGTTCAGCCTTCCACATGACAGGGTTTAAGCAAAGATTGATGTCTGATGCCTCTAGCTTATAAAACTCCAAATTAAAAAAAGCACATCAGATGTGAGACCTCAGTCAACACCAGGTAAAAAAATAAATAAATAAAACACCCAATTAAAATCACTTGTAAAAAGGTTTAACTGCATCGTCATCATCATCATCATCATCCAATCACTTCATCCCAAGATCAAAAACAACAGTGTATCCGTAAAAACCTGGCACAGATTCACCAACACTTACCCTTGACTTTCCTTCGCCATCCTTAAAGAGTTCCACGTATGTAACCTCACCGACTACACGAGACACACAGAGGGAGAATACCAAAGAACAGCATTTCAATCACCAAAGCCACCAGGTAACACTCAACAAACACTCACTCACTCGCTCGCACACAGAGCGCTAGACCTGCGGCCACTCCTCAGAACGGAGCCCACCCTCACACTAGGCAGCACTAGTCTAGAAAACTGTACAGTGTAAGGCACTTCATACAATGTTATCATGTGTCACAGCCGCTTCACAAAGAGAACAGAGCAATGATGAAACCCACCTGCGCCATCCTTCAGATCAAGCTACAGTGAAAACTAATCACCACAGTATCGATCGATCGATCAATCAATCAATCAATCACACAACATCAGAGCAGCTTGGCTCCCAGCGAGGAAAAAAAAAACACACTTCTCACATTCATATTAATCAGAGAAACATCACAAACGAGATCTACATGAGCGACTGGAGAGGAGGGGGAGAGGGCAGCAGGGTCGACGCTCCCTCTGGACGGTTACCTTTCTCGCGCATTAGATCTTTAATAGCCTGCCACTTCATTTCATAAGGGATATTGCTAATGAAGACCCGGCTCCTCCTCTTTTCCACTCCGCCACTGTTTACTCCGCCTTGTCTGTCTTTGTATGGATGGTATCGCTGAGCTTTTCTGCCTCCGGCGTTCTTCTCTTTAAAGTCTGATTTGTCATCAGGATCTCTGCAAAAATAAAAAATGAATACATGTCAAGGTTTGCAAGAACAGATTTTTTTTACTACCTATTTCTGTCAGATATGCTTCGGATAATAATTTTAACGAGTTGTCTCTCAGCTGGTGATTAGCTGGGTCATGAATCAGAGCCAGGCAATGGATAAGCAGAGAGCTTGATCTACGAGAGCTCTAGCACACCAAGACAAGGAGTGCCAGGATGTGACTCTAGTCTCGTTCACTTTAAGTTAATCAACTTATGACCAAAACTGTGCTAAATAAAAGTAATTTAATGTGTTCAGTGCTTATAGCCATGACACATCGTCTTAACTTTCTCACCTAATACCTGTAAATATGATTAAAAACCACAGAAATATTTGTCTCTCCTCAAAAACACCTCGTTCAAGGAATTCCAGCACACACTCAGCACCCACAATCATATGGAAAATGGCAATATGACTAGAGAAATTTATTTTTCCTGGGGAGCAGTCGGGATTATCAGAGCATTATTCATTCACTCCACATTCACACTCTGGTGGTGATAAGCTACCTTGGTAGCCCTCAGCTGCACTGGGGCAGTCTGGCAGGACGTGGCTGGCATTCCACGCCTACGGCCTCCTGACCACCACCAAACACCCCCCACCACTCACACACATACATACAGGGCAATGTGGGTGAAGTGGCTTGCCCAATGCCACAACAGCAGAATGGGGATCGAACCGCCAACCTTCCGGTTACAGAACGACCAACTCCATCACTGTGTCATCTGTAAGCCCCAGGAAAAGAAAGGAAATTGGCTCACAGGTCTCCATGGCTTATGGGGACAGAGTGAGGGGTTGTGCTGCAGTTCTTCACAGACAGCCACACAAAGTCACAAAAGCACCAGTTTTGAACAAGAACCAGAGGGTATTGAGAGCAGAACTCAGTTGTTGGTAAAAACTGGCAAGATAATTTTTGTTTATTAAAGACATTATTCTTATCTTTGGTTGAGCTATATTTTCCAGCCATTAAAGAGAAGTGTTGAGCCTCTAAGCTGAGAAAAGCTTCCGATTGGTTGATTTAACTTCAAGATTTGAGGAGTCTGCTGTCCTCTTCTGGGTAGACTTTCACTTTACAACATTTCAGACGGTTTCGTGTGGACACGATTGATTTTTTTGTAAACTGGATAAGAAAAATGTAAAACAGAAACTTAAAACAATTTTGAGTGTAGAGTAACCCTTAGCCTTATTTTGACATGTTCCCAATGTACTCGGTTGACTAGTATAAAGACACAGGCCATGCTCAAAATCAGATTGACAAATAAGGTTTGAGAGAATAATCTTTACTAATATATTTTGCAACTTTTGGAAAAAATCAGCAAAAAAATGCTAGACGAAACTAAAAACTTTCAAAGCACCCAGAGATTTTAACATAAATCTCCTTACAGTTAACCTTACTAGAAAAAATATCATACTAAATATTTGATTCATGACAAAAAAAAAGAGGTAATATTTGGCAGGACTAATTAAACCCCACGAGGACAAACACGCCAAATATTGTTAAACAATACATTGTCAAATGCTAACACAACAAAACACATTAGTCAAAGATCAAAGAAGGCGACGAGAGGTTGCTACTGGTTACCCCTAGGATTAGCACGCTAGGCTAAAAAGCGAGGCGCCAAACAAAGCATTAACAAAAAATCCATAGCAAATATCTTCAGATTAAAATAATATAACAATAAAACCTATCCGACGCACAATGGGATACTTTCATCAAGAAATGTAACGTTAACATAAATAAGCCTCAATCCATTTAACGTAATTTTGATCCCACAGGCCTCAAACGCGTCATGCTAAGTTAAAGATTCAATAAATTCAAAGACAATTACGTTGTCGCGCCATTTGAGGTCTCTTCGATCTGCTGCGGGTCGGATTCCTCATAAGCTTCGAGGAAATCGTCGTTTTCGTCATATTTTGCTTCCGACAAATCCGTAGTTTGATCCTGATCCGCCATCATTGCTTCTGTATGCCTGAAGTGCGCTAGGGATGGAATAACATGGCCAAGCTATCGCGAGAAGATGCGAGAAGAGAAAACAGCACTCGCGCTCAAACTGTTGCCAGAGTGGAAAATCTACTATAGTGTCAAAGTTAAGTTGATTTCATCACCTTTTTTCTATCTAAGGATATTTTTCCTATATAACTTAATAAAAAACTTAAATAAAACACAAAAACTTCTTGAAATATCTTCCTGTTCTCTGTGAAATGATATCTTTTTAAATTGAGGCAAAATTTCGTAATTAAAAAAGTCGCTAATATATATATATATATATATATATATATATATATATATATATATATATATATATATATATATATATATATATATATATATATATATATATATATATATATATATAAAATTCATGACATTTAATTCTGATTTATCACATTATTTGTGTCGTTTGATTTATCTGTTTTCTGTTCAATGGTCTAAATGTGTTTTCAATGTACAGGTTGTGGGAACACTAACCCATTTTATTGGGGAAATGTGGTATTCTGTGTTGAATTGTGGGATAAGGGGCAGACCATTATTGATATGGTATGATCAATGTTTGCTCTGTGCTCTATCTAGTGTGATGACTTGAAAATGGTTGTGTGCCTAATAAACAAGTGTGTAAAAAGACAATTCTTCAGATTGTTTCATTCAAAGAGCAAGCAGAGCCTTTTTAGATGAGTGTCTTCCACATATGGCTTTATTGTCTAATGACATTATGTTGAGAAACGTTAACCCCTGAAGACATGGTGGAATGATAACAATAAAAAGAACATTGTTCTCGTTCACTTATTGAAGAGACCTGAAGTATGAGACTCATAAGACAAACTGGATCTCACTTAAATGTTGATGATTTATCTTACAGGAGTTGGACAGGGAAACTGAAACAGGTTCGGAAACATTGAAAACACAAACATTAACATATACAGCAGTATGTACACTACTGAAACTCACTTCATAAACAAAAAAAAAAACTAAAGTTGTCTTGATCGAACACTTCTAAAGCCCATCAGTTTCAAGGTCAAACAAAGCTTCACCTTCAGCCAGGAAATAATGCAACTTTGAGCTCGACCTTTGCTATTAAGCATTTAGGTGTGGGTATCAGGAGCCGTTTCTGGGAGTTATGGCTAATAAGGAAGTGTTTGTGAGATGTGTCAGAAGAGCCAGAAGCTAAATTTCAAAACCGCTGGTGTTCCATTAACCTCACTGTGAGAAACACTTCACATGACCAGCTTCGACACCTGCAGCATCCTGAAAGGAAACAAACCATCAGGCTCTGATACTTCTAAACAAGTACACAGCTTCCAGAGGAGGACATTTCATGATTTAGTACAGATCGGATAAAACAGACAAATAATAAAAATAATACATTTCATTTGAGGAGCCTTTCAAAGTGTCGCTGTACACTCAAAGCACAGGATAAAAACAGGGGAAAATATAATGGAAACAGTTAATAAAATCTAAATCGAACAAAGCACAAGGTACATGAACACAGTCTTGGTAAAATCAAGGTTAAAAACACAAATACAGCATTGTGTCAAAAAAACTAATGAAAAAAAAATAAACTCTCATAGAGACACAAAAGTCAGTCTATAAAGAGAAAAGTTTAAAGGTTGGTCTTGAAGTTTGCCAGAGTAGAACTGTATCAAACTGTTTCAGGGAGCTAGTTTCAAAGCTCAGGGGCAAAGGAGCAAAAGGCTCTCTGGCCATGAGGGATTTGGGAGGACGAGGGGTTTCAACCAAAACAACAAGACAGAATACAGTGAGCGAGATGATGTACAAAGTTGAATCAGATCACAATGAGGTGACAGGTTTTGTAGGGATTTGTTAGTCAAGGGAAGGTCTTTAAAGTCTGACTGAATGGAAGCCAGGTGGTCTACGTGCAGAGTTGGACGTACCAGAAAAACTCTAACAGCAGCATTTTGCACTAGCTGCAGCTTCTGTACAGCCTTTTATAGGTAGTCTGCAGTATAGTGCATTGTAGTTGTCAAGTTTAGTTGTACCTAGAACATTCACTTAAGTAGTAGCTGATGCTGGAGAGAGGGATTGACAAAGGCAATTCATTTTTTGGAATTGGAAGTAGGCAGAGCCTGTAAAAGTACTGATATGGGCATCAAGAAAGAGGGTCTGATACATAATAACACCGAGGGTCTTTACTTCCTTCACCAAAGGAAGAACCTCAAAGTCAATCTCCATGTATGAAATATTGCACCTGCTAATGGCATGTTTGGAGCCAATCATAGTAACTTAAGTCTTTCCACTGTTTAGCTGCATGTTATTTCATGCAAACCAACTCAGAGAAAGAGGATACAAGGGCCGCACTGCAAAAATGCACTCTTGGAACAAGAAACTCAAATAAAGTTAAACTCTTCCTATATCAAGCAAAAAAATCTGCCAATGAGGTAAGCAAATTTGACTTGGCAAGAATTCTTAAAATTAGAAAAATGTCTAGCTTATAACAAATGCTGTTGAATCTTTAAAAAAGACAAAAAACTCTCAAAACAAGACTTTACAAGTTGTAAAAATGCATTGAATCTAGAATATTTCAACTTGTATCTATTCTCTAGTAGTCTTAAAACTAGACAATCTGTCTTAAAGCTAGGATGTTTTCTCTTTTATTTAAGTATATAATAAGTATATATGACCTGAAATTAAGAAAGGTTGTGCTTAATTTTAGTTCCTAAAGTAGAATATGAGGTCTTAAAACTTAACAAAGAAATTATAGCTTAAAATATTATTTAATACAATTTTATATTATATATTATTTAGGTCTATTGATGCATTTTTAGTTAGGACAGCTCCGATAGGAGAGAGGAAGAACACTTAGTAGAGATCAGGGGAGTGCTGACAAGTAAATTTGTTTCTGATAAGCTGTATAAAACTAAAAGAGAAAACATCCTAGTTTTAAGACAGATTGTCTAGTTTTAAGACCACTAGAGACTAGATACAAGTTGAAATATTCTAGTTTCAATGCGTTTTTACAGCTTGGAAAGACTTGGTTTTTTTTGTCTATTTTTAAGATCCAATAGCATTTCTTATCAGCTAGAATTTTTTGCTAATTTTAAGAATTCTTGCCAAGTCAAATTTGCTTACCCCATTGGCTGATTGACCTTTACTTGATCTAAGAAGAGTTTATCTATATTTGAGTTTTTTTGTTTCTTGTTTCAATAGTGTTTTTTTTGAAGTATAGATCTCTTCCATCAAAGTTAGAACACAACTGGATGGGGTATTACATTTTGGGGTATTGATGATTTATTTATGGTATAGATTATTTTTCTTGTGTTCTTTTCACAATCATTTGAGTCTTATTTCAAGAATTCAAATGTTCTTGCCCCATTGTCAGATATTTTACTTGTTCTAAGAAGACTAGAACTAGATTAATTTATTTTTCTTGTTCCAAGATGCATGTTTTTACCAGTATTTTATATTGATTTCTTAAAATAAGATATCAATAACATTCTTGAAATAAGAATATGTTTAGTCAAAAATTCTTGTTTTAAGATCAGTGGCAAAATCAGCAACTTGTTTCACAAAGTTTCTTAATTGAAGAAAATAAATGACCAGAATAAGCATTTTTTTTCTCCTCAAGAAAATGTCAGTATTTTTTTCTCAAAATAAGATAAATAGTATATTCCCATAAAGTTTAAATGATAAAATTCTTCCTAAAATAAGAAAATCAAGATTTTTTATTTAATTTTAAGCATTTTCAGCTTTGCTTTGATTTCATTTTTTGCAGTTTGGTGAGGTAAAGATGGTGGAGGGTTCTGAGGAAATGTACAATGCAGCAATGGAACGAAATGAAGAATAAATATGAAAAATAAAATGAGACCCAGCGCAGAACCCTGAGGTACACCAGATGTTACTGAACAGCACTTACATGAAAAACTCCCAATGCCAACCCCAACTCTAGTCGTCAATCTGTCTACAATTTGAACCAGGCTAGCTCTTTGTCTGAGACCCGCAAAAGAGTCAGACAGTTTATAAGGAGATAATGAGAAATAGTTTCAAATGCTACGGTTAAGTCAAGCAATCCCACTAGCGTGATCTGTTCCTTATCGGTAGCACAGAGGGTCTTTAAAAGAGCTGTTTCAGTACTATGGAAAGGTCTAAAGTCTGACTGAAACTCATATAACGCATTTATTGTCAGAGACTCATTCAGCAACCTAGCTACAACTCTTTCCAGGGTTTTTGCAAGAAATATAAGGGTTGAGATAGATACAGAAGCTTAAAGTGTCTGAACCAGTTTTTTTCAACATCAGGGTGATAGCTTATTGCATATCTGTCACTTTGGGTTATGGGTTATTGATCAGTGCAAGCTGAGGGAAATTTTGGTCCCTTCACTCATTATAAGTAGTTTAATGGGTTGATTCTCAACCTTCATTCTAGTTCCAAATAAGCATAAAATGCTTTGAAGAACATTCTGTGGCCAACCCAAAGTCACTTTTAGCAAAACTGATCTTCTCAAACAAATAACAGTTCCATTGATTTGAGTTTTATTCCATTCATCCATTTCATTATTCCATGAATGAAAACCTAAGAACCAGAATTTTCTATAGCAACAACAGAAACAAAAACTATAATTTTATCATTTTCTATATTGTTGAAATGGTGAATGGAACAATAAAGTGTGAAATGCTGATACATAGAGCCTGTTAAGCAGTCGTAGTCATGTCTTTGGTGGTTTCCAGCTCAAGTAGTAAGCCAGAAAACAATAACTTTCTAGTTCATCAAGTGTTCAGAGGCATGTGTAGGTTAAAACAAACGAATGAATGAAAACTCCGCATAATGTGACAGTTAAGTGAAGCCCTCAGCATCATATCCATGGTTAATTGCTTTTTTGTACCTTTCATGTGGTGTGTCACATTGCTTTTAGTTTGAAGAGCACCCAGTTAGAGTTTTTTAATCTGAAAGAGCTTTTGTGTCACGTTATTGTCTTTGATAAGAAAGAGCCAACTCAGAGTCGCTGAAACAAATCGTTTTCAAAGTGAATCTTTTAGCTGGTGCACTTTGACATCAGTCTGTCATTCATTCATTCATCCATTCTTTCATTCATGCATTTATTCGTTCGTTCATTCATTCATTCATTCATCCATCCATTCATTCATTCATTCATTCATTCATTCATTCATTCATTCATTCATTCATTCATTCATTCATCCATCCATCCATCCATTCATTCATGCATTCATCTATCCATCCATCCATTCATTCATGCATTCATCTATCCATCCATCCATCCATTCATTCATTCATGCATTCATCTATCCATCCAGTTATTAGCATGCAAGAGAGGAAAAGCTATTTAGTGGTTAATACATAGTTTGAGCATGAAACCAACCAAGCGATCTCTTATCGCTGTCTGATTGATGAAGACTGAAGTGGCTGAAATAATTCTTTGTGGAGAAAGTTACGAAAGTTGAAATTGTATTTTATCCTGGGAGAAAAGTTTGCCAGCATACCTAACAAACTCCTGAACCTCGAGCTTCACTGTTGAGCTCCATTCAAACTTTTGATTCTAACATGTGCAGTTTGATTTGGACTTTAATTAAAGGCAGCTCAGGTTGCTTAACGTAAAGTAGGGGTTTAGTACTCAAGTCATTAAATTAATCATTTGGGAGTTGTGGTTATATCAGATAAAATTAAATGGATATTATAAGACAACAAAAGTATTTTTGAGTTTGCATGTGCATCAACCTGTTTAGGGTGGAGACCACTTCTAAGTGGAGTTGTGGAACTTTTTCTCTTAAAAGTCCAAAATTATCACATGAAACTGCCTGGAAAAACATGTTTTCAGTTTTGTCTTTGTGAAAGAACTTCTTGCGCAGTTATAAGCGTATGTTATACTTAAAAGTATTTTGAAATGTGAAGGGAGGGAACCGTCAACCGCGTCCCTCTTTCTGGAGTTAATATTTAAGCAAATCCCCTTCAGCCAATCAGTCCAATTGAAGCTCGGTATAAACCTGTGACACAAAGCCACAAACAGAAGACCTCTGAGATGGAGAACCACGGGTTTGGAAGCTCCAAAGATGACCCTCCTCAGTACGAAGAGACCTCTTTCTGTGAGAAAGTATTTGACAGAACCGTACGGTCCCCTGCAGTTACTACGTTTGGTCACTTGACACTGGATCGAGTGCCACATGCAGATTTTTATCGGAATGCAGCAAGTATTAGCGGACATCGAGCGGTCAGACCATCGCTGCAGGAGCTACACGACGTCTTCCAGAAAGTGAGCCATACTGACATGACTGCCAGGATATATAACCCTAAAGCACTGTGATGATGGAGTTCATTTAAAGAAAAAATTTCTGTCTAATACAGACTATATTTTAAAAATAGTAAACAAGTCTATTTAAAAAGGGATAAGAGTTTTTTTAGGGATGTTCAATAACTCCACACTTAATCTCAGCATCCCTAACATTGAGACATTGCCTTACACGTTATTATACAGTTAATTGTATTTTGTCAGCCAATCGATTTCCTCCGTGACGAATGTTACAATCACAAGAGTGAAATTTGGCCCTCCTTCACCACTACCCAAAAATACTTTATTGTACTTCAAGTATATTTTAATTTCAGAAAGTACGTTTAAAATGGGATTAAACAAATTGTACTTTTTAAAAGTATATTTTAAGTAGACTCGCGTCATGCTTTCATTTGAACCCTTTTAACACACTTTGAAATAATTGTTCTGCATTACACTTTAAAGAAAAACTAAAAGTGAAATATAGGTGTACTTTATAAAGTGTACTTATTTCATATTAGTTTTTAATACATATTTTAAAAATACATTTTCAATTGTATGTTCAAAGATGTTCACTGTAATATAACCTGAAAGTATATTTAAGAAGTATAGATTTTACAATCAACGCTGTAGTGTTTCGTTTGAGTGCATTTCAAGTTACATATTAGTCTAATTATTAAATGAAGGTATTAATTCTCATTTAAAGTCATAAACAGTATATTAAATAAATGTTATGTTTTCCACTTAAGCATATAAAGTATGTTTAATATCCTTAAAATTAGGCCAATTCAATAAATAATTGAATTGTAATAATTTTATTTTACCAAAATGGCGATATAGATTTAAAAATCTATATTTTTTCAACAATATGAAGTTTTACATCATTTAAGCCTTAGTATAGCAGTATTTAACTCAGCTAAACATAAATTTAATGAAATCATGTGATGAAAAATGTATATTAAAAATAAATATTTATCTAGTCCAAAATATCTAGTCCAATAATGAATAAACTCCTTAACTTCCAGCCATCCAGACTTGTACAAATATACATGTTTAAAATTAAAGTCAGTGACAAATAATACAAAGTATAGATTGAAGTAATTGTTTTAAATATGTAACTTTTCCATATTTTAGCAATTTAAAAATGTTGTATCAAACATATAAATGTATTGGAATCTGTTGAAGTAAAAAAAACTGATTAATGTTGTCGTACTTCAGCTAAATAAACTATAAAACTTTTCTGCCTGTTAAGACTGTAATAGCAGCTTCTGCGATTTGAAAATGTAGTTTCTTTATATTGCCATTTAATTGCAAATGCGATTAATTGTTAATAATTACTTAAAAGTTTTTCTACAATTACTTAAAAGTTTTTTTACAATTAAAATATTGAGTTTATTCAACAATTATTCTTAATTAAAGAGTTTTTGTACAATTAAAATATGTTCAGCACAAAATGTGTTGTTCCTAAACGGCATCCTTCGTTAAAGCATGAGTAGATTCGAAATATAAAGATGACTAGTGTAGTTTCAAGTACATTTCAGGTTACATTTGTATTTTTTCGCCTATATATGCTATTTCTCGGCTTTTGACGGTCACTGTATGTTTTATTGTATGTTTTAAAGCGTTAGCAAAGATGGAGGTAAAACACACAGCTAAACTTATAAATAAAAAGAAGAAGCATACGGAGGAAGCACCACAGAAAACCTCGTTATGTTGGACATGTTTTTTATTTGAACAATTCCATTTTTTATCCGAGAAATGCTAACTCTGTAGCTCTTTTGGATTTGTTCAGTTTTAGGGAATTGTTTAAATGTGGTACTTGCACAACTACATCTGTGCTCTACATATTCCAGCTCTTCAGTATTTTGGGACGTATCATAATTTGTTGTGTAAATTATGCAACAAGCTAGAAACCGATTTTGGTCGAAATACGCCTTCCTCCACATTTGCCAAATATCATCACTCTCAGTTCCCTTAACTGTTTGTACACAATGATGACGCTGCAACATCTGCGCACAAACTTTGCCAACAGATGTTGGTCTGGAATTAGTAGCTTGTCAAGCTATACGAGCAGATTATTCAACAAAGATCAAAGATGGTAAAATGTTGATAAGCTGATCTTCGATAACCAGATCCTTGTATTAGTGAAATAAAAATAGAAGCCATTAGTTAGTGACGTAAATGTAAAAGTCCCAGTGCTCTGTACACTTTTTAGCTGTTTTTTTAGCTGTAATTTTTAATATGAAATTCTTACAGATAAAGAACAAAACACGTTTACTTTTGTTTTCCTCTTCTGGCTTCTCATGTGATGCAATTGTATGCAAATTACCAGCAAATGTTCAGCTCATAGCTTCTTCTGTGAAGCCCTCCCACCTTCATGACAGAATGTTGGTCATAAAAAAACTGTTTTGCCATAAAAAATTGTTTATACATTGTTTAAAAAATAAATACTACAAAACCAATATATATTTCAGGAAAATACTATTATTTAGAAAAGTTTTATAACTATATATAGTCTCTAAATTGACTACAAATAACTTCACTTACAGAGCAGAAAGGTGTAAGAGGGAAAGAATATTGTTTTAACATGATTATTACCTGAACATATTAGAGACAAACAGAATATCAACTTCCTAAGAAAGCTGTAAAAACAGAGCACATCTCCTTGAAAAAAGATTCAGCTAAAATGTTGAATTCATCTTTATATTTACATTTTTCTTTTTTTTTTGTCTAAAACAGGACTCAGAAGCCATCTACACATTTTTTCAACTTACCTTTACGTTAACTCTGTAGATTAAATTGTTTAGTTAATAAAAAAAAAAATATATAATCCCCGATTACTTTGCTTCTTTTTCTCATTCCACTTGCTCAATAATTATCACTTTGATTCACCCAATCAAAAAAATACCTACCTTTTTAAACAAGTTCTGCAACGAGCAGCTGTATTGATTTATTACAAATAAAATCTCTTTCTTTCCATATTTTTCGACTTCAGAATGGAGGTCTGGATATTCCGGATGCGCTGGAGGAAGGAGAAACTCCAGAGATGTCTACGCTGGGCGAAGCGGAGTCAGTTACACCCCTGGAGGAGAAGGACGGGGGCGGAGTGGTTAAATTTGGCTGGATCAAAGGAGTCCTGGTGAGACAAGGAACCACTAGCAATAACATGAAATAAGATAAACCAACATAACTGAAGTATTCAGTTGATACAATTTCTATTATGAGAAGCTGAGATAGACTTTGACGGTGTAACAAATTGCATATTGTCTCTCCCTAATGTAAGTCGCTTTGGACAAAAGCATCTGCCAAATGCATAAATGTAAATGTAAACTGAATCATTTTGATTGCTTTTCAATTTTCTAGATGGATTGGGTGCGAATGAAATAAATGTGTATACAATAACAAAAAAAACTTGTTTTCCAAACCGTTTGGGATTGGTTGAAATTTTTGATCTGTGCTGGGGTTTGATGAAACCTCATGTTTGAAGTTGATTTGAGGTTCTTGTCATCAGTCCACAGCACAAAGACAGATTTTTTTTTGTGTCAGGATTAGTTAAATTGTTGCGTAAACTTCTTTTTGAATGCGAAAGAACAGAAAACACTAGACAAAGTAACATTTTATGGTAGCAATTTATAATACCTATAAACTACAAATAAATACTTCAGCATTAACAAATAGTAAATACACTTTTTAGAAAGCATTTTTTATATGTTAATACACATTCGTATGTATAATAAATATAGCTTTGAAGGTTCATTCTTGGTTTATAAGCATTTATATGCTTGATGACATTAATTTCAGGCTTTACTGAGGATCAGTTAATAAATTATAAATGAAAATTTTCACTAACTAAGTTTTTCAGTTAGTTATTAGTTGTGAGTGATTCATGAGATCATTTTAAACATGTTAAGAAAATGTTATTAAACTATCTGAAAGCACATTCATGCATTTTATTATTCAGATGTATAGTAACAGTTACTCAGAGTGATACTACATGCTTTGTTAACCCATAATCCTACTGTAACTCATGATTAATTCAGCTAGTTATAAAACATTTACTAGCTGCTAGTTAGCTGTTTTGGTCTGCTTCCCTCTGCGCAGTTTGTTCCTGTTTAGGACATAACTGAGCCTTTAAATCTCAGTTTAACTGACAGCTAGTAAATATTTTATAACTACTCACAGAAAAATAGAGATAGTAGTTCTGTACCTACAGGTACATTTATTATTAAAAATACCATTTTAGGGTACAAAAGGTGACCTTAAGGTGACAACTGCAGACCTTTGTTTCATTTTAAAGGAACAAAATCAAGGTACTTAAAGCAAAAGGTACACAATTGTGCTTTTAGTAAGCTTAAAGTACAATTTAATCATGACAAGCAAAAATCTATTTTAAGAAAAACATATGTAAATCCTCTTAAAATTCTTAGTATAAATAAACAAAATAATAGGTTTCAAAATGTATTGTCATAGCCTGAAGTCACTTTTTAGAGGTACATTTAGAGGTACAAAATGTGCCAATATTTTCTAAGTTGAACGGTACAGTTTTGGTACCCTACTATGGTTCTGCTGGAGGTACAATCCTGTACTTTTTTAGTGTTTACTTGAATTAATCATGAGTTACAGAAGCAATATGGGTCTGAAAGGGTTCAAAATATATTTGTACAATCAAAAACATCAACCAGACGCACTGATTCAGCTCAGTTTGGCCTCATATATCTGTTCAGGTACGGTGTATGCTGAATATTTGGGGAGTGATGCTCTTCATTCGGCTCTCCTGGGTGTTCGGACAAGCAGGAATAGGTGAGATCTCTGCATTACAGCCTTCACTGCATGCTTTTGGATTCATTATGAATTAGTGCAAAGAGGATTCCTTTAAAAAAAAATACAAAACAGCAAATATTTAACAGCATGCTTATGTAACTGAACTCTTCTTGCTTTCAGTTCAAACTCATTTAAAAGAGAATGACAAATTACTAATAAAGGAAGACAGTAGAAAACTATTCTGTAAATAAACACATATCTTAACACATGTTTAATGTAAAACATCAAATCAATTAGAAATACCAGACTGCATCGCTGTAAATCTTCTTTTTTTTTGCATGATGGAAATATACTTTTGATAGCAAAATCTAGGGTTGTTTGCAATCAACTGTAATTACACTACAGATGCTCACAGAGGTTGGACAGAGAAGCCTTGTGCTCTCTGGTTCATGGTTTTGTGGCTGCTGGGTGAGTAAAGGGGTGAAGGTGACCAGTGAGTTTTATGAGCCACAACTAATCTGGGCCAGAGCGGTGTGTTTCTTCGAAAGTCTCAAGGAATTCAGTTCCAGTCAAACACCTTCAGCTTCAGGTCAAACATATTAGAGAGCTATAAAACGTCAGCTGTGTGGGTTGCTGGAGGGAACAAGAGCTTTTAATCTTTATCAAAGCACGCAATCAGCAATGCAGCATTAAAGGTGGCAAAATGGACAAAGATCCACACAAATCATCTCATATTGGGGTGGAATTGGTAAGTTGAAAAAAAATCTTTTGCTGCATTGGTGGTCTTCTTTTATTAGGTAGAGGATGTTACATTTGAATATTCTAAAACATGGATATTGTTATAGAATAAAAAATAAAGTAATAATAATGTGTTATTTACTGTTTTGGTTTGTTGGGGTTGAAGCTGTTATTAAATGTTCTGTTGTCCAATCCGGTCACATTACGCCACGCATGAGGGCGTGGTTATGGATGTTGGAATGTTAGTCAGGAGTTTTTATTTGAGGGTTAAATCCCATCTGTGCTGGGCGAGAGCAACTCCGTTATCTTTTTGAGCCTTTCAGCATGCTAATCATTAAGTAAATGTTCAGAAGGAATTAATTTTGTTGTGTGATTATTCACGCATTTTTCAGGCATCCATTCAGAAGCTAAAAGCAAAACAATATCCAAGCAACAGCCTCCCATTTATCTACTCAATTGAACTGCAAAAATTCAATTGAATGGGCTTCAATTGAATAGAACTCAATTAAATAGGATTGAACTGCAGTTCTTTGATTGACCTCTAGAGACAGACTCTAAAAGTGACAGCCTTGTTAGACAGGCCAACTTTACAGCAGAAAAAAACAGTTTAATTCTTCGCTCCACAGGGTTTTGAGACATATAGCCAGAGGTGGAAAGTTAAGAATTACATTTACTTGCACTACTGTACTTGAGTAGTTTCTTTCTATGTTTTAATGGGTTTTTAAAAGGTGTACTTTTACTTTAGTAGGTTTGATTTGAAGTATACTTCATACAGAATTTTTTCATTTTGATTCATCGCATATGCCATCAAATTCTCTTCTTAATTGTTGTATGTGCAGATTTAAAAATATTTTGGGTACATTTTTATATGTAAAAAAGAAATGTGGATTTTTTATGTGTGCAAAAATGACAAATTAATTTAAAGACGTCCAAATACAAATTGCCAAAGCGAAACCTCAAGAATTCACAAAACTGGCATGTGAATTTATAGTTCTTCATTTTGTGTTTGCAAACCCTGTTTGTGTGTGAAACAGTTGTCCTGTGGTTGTGTGTAATTGTGTCACACATGCCTCGTCTCTCACCCGGTTTTACAGTCAACGGTTCGGTGTCAAGCCCAACTGTCATGTTTTTGCCCTGAGGTCAGCTCATTAGCACCCCCTATACACACTTAATGTGGTCTTCACGTGTCCTAAAATTAGTTGCAAATGACCAATCAGACGTTTAATGGGAGGAGCTCACTCAGACTGAAGATGTGACGAGGAAGAAAGCAATGCAGTGACTCGCAAAAATGTATCAGAGAAATATTTCACTATTTAAACAAAATCTAACTATATACAGTCCTAAATAGATTGTATACCAATACACGAAAGTTGAGTAATACTTATCACAATTCTTTTACGAGTTACAGGTCTTAACGACAACAAATGTATCTTCTGCAGTACTAAAAGGCTTTTTGCAATGGTGAATTCAAAGCAGGTGATGTTTTTATAAAAAATACAACTTCAGCGCACCCTTGTGAAGTTGAGGCAAGGTCCCCGAACATCTGGCCTTCATGACATTACCAGAGTGTGGACCGAGTGAAGTTCACAAGTCCGGAGTGTGCCATTTTGGACAGGAACCCTAAAATCAGTGCTCAGAAGAGACAAATACAGATATGTTAATTGTTGATTCAAGTGAGTCAACCAAGATCCTTCTGATTTTATGTGTGTTTCAGGTTTGGGAATAGTGGTTGTGCTGCTGAGTGTGGTGGTGACCAGTGTTACTTGTCTCTCCATGTCAGCTATCTGCACCAATGGCGTGGTACGAGGAGGTAAATGGCCGGAGTGTGTGATCTGAGATCAGCCAGTGAGTGTGTGCATGTGTGTGTGTGGTCACTTTACAAAGTCAGAAATTACTAGTCAGTTTAATAAACATTTTCCTCATACTAATAAACTTTACTTTAGAATCCATAAAGTAGGAGCTTATGGTAGTTCTATTTCTACCACATGGCTTGATCAACTAGGAATTCATATTTACCCTACACAATCCACTCTAGGTCTTTATGAAGCTGCTTTGAAGCAACGGCATTTTAAGAAGATATATATATATATATAAAAAATTGATTGATTTGTTGATTGATTGATTGATTGCGTGTTTAACTACTGTAATGTGTATGTGTAATGTGTATTTGTGACTTAGGTGGAGCATACTACCTGATCTCAAGAAGTCTTGGTCCAGAGTTCGGTGGATCCATCGGTCTGATCTTTGCCTTTGCTAATGCAGTTGCGGTGGCGATGTATGTGGTGGGGTTCGCTGAAACAGTGGTGGAGCTGCTAAAGGTGTGTGAGAGAGATACAGAAAAATCGTAAGATTGACAGTCTAACCTTGTCTCCTTCTTGGTCATTGGGTGATATTGTGAAAAATGTAGTAGCTGCTAAAGATGCTACTCAAGGGTTCACCTTTCATGCAGACCTCTTGGTCCTCTCTGGTAGCATCAGTTCTATGGGTCCAGAACTGGTAGTTTCTCTACAAGAATGGTTCACAGGGGGCAAAATGTATGATTGCTTGGCTCAAATACAATCTGGAAATGATGGGGAGGAACTATAAACATTGCAGAAGCTACAACTGGACCCTGAAGAAATAGCGCTTGCCAAGCTGGACACCTATTTATGTGCTCCCTCTGGTTCTGGATCTCCTAAGGTTCTTCTCTTTCTTGTTCTGTTTGTGACCATGTGTATCTCTGCTCAAATAGACATTTGTTCTGGTTCTAGATCAGCTCCAGTTGTTTTTACTACTGGGTCTGCACTGGTTCTAGATTGGCTATGGTTATCCATTGAGCGACTACTGTTTTTTTACACTGCTTTTCATTTTTGATTCTGATCATCCTCTGAATTTCATTCTTCTGTGTTTCTGTGTAGAATATGGCTCTTTTTATTTGGGATGCTGTTGGTCTGTGCCAGCTTTAAATAAACAAAAGGTGTGGACACGAGTACAAACATCTGGCCAAGTGACGGCCTCAAGCTAAACAAAGGTTCATCTCTGCCATGTCCCCATTGTTTAGCGCCCCCGTTTGCACCCCTATTTTCCCCTGAGCACCATCCAATGGCAAGGAGCATCCCTGGATCAACATTACATTATTTTAGGTGTTTAATGACCTTTAAAGGGGTATTGACTCCTCAGCATCACACGACCAGCTCTTCCTCTTATTTGCAAACAAATTGTGAAGAAAAGTGTCTTCTTTAGCATAACTTTAACATAGTTGGATGGCTCTGGGCTATACAGTTGTTATTTGACATAATGTCACCATTTCTTAATTTGGGCAGATTTTCCACAGAGCATATTCTGAGTTACTTTGGGTAGTTTGATGATGTAATATGTTCTGATTTGGTTCTGTTGGGTTCTCTTTGGTTGTAATCTGGCTTTTCTGTTTCTGCACTGAATATTTTCGGAACCTTTTCAATGCAGGATAGCAATGCATTGATCGTGGACCCAGTTAGTGACATCCGGATCATTGGGTGTATCACGGTGGTTCTGCTGATGGGTATCACTGTGGCTGGCATGGAGTGGGAGGCCAAGGTGAGCAGAGAATGAATTATCTAAGAACATTTTTATATAAACTAGAAAAAGACCTTCACTCCTTGCTCCTCTTGCTTTCTGTGTTCAAGGCTCAGGTGGCTCTGTTGGTGATCTTGCTGGTGGCCATTGCTAATGTGTTTGTGGGCACAGTGATTCCTGCTACAAAGGACAAGAAATCCAAGGGTTTTTTTAACTACCACGGTGATTCACAATAACATTTACATCTTATTTTAACATTTAATTGAACTGTCTTTCCAACAGGAAATTAGCTATATTGAGAATTGTATTACAATTCCAAAATTACAGAAATGTTCTGAAAAATAGTCTGAAAAACTATTTTCGATAACCAACTAATCCATGAATGCAAAACACAGCAAATTTGATCATAATTTCAAATCTAGCAACACAAAACAACTATGGCTAATTCCATATCTCAGGTTTCTTCCTTGTAGGGAATGGAAAAGTATGTCAAATGAGGACTATGGGAGGGTGTTGAAGTGGACTGAGTTGAACCCTACCCTACCATATCTGGAATTGGCCAATGGGGAAGCTCCCAAGTTATTTATTAATTTCAAGTTTTTTTTACACAGGGATGATGCGGAAAAAATGTATAGATGCTTTACATACAAGGTTCTAGCATGAGCTAAATTGTAGCCCAAGTTCTTTGTCCGTTGGTCATCTGTGGGTGGATTTTCTTCCAGTGGTGTTTTAAGAGCTGGAACACACCCCTCTACAGCATCCACAACCCCAAGGTTGTGGCTAGGGAATGTATGTCTCCATTCTCTATTCATAGAAAGTGGACTACGGAACCTACCGCAGGCTATTCCCTCCAGTTTGTGACTATGACGAATGATGACTGTGGTAATAACCCTGGAAAAGGCATCAACTAATGTCCTTCTGCATTGTTTGTAGACTTTGCTTGTTGTCAATACTTCAATGTGTAACGCTACTACAGAGGAGTAGGTACATCCACCCTATTTCAGAGAGATGCACGGAGGCAGTAGTCAATGACAATGTCTTGGACTCTGAAGGGGAGTGGGGGGGGGTGCAGCTCTTCTCTGAGGGCTTGAGCAGGTGGTTGAGGCATCTGGCAAAAGTGGTAGGGGTGAGCAACCCATAGACTTGCAGATATCTTTCCCTTGCTATGAACAAAGTCCAACATCACTCTGAGTGGATACTTAACTTTAATAGCAAGGAGGAGAATATCAGGCTTGTTACAGCAATGAAGAATGACTCCAGGTTTCTGGCTGTTATGATTGAAACCAGCATGACCAAGAGCCCGGCATAATCAGAGACATTTGAGCTCAACTGATGTCAGCAGTTCTACAGGAGTTCCCTACACTCCCACAAAGAGTACTGAGAAAGGTCCCATGACAGCACTAAAAAAGGACCTAGCCAGATGATGGAGTCTAACTCCTCTAAAGAATTTGACCAATATCTCATCGTGGCCTTGAAACCTACTCTCTCGATTGTGATTGATGTAGAGAATTTTACTCCTTAATCTCACCCTCCTTAATGAAGGCTAACACCAGCTCCATGGGACCGCTACTGTGTCTACTTGGCAAGAGTGCTTTGCTAATTCTTGCCTCAACTGGGAGCTTTCCCATTTGCCTTTTCCAGGTACATTTCCCATTTGCTTGGTCAGGTTCCCAAATTACTCATTCAATATATGTCGACGTGACTGAAGGGTTAACACTAACCCTACCTTCATAAATGCTTCACCTATAAATCAAGTAGTGGTTGTGGACTTGTTGGAAAAAAATCTGTTTAAAATAATTAGAAATCAAACATCTAACATATAAATACAATTTGTGAAACAGAATCGATAGCAAAAGAGAACTTCATACCGGATTTCCGTGATGGAGAGACATTCTTTTCTGTGTTTGCCATCTTCTTCCCGGCAGCCACCGGGATTTTGGCTGGAGCTAACATCTCAGGAGATCTGAGGGTAAGGGTCAGCATAGCAGTGTGTGCAGCTTAAAGTTGGGGCTTAAAGGACTCTCAGACCATTTCCTCTTTTTCTTCAGGATCCTCAAGGGGCTCTTCCCAAAGGAACATTACTGGCCATCTTAATCACAGGAATAACCTACCTGGGAATTGCTCTTGTTGTCTGTGAGTCACAAGTTAATACAGATATCAGTAGTGGCAATGGCTTTTGAATATTAAAATGATATGACAGATCAGAATGAGAATCAGAAATATGTTTATTGCCAAGAGTGCATGTGAGCACACGAGGAATTTGTTGTGGTACTGGGGTACTCTCCAGTGTTTGTACAAAAAAGTGACACAATTACATTGAACAGCAATATAAATAAAAACAGGTTATATAAGTAAATTGCTAAAGTTAAAAGTAAATAGAATATACCGATATTCTAGAAATACAGATTTATAAAGTATATAGAATATAACATTTTAAGTAATAGAACTAAAACTATATCAGAAGTTCAAGGTGCTTAAAATATGTGCTTTGCAGGTAATGTACAGACCAAAGCGTAAAGTAAACGTAAAGTAAAGTGCATCAATAGAACAACAGAATATGCAAATGGTCTTTCATAATGTTAAGGGTGTGAGCTGGTCAGAAAAACGGCAACAATTCAAGTCTCAATCTGATCATAAAAAAAACAAGTAAAAAAAATGTAACTATACAAGTTTAGTATATTAATGTTAAATGAGAAACACCTGGATTTGTTGATCTGCTTGCTGTCATGATTCCCGAAAAAAAGTCGCTCCCATTTGCTCACCTCTCAAGATTTTGGTGTACAAACACATCCAAGCTAGCTAACTGTTGATCTAGCCCTCACTAATAACATTAAAAATAATAGGTTTGTTGGCACTTTCATTGAGCCAGGAGTCACTCGCAGACTTAAAGAAGGCCTCAGAATAGCTTTAGTTTTCCAGAAGCCTCTTTCTTGTTAGGACCAGATGAGGATAGAGGTGTAGCTCTCCAGAGTTGCTGTAAAGATCAGATTATTCCTAATGCATGTACTTTTTATTGAACTTCCGCTTGCTTGTTGAATGGATTTAGATAAAAACATTGATTGCACACAAAGCACAGAACAATGGAGAGCATGAAAGGAGTGTCGTTCTTTATCCTGAGAATAGTCTCTCGGAACTAAAGTTTACTTTTGAGAATTAACAGCTGCAAATACAAGGAGGTTTCTTGTCAACCTTTGGCTTAAAATATTTTGTACATATTAATGTCACCTGATATTCCCTAAAAAGGATATAAAGTGTGCACAATTCACAGATAATCTTGCACTTGTTGATACATAAAAGCTAAACTGAGGAAATCTGTTGCAGCGGTCACAGTAGTACGAGATGCAACAGGGAGTCGGAATGACACAGTTCAAGCTGGCGTGAGCTGTAACTTCTCCTCAGCCTGTGACCTAGGCTACGACTTCTCCATCTGCCAAACCAGCCGGTGCAACTATGGCCTAATGAACAACTTTCAGGTGGGAAATCGAACAGTTTTGTAGGAAGAGACATACAAGAGACATTCAATCAGGTCATATTTTCAAGTTCTTTTCTGTGATTGAAGGTTATGACATTGGTGTCTGGATTTGGGCCTCTGATCACCGCAGGAACATTTTCCGCTACACTCTCTTCAGCGCTTGCATCCTTAGTTAGCGCTCCCAAGGTTTTCCAGGTCAGAGGGCACTACTCTTTACGTAAATAAAAGACCAGGGTACAACACATGAAGATGTGACATATTCTAATGCCTGTTTCACAGCCTGCATGTATAGTAGGAATTACTGATAGTGTTGGTAAAAGTGAGATCTAAAGCTTGTTTCCAAGAGGCAAATGTTACTGCTTAAGATACTTGCTTAAATGGCTGTGTGAAATTTAAAAATAGTTGCTAAGTGTTTTTGCTAGTTAGCGTGAATGCCAAGAATGAAAAAGAAACACTGCACTTTTATTTCGGCTTATTGTCCAATTCTGTCATAGATAAGAAGTCGTTTGTGACTGTTGTAATTCTGTTCAGCCATTCTCCTAATCTGGTGATAGCACTTTTCGCATAATTTAGCAGAGATGAAGGAATCAGATTAAACCAGTGGCATAGTAATTTTTTTGTGTTTACAATTCAAAACATTCAGAGGGGACCGAGATGAACTCTGCTGCTTCCAAAAGGGCAGCGAAAACACATTGTTGTGATTTAAGAGTGTGCATACCACTTTCTCGAGGCATTTCATCAAAGACACCAGTTCTTGTAGAAGATGAATGCCCCAGCTACAAGTTTTTTCAATATTTTTTTTTTCAGTATATTTTCTCTCTTTTTTTTCTTTTGCTAAAACTGTAGTTTTCAAGAGATATTTCACCATTGTCTCTCTCCGTAATGCAAAGTTTTCGTGTCATAGACTGACTGTAACAAACACTGTCTCAGCTGTATGGGTCTTAGGTTAAGCCGTTAATAGATGGCTTATATTCTGACTCCCCAGAAGAACATGGGTTCTACAAGTCACATAGCATAGTGATGATAGCAAAACTCAATCAAGAAGGAAGAAGAAAAAGAAGAAGTTATACTAGTGGTGCCTTATTAGCTCACCAAGACTCTGTCACCTTATGACAATCCCTCCCTGGTCTATTTCCCTTTGGCAGGATACATCATTTATGAATTTTACTTTTAGCTGAGGTTCAAATACTGGACAAGCGCAAGTCCCTATCAATGTCTGTTTTTCTTTTGGATAGAATATAGGTGTGTCCCATGCTCTGGTCCTCTGAGCAAATCATGGTCACACGCATTGGCTATCAACCAACAAGGGATCACCAAATACGGTCCTGAATGTCCAGAGCCCTGCTCATTTATTTGCAACTCTGCTCTAGCATGCTTAATACTCTAGCTTCAGACAAGCTGAGGTAACCTTATTTAGTAAACAGGTGTGTTTCATGGTTGATTTGGTGATCCCTGCTTTAAGGGTAACTTGACCTCTAAATGTTTGCATTCCAAGGGCAGTCTCTCAGAGTGGCTAGGAAAGCTAATGAGACTTTCCAAAAAGAATGCCAAAAAGCATTCTTGGACAGACTCCAAGAATGTAGAACCATGGTGGTTTCTAAGAACAGTGGCAAAGTGTGTTTTTTAAAGATGGCAAAGCAAAGAATTGCTTCTAAGAACAGCCTTGCAGTTTTGTTGTCAATGGAAGTTTCAAAAAACAATACAAAGGACAAATTCAATAGTCGACAATTCTGGTTTCTTCATGCACTTTAATGTGACGGGCATTTTTATTTTATGTTCAAAACAACTGAATGTTTGTGGTCTGTGGATACATAGGCTCTGTGCAAAGACAACATATACAAGGGCCTGCACTTCTTTGCTAAAGGTCACGGCAAGAACAACGAGCCAATTCGTGGATATGTGCTCACCTTTTTCATTGCTGTGGCCTTCATCCTTATAGGTAAATAAATGCAAAATTGTGACTTTGATTAAAACCATGTTTTAAAGTGCATGTAATATGTGAATTTGTTTTTCAGCGGAGCTAAACACCATTGCTCCCATCATTTCTAACTTCTTCCTGGCTTCGTATGCTCTGATTAACTACTCCTGTTTTCATGCATCCTACGCCAAATCTCCAGGTGCCTCTTCCAGTTCTATGCATTATATTTATTCCACATTTCTGTTATGAGAACCTATTCAGCAGTTTATCTGTGTTTATCTGCAGGTTGGCGTCCAGCATACAAGTACTACAACATGTGGTTCTCTCTGTTTGGCGCTTTGCTCTGCTGCGCTGTAATGTTCGTTATAAATTGGTGGGCAGCGCTGCTCACATACGGTATTGAGTTCTTCCTCTACATCTATGTCACTGTTAAAAAACCAGGTATTCAGAAGTCAAACACAAAAATAATTATCTAAAAATACATGTCCAAATGTGATGGACTCAGATTTCTGGCTTTCTCTTAGATGTGAATTGGGGCTCATCCACTCAAGCTGTGACCTTCATCAATGCTGTTAACAATGCTCTAATTTTATCTGGAGTGGATGATCACATTAAGAACTTCAGGTGAAAGCAGAGTACACATTTTAAGATCGGCTACAAAGACAAAAAACTTTGCAGCACTATGTGTCACTGCCCAAATACAGAGGTTACACATCCAGCATTATACAGAACAGGATCTCAGTTTCGCTTCCTAAATTTCAGGCCCAAGTGTCTAGTGCTGAGTGGATCTCCCAGAACCAGACCAGCTCTCCTCGACCTTGCTCACTCACTCACTAAAAACTATGGCCTCTGTCTAACCTGCGAGGTGTTCCTGGTAAACTCACTTAAAATAAAAAAAGTTTGATTTAAACGGAATCATAACAAAACCACTAATCTAATATTTATGGAGTAATACATGATCAATTAATAATGATTGCCAATTTAAAACAAGGGAAGTGTGTATTTGTTTCAGGGTCCACGTGAGGGCAGTCTGCAGGAGATGAGTTCTGCAGCTCAACACAATCAACTCTGGCTCAACCAACAGAAGCGCAAAGCCTTTTACACACCAGTGTCCGGTCACACACTACGAGAGGGAGCGTCGGCTCTTATGCAGGTCACATGCACTCACAATCACATTTTCACCTCTATCGCTCAAAGCAAACGGATGCAATAGAAGTTTAAAAACCTGTGATTCTTAACTTAAGACCTCGTTTTAAACAAGTCTCTTCCAAATCTTTGATGCAAGGCAATTTGTTGTCTCTTTTGTACACATGTCAGGAGCTTTAAAGGAACACACAGTTGGATGAAAACAATAATCAACAAAAAAAGAAGAAGCTATTACTCGGTTTGTGTTGGGTTAGGCTGGTTAAAACCAGCTTCTCCCACTACATTTCATTTCATACAGAGGTTCTGGAACTAAGCCATTGAGTTTGGTTTTCTTCCTGGAGCTGGGCATTCTGCCAAAGTTTAACATGATTGGATCTGCCGTTACCCAATCACTAACGCCTGGTTGTAACATGCAATGAGCCAGAAATTGGAAGAATTACAGAAATTGCATGAAAAGTAAACAAGACAGCGAACAGAGTAGATGCAAGGTATTCAAAATTCCTATTAGCGATAAAACTGAGCATAAATCCAACATAGCGCACGAAAGTGATAGTCTCTCCCGCTGTTTAGTGATCATACATTTTATGGGAGGGGCTTCTTTTAACCAGGATAGTGCTGGGTACCATAGTAGTGATGTTTGTAAGCATTCTCATTGATTCTTTATGCATACCTGCAAGTAGATAAGAGGATTCGAAATATCCTATAAGGTGGGGCTGGGGGGTTACTACTATACATTAATTGTAAAAAAATTTCTTTTAAAGCAAGGAACTTTTACACAAACTTAAGCAAGACGTCTAATGTTCAACTGTTTACGTCAGGGCTTGGGTTTCAATGGCAAAAAGCAAATTTTTGTGAAGTTAACCCTGAAGATTTTGCTTGAGTCTCCAAGTAATGGTTGCGGTGTGTACAGGTGTCAGGTCTAGGCAGAATGAAGCCGAACACTGTGGTGTTGGGGTTCAAGCGTGATTGGAGACTCACCAAACCACGGGAGGTGCAGAGCTATGTGGGGATTCTACAGTCAGTGACACACCACACAAGATCAACCAAACAGGAATACTCACTTACACAGTTTTCTCTCTTTATCTTGCAGCGATGCATTTGATTTCGAGTATGGGATTTTAATCATGAGAATAAGTCAGGGGATGGACATCTCTCACATCCTCAAAGCTGAAGGTACAACTATATGAAACAGCCAACATTGACTGTCAGAAACAGACCAAAATACGCTGAATTACTCATTTGTAAACCCATCAAGTAGCCGTAGATTCCAAACAAAGCATCTAGCATCATAGATCAGGTTGAGAACTCTGTACACTTTGCAAAACAGTCAACGGGCTAAGCAGAAAGCCAGAGAAAAACAGGAGATAAGAAGAATGTGGAGACCCTGTAAAACCTGTAATCCTCCACAGAATTGAGACATGCAGGCTTAGGTGCATATGAGGCTGCAATAACCTCTCGAGGCCACATGCAGTCTAATTCAACTTGAATGACACCCATGAATGTCCATCCATCCATCCAATTTCTTGTCGGCTTTCTTCCCTTTTGGGGTCACTAGAGTGGAATGAACCACCTACTCTTCTGGCATATTTTTATGTGGCAGATGCCCTTCCAGCCGCAAACATCCACACACACTCATTCACACTCAAACAACCATTTTTACCCAATTAACTTAATTACATGTCTTTGGACTTGTGGGGGAAACCAGAGCACCCGAGTAAACCCACGCGATCACGGGGAGAACCTGCAATCTCCACACAGAAATGCCAACTGACCGAGCCGTGGCTCGAACCAGCGACCTTCTTGCTGTGAGACAACCGTGCTACCCACTGCACCACCATGAAGCCCAACCCCAAAATAATTGGCACTTATGGGAGCTTTCACATACTGCCGTCGGATTGTTGTCTTTAACAATCGTGGTGCGTAATCTGGTCGACCAATGGAAGCTGGTTCTTTTGATCACGTGTTCAAAGTGCGTGTTCAAAGTGTAGTTTCAAGACGTTAAAGGGCCACCGGCTGGTGCTCGACACAGACTCACTTCAACTCATATTCACATCACAATTGGAAATAGAGCAGAAGTGTATGGTAGAAAATGGATTCTGAAGAGCTTATCATGTTGGTGTCCAAGTTGTTTGATAAGACCTATAAAGACTTCAAAAACACAAAAGGGAGGAAATATGACGTGGTGCATTATTGTCTTGAAATGTACCATCCAAAGGAAAGGAGCATCATTGCATAAACAGAGGTATGAAAACCCCCTGCACAAATTTGTCTTCGCATACGTTCACATAGGTTTGTGGTGACCTTTAGACTATGCATCTGCACCTGAGAGTGTCTGTTCTATTGACTGCCCAGAAATAAGAATTGTCAAGGTCGAGGAAAGTATTAAATATATCTTCACAGTACTCCACCTTCCAAAAAAGAGTTTGTCAACATTGTTGTTGGCAGAAGAAAGGAAATGTAGTAAAACTGTTTGTTTACACACTTGGTTCAGATGACCTGTACAGTTTGTCAGAAAAAGGGAGAAGTGCAAAAGAAAGCCTCACAGACATTTCTGAAACTTCAAGTGTGTGTCATGGAGGGAGATACAGATACAGACTTGAAGTCTTTCTGACTTTCTCAAACCATCACATGAAAGCAAAACTAAACTCGTTAAAAGTATACGAAGGATCTTTCTTTAGCGGCGAGAATCTGTAGTTTCATCAATTCACCTGACAGACATTAAACTCATGTGATCCAGAGGAGATGGAGCGGATGCTGATGGAGCAGCAGGCACTAGAGATGGAGGTGCAGGACTTTCAGGCAGGATCCAAAGGCCTCTTCAACTGGGTCAAAAAACCCTCCAAAAAAGAGCTACACAGCAAAGGTAGGTCTGTTTTTGATTATGCATCTGTCAGGTAGTGCAGAATGCAAATGGCTTATAAGATGAACACAAACAGACAGGTTACACATTCTAGGATGTGTAGGACCACCAAGGAAAGCAGCCAAATATAAGCTTTGCATGCTTAGCTCATCCAAGAGGTCATTGGAGGAGATCTTGTTCAACAGCTCCAAATCAATAGATTGAGGTTTTAAGAGGTCTTAAGGAACTTGCCTAAAGAACAAACAATAACATTTGAAACACTTTTCAGTGCACCACAGCTGGCCAATGTAGAAATGCAGACAATTTGGAGTGCGTGAAAAGGGACATATTTTACATGAGAGGTCAGCAGCCTTGCGGTAGGATTTTGAACAAATTGGAAACAAGATAGGAAGATCACAATACAAAGTCATCAAAGAGCTGTTATTAAGGACCTTTGAAAAAGTCTTCTTTTTCATGTGAAACATTTAGTTTTTGAAATTGCTCAGTGTATTAAGTTAAAGAATGAGTCGACTCCAACATTTCTTTTTCTTGAACCTTGTGATGTAGACTTACAGAATTACAATTCTTAACGATTGTAATAAAGTCTGACCTCTGCCTGTGCGTGCACTCCCAGAAACTCGTATTTCTCCACGAATTCTGCTTGTATGAAGATGATTGTCTTCAAGTGAGCCATGGTTTCTCATCTGTTCCCATTCGAGTGAGTCGCTCTTGTGATTTTGAGCACTTGTCTGTTAGAAGAGGTACAGTAATAACGGCAGTAAAAGCTGTGAGATGAGATGGAAGAATTGGATCTTTCTCCACAACAGACTTGGGGCTAAATCCTAAACAAGCGAACCCATAAGAGGAATAATCATCCTTTGTCTCATCATTGTACATCCTTGAAAAAGCTGTGTTGTTTCTGCAATCTTGACAAGAGTGTAAAAATCTGTTTCTCTTCAGTTTCTCTGGATGTTCCTCAAGCCTCAGATCTGGCTAAGATGAACCAGCGTCTGGTTGAGGCCAGTGGTCAGTTCAAGAAGAAACAAGGCAAAGGAACCATTGATGTGTGGTGGCTCTTCGACGATGGAGGTAAAAATAGTTTTCTGCTTGAGACCTAGACTTTCTTTTCCAGGAAGTGAACACCAGCTAGAGGCTGAGGCTTTTTACCTTCACATTCTACATTACATTTACTTTTGCAGGTCTGACACTACTTCTGCCTCAGATTCTAACCACGCGAAAGAAATGGACGGAGTGCAGGCTCCGGATATTTATAGCTGGGGAGCCGGAGAGCATCCAACACAAAAAAGAGGAGTACGGCCATATTACAAGAACCTTTAAACTGGAGGAAAAACAAGATTTGAAGCTGAAGTCTGCTCTTCTCTGTGTGTTAGGATGCAGTCGCTTCTTAAGAAGTTTCGGATCAAATGTGAAGATATTATCGTTGTTGCTGACATCAACATCAAGCCCAGCACAGAGAGGTAGAGAGAGAACCTATCATATGTCACTGTCATTCAATTTCAACTATTTGAGACATTATTAATGACATAATTGTATGATTATTGAAACAATTAAAGTGGGTTGGAGGAGTATTTCTGCCTCAAGTGAAGAGGTTCAAGTATTTTGAGTGAGGGATGGATGGAGCTGAGATTGACAAGCTGACTGGTGGAGTAATGTAGACAATCTACTGACATCATTGTTAAGAAAAAGCAGAATCTACTTTCCTAGATCTCAAATCATGGGCTCTGTGTCAAAACTGATACATTAAGATCTGCAATGTGTTTCCTTCACAAGTGTTAAAGATAGGGTTCAATCTGGGGAAGTGTATAGTAGAGCCGATGTGTCAAGGTACGGTAGTAAGAAGGACCCAGAAGCAAGGGAATCGGTACCCAGAGTCTTTAATGACTTGTAGTGGTCAAAACAAAACAGAACTGAACAGGAAGCACAGGCCACAGTCCCAAACTAAAACACAGGCTTGGCTATGGAGCACAAAAACCCAGCGGAGGGCGACGAGTCCTCTGCTCCTTCTAGGTGGTGTAGGTAGGGTGAGTACGAGCGGTCAGTCCACCGCGATCCTCGGTACCTTGGGTAAGGGTTGAGTCCAGTACTCCACACAGGCTATATAAACAAGACAAGACACGAAAGGAAGAGCTAGAGCAGCGCATCCGCAAACAGCTATGGCCGAACAACAACAAGCAACATAACATTTAACAAGCAGACGAGAAAGAGATCCTGACTCGATGCTTCTTAACTTTGAGAGGAACCAGTTGGTATGGAGGAGGCCCAAGGAAGAGCTATCCACAATTGTACAAGCTACCAAATTTCACAACTTTCCTGCAATGGGATCATGGGGCAACTTTGAATTCAAAAACATTATTAGAACAAATACAACTACGAGGTTTAACTCTACATTAAACATCCCTTTAAATCATTATTTTCACAACAGGGTTTTTTCATGGGACACTTGTTTGTATCCGAAAGCAAGCCCACAATATCCCTAGCGAAGCTAATATGAAGATGACTGAATATTCTGGCTTCTAGATAATGCTCCCTAAAAGAAGTCCCTCCAATAGACATGCTGTGTAGATCATGTTTCTAGATTTATATCTAAATAAATACTTTTAATAGCCTAGCAATTATATGTTACTTTCATTCAGATAGCTTACTTTATTTCTCATGATGACCTTGTTGGGTGAATTTTTGTTGCTTGGTGGCACTCAGACCAGTCTTCGTAGTTTTCCAATTTATCAGACTTCCCTCGCTCCTAGCTCAAAATAAATTCACTAAGTTCAGAGCTTTTCTCTCTGGTGTATCTGCGTGTACCCTATCGATGTGTCCCTGTGATGTTTATTAGCTGGAAGCTGTTCAAGGACATGATTGAGCCATTCCGTCTGCACGAGGGTTCGAAGGAGACGAGTCAAGCAGAAACTCTGAGGAAAGAACAATTCTGGAAGATCACAGACGCTGAGCTCAGAGAATTTGAGCAGAAGGTAATTGGGCCAGCAGAACAGTGTGCTTTTATAAAAAGAAAAAAGATACGTTGAAATATTTTTCCCACATCAATAAAAGAGTCTTGGTTTCTTTTCTTTTACCCCCAAATCTAAGGGTTTTTTTTTCAATCAGGCTTGTAAAGAAAGTAAGATATTACTGGTTAGCTTAATACAATTTTTCATCATACTACTAAACTTTACTTTACAATCCTTGAGATATCAATATATGGTAGTTATATCTCTACCACATATAGAAAATTATTATCTACCCTACCTAATCCACACTAACCCTTTGTGAAGCTGCTAATTGGTACTTTAAAATCCCAAAATATCACTCTTTTCAGTCAGAGGGCACATAAAGCACATATGGATGTAGGAGCAACACACAAGAACAAAAATATAAAAGAGGGAAACACATTGGATGTACAGATGGGAAAAAAAATATTATTTCACTCACATATCATGATAACATAAGCGGAATTATAAACTGACTGAATGTGATGAGACTAAAAAAAAACCCCGCACATAATGTGTTTGCCTTATCTGCAGACGATGTTGCAGGTGCGTCTCAACGAGCTTCTTCAGGAGAGCTCCAGAGCTGCTAAACTCATTGTGGTGTAAGTAAAAAAATTCTCCGCAGCAGCATCCTGTGTTTGTGAGAGCATGACAATACGTCTGTGTGTTGCAGGAGCTTACCCATCGCTCGTAAAGGCTCCGTCTCTGATCATCTCTACATGGCCTGGCTTGAAGCCCTCACAAAAAACCTTCCACCGACTCTTCTCGTTCGAGGAAACCACCAGAGCGTACTGACCATCTACTCCTGAAGATACTCTCAAAGAAGAATCAGATTTCACTTCAGTACCGAGGATCATTTTTTTTCTGGGTGCAGCACAATTGAAGCATTATGGTGTCTGTAGAATTAATCTGTTATTATCATACCATAAAAGGGAAATTCCACAGACCAGCTTTTTCTAAACATGACAGTAGACAAGTAGTCACCTGGGAAATGGGAGTGTGTACTATATAAACTAAGTTAAGCATAACCCCTTTTATCGTACCCACAGTGCTCTTTGATTGAACTCCAAACACAGTTCTTAGAATAACTAAAACCATGACAAAGAAATTTTGTGGAGTATCGTATTTTAGAATAGTTTTGTAAATATGACCATTGAAAGCTTATATTTATTTATCTTTTATGGTAAAGGGAACAATGGGGCAGATAATTCAAGTTGTCTCCTTATTTAAGTAATTTTCAAGTTCAAATTTGCTTCTAACAGCTTCTAAATGTCAATAATGCAGATAAATGAACGTTTTAGCCATATTTCTCTATTCTGACACCAGGGGTGTTGCCTGACCGGGCAATCCTAGCCTGGCTTTTTGCCTCATTGTATTGCCTGGCTCAATACCTCAAGCTTTAATCTCACTAAATTAGACTTAATTTAAATCTGTGTAATGTATGCAACAAGCTACTAAGCTGTTTATGTCCCTAAATGTATTCCTTTGCGCTCGCTGGAGTCGAATCACTTTGCCAAGTTTTCAGAGTGTGGGTGAAGAGATGTTGAATGCTCTTTTTCTAGCTCTAAAAAGTGTCTGCTAAATGCATAAATGTAAATGTAAAAAAAAAACTATTTGTAGCATGGAGGGATTGTAACCAATTCTCCAATCTGGAGAAAACTTCTTGTGTAGTTTTTTTTTGTTGAATTACAATTAATTATTAGGTTTATAAAAAAAATCACTAAAGCTTTTAGAAATCATAGCAAATCAGGTTTTATCAAAATTTGCCATCATGCAGGAGCCAAATGTTATGGCTAATTAAAATATGTCATTGAAATAAAAGTATGTAAAGTGAAAAAGTTCCATATGGTTTTCTACATCCACTGAAAAATGTGTTCGGGACGTTTCCTGCAGGTTTCTGATGAAGGTAAAAGAGGTTCCAAGTGGTTGTAGTTAGTCTTAAAGACTTTTCCAGTAATCACAAAGAAGAAACTACACCCTTAATAATGACTTTAAGGCTTAATATTTCTTAAACTAATCTATTATTAAAATAATTAAAGGTCAAAACTAGCTGTATTTGAATCAACAAACCTCATACAGACAGGGATATAAACATGTTTATTGTCACTTCCAAAGCCGGTCAGTTTTAACATGGAGTCAATGAGAACCTGCTGACCTCTGACCTCATTCCCCTTATGGCCGGTCGAGGTACTACAGTACAGTTACTTCCTATTCTGCATCAAGAGGGAAAGCAGGAGGTCGTCGCTTGGGAATTGCCATGCACCATGTAAACACCTTCATTGAAAATAGCTGAACCATCAATAGGTGACATTTTAACGTGATGGATGAAGTAGGTTCTAAAATAACCCATGCTTCTCATACTATGTAGTAGGCACTGACTAAATGATGTGTCTGAAGATGTTTATGTGTTCTCATGAAGTACCACTAACAGTACGCTTCAGTCCCTTCTTGTAAGCCTTCCTTGTCGCTCCAGAAAGTGACAGCAAACTGTTGTCAAAAACTAAAATAAATGTTTGAATGTTTGATTTCGAAAGAGAGGCTTCTGCCACGTTGTGTTTATTATTGTTGTTTTTAAGAAGAAGGTGTTGTATTGAGCAGAATTGTGAACAAATATTCAAATAAAGTTGACGCCTTCTTTCCACAACAGAATTAGACGTACAGATACAGATACAGTGTACAGATATCCAGTTCAAGCGAGTGTGCAGAACTTGGAAAACAGAATCAAAATATGTGTTTTCCACAACATGTTGGTACATTGAAACTTAGGAGATAATTTTTACATTAAAAAGAAAACCTGGGCAATTGTTGACCTTGAATTGAGACCATTTTGGAGTAAGAAACTGATCAATAACCCCATTGTGGTCATTCTCCACAGAAATAGTTTCTTCTTGCTTTCCGAACAGAGGTAAACCTCAAGAATTAGCAAAATATAAGAAACTGGTAGAGGATAGAATACAAACTACGAATAAGATTCATCTAGTAATTTATTAAAGGATCTCCATCCATAACAGGAAAACGGCTGATGCTTTTACAATTTCTGCTCTTCAAATTAAAGAACATGAAAGAACAACTATCAATGTTCACAGTCGAGTTAATAGCAATATTAGCAGCAACACAATGAATAGATGACATAAAACCAAATCAGGGGCGATTCTAAGAAGCGAGCTATAAAACAGAAAAGAAGAAACACTAATGAAATGTATTTCAGTTAAGAGGAAGAATATATTTTGATTTCATATTTAGATTATAAACAAAGCAGCAGCGAAAAGCACACTCCAAAACAGCAGGTGGCAGAAATGCACCTTCACGTTGGATGCTCCCCGCCATAAATCAGGCAGAAGAAATCTCGTCACAACAACAATGGCTAACAGCAGGGAAGGAGAATGTTTTGGCGTGTTTTTAACGGCTTTGTATTGAAAAAATGTGTTCGGGGTTAGAGACTTTTTCACTAACATACTTCTTGTAAAGTACGCTACTTGCGTGTATCATTATCTGAGTAGTATAGAACTAAGTTCTGTATAGAACATAGCAGTTCAACTACAGAGACTGAAACGAGGGTGCGTTTTGTGTTGAAAGGTGTATCATTATTTACTTTGTTAATCAAGGACGTTTTGAAGACTAGAAGAAAATAGATTCGGAGTTTTGCAAACGAATGTGTTTCCGGAGAGTGTCTGGTTACACTTCTGATGACGTCAGAACAGCCCACCACTCAGAAAGTTTCCCGCCATGCGATGCGGTCTTCGAAGCGAGGCGCGGGACTTTGTGTGGCGGGCTTTCAGTCAGAGGGTGACGGTGTCGACTAATTTCTCTTTTAATCGGTAATATGCCTTGTTCTGAAGTTACAGATGCGGCGAATTTGCCTCAGAAACGTTTGAAGAGCGACGCGATGAATGGACACGAGAATCGAATGGTACTGAAGTTCGCCAAACTGACGGAAAACGCCACGCCACCGAGCCGCGGGTCGAACCTAGCCGCGGGATTCGACCTCTACAGGTAACGTGGGCTATTGTTAAAATTAATACAGGTTTTCATGATATTAATCGTGAACTGGATTTTTTGTGTGAACTGTGGTTTGTTTGTATCCATTGTCTTTTCGAAAGCTTGAACATTTGTTTTTAAGGACAGTGCTTCTATTGTGATTTTAAAGCGTTCTTATTTGATTTTGGAGGTCTCCAGCTACAGGTTGGCATGCATGTTTTCTCATAATATGCATTTAGTTTGAACCAGATTTGGATCCTCAAATGAGATACAAGAGTCTGTTTGGTGTCTCACTTGTCAGGTGAGCTCTGAAGTGTGCTCATTAGCGCCCTCTATTTGCACTTTATGCTGATTTTGGTGAAGCCCGCATTACAACCCAGAATGCTTTATTTCTGACCAATGAGGTTATTGTTGCTCCCTCAGATTGGAGACATAATATAGATACTAATGCCTTAAATTTATATAGCTTTTCCAGATACTTTACAACTTTCATAGCATTATTCATTCAGACTCTGGTGGTGATAAGCTACCTTGGTAGCCCTCAGCTGCCCTGGGGCAGTCTGACAGGACGTGGCTACCAGTCACACACATCCACCAGTCTCCCCCCCCCAGGCACTCACATCCACCAAACACATCCCACCAGTCACACACATCCACCAAACACATCCCACCAGTCACACACATCCACCAAACACATCCCACCAGTCACACACATCCACCAAACACATCCCACCAGTCACACACATCCACCAAACACATCCCACCAGTCACACACATCCACCAAACACATCCACCAGTCACACACATCCACCAAACACATCCCACCAGTCACACACATCCACCAAACACATCCCACCAGTCACACAAATCCACCAAACACCCCGCACCAGTCACACACATCCACCAAACACATTCCACCAGTCACACACATCCACCACCAGTGACGCACATCCACCAAACACCCCCCACCAGTCACACACATCCACCAAACACCCCCCACCAGTCACACACATCCACCAAACACATCCCACCAGTCACACACATCCACCAAACACCCCGCACCAGTCACACACATCCACCAAACACATTCCACCAGTCACACACATCCACCAAACACATCCCACCAGTCACACACATCCACCAAACACATTCCACCAGTCACTCACATCCACCAAACACCCCCCACCAGTCACACACATCCACCAAACACATTCCACCAGTCACACACATCCACCAAACACATTCCACCAGTCACACACATCCACCAAACACATTCCACCAGTCACACACATCCACCAAACACATTCCACCAGTCACACACATCCACCAAACACATTCCACCAGTCACACACATCCCCCACCAGTGACGCACATCCACCAAACACATCCCACCAGTGACGCACATCCACCAAACACATCCCACCAGTGACGCACATCCCACCAAACACATCCCACCAGTGACGCACATCCACCAGTCACACCCCACCAGTGATGCACATGCACCAGTAACGCACAACCCACCAGTCACACACATCCACCAAACACATTCCACCAGTCACACACATCCACCAAACACATTCCACCAGTCACACACATCCACCAAACACCCCCCACCAGTCACACACATCCACCAAAACACCCCCACCAGTCACACACATCCACCAAACCCCCCCACCAGTCACACACATCCACCAAACACCCCCCACCAGTCACACACATCCACCAAACACCCCACAGTCACACACATCCACCAAACCCCCCCAGTCACACCCATCCACCAAACACCCCCCACCAGTCACACACATCCCCAAACACCCCCCACCAGTCACACACATCCACCAAACACCCCCCACCAGTCACACATCCACCAACACCCCCCACCAGTCACACATCCACCAAAACCCCCCACCAGTCACACACATCCACCAAAACACCCCCCACCAGTCACACACATCCACCAAACACCCCCCACCAGTCACACACATCCACCAAACACCCCCCACCAGTCACACACATCCACCACCAGTGACGCACATCCACCAAACACATCCCACCAGTGACGCACATCCACCAAACACATCCCACCAGTGACGCACATCCACCAGTCACACCCCACCAGTGACGCACATGCACCAGTAACGCACAACCCACCAGTCACACACATCCACCAGTCACGCACATCCACCAAACACCCCCCACCAGTCACACACATCCACCAAACACCCCCCACCAGTCACACACATCCACCAAACACCCCCCACCAGTCACACACATCCACCAAACACCCCCCACCAGTCACACACATCCACCAAACACATCCCACCAGTGACGCACATCCACCAAACACATCCCACCAGTGACGCACATCCACCAGTCACACCCCACCAGTGACGCACATCCACCAGTCACACCCCACCAGTGACGCACATCCACCAAACACCCCCCACCAGTCACACACATCCACCAAACACCCCCCACCAGTCACACACATCCACCAAACAACCCCCCACCAGTCACACACATCCACCAAACACCCCACCAGTCACACACATCCACCAAACACCCCCACCAGTCACACACATCCACCAAACACCCCCCCACCAGTCACACACATCCACCAAACACATACCACCAAACACACCCCACCAGTGACGCACATCCACCAAACACACCCCACCAGTGACGCACATCCACCAAACACACCCCACCAGTGACGCACATCCACCAAACACACCCCACCAGTCACGCACATCCACCAAACACACCCCCCAGTGACGCACATCCACCAAACACACCCCACCAGTGACGCACATCCACCAAACACATCCCACCCGTCACACACATCTATTCAGGTCAATTCGGGTGAAATGGCTTGTGTAGAACCACAATCGAACCGCCAACCCACCGGTTACAGGCACCACCACCTTTCCGCCACAATGTGCCAAAAATCTACCAAAATATTTTTTAAATCAGTCTAAATCGATAATTATCACATTATTTAATTCTTGGAAAATTTGGGATTTTGCTCTGGAGTGAAATTTGTACAAACCTACAAAATCTGTTAAAAAACAAAGCCAATCATTTTCTAAACATGAGCATTATAAAGTAATATTATTGTACAATTCAAAACAATATATATTCAGGGCCAGACTACATTTTTTTCAATGAGAGGGAAATTCCTTTTTTTATTTGATTTGTACTCACTTTCAGATATTGTTATAAAAAGGTATTCATAACCTGTAAAACTGCAACAAATATCAGACATCAAGGAAGTATTTATTCATATCTATGTATGTGCTTTTAAATGGGTTCATTAGATTCATAAACCATTTTTTCTTTATTAAAGCCATGTTTTTTCCACTGTCAGCTCAACCGTACTTTCTCTAAATTTTCTCATTATGTTTTGTTTCCTGCATCTTCATGATGTGAAAGAATTGTAAATGAGCTCAAGAGAATGAACTGCTGTGAGAAACTTACATCTGTTTCTACTTCAAAGTATGAAGCTGACCTCACTCTGTTCGTCTTTCTTCGCTGTTAGTGTGAGCGTGTCTCCATTGGTTAAAAAAATGTCAGTCAACGAGATAAACCAATCAGAAGCAAGAGTTTTGCTTCTGATTGGTCTTCCATTTGACCACGTCACGTAACACGTCAATAGGGAGTGTTTTGATGTGGGAACCTGCCAAACGGACAGGATATAGCTTTTGAATGCGAGAAAAGTGTGTCAATTTTAATCTCTGGGAATGAATAGTTCATGTTTGTTACCTCACACGATTCTGGAGCTAATATAAACATGGATAAATGATCCATCGAGCTGTCAATCAGCCTTCTTAATCAAATTTTCTTATCGCGAAAATGTATGTTGACGATAATTATGGACATCAAATTATTGCACGGCCCAACCTAGCAATATAGTATTTAACTATTTAAACAGTAATGTTGATCAAAGGTGATTACACATCCCTAAACTGTCTGTGTACCAAAACACAAACATTATCACAATAACGTTTGTGACGCAGCATTCATCACAGTTCTTTTAAAAGTGAAAGCTCTCAATGCTCTGGGCTTTAACAATAATTAAATAACTAGATTCTCTTCTGCAGCATCAAAAGCCTTTTTCCGAAATTCATGGTGAATTCGAAGCAGGCAATGTCTATTAAAATAGAAGCGCTGCTGTAGCGTGAACACCAGCGGACCTTTTTCTGCTTCCGGCGAGAAGTGAGTCTTTCCCAATGTTCGTCCTCAGAGCCCCCTCGTGGACTTGAGTCAAGGGCCCCTAGCGCCTGGCCCTTCATGGCGTCATCAGAGTAAGGCCACAAGTCCAGAGTGTGCCATTTGAGACAGGGCAATAGTTTTCAGTTCATGACCCCTTTAAATGGACACTCGACTTTTTGGTGATGGTTCGTTCTCATTCTGTTGCTGATTTCAGGTGTTCGTGCTGTTGTTTTCTTTTTCAGTGCGTATGACTACAGCATTGGGGCTATGGACAAGGCTCTCGTGAAAACGGACATTCAGATAGCTGTTCCTCATGGTTACTACGGGCGTGTGGGTGAGAGAACTGCTTCTAAACATGGTTCCTCAAACCCTTGTTGCGTAATGTATTTGACAAACTTTATTATAAACGTTAGGGAAGGTCCAGTTACGGGGTAGTTCATGAGCAGTTAAAGGAATACACCCCTCAAATGAACCATTCATTGGATTTTTATGAAATTTTGTAGATTTTTTTTTAAGCAAAAAAACTTAAGTAATTCTGTTTGAAAATAGAAGTTTTAAAATGTATTTTATTTATTGATGCACTCGTACTTTCATTTCAATGAAAACAACAAATCTTTGATTGGTGTAAATTGTCGTTGATTTCTCAAAGAACTAGGAAGAAAATATCAGTATTTAAGTTAAAATAGTAAAATATAACAAGGAAAATAGAGGAGGCTGCCATGAAAAAAACAGAAAAAAAAATGAAATAAATACTAGCGGATTATATTGAAAAGTATTCTGGTGTTTTGCTGTCTGGCCTTGGCGTGTAATTTTAATTTCAGGGCATCCTGAAGTAAATCAATTTCAAGTCTTCTTTCTTGTTTCAGCTCCACGCTCGGGTCTGGCTGTAAAGCACTTTATCGATGTCGGTGGTACGTGGAACATCATTAAGCTTTAGGCTGCTTGAATGAAAAAGACTTCATCGACATTAACTTTCTGTTCCCTAAAGCGTGTTTTTAAAAGAAAGTAAGCGTGTTAAACTTTTGTCCCTGCAGCCGGAGTGGTTGATGAGGACTACAGAGGGAACCTGGGGGTGGTGCTGTTCAATTTCAACAAAGAGCCGTTTGAAGGTACACTAATGGCTTGGAGAGACCCCAAATACACAAAAACAGCTGTCTAATCTCAAAAATTGTCCACGAACATTTAAAATCTTTCTGTGTTTTGTTGTGCAGCACTAAAAATGTTCCGAGTGTAAATCTAAGGTGAAATTGTTGTGTGTTTTCAGTGAAGAAAGGAGATCGTATCGCTCAGCTGATCTGTGAGCGCATCTGTTACCCGGAGCTGCAGGAGCTGAAGGTCAGTACAGGCTGAACCAGCTCACCCCGAGTGTCTGTGGGTCCTTCTATTTATATTTCTAATATTTGGTTATGTTTTCAACAAAACATCACATACAATAAGAACTTAATACATTTGCCATCAAGATTCCTGCAAGATTTATCCATTTTCAAAAGGAGAGTGGTGGAGAACATCTTAAGAGTTCAAGTGCAGCCTATGGCTATATTCTGGAATGCTATGGGGGAGTGAACTAAGTGCCTGATATTTTCACATTCAAGACCTGAAACGACAATAAAACTAAACATTTCAGAGCCTAAAATGCCTTGGTAATTAAATAATGCATATTTTCTAACAGCAGGCAATGAAGGTTATGTGCCCTGAACCTGGGTTTTATTGCATCAAGAGAGCTTTTTTAGTAGTGCCCCTGTGCTAGTAGAGCCAGCCGATTAACGCTGATTAGCCAAGAAGCTAACGCTGGCTAGCTGGCAGTGGACTCGAGCGATGAAGGCTACCTCGAGATGTGAAACCGTTTTACACAGAGCTGAACATCAATCTATGGACTTCTAACACAGTAGTCAATAACAGGATATTCAGACTGAATACAGTTAACCTTGCAGGCAAATAAGCAGAGCTAACTTTATATTAAATTAAACTTACCAGGAGCGATGCTCTATGTACTCAAACAGAACCCTGCAAACTTGTTAAACACAATCCAAACTATTTCAGCTGTCCATGAGATTTCCAGCAGAAGAGTTTGTGTTTCACAAGATTCCCCTAAACCAGGGGTCGATCTCCAAATCCAGTCCTGGTTCAACCATCCTGAAGCACACCTGTTGGTCCACTTTGATTGTCTGAAGTAGTATGCATACTAAAGCAGGTTTGCAACTAAAATGTGCAGGGCTGCAGCCCTCTTGGACCGGATTTTTAGAACCCTGCCTTAAACCATCACAAGTTTTGATAAACAGCTCAGATCCTTCTTTTTTTTGGTTTTGATTGTTTCTGTTTATTTTAGTTTCCTAGTTTATTGCTATCCTCTTAAATGCGGATTTCATCGCTGCAAATGTCAGATCTGTACTCTTGGCGCTAACTGTCGCTCTTCCACCTTCAAACATGTTGTGTCCAGTAGTTTAAAGGCAAACACTGCATTGGGAAGCTCCATCCTGTACTTGCACATAAGCGAGCGTCGCTGTTTAAAATCAATGATAAAGTTCGCCATGGACACGCCGCGCTCTCACAATCCGATTGAAGCCAGTATAGGCTTCAAAGATCCGATCCTTTACTTCTTTGAGAAAAAAAACCAAGACTTGCCAGAAAGTGGTTATACCAGCGTTCAAACCATCCACGGCTATTTCCGTTGCCGTTTCTATCACCAGATAATGCCAATGCCACGCCAATGGTTTGCGTTTTTCCCCCTCAAGCTCCTTGACTCTCATTTGAATTCCCACTTTATTCTTCCAACTCTATTAGGGTTTTTCTTCTTCAAAGGTTGGTGGTACTCTGTAGTTGCTAACCATCCTCTGCTACCAATGTTACTCGATTAAAGATACTTCAATAAATAAGATTGGATAACTTTGACGAATCACCATGTACGTCTCTATGCTACAATAGCCAAACAACAATGAACTTTCCTACACAAAAAAGCAGCAGAAGTTCTCCAAAATAAGACGGCGGTCACAGGTTAACACAAATTTGTTCACATCACTGTTTAAAATTGAGTCCAGGGCAGCAAGAGCCTTTTGACAGGTTCCTGTTTTTCTCTCCTGAGTTGAATGAACTGTCGTTGCAGACTCTGGACGAGACCGAGAGAGGAGCAGACGGCTTCGGCTCCACCGGCACCAACTGAAACCATTTCTTTAATGCTGCCAGTCGGTTCTCGTTGCAAACTGTGATGTAAGGTGCATTTTTTTTTAAGTGCTTGTGTTGTTCCTAGAAGAATTGTTCTGTTACATTTGTCCATGTGAATGAAGTTATTAAAAATAATGTGTTGAACTGTCTGGTGCTTTGAAGTTGCTACTTTTCCCAAACCAGTACTGTTTGAGTAGATAGATTGCATATGTAGAGCATACACTGAAGTCTAAAGTCATTAAGCTCCCGAGGCAGTGTACATACAGAAATAACTGAAAACACGCATTTCTTTTGGTTTAAAGCCTTTTGCTGACCCCTATAGGCCGCAGTCATACCACACGTAAAAACCTTTGCATTACTGTGATTTAAAAATATGTAAATAATTATACTATACTATATATACACAGATTAGGCCTTGTGATATTTTTTGTGATATACATACACACACACACACACACACACACGAGTATTGTTGCAGCTGTTAACAAAATTATTGCGTCATTCTTGTGATATCAACTTTTTTTATTTTTTACTTTGTCAAGAAAGATATCTAGTTGATTACAAAATCAGCTCAGAGAGGTTCAATATTTGATTTTCATTAATGGTCTTACTACTACACAAGTCAAGAATATACGAGTTGATGTCGGTATAGGAATCAAATTTATGGTACCATCTGAATTAATGAGCTATGCTAAGCTATGTTAGCAGGCTATATCTGTTTAATGTCTGGATAGATACAAAAATGGTTATACCAAAGTCTCTGATGTCCCTGCCAATGCACAATAGGCAAACGCGATTGCAGTGTAGTTCCTCGACCAGCCCACAAGGGGGCAGGTGAGCAGGTTCTTATTAACTCCAATGTTAAAACTTGCTAATTTTGGAGCTGAAAAAATAAAGCATGTTTACATCCCTTGTCCTGCAATGTTTTTTGATTCAAGCCAAGCTTCAGCCAATTTTCTGTGCACCCATTTATGGGCCACCTCCATTCTAGCTGCACTTGTTCCCGGGGAGGGAACAAATACTTGGAAGTAGTTACACAAATAGCATATTAGTCAGTGAAGGACACGTCAACATTTTTTTTGGTGTAGCTGCTCGCTCTGGATAAGAATGTGCATTTGGTATTAGCATTTAGCTACTGTAACTAAAGAGCTTGTCTCATAGACACGGAGGTAGCATGCGTGACGTTTAGTAAGATCAGTGAAACAAGCTAAAAATGGGCGTAGCCAACCATAGTCTTTGTGGAATTGCATCGCTTCCAGGTAACTAAATATGGGTTCAGCGAGGGCGTAGCACAAAAGTCTGATTGGCTGATGGTTACATTTTATACATCTTGAACAAACTAAAATAATAATAACTCCCCTGAGAGTGTTCTAGAAGGTCAAAACTAGCAATCTGGTTAAAAACATTGCATGACTAGGGGTGAAAACATATTTGTCTGCTCCAAATTTGGGAATTTTTAACATTGGAGTGAATTGGAACTTGCTCACTTCTTACCCCCTTGTGGCCTGTTGGGGTACTACAGTTCAATCACTTTCTATTACGCGATGTAACATTTTATATATACGAAATTGGCACATTTTTGCAATAATTGGGTGAAACTTTAAACCTGATTTTTAGTTTGACCCCATATATAAAAATTACCCAGAATGCCTTTGTTGCAACAAGTATTCAACTGTAAAGCAACTCGTCAAATCAGTTTAAACTATTGGCCCAAGTCACAATTTGTATTTTTTTTTTTCCAAGTAAAAATAAAAGATCCTCCACTCACTGGTGCTCGGTGTTCAGCCGGAAGCGTTCTTATAAAGCTGTGAGCTGTTTCAGCAACACTCTCCAGCAACTGCTTATCCAATGCATGGAAAAATAACACGCTCGCATACAATTCAACAAGTTTTTATTGTGAATGTACAACTAGAGAGCCTCGAGCGAAGGCGGAACAGAAGGTGGTGTTTATGGTGGCCGTGAGACCTCAGTGCTGGATGGAGTCACAAACACAGTACAAGTAGTTCGTTATACAAGCACCATTAAAACCCTGCTTGGGTGAATAAAAGTGACACGGTTACAGACAATTAAATTACTCGTGGCACATCTGCAGTGAGAAGAGCAAGCGATGGCGGACGACTGTTTCTGCTAGGGCTGGCTGGGGGAAAGGGAAGTAAGATACTGCCATTAAAGGTGTTGCAACATGTAAACTCAACCCTTCAGACATTTCTTATGTTTTAATATATTTTTTTGATCTCATCAAAAAGCTGCTTCGTCATATTTAGATGCATGTTTTTGTAATTCTTTTTTTTTTTTGTGAGCTCAAAATGGCTGTATGGACGCATACTAACCAATCAGATCCCCTCATGCCGGACAGACACTGATTTTTCAGTTGATTGGTTCGGCTTGCGCTTACGCTGCAAGAGTTAAAAGTTCAAAGCACACGTATTGCGTTCACACTCTACAAGCAGATCCTCGAGTGAGCTGCTGTTCACAATGTACGACGTCTAAACCGCTGACTGTACCTCGTTGAGACACAACGCGGGACTTAATTCTAGAACTTTAACGCTACAATCCGGTGAAGGGGTAGAGACATGTTGCTCACTCGAAGATTTGCCAAAAACAACTAAGCAGCTTTGGCGATTTGTGCAATTCTCCGTGCAGAAACTGTTTGAAATATAAAAAAGCGTATATGGACAAGAAAATGTCTGAGAAGACGTTATGAGGATACGCATGTGGAGGTTGTGTTAAATCCCCTCGTAGCGCTGCTTCAACAGTGCCTTGACCTCAAGGGGAGCGAGCGGTTTGATTTCTTGTCACTATACAATCGTGAACTTGAACTAATATGGAAAATTGTCGCACAACTGAGAAATTGTGACTGGCTAAATTTACAACGGGTCCCAATTTAAAATGGGCTAAAACTCTCAGCGTGTCTGCCTGGCTTAATGCACCTCATCTCAAAGAGGAACATACAAATACTTATTATAATTGATTTAAAAGAGGCAATAATATGGCACTTCCCTTTTCCTTGATGAACACTTTACTGATAACTAGTTTTCCATAAGAATGATTTTTCTTAAAATTTCCGCCTTGTTTAATTTTTTTTTAAATCTTTGTAGATGACTAAGCAGATGAAATATTTAATGCTGCGAGTGCCGTCGTCTGCAGCATCACATTCACTTCTGTACTAGATTCTTTTTATTCCTTTTGGGATCAGGTCTTGCGTTCAGTCTTTGTGATTGAGCCACACAAAAAGAAGCTTAAAGAGCTTACGAAACATGGCTTGTATGTGGGAAGTTCCCCTAAATTTTTGTCCGCCAATGAAAAACATTTTGAGCTATTTTTGACACACATTTTTAAAAAGCTACAGGAATTTTAACAATTCTGTATCTTTTCTTTATTCTGTAGAGTGAATAAAAAGTTGATAAATCATGTAATAATCTTTTGTTTTAAAAATATGATTTAATTAGAACATATTGTTAATTAAGTTGATAAAGATATGATGTGCCCCTATATTTGCTGTTTTAAATAGTCCACTCGTGTGTGTGTGTGTGATTTAGTCTTCGTTTGGTCTTAATCAGTGTTTCAGCAAAAAAAAAATTTGTTGATATGATATTTTACATACATTTTGAGAAAATGCTTTGAAAAACTCAAGCACGCATACATCACACTATAATACGCTTTTATACTCCATAAAGTCAGAGTTAAGCCTTTTTTTAGAGTAATCTAAAGGGTTGTGGTACACACTGAGGATCAACAGTAACCTCTTACCCACGCGGGAAACCCCTCCATGAACGATAATATAGTGATGAAAACAGAAAATGTGGTTTTAATTGGAATGCTAGCAGTACACGAGGAAGAAATCATCTCAATCTAACGCTGCAGAATTAAAAACAGATGTTGTTCCTGACCTCTCACATGCTGAAGACCCTGAAAAAAGATGCGTCGAAACTAGATTCTGTCATCTTTATATTGAAAATAGATAATTCTGTGTTTCCCTGAAATCAGTGTTCTTCATTTAAAGACTTGAAATGGCCAAAAAATAAACTCTGGTAGTTTTGGTTATTGTTCAGCAACAGATTTCTGCAAAAAGCGTGAAGATGAAAGTATTTAACTGATGCAGGCAGCACGTCTAACGTAAGGAAAATCGTTTTGAACATTACACAAGAGTTATCATACTTTTGGAATACTTTACTGTTTGGCGGTTTGTTTTTCCTGATCTGTTCAGAGCTCTGGCTAGCAGAGATGTTCAGTTGTTGCTCTTTAGAAATAAAGTTGGACTGATTTCACATTGCTAGGTAATAGCACTTCAACATGTAAATTCAGGGTTAAACTCGACAATAAACCACTGCAATTGAAGCAAGGAAATGCTTTTTCTGTAGACCAGCTTTTAGAGTGCATCGAATAAATGAAAGCATGCAGGTCACAGAAGTTTTTGTGTTTTAATGATAATACTGAGATTATGTTGTTATGGCTGACTGATTCCGCCAAAATAAAGGTTGATATGGGATTACTTAATTTGTGAAACCCACAGCAACTAATCTGACAGTGAGATAGGACAAGGCTCTTAAATTTGTGACAGCTGGTTAAAGTCAAAGCGCATCATTTTGACATTTTAATTCATGTTTTTACTTCAAGTTGTTTAAACGGAGCTCAACCATTTGAAGGGATTCAAAAACATTGTTTTTGATCAACGCTGCTTTTTGAAGGTTGTTAATGGTGCAGTGAAAATCTAAAGGGGTCAAATATTTATTTTAAATGATTTAAGAGGAACGATGACACCTTTAAACAGTGCTGAGTATTTTGATGAAATGATAAAGCTTCTGTTTGCAACTCAGTCAGTTGATTGCACATGCTGCATCCACGAAGTGCAAAACTGCTACAAATAAGTGTGCTTCTTAAAATATCTTTAGGGATAACAACTTTTATGTCTATAAAAACACATTTTTGTGTTTTTCCTCCACCCCGCCCTAGCGTCAGTGCATAAATCTCGTTGCTAGCACCAGGAGGATTTGCTGATTGTCGTGCATCCATGGCCTGTTCGTCCGCTGCTGTTTGCTAACATATAATTTAGCGAAGCGCTTTGTTCGAAACCTCCTTCTCTTTGGGCTGTGAAAAATCGTTTTTGGCATTTTAAAGTCAGTGCAGGACGATGTGTACTTTCATTAGCAAAGCGTCTCCGAGCTGCTCGCTAACATAGTCCGCTTCTGCACTCCTGGTGTTTGTTTCAGTGAGAGGCTTGCTCCGGATCTTTAAATAATGCACTCCAGGCTGGAGAGGTTTCTTGGATGTGTGCAGGTAGCTGACGCCATCCTTCTGAGTCATGCGGAATAAGCCCTCTTCGGTAGCCCCGTCGATGGTGTAGCGCAGCCGGTGTGCTAGTGTGGAGAGCGCAGGGATGAAGTCGATGATGTGTTCTTTGCTCGTCAGCGAGCTGATGTTTAGGTGGAGCTGTAGAGTGTCGTCCACATCCAAGCTAGACACGCCACTTGTGTTCGGGTCGTCCTGGAGATGCAAATAACTTTAGCACCAATCGCGTGTTCACAAAAGAACAAGCTGTTACGCATTTTTAAAAATAGCCTGTGATTTGATCTGAGAAATAAGAGTGTGTGTCAAATCTCACCTCAATCTGGTTAGATGTGTTAGCATGTCTGCGCTTGCGGTTCTTCTTGTTGAAGCCGTTGATTTTACACTCGTAACAGGCCTCAGGCGAAAGAGAGTTCTCCATGTCAGGGGCAGAAGAGAGCATGGAGATGCCAGCACTCGACACACAGTGACTGCAACACAAGGTTTAATGCTTCGTTAGGTGAACGGCAGGCTTAGAAAGCACCAGCTACAATGCTAAGTGGAATAAGAACATTTCAGAGACCTGACTTCCGGATTGCAGTTGCTTCCTAATAAAAGCTAAGCATCAATCAAACTAATAGTAAAAGAGTTTTTTGTTATCCAAAGCAATGGCACACAAATGAAGTAAAGTATTGGGCCTCACATAAATCCTTGTGCCACTCTATTATACGTTTTTTTTTTTTTATTGGATTACTGACTGCATGGAATGAGTGACATGATAATTCAATGAGACGATCTTGAATCAGTGCAGAGTGGGTTCTGTGGGGTTTGCCGTCTGGAGAATGAGGAATTTATGGTGGCATTCCCCAGGGATCAGTTCTTGGCCCATTACTATTCATAACTTGCATACTCCTGCTTGGTTAGGTTTTTCAAGTGTCATTTTCTCGTATATCCATTCTCTACTCTACTCAGTTTGTACTTCTGCGATAACGGCTCAATTGGACAAAATTTCTGCTCGTGTGAAGGACATAAAAGATGGGATTTTTAAATTCAACATGGACAAAACGGAAATCACCAAAATTGGAACATTATCACTCACCAACAATATTTCTACAAAACAAAATTTCTAAAATTGAGTTATAAATTAAACTTTAAATTATTCATTACAACTTTTTTATACAACAAAAATAGTGCTGAGAAAGGGATTTTGTGAACAGTCTTCAAAAAGAAAAAAACAGATGATCCTTTCCTGCTCTGGTGAAGAAGCAGGACCACAGTCCACAGCAGATACAGTTGAGCACACCACTTAATGCTTATGTTGTGTTTCGATTCCTGCCCTATGTTGCTAAACGCATAGACAACCATTTGAATTGAATTGTGGGTATCATTTAGTTTCAAGAACGCAGGGTCCCAAAGTCAAAATTGTATTTTATGTATGCGAGAAACAATCGCACATTTTCATTGCTGATTTTATAAAACATCAGATAAATTTTAAACTGACAAAAAGAACGGCTGAGAAGAGAGCAGTGTTTGTTTCTCACCCCTGCCCCGCTCTCATGTACCCTGGGGGACATCCACACAGATAGCCCCCCTCAGTGTTGGAGCATCCATAGGTACAGGGCTGCTGGGCGGAGCCACACTCATCATCATCCTGACAGCCGGCGGTCATCTGGTGGAAAGAGAATCCACTCGGACACACACAGCGGAAGCTGCCGAGTGTGTTAACGCAGGAGGCGCCACCACATGCCTGCGTGCTCTCACACTCGTTCTGATCTGAGAGAGAGAGAGAGGTCAAGTATTTTAACTTTAGGCCTGCAAAAAATAATCAACGACAAAAAATTATTGATAAATATTTTTGTAAATCGAAGCTTTTAGTAAAGATTTTGCGAATTGAAGCTATTTTTAGTAGAATGTAGAACGAAGGTCCTCGTTCATGAGCATCGACACTCGAGCGATTAAAAAACAAGTTTTTCATTAAAAACCTGACTGAACAGTAGTACCTCGACCGGCCACAAGGGGGGGGGGTTCAGAAGTGAGCAGAATCTCATTCACCCAAATGTTAAAGCTACCCAACGTTACATCTGAAATTATATTCCACCCCTGGTGCGATATTTTTTTTTTGTTTTGTTTCATGGACAGCTGAATTATTTAAAAAATTAGTTTGTTTAGGATGTATAAAATGTAAACATTCAGCCAATCAGACATCTGTGCAACTTCTATATCCCTCATATTTGGTTACCTGGAAGTGAGACACTTTTACCAAGGCGATGGTTGGCTACGCCTGTTTTTAGCGTGTGTCTCTGATCATACGAAACGTTCTGCATGCTACGTCCATGTTATATACAGTCTGATAAAAAACACGGCAGAGTCAGTGAGAAGATACAAAGCAGAGAAAAAGTGGCAAAAGTTATATCATATGCTAGATTATCTCGAACTTTATCATGGTTCAGAGCAGACACCGAAGACAAAGTCAGGCGAGGACATTCAGGTGGGAAAGCTTTTATTTTCTTTTTTCTCTAACGTTACGCCCTATTTTAATTTCAAGGCTAGAAATCCTTTAGCTTTTTATATGTGCACAGCACATATAAAACATTCAAGAACATTCAATGTTCTTGTCCAGTTAATCAAACGATTACAGTAATAGATTAATTGAATACCAAAACAATCGATAGCTGCAGCCCTATTTAACATGATTTCGTACACCCGGTTTTGTACTCCTGGACCTAGCCTAAAAGAAGGACATTCCTAGAGTCGAATCGTCAGCACTGTTTGAGAATGTCTCTCTTCCCTACTAGAGGACCAAGAGCATAAACGTTCTCTCTCTCTCTATATAAATATACAAACGTTAATTATGTTTCTCCTGTAAAATTGTGCAATTTAACATGAGAAGCAGCCGATGAATTGCAGATTCGTTATTTTCAATATCTGTTTTATTGTGATGGATGTCAGATCACAATATGACAACAAAGAGCTGTCTCACCCACACACTGGTTCCACTGGTAGTGCTGGAGGTATCCATCCGGACAGCTGCATCTGTAGCCTCCCATCAGATTCTGACAGCCATGCTGACAGCGGTGGTTACCCTCGCACTCATCTGTGTCTGCAAACAGAGGTACGCATTTATATCTTGACTGGCTGGGTAGTATTTTATCGGGAATTTAATGACTTTTCATGTATTCGTTTAGCCAATCAGTAAATTCATTTTTTTTAAGGTCAAATTGTACTCAAATATGCAAAAGTATATCAATACCTTCACATTGCAGTCCGCCGCCACTGAGCGTGAATCCTCTCGGACACTCGCAGCTGAAGCTCCCGGGGTTGTTCTGACACACTCCGTTTGTACCACAGATCCTAGGCTCGCTTGCACACTCATTGTTGTCTGTCACACTCAAACACACATGCTTTTCATGAATGAATCAATCAAGTGTTTTTAAATATAATACAAGTTTGTTTGGTATGCAACATATACCACACTAATAGATTCAGCCAGATGAATGCACGCACACTGAGCCACTGCCTCCGATTATGAGGAATTTTCTCAGGTCAGCTAGAAGACACTCATTCTTTTGTGTTTTATCACTGTTTACCTCTGCTAATGAATCACATCCAAAGACCTGCTGCTGTAACCATGGTAACAGGACACAACATCCCATAACATCAAACAGCATGACGGCAGATGATGCATCTGACTCAGTTCATGGATGTGTGAGTTTGACAGTGAAAGCTTTGAGGAGAGAACTAAACGATCCTCTGTCAAATCAGCACGAGACTGAAATTGATCAGCACACCCAGCTGTAGACATGTCCTTGCATTATATATGTAGAGTGTTTTTATTGGACTCACCAATGCAGGCAGTATGGTGCTGAGTGAATCCAGGAGGGCATTTACAGGTGAATCCACCGATGGTGTTCACACACAAAAACTGACAATTGTGCTGCTTTGTGGAGCACTCGTCCAGGTCTAAGAGAAACGACAATAAAGAGACAGTTTCACAGCTTACTCTTCAATAAAGTAATGGCTTGTAGTACTTGGGAGCAGCAGAGTTTAGAAGCATGAAGCAGTTTCTGAATCCAGACGAAAGCCCAGAACATCTAGACACATTGACCTATACTCGCTCGCTAGGATAGCTTCTCTGCAGGGGACTTTTTTACCAGCTTCACACATCTGCCAGGTAATGTTATTGCAGTGACTAACAAGTGACTTATTGCAGGCACTTAACAACCATTAGCATCTAACTCGCTTTTTAAAGTAGAGTAGGAAAGTTTTTGCATGCAGGGAATTGTGGGATATCAAAGCAGAATGTATTTCTTTTGCTGTAACGGACAAACAAAACTCTCTTGTTGGACACCACCCACATCAGCTGCTCAACATCCTTCGTCTTCTCCAGTTTCTTCTTTTCTTCACCTCTTCCTCTCATCATTGTATTTGACCAGCTAACAGGGAACGTTCTCATAACATCCGCTAATGTTCTTTAAAGGTTGACTAAAAGTTAGTTCATAACACTTTTAAAAAGAAGGTTCTAGTAACATTCTAATAACGTTAAATTAAATGAATTTAAAACGTTATCTAAACCACATTCTCAGAACATTCCTAGAATGTTCTTTGTGAGTGATGAATATTCTAAGAACATTTTAATAATCTTAAGAGAACGTTCAGGGACCATAAAAAAATCCTGGACAAACTAAAGTTTATGCAGCGTTAGATGTAACGTTCCTGGAATGTTTTTGTGACAAATTTGTTAGCTGGGTGTTCACTGTTTCCTATAATAAAGTTGACATTTGAGTGTGTATTGAGCACCACCCAGTTGCTCCTTTATGTCCCAACAGCACTCCAAACACGTGATCATGTGAGTCCACCACTGACTGTTCGGCTGGTGAAGACAATATGACAGGAAACTTTTTTTGTTTGCGCTCATTTTTCAGCTAAATGCTTGTACTAGTGCCTGCACCTTTATCTATTTATAAAGCCAAATCACATTCAAAGCCTAATGTCTAAAATGCATTTATATATGTTCTGGCCTTAAACCTCGCTTCCCATTGCTCCAGATAAGAACCCCATGCAGGGTGAGTGTTTAAGAGTGTAAATTACCTCTGCAACTCTTGCCGTTTTCTTGGAGCAGGTATCCTCGAGGGCATGAACACAAGTATCCCCCGTCAGTGTTCTTGCAGATGAAGTTACAAGGTTTGGGGGCCTGAAGACACTCGTCCACATCTGCTCACACAAAGACTTTTGACTGTGGTTGCCAAAATGATGTGCTATTTATGCTAAACCATCGCTGTATAGTATATTGTTGCCATTGTGCAAACTACTGAGTGAGACCTGTGGCAGCATCATATTTAGAGGATACCACAGTGACCATCAACTTCAATTTTTGCACAGATCGCCGTCACACAGACTTACCCTCACACTGCGTGCCACTGATGTTGGTGGTGTATCCCAGTTTACAGACGCAGCTGAAGGAGCCACGGGTGTTCACACACTGACCATTCTTACAGACGTCCAGCATCACCTTACACTCATCGACATCTGCATGGACACACACAGTTCTTTGAGGAAGAGCACCTTTGAGGAAGGTGACATAAAAATCCAAAAGTGCCTGACAGTGCTACACTGCAAAAAAAGAATTTTAAGCAAAGCTGAAAATGCTTAAAATTAGATTGAAAATCTTGATTTTCTTATTTTAGGAAGAATTTTCTAATTTAAACCTTTTGGGTATAGATTACTTTGCTTATTTTGAGAAAATAACACTTACATTTTCTTGAGGAGAAAAAAATTCTTATTCTGGTCATTTATTTTCTTGAATTAAGAAAACTATGTGAAACAAGTTGCCGATTTCGCCACTGATCTTAAAACAAGAATCTTAAAACAATAATTTTTTACTCAACATATTCTTATTTCAAGAATGTTATCGATATTTTATTTTAAGAAATCAATTTTAAAAACTGGTAAAAACATGCATCTTGGAACAAGAAAAAAAATCTTAAATCTAGTTTTAGTCTAGATCAAGTAAAATATCTGAGAATGGAGTAAGAACATTTGATTTCTTGAAATAAGACTCAAATGTTTGTGAAAAGAAAAGAAGAAAAAGGATCTACAATGTAAATAATTCATCAATACCACAAACATTAATACCCGTCCAGTTGTGTTCTAACTTTGATGGAAGAGATCTGTACTTCAAAAAAAGCACTCTTGAAACAAGAAAAAAAAACTCAAATATAGATAACTCTTCTTAGATCAAGCAAAAGATTCTGCTAATGGAGTAAGCTAATTTGAGTTGGCAAGAATTCTTAAAATTAGCAAAAACTTCTAGCTGGAAACATAAGCTGTTGGATCTTAAAAAAGTACAAAAACTCTCAAAACAAGTCTTTCCAAGCTGTGAAAAATGCGTTGAAACTGGAATATTCCAACTTGTATCTAGTCACTAGTGGTCTTAAAACTAGACAATCTGTCTTAAAACTAGAATGTTTTCTCTTTTAGTGTTATATAGCTTATCAGAAACAAATTAACTTGTTGGCACTGATAGCGTAGCGGTCAGAGTGCTGGCATGTGGACCTGCAACCTCTGGTGATGGGGGTTCGAATCCAGCTCTGATCCTTCAGTGATCTTCTCCCCTGATCTCTACTAAGTGTTCTTCCTCTCTCCTATCGGAACTGTACTACCTAAAAATGCATCAATAGGCCTAAATAATATATAATTAATTTAAATTACATTTTTAAGCTAGAATTTCTAGTTTTAAGAACTCATATTTTACTTTAAGAACTAAAATTAAGCACAAACTTTCTTAATTTAAGGTCATATATACTTATTTTAACACTAAATTTTCTAAGTTAGTCTTAAATAAAAGAGAAAACATCCTAGTTTTAAGACAGATTGTCTAGTTTTAAGACCCCTAGAGACTAGATACAAGTTGAAATATTCTAGTTTTTGTCTATTTATCAGCTAGAATTTTCTTCTAATTTTAAGAATTCTTGCCAAGTCAAATTTGCTTACCCCATTGGCAGATTTTTTTGCTTGATCTAGGAAGAGTTTAACTTTATTTAAGGCTTTTTTTTCTTGTTTCAAGAGTGCATTTTTTGCAGTATAGGTACTAAGTTTCAGGACTCAAAATGCTTTGGTTTTTAAATAAAGCACCTTCTCTTACAGCCAGCGACAGAGTTGACAGCTGTGGAGACAAGGTCTAGTGACTTCAGTAGAGATTTTTAGGAGCTATTTCATATAATCAGTTTGTAGTCATTAATTAATGTTGTATACGCTTTTTACTTAAAACAGGCTACAAAACCTATTTCTCTGGCTCTTATCTAATGGACTTTGAGACACATGCTATCTCTTTAGCCATAACCCACGAAGGGCATTTTGACTTCAAGAGTTGGGATTGAACATATGTGTGTTTGAGTCTATGATATGGGACAATGCAGTACACAAGGATTTTGAATAAAGAATATCCTGTGATCAGTGTCTAAGTCTAGGTCAAATGAAATTCATGAAGACTCGACTGACCCTGTCTTCATGAAAAAAAAACACATCACTGTTTCCCTGCTACCCTACACGGCTAAACTCATAGAACATCTTCCTTCCTGACACAGAACCAAAAACTACCTTTCAATATTTATTAAATCCAACATTGGACTTTATCAAAATTGGGTCAGAAGTTTCAAGTTTAAACACAGTCTTTGTTCAGGAACTTTGCCCTCAAAAACTAGAATCAGGCAATTTTCTTCAGTTGCTCTGTTACTGTTAATTATGGAAGATTTTGTGTTGGGAAAAACATCAGAGACTCTTTTTTTTCACTTCTGCTTGCTTATAAACATGGAAGGCATTACGTGAATTGTCAAAAGGAGTGGTGGGGAGGGTCACACAATTATACAGATATGTAAATCAACATTAGTGGGTGTGGATTTTTCATCACAAACCACTCACATGTCATAAACTGATTGCTCCAAAAACAGCTTAGTATTTTGACGGCATTTTTCTTTTACTGATTTAACATACACTTTTTAGAAACAGTAATGCGTTCACATCTTTCATGCTCGGACCAAATACCTTCCAAAAGTTCACAACAGGAAATTGAAATACAATCTCAGATTTGATAAAGACACTTTGATACTGAGATGGTGCTTGTGACTTACCCCGTCCATCAGTGGTGTAGCCAGGCCCCTGTGGGCACAGCTTCCTGTATTGTGTGGTGCCAGGAAGCGGGCAGAGCTGGCATTGCTCCCCCCACCCTCTACCGCCCCCACAGCAGCAGTCAGAGTGACTGACTTCTACACCAGTGCTGGAGTGAATCTGGCAGAGCGTCTGCAGGGCCTCGGCGAAGCACAACCCCAGGCGCTGATCTGAGAGAGGCATGCAAACAACGTTAAATAAGGGACACCACAGGTCCTTTCATGTTTTTAACATGACTAAGGCAAGATGGCATTTGCAGGTTTTCTTGGCGATGATTTTCTGTGCAGAATTTTGAAAAGTAAAAAAAGCCTTCACTTGAAGGTTTGGCAAACAATGACCTATGTGCCAATCAATTTCTTCTGGTATAACTTAAGCTTGGGCCTCACCAATGCACTCTGTTCTGCTGGGGCTGGGACTGAAGCCCTGCTTACAGATGCACCGGTAACTTCCCACCGTGTTCTCGCAGCGACCGTTCTCACACACCCCGGGTTTGGAAGCACACTCATTAAGGTCTGAGACAAATTCAAAAAGAAAACAAATAGCTTCGGCTGCATGAACCCAACCCTGACTCAAAAATCACCCTTATAACTACAGGTTAAATTTGCATACCTGTGCAGGTCTCTGCTCCTGGCTGGCGTGTGTATCCCGGAGAGCAGATGCACACATATGTTCCGATCAGGTTCTTGCAGCTCATTCCTCTGGATGCACAATCATCCAGTCCCTCCTCACACTCGTTCTGATCTGAGGATGCACATACATTTACTCAAGTGACACTCGCTGCAGAGCTAAATGGAAGGAGCCTTGAGCTCTCGCTCCCCTCCACTCAAGCTTCAGCTTCCTCTCTAGCTTCAAGATCCCCTAATGTTGGTGTCAACAACTCCACAAAAAGAGTTGTTACTCACGAGTTATTTTAAAGATTAGTTCTTTTCACAAACTAGTCCTGAGCGCCATCCAAGGACAAGGAGTGTCACTACATACATACACACCTTATGAAAATGCATCAGAGAAGAAAAGCACTGCAGAGAAGTCATCCAAATGTTTGCACAATCTCAATTTCGATAGGTCTGTAGACATTTTAAAACTTGCCTTATATAGTATTTTAAAAGAATTGGAGTTTGGGTTTAAATATGAGACGGAATTTCTTATCAACATGTAACATATTAGTATCAGATCTTCTACAATTGAATGATCAACTAAATAAAATAAAATGTATATTTATTTTATCATCCTCACCTCTGCACATCCTGTTATCCTCCCTCAGCACGTACCCGGCAGGACACTTGCATTCGTATGAGCCTACTGTGTTCACACAGCGGAACGCACACAGCAGAGGATTCTGGGAGCATTCGTTGATATCTGAGAAAATAGAAACAGTAGCTGTCAAAAAAAAACATTATCCATATACACATCTTTGCTGTCATCAGTTTGGATGTAGAGCAGATTTCATGCGTTCACGAGTCTGACCCTCGCAGCTCATCATGAGTCCAGGTTCGAAGCCTTCATCACAGCTGCACTCAAATGCTCCTTCCACGTTAGTGCATGTGCCGTTTCCACATGGGTTCCCCAGGTCACACTCGTTTGTGTCTGAGAGAGAGAAGGAGAGAGGAGGAGGTGTTGTCAACCGATTTCCTGCGCCTTCTAAATGATTGTATTTCCAGCAACAAAAGATAAGGTCACCACGATGTGATCTTAATTTCCAAATAATGGGCACGGCACAGTTCTTGTTAATCTCATAATTAAAGAGAATTAAATAAACTTGCTAAGTCATCTAATTGGCATAAAACATCTTATTCTGCACATTCCTTCTGTCAGGACTTTCCAAGTCCTTCACATATCGAGGCATTTACATAAATCAACAAAATATGAGGTGTTCCATCACTTGAATGGAAAAGTTCAAGAACATTGCTCTCTGTGTCTTGTCAATTTCTACAAACACAGTTCTAAACTTCTGTGTAAAAAAAGCATCTTAAAATCAACAAATCTATAAAACAGAGTATGTTTATTCTTTATTTAGTTTTTTTATGTGTCATATAGCACTTTCTCCATGTAAAGAACCAGTTGTTTTAAACATGGATGGTTCTAAATAGCAACTTTGGCTCGTAATCATAGGGGAACCCTCTCTAAAGATCCAGATTTGCTGCTTCATAGCACTGCTTTTTAAGAGTGTTGATAATTCTTAATCAATGTGGTTTTAATGTTAAAAATGATTAGTATAAGTTGGCATGTTGGGGACGAACCGATGCAGTTGATTCCGGTGAAATCGAGGGTGTATCCAAAGGAGCACTCGCAGCGGAAGGTTCCGTCTGTGTTGATGCACTGACCGTTCCTGCAGATGCCAGGGTTTTGAGCGCACTCGTCCACATCTAAAACACAACACCAACGAGAGACTCCATAGTTTCATTTGATGTCATCAATCAATAACTCTTCGGGTTCACTCCCCAGTGACTCAGTATTCAATTCAGGGTTTCTACCACAAAGAAAAAGCTCATCTAAGCATCAGAATCCTTTGCTTTTAATGATCAAATCTAACTTTCTCCTTTTCTAGTTGGTAGCGAAAGAATAGATGGTGTGTAGTTGTGTGTGCATGCACTGTTTTGCCCCATGACCAGAATACTTCCAATGTGTGTATGCCCTCATTGAATATAAACAGATGCCCAGGAACCAGGTTGCACTACAGAAAGCAGAGTTAACTTACCATTGGCTTAAACATGAACTCTCGGTAGATCAACCCTAAACCTGCTTACTCTGGATATATGTGTTCCACAACACCCGATTTAGTTTGACCTATCTCGGATTGTTAACCACGAGTTGATGCGCACACAAAGCGTATATAAAGACGTCGCAAACGGATCGCTGAATGAATGGTTTCTCAATAAAACTCAAAGAGAAAAGAAGAGAGTATTTCACAGACGCTGAGTCTGAGATGTTGGATTTACCAAGATATGAAGCCAATAAAAACAACCAAAAAAAAAAAAAAAAAGAGTAATAGGATGAGAGAAAATTACCAACCAAGAATATATGCAAGTTTATAATAATAATAATCCTCTTTTTGTTATAATGTGAAGTGAATCAACAATTGTCCATGGTCAAAACATTATACGGTACACTGACAAATAATGTATATTTAATTTTTTGAAAGCTACAATTCTTGTGAAGCTAAAAGCCTCAATTTTAAAGCACCCAGGCACAAATGAAGATGAAATAAACATATTCTACAAAATGTTGGCTACAAAAATAAAGACAATCTTTAAAATTGAGGATCAAGAACATGTCCTTTACTTTTCAAAATTAAAAAATGAAAATATTAAAAAATAAATAGCACTTCACACACCCAGAAGCGCACAAAAATAATGAATAAAAACAATTTAGACAATTAATGCCTTAACATTCTGCTATCTGCTTGGTCTTCCATGAATGGTGTATTGAGCGTATTTACACAATTCAAAGATTGACACAAAGTGCGCACATGCAATTTTTCATAATTGCCTTAACATAATCATATAATTTTGACATAGTGATATGTCCACGGACTGATAAGAGTGAAAAACAATTACAAAAAAAAGTATTCACCTACAAGTTGTGCGATTTTATTTAGAGTTCTTGTTGGTATGTAGTGTTAAAAGATTAGGCTTCATGTTAATTGTAGTGAACAGAAAAACTAGGCTTGGATAGCTGAAAAAAGTTGGGAGAAGTTCAAGCTCAAAGCTGGTTCACGTTTGAATCAGTGTAAAAATTATTTTAAACAGTTTGATGCTTGAATAAGACATGTTATTAGCAAGAGAAGATAACAATTATGTTATTCTCAAGCCAAGATAACAAAGAAAGCTAAAATATTACCCTGATTATACATCTCCTATGCTTGCCTAAAGAAAAGAATCCAGGGGCATATTCATATGTTGCTGAGAAAACCATTCAGATCTGAAGGTGTCTCACCAGCTCAAATATGTTTAATCAAGCACTTTTTGGTTACTCATTGATTCCTTAAACACATTTACAGAATAGTCAATTAGATAGTGGATTAAGGATTCGGTTTAGCAACTTAATAAATCACAAAAATCTGTTCAATTGAGGATTTTCTGAACCATTAACAGATGCATTTGGTAACTTCACTCACCCACAGCAGTGTCATCAATACTGTGGCTTTTCCCCGGAGATGGACACAGAGCCTTGTAGGCCGCTGCAGCATACAAACACACACAGAAGCATAAGAACACAGATCAGTGTATGTGTATTCAAGATGATCACGTTGAGTGTGAGACATCTTACCATCATCCACGGAGGGGCAGATCTCACATGGGTCACCCCACCCCTGCCCGGGCATCCCGCTGCAGCAGCACATACTCTTGGTAGTGTTCAGAGGTTTCGGCGCTAGACAGCGTCCGTTCTCAAACTTGGTGTAGCAGTAGTTTACTCGGATATCTGAGGAAATGTATTGTATCACATGAAGATGGAGGACCCTAGGTTCAGATTATACAGAAAACCATTGTTACAAAGCTCTGGATTCAATTTCTTTCCCATCCCATACCACCCAAGCTTTTGATTTGTTTGTAGGAAAAGCATTTACATGTACAATTCATGTACACTGCTTTGACAAATTTCAATGTAAACTTTTTATCTAATATGATAACTTGAAATTGATTATTCAAAGCCATTCAAATTACATTTTGGCTTACAGGCTACTGTGGGGACATAGTGCTTTATATAGCACTTTTCCAGATGCTTAAAGACAATTTAACAAAGTTTTAGAGCCTTATCCTTTCACTCCACATTCACACTCTGGTGGTGATAAGCTACCTTGGAAGCCCTCAGCTGCCCTGGCCTACGGCCTCCTGACCACCACCAAACACACCCCACCAGTCACACACATCCATACAGGGTAGTGCAGGTGAAGAGGCTTGCCCTGGGCCAAAATGGCAAAATGGACCTGGCAGGGATCGAATGACCAACCTTCCGGTTACAGGACAAAAAAACTTCACAACTGCACCACCATTCTACACTGCACTGTATCGTAATTCATTGTGGTACTTTGGTCAAGCACATACGAAAGTGTAAGCCAGAATTGGGTTGGCAATCACTAACAATCACTCTCAGATTATGAGCATTTATCAGCATTCACAGGGGTTTTCTTGAACCCTGGCAACCCTAAACACCACTTTCATTTAATTTCATTTCACCACCAACTTTTCTCAAACTTTGGTTGGACTAAACATCACTTTTATGTTTTTCAGACTTTGCAAAAGTTTTCTCAAACTCTGGCATCCCTAATCATAACTTTTTTTTTGAGCATTTTCTCAAACTATAGCAACCCTTACCATTTTGTATTTTTTTTTTTTTTTGCATTTAGGAGCATATTATCAATCTCTGGCAACCCCAAGCCACAAAAAAAAACACATATAAGATGAGCTTTACATGGACATGAGGAAAAATAAGGCCTGTGAAAATTTATTTAAGACCTAAAGTTAAAGACTTTTTAAAATCTAAAAATTGAGCTTTAAAATTTTAGACTTCTTAAGACTTTTTAGGACCCAGTACTAACTCTGTTTGTGCATGTCACATTTTCTATGGTGCTTTGAAAGCAAGTGAATGCATTGAAATCACTCATTCAGGAGGAAACATACCAACACATCTCTTGCCGCTGGAGGAGAGCTGGAATCCCTCTGGGCACTCACAATGGAAGCTTCCAGGTGCGTTAATACACTTCCCGAAGATACAAATCTCGGGAGACTGAGAGCACTCATCGATATCTGAACAAATACACGTACGGTTGATCATTCCAGCTCTTGTGATTAACCTAGCTTTCCTATGTTTGTGTCACAATCCCAGAGCCTTTATGTGAATATTTATAGATAAATTGCACCCATTTCCCATTTGAGTACGAACCTTCACAGCGATCATCCTCCAGGAAGTAGCCAGAGGGGCAGATGCACCGGTACGAACCCTCAAGGTTCTGACAGGTGCCAGGTCCGCAGGTGCCAGGGTTAATCGCACACTCGTTTATATCTGAAACATACACTGTTAGAGCCACTGGACAGGTTCACCTAACACACAGACATAAAACAGCGTCTGTAACTCACCCACACATGAGCGTCCGTCAGGAGAAAGATTATAGCCGTCCAGACACACGCACGCGAAGGAACCTAACATGTTGATGCAGTTTCCATTCCGGCACATTCCACGAAGAGACACACACTCATCTATGTCTGAAAATTCACCACAGAAACTAATGTTAATGTTAACAATACAGAGGGAGGTCGATTCTACTGAGATCTGCTGAGTCCCGAAGGTGGAATGCCACAAGGTTCAATCTTCTACCGTTCTAATTTTAGTCCCAATTGAATGAACAGTATAAACTTGTTTTGTAAATACACAAAATAATTCAAAATATGTGCTTTCCTTCTAACATGTATGCCTATGGGAAGCTCATATAGTTTGAATCAGGTAATTTTGTAGAACAAAAAACTGTCTTGACTTTATATTTTATAGCGTCAAGACAGTTTTGTAAATACACAAAATAATTCAAAATAAGTGCTTTCCTTCTAACATGTATGCCTATGGGAAGCTCATATAGTTTGAATCAGGTAATTTTGTAGAACAAAAAACTGTCTTGACTTTATATTTTATAGCGTGAAGACCCAGGGCGATTATGCCTTTTCAGTACCCAGCCCTAAACTATTATGTTGTACATCTAAATGATATAGCAATACATCAATCTGCTCAGATGTAAAACTTAATCTCAGAAGCCATAATTCAGTAAGTGTGTACCGATGCAGTCATTGTTATGTGAGAGCTGGAATCCAGCATAACACAGGCAGTTGTAGGAGCCGATGGTGTTTTTACAGGTTCCATTTCCACAGGGCTGACGCTCACACTCGTCCACATCTGAACACAAACAAAACACAAACAAACAGGCTCTCTGAAGTTTTCAACTGTAAATTAAAGACTACATTTAGTTGGTCAGTTAATTAGCTGTCTAGGTTGTTAATTTGTTTTTTGATTAGTTAGTTGGTTAGTAAGATAGGAGGTTAGATAAGGGGGTTATTAGTTAGTTGGTTAGTAAGATAGGAAGTTAGATAGTTGGGTGATTAGTTAGTTGGTTAGTAAGATAGGTGGTTAGTTAGTTCGGTGATTAGTTGGTTGTTAGCTAGTTAATAGGTTGATCTGGCTAGTTAGTTGGTTAGCTAACTGGGTGGTAACTTAGGTAGTTAGTTAATTAAATGATTCATTATTTAGGTGGTTAGTTAGATAATTAGGTGATTGGTTGGTTAGTAAGTTTGTTAGTTGGATAGTTGAATATTGATTTAGTTTTTTCTCAAAACACAGTTAGTCAGTTGTTTAGATAGTTGGTTACAGACTTATTTGTAATTGATGTGTGGACATTTACTTATGATCTAAGTTAAAAAATTTATGATGAATTATATATAAACGATTTGTATTTTATTTAATTAATAAGTTTGACATTTAGTTTGTTAGGTAGCTAGATCACCAGTTAATTAATGAAATGTTAATCAATTACTTAACTTTGCAAAAAAAAAAATCACCCTGACAGTTGGTTAGGTATATTATTCATGATCAGTAAATGGCCAGTTGATTGCTAGATAGCTGTTGTCACTGTGAGTGAAGAGACTGACGTGTTGCTATATTTGATTGTCTAGAACGTAGAACTGTGTTTTTGGCTACTGGTTAACGGTTGGTTATTTGACTTATTTGATGGGTTTCCTGATTAGTTCTTTAAAAAGAAACTTGTTAATGGGTTAGACATTTTCGATGTTGTGTTGTTAACTACTATGTTACTTACTTAGATGATTAGATTTTTTTTGGTGTATAATAACAGGTCTAAAGGTTAGTAGGTGTCTCTTACCAATGCAGAGGTCCGGGGTGGATTTGAAACCATTGGGACAGATGCATCGGTAACTGCCCACCAAGTCGATACACTGACCGGGACTGCAGATGTTTGGGTTCTCGACACACTCGTTCCGATCTGACAGAGAGCGAGAAGAGATATTTCATTTTTAATCTCAAAATTTTGCCTTATTTATAGACTCAAACATTGTTAAGGAAACGTCCTCACCGACACATTGCTGAGTGGAAGTTTGACGGTATCCAGGCGTGCACTCACATCGGAAACTTCCCGGAACATTCAGACACAGAGCGTTCTGCTGACACACCGGTCCATTCTGACATTCGTCAATATCTACAGTCAAAAAAATGCATACAAGACAAACTTCAACTCACAAAACATGTAAATTATTATATCAGATAAAGCTTTATTGATTTTTTTACTACAGCACCCAGAGACCTCTACCTTTGAATAACTGCACCTATAATTAACAAAATTTTTTAAATGTCATGGGCACACTTACCCTCACATATCAGGAGTTTATCATTATAGATGAAACCCATCGGACATTCACAGCGGAAACTTCCTATCATATTGATACAGACTCCATTCTCACACACTCCAGGAATCTCACGGCACTCATCAATATCTGTAGAGAACGAGGGATGGAAGCAGTTTTGTAAACTGGAGTGGTAGATTATTTTAATAGTAGATTATTACACACATTATTTTGCAATGTGTGTGAGATGAATGCACCAAGATAAAAAATAAAAGAGCGTTTACCAATGACTTGTCCAGTGTAGATATCAATGAAATATCCAGGTCTCTCACTCCCACACAGAACAGCAAACTCATCTGCAGCCAGTGAGATAAATAAAGTCAGAACTGGTTGTGCTTAAGGCTTCTCTGGTGTGAAGTGAAACAAAAAGTTAATTATTTCTAAATATGAGCACATGTAACAATAAAACTAAATTCTAAAGCTTTATATAGAGCAAACAATGATGTTAAACTCTCTTTGGCAAAGTATATAGCAAGCCTGTAGTTCCATCAAGAAAAGGAGATTCCCTGGGTACTGTTAAACATTGGCTGGAGCACCAAGCTCTCCATAAGCACTTACCTGGAGAAGAGGTACTCTAGCTATAAGTACACTTGTATAAAACAATCTAGCTAACTACCTCTGATCTTCTCCTGAATGCATTAGCCACCAGCTTGAGGTATCGCTTTGGTACAATGTTCCCATGATTGATCCAAAACCTGAGATGGTGCTACAATGATCTGTCAGAGAGTATGGAACTCCTTCTGAAAAATTGATGACAGTCACACTTCATAAAGGTAACTTAAGTAAGAAAATAAGTGTACCAGCATCTCAAAGTGAAAGTTGCTTTGACGATGGATTTTAACCCTAAAAGAACTGGTTTGTTAGAAGAGAGACTATTTTCAAAGCAGCTATAAAATTAAACGTATAACATAGGTTATCTTTAAGAACACAGAGTATGCTAAAAGATTCATAAGAAAAAAATCTGGATTTTAAATTAACCATTTTTGGGGGCGTTGAAACATAAAAGAATGAAATATTTTTTGGAGTACTCGTTGAAGTAACCTTCTCAAAAGGTATTAAACAGCGTTTCTGAATCATTCCTAGAAATCGATCAATTTTTGGACTCCCTCCCAAGCGGCTAATTTCTCAAATATTCACTTTAACTTTTAATGTAATTCCTTTTTATTAGTTTAAACAAAAATATAAATACTCTATTCTCGTATGTATTTGCACCCTGGATGACAAATTTCACTTGATACCAATATCTACTAAAAACAAGTAACAAAACATAGACTTATTTGTCAACATTTTTCACCTGAAACAGTGTCATTTGAACAACATGTTAAAGCGTAGTCGGCAGGACTATTTGCTGGATGTTGCTGTGATGGTTCATTCAAACTTTCTGTAAACGCTTGTACAATTTGAAAAACCTTTCCTTTGATTTAATGATTTTCAAAATCACAATTTCTAAACAAAATGGTTCATGGGTTCCCTGACTAGATTATTTGTTACGCACGTCTAAATGCTCATAGCTATTCAAAATTAGATCTCTCTAAATATCTACACAGCTTTGACAAAGTTGTGTTTGAAGTTGATAGAGTAATTGTGTTAAAATTCCATTAAGGGACAAAAAAGGATCTTAATAGGACTGTGTCTGCAGCACCAAAACAAGTGGGGGTTTTACAGTTTAGCGATGAAAAATCATTAAATGTGATTAAAAGATATTGACTCATCAACCATGGAATTTCAGCTCAACTCATCCTTGTCTACCTGTCCTTATAAAGCTAAGAGCACAGTGTGATAGTGTTCTCACTGGTTGCAGGTGCCGGACACCTCTCGCAGGGTTTATTCCAGGCTCTTCCAATGTTGTAGGAGCAGCAGCAGAACTTCTTAGTTGTGTTGAAAGTAAGTTCTCCGTCACATGTCCTGTTCTCGGAGTAATAGTTCCTGTAGCACAAGCTCTTACGCATGTCTGAACACACAGAGATTAGAATGTAGGGAGCTCTGAACCGAATATCTTCTCTAGAACACAACCTTTAACTCAAGTTTATAATCAAACACCTCTGAAACACATCAAAAAGCTCTGGGGAGATGCATGCAGACTGTGTCGGATCGCTCACCCATGCAGTTGTTTCCTCCGTTAATCTGCATGTACTCTGGAGGGCAGATGCAGGTGTAGTTTCCAATTGTGTTGTAACACTGACCTGGGCCACAGATGCCTGGATGCTCGCACTCGTCCACGTCTGCACAAAGACATGCTCTCTTAACTGTCATGCAATATTGAAATGGATGCTTGCAAATTATAGTATAAGAAGAGTGTTTAAAATATTTTAAAAGTGCCTTGATTCAGCATAGGCCTTTATTGCTTTGCACGAAGCGTTTCTGAGTGAGTTTAAGTACAATGAGAGAGAGTTAGTGGATGGGCTGAGACAATTGTCACTCACTTAATCAGACCTTCCAAGTCCTCTCATTGATCATCGATGACATCACCATAAACCTGGGCTTTATTCGTGGTCTGTCTGAAATCCCAGCAACTGGATTGGCTGAGCCACCCGTCTACCACTCTCGTTCAAAACTTGAAGTCATTCTATTGGTCAATGATGATATCATCCCTGGCATTCATCAGGAGTCCACACCCTCTATCTACACAGTTGAGTTGAAACTCATCGCCATTCTATAAAAGGAGACCCACTCAGTAGTTTGGCTGGTCGGTTGTTTGATAGCTGTACATGTTCTAATGTTGACTGCTCATCCTCATCATCTTTTTTTCCGTGAAGTTGGATTGTCACTTCTCATATCATCAACAATAAACTGGGTACAATTATTTGAACTCACGAGCATCAATTTTGTGTTTTGAATGATGCTTCCATTTTGGTAGTCATAATGCACGTGAATAAATCTCGAGCCCAAAATATTTGGCGCGGATGAGAGCTCACACATTTAGCTGTTAGATAGGTGTGAATGAGAAAAAAAAGATCCGCTCTTACATGTTGTCCTGGTTTGTCACAGTGCTTGCTCTCATCGTCGACCAATGAAACCTGGCTCTTTTGATCACATGTTCAGAGTACTTTCAAGACATATAAGAGCCACTTGGTGGTGCTCAATAGACACTATAATATTGACTTACAACTGAAAATAGAGAAGAGTGAAAAGCTATTTGTCCCCAAAAAAACTACAAAAATCTGAAAAATAGTTTTGTTGTCTTGAACTTTGACATGTCACTGTTATTTCCTTGACTGCTATCCAAGGGCAAGGAGCATAATTGCATTCACAGAGGTGTGAAATTTTTTTGAGGTGTCAAATTAACATTCACATATGTCAGCATAGGTGTGGTAACATTAATAAATCAGACACCTACTGTTATCCTATTTGAAGCCTTTTCTATTCCATCCGTCTTCACCTGAAGAACCTCACCTTCACAGATCCGTGTGTCCTCCCTCAGTGTGTATCCGCGGGGACACTCGCAGTGGAAACTCCCGAAAGTGTTGATGCAGTCGCCGCCCTGACACACTCCCGGCAACTCCTGACACTCATTGATATCTGACACAAAACAGAAGATCATTTCCAGGAAAAGATGCGTGAGTTTGTGTGTGTGTATACTGTTGTTTAAAACAGAAAAGTGTGATGTACCCTCTAGAATGACGGTGATGGGATTGGGACGAAAACCTTCGCCACCGGGACACAGAACCTTGAATTGAGCTGCCAGAAACAAAAAATGCATGAATGAATGTGGGTGACGAAGGGTTAAAGGGTTTATGCCTTCCTGGGATTTAACGTTTCTCAATAGTTTTTAACACTTGGTGTCAATTTGGAAATAATTTCAGTCATGATGTGCAGGGTACACAATAAAGAGCTGAAACTGAAATCTGGTTGTTTTCACCAAAGTGTTCTTGTTCCCTGTGCAAATGTATTATTTTGACCCTTAAATACAAACCATTAAATCCCTGTACTCTCATCAAGTACCTGTACAAGCCATACACTGATCCTGATCACTAGGGGCAGTAGGGCACTGTATAGGAGTTTACTCAATTAGAGAGTCCCAATCGGTGTTCTATTCACATTTTTATGGGTGAAAAATGAGAATTGGTGTGTAATAAACCGTAGTATACATAAAAAAAGTACTTGAGCGATGCCTGGATGTGTACTCTTTCCATTTTGATTCTGAAGTGCAGATTGGTGAATGTGCAACCAGCTGATATTACCCAGAATCCATTGCGCTCGGGCAGAAGGAATGTTTTCTTGGACCCAAACAAGCAAGACGTCTTTGTAATAAGTCTTATTTGTAAAGAAGAAGCACAGAAACAGTGCTTCTTATATCTATTGTTAAAATATTTGAAGGAATGGGAAAGAAGGAGTTAAGTTCTCGCACACATTCTGCGTAATTATGTGGCACAATTACGTCTGTCACATGATGTTTTAGTGCGTCCCAGATAGTGCATGCTCTCATCTCACACACTAAAAAGTTTTTACATTTTCTTCTGAAAATGAGTATCTACTTTAAGGGTGCGGTATAGGTATTCAGATTAGGACGGAGTAACAGTTTTAAATGCATGGTACCCATGGCCTCTGGTTTTTGATGTGGCATTTTATTTTGGAGTATTTTAAACAAAGTTTTATTTCATTTAAGTGGGGGTACTGTGAGTGCTTAACAAGTTTCATTTCGTACCAACCTAAGCAGATTAATGGAGTTCTGAGGAAACACTCACTAGAGTTTTGGGATGGACAGGTTTCACAGGGGGCGCCCCAGGCTCGACCGAGAGAGCAGCAGCATGAAGCTTTGGACACGCCCACACCAATCTCATTGGTGCATTCCAGACTCTCTGAGAAATCCCCACGGTTACGTACTTCCAGGTAGCAATTTCCAGAGCGAGTGTCTGTGGAGAGAGAGAGAGAGGGATGAGATAGAGGGAGAGAGACTGCAAAAAAGAGAAGGAAGAGAGGAGACAGAAAGGGGGAGAGCAAGAAAGGAGAGGGAGAAGAGGAAAAAGAGGGAAGAAAGGGTAAGAGAGAGAGAGAGGGAGAGGAGTAGACAGGGAGGGATGGAGAGAGATGGGAAAGATAGAGCTAGAGAGAGAGAGATAAAGTAGAGGAGAGGAGGAGGAGGAGAAAGAGATGAGAGAGAGGTTAGAGAGAGGGATTGAAGAAAGGAAGAGAGAAGAAAAAGAGAGAGCAAAAGGAAGAGCTGGGGAGACAGAGAAAGAACTAGCTAAAGAGTGAAGAGAGAGAGGAGGAGAAAGAAAGAGTGGAAAGAGAGAGCACAGAAGAGAAAGAGAGGGAAGAAACAGCAAGAGGGAGAGAGGAGGAAACAGAGAGGGAAGACAGAGAGAAGATGTATAAACAGGTGAAAGAGATGCACATATATAGACTATAGGAGAAGTGGAGAAGTGGAAACTAAAGGGTGTGTGTCTCACCGACGCAGCCCACTCCACTAGGGTTGAGCTCAAAGAAGGGGGGGCAGCTGCAGGTATAACTTCCAGGTGTGTTCACACACACCCCACTGATGCAGGTTGTGGGGTCTGTACACTCATCCACATCTGTCAACAGCCAATCAAATAGAGGCTTTCAACAATACATGCTAAACAGCAAATTGATCAAAGGCACACCCTCTTAACAATAAACTGCCATGGAGAATCATCATGCTTCAACATTAAGCAATGAGCCAATCAGAGTTTCTGGTCTCACTCTCACCCGTGCAGTTCCCGCCGCTGCGGTCCAGCTCGTACCCCAGGGCACAGACACACCTGAAGAGCCCTGGGATGTTTGTGCAGCGACCGTTCACACAGATATCAGCGAAGGTGCACTCATCTATATCTGGACAGAGTAAGAGGGACAGATGTACACGTAGAGACATCAGACATTAACAGAGGCAGAGAGTCAAAGAGATGGAGAGAGAGAGAGAGAGAGAGAGAGAGAGAGAAAGATGGACTCTCACCCTCACAAGCCTTCCCATCAGCTGTGGGGATGAAGCCCATGTCACACTCGCAGCGATATCCACCTGCAACATTCAGACAGTGTCCATTCTCACACAGATCCACGTTCTCTGCACACTCGTCCGAGTCTGAGAGAGAGAGAGAGTGCGAGAGAGTTTATTCAAACTGAATTGGACACGATACAAAAAAAAATCATCTTTACATAAAAAAAAAAAACTCTTTAAATCCTCTGCAATAAAGACCTGCTTGCAATTTTCAGTATAAATACATGGCAATGAAGAACTGCTGATGCTATTTCATTCTGCTATTCTATGAACTGATTCTATGGACATGTAAATGTTTGTTTATTAAATAATATGGATTATTGTTATTATTGCTGATTTGATTCCAAATTGAAAAAAAAACACCTTGTATTAATGTACAACTTTATCTGTAATTTCTGTGTAATAATAATAATAATAGTATTTATTTTATAAAGTGCCTTTAAAGCTAGCTTCCCAAAGCGCTGTACTGAGAACAACAGTGAAACAGTACAAAAAAGGACATTAGCAACAGAGATAAAATGAAGAAAAACAAGATAAAAACAAAATAGATAATCAGACTTGTAAATTAAAATCTTGCTAGTTAAAAGCACTATAAAGTATAAAATGTAAACAATCATAAGCCAGAGTTTTAAGATGAGATTTAAAAATGGTGTAGCTTTGTGCATCCCTGAGCTCACCCGGAGAGAGTTCCACAGTGTTGGTGCAGAGACAGAAAAGGCCCTGTTTTCAAGAGTTTTAGTGTGTGTTTGTGCATGGAACGGACAGAAGCTTAAGCTGTGAGGAGCGAAGCGTATGACTCTGGACAACGGAGAGCTTTATATGTGAGGGTTAAATTTTTTAAATCTATACGGAAGCGGACCGGCTGCCAGTGCAGTTATTTAAGAACAGGTGTGATGTGATCGAGTTTTCCGGTCCTGGTCAGGACACGATCACAGGACACAATTTCTGTGTATCCCTTTTATACGGAGTGTCAATGAGACTGTTTTCCTAGTCAAGGAAGCAGCGATGAGAAGGTTCCCAACCTGTAACACCTTTGGTTTAGCGTTGTATGAGCTCCTGACTTTAAAAGGCACTCGGAGAAGAGAGCCGGAGATGGTGCAATGTTAACTGTGTACATGTAACTGGAACGATCATGTAAATGGAATGAACTGAGTGTAACTTAACGTGACATTGTAATAATATTATGAATAATTGTATTGCTCTGATTACACTTATTGTGTACATATTAAATTCATTTAATATCTAAAGGGCAGAATGTTAGGATATTTATAAAATTTTATTTCATTATTCCGTGCTATGTAGATACTAAATTATCTATAAAATAAATTTATCTGTTTACGCTCTGTGTAACTGTTAATCCTCAGTCCTTACTGATCAGTTGTAACATTTTGATTAAGAGATGTACTGAGAGAGGTACTGTGACATCTTGGTTAGTTATTGTGTTACCCTGTTATTCTCTTATTATCTTTTCCGTTATTGTGGCTAAGTCTGGGTAACCGCCCCAAACTTGGTTTCAGACAACTCTTTAATTGTGGGATTAAAAGTAGGTAACAAACTTAGTTTGTAAAAATAACTTTAATTGACTTCATGTTGTCTGTGGCCTCTTTTTTGGGATTTTTCTAACAAAATCGAAGAAATAAAAACGATTTAATCATTGAGGTTTCTGGGTGTGGGTTTGAATATGTTTCTCCATCTGTCTACGAGGGACAGTTACCGGTGCAGTAGAAACCGTCTCCGCTGAAGCCCTCCTTACACACGCAGCGGTACGAGCCCTTGGTGTTCATGCACAGTGCGTTTGAGCTGCACTGGTGCGTCCCGTTCAAACACTCGTCCAGATCTGAGGAACAAAATACCAAGTAGCAAATATTTCACTTTGTGCTAGTGAGTACAATCAAAATCTACAAAAAAACAACACACTTTGAGAACATTCTCCTCGATACACAACAAGTAACAAGTTAAATTTTAAAATTCCCAATTAAAAGACAATTACGTTAGCGCCAATTTATATGTCTATTAAGCCCATGATGGAAATAATTTTGCCAATAAAAAAACCTACTTTTCATGATTCTTGCAAGTTTTTAAATAAGAACAGCTTCTCTGTAGAATGTGTAACAGGAAGTAACTGCTTTTTGTCTTCTGACCACTAGAGGCTGCCTCCAGAAGGCAGCAGGTGACAACAATGGTAATAATAAAAAAAACTCTACAGCTGTTTACATTTCTTGTTCAATTACACTTTTTCAATGCATACAGTCATAACAACTCAGATTTTTTATTACTGTTTTGTTAAAGTTATATCAGTATTTAAAGTTATTCCTTATTAAGGGAAGGGCTACTCGAGTGTGAGTCAGTCACCAAGAGCCAATGTTGCATTCTTGTCATATCCGATCAAACAAATCTCATTCTTTTTTCAATTTTGACTATCTAATGGTGATGTTTTGTCAAGAAAGAAGTCTGGTGTACAAGGAGGTCGACTTGTGATCAGAAGGTCACTGGTTCGATCCATAGATCCACGATGTTAAAGGCGGTGTGAGTGATGAAACACTTGCTCTCCATCTTCAACAACCACAGCTGTGGTGCCCTTGAGCAAGCACCAGTTTTCCCGACTGCTCCCCGGGCGCCGCAGCCATGGCTGCCCACTGCTCTGGGTGTGTGTTCACTGCTGTGTGTATACACTGGGATGGGTTACATGCAGAGCACAAATTCCGGGTATGGGTCACTCCATATCTGACCTACTAGTCACATTCACTTCACTTCGCGATTTACCCAAAGTCAATAAACGTTTCCTTTAACCTCACACATACGAGCCATTTATGCTGACTTAAAGTGTTCATTTAAGTGAAAAAGCAGTCAATTTAAGTATTTACAACTACTGTTTTGTTAAGGCTTCGTTTCTAAAATAAAAATGACTCAACTATGCAACTTTGTTATAAACTTTCACCTGCAAAAAAAAAAAAAAAAAAACCAGCTTTAACTTCATATTTTTAGACACTAGCCATAGAAAGAGTACTTGACTCACAATTGTTTATTTTGCCAATTGCCGTGAACCAGCTGAGATTTAAAACAACCTTCTTTCTGTCTATCTGTTTAAACACCTCCACTTATGCGCAAAATGAATTCCTAGGATATATTTAACCCCTGTTCACTTAAATAGAATTCCTCCCAATCGTTCAATATGTTGTTTTACATGTGAAGTTGTACACCAGTGTGTTTGGGGACTGTGACAAGATCAAAACATACTGCAAAAAGTGTATTCAAAGGATTGTTGGATTGTCATTTCTAGGTTTCCAAATGTTTATTAATTACGCTGCAACTTACATCAGGAACTTAAATACTGACAAAGAATGTGTATTAAAATTTTGCACGTACTTCACAATTTTTGTTTTTGTTATTGTTGCGGTTAATAATCAAACTGTGTACAGTAAAAAAATTGTGGATCAGCCAGATGAGCACAGCTTTACCCCTAGAAAAATTCTCTTACCACAAGCATCAAAGAATCTGAGGTGTTTTGGCATATTTGGACCCCCCTAAAAATGTTCTTGCAGCTACACATTAACAAATAACTTGTTTAATAAAAAGACTGTGTTTCTGCTAATTTTTTTGTAAAATTACTCCTTATTTATGATGTCTGCGTTTCCCCAAACAGTCCTATCCTTTCCTTTATCCCAGTATTTACATTTGTCTCGTAATGTAAAAGGGCTGAAAGTGAAGAACACAAACATGAATTTGTATTCTGACTAATGCACCAGTTATTTTGTGATGTTAATACATTTAAAAATCAAACTAAAAACATGTTTGAAGCCTGTACCTGTGCATCTAATGCCGTTCCCGACCCATCCTGGAGTACAGCTGCATTTGAAGCTTCCTGCAGTGTTGGTACAGCTTGCATATCGATCACAGTTATGAGCACCGATCTCACACTCGTTAACGTCTGAAACACACAAGGCAAACGCTGAGCGGTGAACTGAACATCTTACAAAGAATAAACCGAATATGAAGTTATTCCTAACAAGCACTTGTCTTCAGAGCAATTCTGGGAAAATTCTGTTCCTTAAGCAATGGATTCTCCATCATTTACAGTAACTCCTTCAAAAGCACATGTTCCATGGAAGTATGTTAGTGTGTGTGTAGAGAGAGAGAGAGAGAGAGAGACCTGTGCATCCAGTTGTCCCCTTCCTGACGGAGAAGCCAAGGTCGCAGTGGCAGCTAAAGGAGCCTTTGGTGTTCTCACACTTCCCGCTCAGACAGATGTTGGGGTTCAGCTCACACTCGTTCACATCTGAACCACAAAAAAAGATAGCCTCTCATGATTAATTTGAGTTAATGTTACAGTAGTATAAATGAATCATCAGAAAAATGTTACCCAGGCATGATTTCATATCCTCAGATGACATGAACCCGTCGAAACACAGACACTGGAATTCACCGGGCAAGTTTGAGCACTGGCCCCCAACACACACTTCAGGGGAGTCCTCACACTCATCGATGTCTGCTCACACACACAAATACAGAGATCAGGGACAGCTGGGAAGAGATGAGACAGACATCTGAGACAGTCGAGTCAAGACCGAGATCATAGACAACTGAGACCAAGTCGAGATCAAGATCATAGACAACTGATCAGAAGACCAAGATCAGAGACAGCTTAGAACAAGATCAGAGACAGAGATGAGACCGAGATTGAAGACAGCTTAGACTCAGATAAAAGACAACTGAGACAGAGATCAGAGACAACCGAGATTAAGCACAGACTAAATTCAGAGACAGCTGAGATAAGACCTAGATCAGAACCAAATTAGATCAAGCTCAGAAACAGACAAAAATGAAGAGAACGACATCAAAGACAACAGAGATTGAGATGAGACCAAGATCAGAGACAGCCAAGACAAGAGCAGAGACGGTTTAGTCCAAGAGCCCAAGACGGAGATCAGAAACAGCCAAGATTGAGATGAAACCTTGATCACCAAAAGTAGAGCCTGAGATCAGAGACAGACAAGGCATACAAGAAAAGACAGCGATAAGAGACAGCTTGGACAAAGATGACACAGAGATCTGATACAGCTGAGTCCGAGATGAGAGTGAGATCAGAGACAGCATCAAGATCAGAAATAGCTGAGATAAGAGTGAGATCAGATACATACAAGACAAAACAAGATCAGAAACAGCTAAGACAAGACAGAGATCAGAGACAACCGGGACCAAGACAAGACTGAGATCAGAGAAAGATGAGATTAGATCAGAGACAGCTGAAATGGGAATGAGATCAAACAGCTAAGCCCCAGTTGAGCCTAAGATCAAAGACAGACAATATGAGATTGAGATTAAAGACAACATTAGGCCACAGACAGCCAAGACTGAGATAAGAGCAAGATGAGATGAGTCCTAGATCAGAAACAGCCAAGACTATGATGAGACTGAGATCAGAGACAGTCAAGGTGAGATCAGATTCAGATAGGACAAGGCAGATAAGATGAGACAGAGATCTGAGACAGTCGGGCCGAAATGAGACAGAGATCAGTGACAGCTAAAAGAAAACAGATATCAGAGACAGCCAAGAGTCAGATAAGACTGAGATAAGAGACAATAAATAAAAATAAGAGCCAGTTGGTATTGCGATGAGAGCAAGATCAGAGACAGCTGAGACAAAAGAAAGATCAGAGACAGCCAAGGGTCATAATGGAGACATCGACTGTCGATTCTGTGACAAGACTGAGACCACAGATAATTGGTCTTGAGACCGGTCTTGAGCAGTAGAACCATTTTTACAGTATTCCATTTTGTAACCTCTCTCTAACCTCATACACCACCCAAAATGAGAGTTCCACAAATGTTATGACGAAAGATCAAAATCCTATTTTGAATTTGAACTTCTGGAAAGGACCTACAGATACTGTGTGTAGAAGTATAAAAATGAAATGCTGTGCATGTATAAATGTCAGTGTGTGTTCCCTGAGGGTTTCAGAGGAGAGTGAGTGAGCGTGTAACCTGTGCAACTCCTCTGGTCTGGCATTAGAGCAAATCCACGCTGGCAGCTGCACTCATAGCTTCCCTCGGAGTTAGTACAGAAGCTGTCACAGCTGCCATTCTCGATGGTGCACTCGTCGATGTCTGAAATGTCACATCAGCCCAGTCACACACATGGTTAGAAGACATTGCTCCAAAGACATGAACGATAGCAGATGAGAGCACTTCTCACCCATGCATGTGAACCTGTCCTCAGTGGATTTGTAACCGGTGTTACATGAGCACTGGAAGCGTCCAATCATGTTGACACACACTCCATTTCTGCAGAGCTTATCACTCAGCTCACACTCGTTAATGTCTGCAGACCACAAAGATGATGCAATATACCAGTCATATACATGTGCACACTTGAGCTGTATAGAAACGTATCTATAAGCTCCACACACTGACCGAGACAGGCTGATCCATCCGGGGAAACCTCATGCCCCTCTGGGCACAGGCAGCGGAAACTGCCTTCAATGTTGATGCACTCGCCTCCTCTGCAGAGCAGCGGGTTCTGCTCACACTCATCAATGTCTGAGAGAGACATTAGCATTTGCAAACGCATGTTGAATAATGTAATAAATATATTTGAGACCAACTATAAAGTCATTATTTTCAGGTCATAATATTGAATCCAAAAAAACATTTAAATCTTAAAATCTAAAATGTTAAAGCAAGAGTGAAAATAAAGCATAGACACAAATGCAACGTTTGTGGTTATTTAAATAAAGATTTCATTGGCATATCAGGATCAAGCATTCAACCATGCTTACAACCCCAGAACATTCTCAATGCTCACCCATGCAGTTCTTCATCATCATGAAGCCGCTCTCGTAGCCGCTGAAACAGTCGCAGTGGAAATCTCCGGGGGTGTTCACACACGCGCCCTGACCACACAGATCAGGGGAGATACGGCACTCATCAATATCTGGCAACACAAACAAAAAAGTTTAAGTGAGAAAATTGGCGAGGGAGGGAGTAAGTTAATGAATTAAAGAGGGAGTGTTCAAATGAAGGAGTGAGAAAGTGAATGAGGGAATTATGGAGTTGGCAAAAGAGGGTGAGTGAGTGAGTGAGTGAGTGAGTGAGTGAGTAAGAGTATGTCAGAATTTCATTGAGGGGCAGCAGGGATCACCTGTGCAGTTCTTTTCATCGGAGTCGAGAGCAAATCCACCATCACATCGGCAGCGGAAGCTCCCAATAGTGTTCCGGCAGCGGCCATTGGTGCACAGTCTGTGAATCATCTTACACTCATTTATATCTGAACAAAAACACACACAGAGATGAACTAGTGAAGGTAAAGGTGGTTTATAAATGTTACTTGTAAATTAGTGAACAAATGTGGACATACCTTTGAGGAAGGGCTTGCCATTGATGAAGTCACCTCTGTGATGAAAACCAGTGCGAGGGCACAACTGAGTGTAAGGGGGTGTTCCCTTCTCTGGACATGGCTCACACTCGGGACCCCAGGCTGCGCCCACTGAACAGCAGCAGGAGTCTGCTCGGTGACGGCCGGGCAAAGGCACGCCGCAATGATCATCAGAGTGTGTGAGGAAACACTGCTCCATGCGTAAATCTGAAATCAAGTGTACAAAGACATGAGACTTTAAGAAAATAAAGACATTTTAAAATGCTTTATGTCTTATACTTACCAACACAAGTTCGTCCAGATGTATCCACGGTCATTCCATTGGGACACTGGCACACGAATGAGCCGTCTGTGTTCACACACTTTCCGTTGATACACACACCAGGGAAAATCTCACACTCATTCACATCTACACACAGAAATACACAGGATTATTTCCAAGTCAAGGGAAAATCTTTCTTTTCTCTCGGAATGCTGGAATGGAAAACATTTAATGAAGAAAATCTGAACAGTGCTAGATGCACAATAATCCCCCATAGCTAGTCTGTTTCAAATTGATGTGGGTATAATCTGGGTTTTTAATCTTTCCCTCTCAGCTAAGGTAGTCTACAAATGGCAACCTCCTGCTTTTGCTTTCGATGACTAATAGAAAGTGACTGAACTGCAGTTCCTCTTACAACCATTTTGAGGCTTACTCCAGAGGTGAGCAAGTTCTCATTTACTCCAGTGTTAAAACTAACTTTGGAGATGAAAAACATATTTCCACCTCTGGCTTCATTAGGTTTGTTGAATCAGATCACTAGTTTTGAGAGTTAACACAGTGAGGGTGGGTATTTATTTTTACATTTGTTTAATATGTATTAAAATATAAACATTCAGCCAATCACATGTCTTCTGTGCACATGTTTTTGATTACTGGCAACATAAATTTCTTTTCAGAAACCAAGGGGCAACTTCCTGCTCTACCTGCTTCTGCGTAATAGTAGTACCACTACTGCCCGCAAGGTGGTGGGGGCAGAAGTGAGCAGGTCCTTGTTCACTCCAATGTTAAAACTGGTCAACTTTGAAACTGAAAAAACTTGTTTACACCCCTAGAAATAATTTTCAATTTGTTTGTTTAAGATATTTAAAATGTAAACATTCAGCCAATCAGACATCTTCAATATGGGTATGTCCCACCTGTGTGGACGCAGTTTTGATTACTTGCTACACCCACTCTGAGCCTTCATTAACTTTCCCAAAAACCTATGATGTGATGTCACAGATAGATCCAATGAGATGTCACAGATACATCCATGTTATATACAGTCACGGGTAGTCTAGCGGGTTGCAAGGTATTGGCTACATTACTGTTGTTAAGTGATTGTGATTACTAATTTACACAAATGAATGCACAAAGATGCAGTTACAACAGAATACAATTTAGAATCAGAATACAATATGATCAGATAAAAAAAAAGAGAAAAAAAAACCTGTGGTCATACCTTCACAGATGGTTCCTTTCACCCGAGCGTATCCTTTAGAGCAAAATGCATCTGAAACACACATACATCTTAGTTTTACGTTTGACACTAGTGATATTTGATTTGTGACTTGTTCATTTATTAAGCGTTAATCTTCAAAGTGACCCATAAGTCAGTATGCGCTATTGCTCTAAGCAACTTCGAACAAAGACATTATTCATTATTCTGTACCTTTCCCAAAGTTGAGTGAGTGATTTGTAGCCTTTTTAGCATGTGCTTGTGTTACCTGGCTCACACTGGGCACAGGGAGACCCCCAGGCCTGACCCAGGGTGGAGCAGCAGTGGGACTTCAGAGTCGCTCCGTTTATGTTGATCTCACACTGACCATTGATGACTTTCAGCCAACACGACCCCTTCATAGTCTCTGTGAGTTGGGAGAGACATGTTATCAAACATACAGATGTCTGGACAGGAAGCGATGTGTACACTCACCCACACACAGAGTTCCTGATGCGTCCAGTGAACTTCCTGTGGCGCAGATGCACAGGAAAGAGCCGGGACTGTTCTTGCACTCGCCGTTCACACACGGACTTGTTTCACACTCGTCGATGTCTGAGAGAAAGAGAGTCACGCGCAAACAAACACAAGCAGCGAGTGTTTGTGAGAGTGAGCGAGGGACTCACCTTCACACACCTCGGTCTCTGGGTGGAAGCTGAACCCTTTGGGGCAGTGGCAGGTGAAGCTTCCTGGTGAGTTCCTACAAAGGCCGTTGTCACACAGGAGTCTGTTTATCATACACTCATCCACGTCTGAAACACAAACAAGTGCTGAGTCATGATGAGCTGGACAGAATCAAACAAGGACTGAACAACAGGAAGTGACTGAACTGTAATTCCTCGACTGACCACTTGAGGCTGACTCCAGAAGAGAGCAGGTTCTTCAAGTTAAAACTTGAACAAGTTCAAAATCAATACACTTCTCTCCACGCACACAGTCTGCTCGGTGCCACCTGTTACGACCCCTAGTGGTGGTATTATGCATGATCTGTGTTGGTAGAGTTTTACCAATTTACAACCTCTGCTCAATAGGAGTGTGTTCTCTTTTAATATACCAAGCATATATATACTCCAGGCAGCATAAGTGGACTAAGTAAAGCAGAGATTAGTTGTTTTTCCTTAATATAGAGCCCAAAGAAAGCAAGTATAAAGAAAAGAGTATTCGGCCTAAAATAGAGCCTTGTGGAACCACGTTTGGCAGAGAAGATCTACCCTTCTTTAATTCAACATGAAAGACCTGTCAGCTTGCAATGATCAACACCCTGAATGTGTACACACTCATATATCAATAAATAAGAATCAATATATATTGTATATTAATACAAGGCGTCACGGTGGCGCAGTGGGTAGCACGGTCGTCTCACAGCAAGAAGATCGCTGGTTCGAGCCTCGGCTGGGTCGATTGGCATTTCTGTGTGGAGTTTGCATGTTCTCCCCGTGATTGCGTGGGTTTTCTCCGGGTGCTCCGGTTTCCCCACAAGTCCAAAGACATGCGATATAAGTGAATTGAGTAAGAACGATTGTCCATAGTGTTAAAGGGTGAATGAGTGTGTGTGAATGTTTCCCAGCGATGGGTTGCAGCTGGAAGGGCATCCGCTGCGTAAAACATATGCCAGAGAGTTGGCGGTTCATTCCGCTGTGGCGACCCCGAAAGGGAAGAAAGCCGACATGAAGATGAATGAATGAATAAATATTGAATACAGCGGTCATATCTAATAAAACCAATTCTACATGCTCCTCAGTGTCAGCTGATAAAGAAATATCAATTAAAACTCTGTACTGTGACCGGATTTGAAACATGACTGGAAAACCCCCAAATGCTATTTTCTGAAAGAAATTCTTTCAGTTGTTTGAACTGATATGCATCGATGTGTATCAATATAAGTACATATTGAACTGATTCACATCGAGTTCAGCTGAATCGCACTTTACTAAAAATTCACTAAACATTAACTAACTCACAAGTCATAATGAGATGAACTGTAATGGAATCGATTCATGAAATGATAATTTTGAAAAGAAATGATTGAAACTGACCCACGCAGCTCTTCCCGCTAAGGTCGACCTCGAAGCCCTCGTTGCAGTTGCACTTGTACGTTCGGAGCATGTTCTCACACACGCCGTTCTGGCAGATGTCAGGATCCAGGGCACACTCGTTTATATCTGACACACAAACAAGCACCATAAAAACACAAATGTCCCAAAACATCCATGCAACCATCCATCCATCTATCCCCTCTCTCTATCTCTTTTGCACCTCTCATTCTCTCTCCATCTATTTCTCTCTCTCATTCTGTCTAAAATAGGACCTTAGAACTTTATGAATAAATGAAGAATATTTATTTCTTTATCTTTACAGATACACAGGTCCAGCAGCCTTGATGATAGGTAATCCTGTATTTGACATTATTATGATTAGATGTCGAGCACAGAATGTATGAAGGAACTTATTGTGCCTGTTGTCTTACTATTCTTTCTTTTTCCGCCAATGATGTCAATGGTATTTCCATGATCCACTTGCGGTACATTTTTTAAATTTGACACACCTGTACAACTGAGTCTCATGGTCAACCAGAGAAAAAGTAAAACTCTATATTAACGCTTCTGATAGTAACGCATGAACTGTGCATTGCAGAAAGAAAAATCTTGATTGCTGATTGTCGTTTTTTTTTCCTGAAAACTCACCAAATTTTTAATTTTGCCATATTTAAGCATCACTTTGACATATTACCACCAAACTTGGTACATGAGATCTTAACCTTGATCTGAGAAGAGTTTATCCACAGTGTCACTTAGTGGTATGGAGATACTGAAGTTGCATATGTAACTACCTACACATTTTACCAAAATTCATAACAAAATGACCAGACCTTCATGCCTAGGGCATATCCAGTTTTACCTGTTCAGCCATTTTGGATGTCGGCCAAATTGTAAAAACTAAAAAATTGCTCTATTTTCTAAATGCATTGAGTTAAAATTCTTAAACTTGACACACATTTTTGTCTTCGTGACCTGACAGAACAAAAGGAAAAAAAATTACACAGAAATTGAAATTACTTTTATTTTCTTTAGCCTATGCTCATGAGTCTGGTGTCAAATTAATTTCTTGTCTGCCGTTCATAATGTTGTTCAAGTCAAAAACCAACTTGCTTTTTCAAACTCCTCTTAGGCATTCTTGTCAAATTTCAACTAAATTTGCTCCATTTAACCTCACCAATTTGCTCAAAATGGTGTACCTGAGCAGCACTTTGTGATATTAAGACAAAACTTGGTAGGTGACATAATAACCTTGATTCATGGTGGCCTGCAGATTTCCGGCTCAGTGCCATCTTGTGGTCAAAAGATATAACAAAAGATTGAAATGCCAAAATGTTCCACACAAAATATATTCAGTAAAAGGTGACACTGATCTCTTGAGCAAAAGGTTGTGGTTTCTAATCCTAAGGGAAGCAGGAGCTCTTTGTAAAGTGTCTACAATGTCTGTATTTTGTTGAAAACATTTTTTTATTAAACATCTTAAAAGGCTTCTTCTTAAAGGTTTCATATGGTGCATGCCCTAAGGTCAATGGTCATGAATGCTTGGCCCTGTATTACTGGATTACTGCTTGCAGTTGTTTTTCTGATTATTATTGTTTTTTTAATCAACTGATTAATAGTATTTCTCTAAGTGAATTAAATTTCCTTTAAAAAGAAAGCAACAACACCAAACATGAAACAACTTTCAAAAGCAATTAAAAACCTCTCTTCACGATCTTATGATCTTAATAAAAAAAATCCTTCCTTTTTGTATTTTATTTCCTTCTTTCTATGGTCGATAACAACTTCTCTAATACATCTCCGAAATATGAGACAAAACAGACCCGAATTGACTTGAACCAAACTGACCAAATTTCTTGCTCGTATACACCCTTCAACTTAAAGTTTTTGTTATAGACAGCATAAAAACCAGCCCCAGAACTCAGAGTTGTGAATTTATGTGCAAGATAGGCCAAAACCGTTTCCTGGTTGCTTATGTTCAGTTCTGTGAAAAAAGATTAAATTTTTAAAAAAGTGTAAGATTTTGGTTGTTGACTGAACCTTGTTTCATAAAGTTTATAAGCTTGGCATGTACACGTGTTACATGAGTAGGGTTGCTACATTTTGGTTCAAGGATTACGGGATACGGTATATCTTGGGTGTTTTCCAATCCTCTGTGCTGTTTATGAGACAAGGGTACAACTAGGGTTGATTCATTAGTAGTGGGTTCTTGTGCATTGAGGCAGCTACAAAATATAAACCAAAATGCTTCTCGTCTCAAATTTGAACTAGAAATGTATCGTTCTGTTTTAAATCAATACAAATCTTTATTTTAAGGGACGGGTAGCAACCCTAGCTAGGGCATGACGAAAGCCTATTTAGCTTCCTTTAACTAATACGAGGACACATTTTTAGGACACCCTTCAACTTGAAAGACTTTTTTCTTATAGCCAGCATAAAAACCATCCCCAGACCCAGAGTCTGGAGAGCGTGCGTGCGTCTGTACCTCTGCCATCAGTGGTGGTTCCAGGGCCGTGGCTGCACAGTGCTGAAAACTCCGCTGGAACATAAACACACAGAGATTAGCAGCTTGGTGAGAGAGGATTCTAAACATGCCTGGAGTGTGTGAGCATCTCAAGGTGGTGATGTCATCGCTGATGTCACAATAGCCACAGCTGAAGAGTTGTGTGTGAGAGCTGCTCATCTTTCTCTCGTGTGATTTTGGGATGTATTGAGCTTTGACTTAAGTGATTGGCTAATGAATTCTGATTGGTTGTTGAAGAGTGGGATGCTTGCTTCTGAATGTCTGTCTCTGGTCCGTCCTCACACAATCACTCCAGAGTCAAATAAACAGTCTCAGGAGATTCATACCTGAGTTGAGAGGAGGGCAGGGTTTGCACGGTTCTCCATAAGCATACTCTACGTTGGCACAGCAGCATTCAGATTTGGTGACGGCTCCGTAGAACGGCCGAACACACACTCCTCGCTTGTACCCGCCGTAACATGTGCTACGCATGTGTGTGTCTGTCGTCAGAGCAAAGCACAGGGTGAACACAACAACTCAAATAGAACTCGCTGAAGGAATCAAAGGAATCAAATAAATGAACAAATCTAATACAAACTAAATACAAAACAAGTCATCACAGATCAAGGAAGATTTATTAGAACTGGGAAAAAAAACAAAAGTACTGACCAAATAAAATGGAAAAAATATAATTTATAAAAAAAATAAAAACGCATTTCTCTTGTCTCTTCATTCTCTCTCTCATCTCAATAGCAGAGGCTGATCCTTCTCCTAATATTCGCATTGAAGAGTCAACGAGAGAAGGCAAGTCAGCCGCGAGAGCGAGACTGCGCGAGAGAGAGGCGAGACGACGACTCGGGACGGGAGAGATGCGGTGTAGCGCGTACGAGAGAGAGAGAGGCGCGAGCATGGCGCTGAGAGAGCAAGCGGAGCGCGCGCGATCGCGCGCTCGCGGCGGCGCGGATGCGGCAGAAGTAGCGCTAGCGGAGGCGCCTCGATCTGCGCTCGCGCGAGGTCGGCGCTCGACGCTGCATCGCGCGCGCGCGAGCGCGGGCGGCGCGCGCTCGCGATGAGAGAGCGAGAGCCCAGTCGCGCGCGCGACGTTAGATATCTCCGCGCGCGCTGCGTCGTCGTCTCTCTCTCTCTCTCTCTCTCTCTCTCTCTCTCTCCTAAATATCCATCTCTCCTTTTTTATCTCCTCTCTCTCCTCTCCTTTCTCCCACTCACTCTCTATCTGGTCTCCTCTTTCTCTCTTCTTTCTTTTTTCTCCTCTCGTTTATCCCCATCTTTCTCACTCTCTTCTCCTTACAAAGCAACAGATTAAACAGTAAATAAAATAACAGGAAGAAATGCAGCTGAGAAAATTGTTACGAACGCTGAAAAGAAGGTTGAATAAGTAGAACTTTTTATGTATTAGAAAGTGCACGTTACAATGGAAGTGTGTGTGCTCACCTACACACACGCGTCCGTCAAGGCCCACGGCGAGTCCCGGCATACACTCGCATCGAAAAGAGCCCTCGGTGTTCACACAGCGACCGTTCACACAGACACCTGGAACCTCACACTCGTCCATATCTGCCGCGCACACAGAAGAGAGGGATCACACAGAGAGCTCACAAATCCACACATAGAGGTAGAGCGTGATAGACCTCACCTACGCAGTATCGCCCCGTTCCCTCCAGTGTGTACCCTGGTTTACAGATGCATTTGAAGCTTCCGTCCTCATTGATACACATCCCGTTCAGACAGATGTTCCTGATCAAACACTCGTCTGTGTCTGTGAATACAACACATGCAGAGATAACAGATCGTTTAGCTTTCAGAGCTAAATCTAAACACCAACCATCCTCAGAGGGACAGAACAAAGCTTGGAACACACAAGTTCTTTTGTTTAGTATACTTTACTATGATGTAATTTGTTATTCATCTGGGTACATGTGCAAATTGAGTTTTGCCATATGCAGTTTTGCCTAAAAATCTACTTCTCGTATTAACATAAATGGTAACACTTTATATGGCAGTCTGCTAATTACAAGGTAAAAACTGTGTAGTTACAGGGTAGTTACTGTGTAATAACTGTGTATTTATGTATGCATTTACTGTGTAGTAACAATAAGGATAAAAATATAGCAATGTAATTAATTATTTTCCAATATGCACTTCGGACTTTGCAGTAACATTGTGTGGTGCTGTATTTACATGTTCCAAACACTCCCTGTTACTTCCTCAGAAGTTTGATTGACAGCAGACTCCACCAACTAGCACTAAGTTGTCGGTTCAAGTCTGGCAGAGGTGGTCTTGTTTTGAATGCAACACAAGAGATTTGTGTCACACATTAAAGGTGCCATGTCATGATAACGTGACTTTTCTGACATTCCTTGCATCTTGAAGGGTTGTTCCCTCATCAAAAACTTGCCTCAATTAGTATTACAATTAATACACTAGGCTTAAATAAATTAATGAAATACACAACTTTAACTCTTCATACATCAAGCTGACCACACACTACATGGCTTTTATAATCCTATAAGGCAATCTGGTTTCTGCATAGAGACTTTTTGCATTTTATCTTCCCCCAAATACTAAACATGCCACACTACAAGAGTCAATCATGTGGAATGCACACTACAGGATGTTACTAATGTTACAAAGCTTGCGCATCAAAAAGTAAAGTTCGCGACCAGATCAGAAACGCCTTTTGGTGTTTTATACAGGTACACCTATAACAAAATAAATAATTCATGAAACAGTGTGCCGACATTAGAATTCATACAGTGTAGAGTAAGCCTGTCTGATTTGCCTGTAAACACGCCGCTGAGGAGGCTTTTTCCTCTGGTTTCTGTTTAATTCTGTGGACTTAAACTCTATGTCAGACTCTGGTTCATAGATTTAAGGTTCTGTTACATCACGCACAGCTGTTGTCTGTCAATTATAATGTTTTAAAACAATAACACGTGTTTAATGCATCCCTAATTGTTGCTGTTTTTGAGAGCACCGGTCAGTAGGGGTTACCCAAAAGCTCGTCTGTGGGAGGGACCGGTGTAAACAGCGCATTTTTGCTGGGTCAAAAAAACAAGCTGATTCAAAGACATTGTTTGTGAAAAAGATAGAATTTCTGGTATAGGGGCTCAAATATTGATTCTAAGTGCTATAACAAGGGCATACCATGGGAACTTTAATCACTGGGTCTTGATAGGATCATGGCTCAAGGATGACCCTGGTCTAAAATCCAGGTTTGATTCAATCATGTGTCGTGATTTATTGTGGTCCTCAGACCAAGACCTACAACCAGACCTGTCTAGTGCTCCAGGAAAGGGATGGGACCATTCGAGAACCGACAACCTGGCATTGATTGGTCGTGTCTTCTGTCAACTAAACTACTGAGGAAGTAACAGGGAAAGTTTGGAGATCGTAAATACAGCACAATACGACACTCCTCCAAAGTTCTGAAGTAAAATAATTCATCCCATTTCACTGACTATAACTTTTTTTTTTGTTGCAAAAACAACAGAATATGTCCAAGGATCTCTTGTTTGAGCGCTCGTCATGACTGACAGAAATGCCTTCCAATCAGTCCCAAGTTGTCGGTTCTCAAATGGTACGATTCATTTCCAGTGGATTGAAATGTAGTTGTGTTTCCTGAATTGTTCATTTGGTTTTTGATTCGTAATTGTGTTTTTTTACTTGTTGTTTTGCTTTCAGAATTGTGAATTGTTTTGCACCTCTCGGCCACCGTAGATGACCGCTTGAGAGTTAGATTCTCACCCTGGCAGTTCTTGCCGTCCGTGGTGATTTCGAAGCCGGCGTTGCAGACACAGTGGAAGCTTCCCTCTGTGTTCACACACCTCCCGTTGTTACAAATGCGGCCATTAGCCACACACTCGTCCAGATCTGGGTCAACACAAATTTGTGTTAATGCTTTACAAGGCAAAGACAGTCTCACAGATTAACTGACAAAAACACTTCACTGGCAGTTAGCAAATCAGTTATAACTATCTGAACTAATCATGTATTACATAAGAAATATGTCTTACTAAAGTATTTACTATCACACTGACTAAATTATCTCAATAATTTGATGTACGAATGTTCTTTCAAATGGTTTAATAATAACTTGTTCTAAATGACTTCATGAATCACTTACAACTAATAACGAACTAGTGTTTAAATAGTAAAAAGTGTACTTTATAAATGATTAACTGATTCCCAATTAAAGCATGAGATCAGAATCAGAATCAGCTTTATTGCCGTGTGTGTGTGCGCACACACAAGGAATTTGCTTTGGTACAATGGAGCCGTCAGTGCAAACAACATAAGTACAATACCAACCACAATGCAAACCACATAAGTACAGTGAAGTGCAACACAACAAGCAATTAACATAAGTCAATGAAGGATTGATGGATTGATGAACAAAGTCTGTAAAGTGTGGTGTGCTTAAGTGCAAAAAGTAAGGAAATTAATGTTATTAAGCATATTATATAAGATGCTCATAAACCAAGAATATTTAAATATTTATAAACTGCTTACAAATGTGTATTATCATAAAAACTATGATTTGTAAAAGATTAATTAACTATTTGCTAATGCTTAATTAATGATTAGTAGAGTACAGTTATCTTAAAGTGCTACCAATAACTATATTTGACAATATTGATGTATAACTATAATACTAGTATGATGAATGAAAGGAATCGTCACCTCGACACTCAGTTCTGGTGGCAGTGCTCTGGAACCCTGTGGGACACTGGCAGTAGTACGACCCCTGAGTGTTCACACAATCTCCGTTCACACAGGGGCTTCGCTCGCACTCATTCTCATCTGAAAACAACAGACTTAATGTGTTTTACAATGATAGCAATATGACGGTGAGAAAAGCAAAGTTTGGCAAAATGCAATTCATTCTATCCAATAAACCTTTGGAGCCTAATGAACATGTTGGAAGAGAGGGATTCCATTTTTTTAAGAGTCACACTTCACTTTAGAATTTTGTTGGTTAGCCATTAAAATACAGATCCATAATGTTTGTTCCGACACGAAATCTGCAAGCTAACAACCAAATGAGCCAATCCTCTACGTATGCTGTGTGTTTGTGTGTGGCTGACCAATGCATTCCCCTCGCGAGTCCAGCTGAAATCCTCGATTACACTCGCAGCGATAGCTCCCCGGAGTAGGCACACACCGGCCGTTAATGCACAGGTGACGGAAGGCCTCACACATGTTCCTGATACTCACGTTCTGAGAGAGAATCACTGAGAGAAAGAGAGAGGGGGGGGGAGAAGGGGAGAGTGAGAGACAGAGGGAGCGAGAGACAGAGAGAGACAGTGGGGGGGAAAGAGAAAGAGAGAGACACAGAGGGGGAGAAAGAGTGAGAGACAGAGGGGAGAGAGAAAGAGAGTGAGAGAGGGGAAGACAGATAATAGAGAAAATAGAGAGGGGGGGGGGGGGTAATTAAATTAATCAAATTAATCTAAATCTGAATTAAAAATATATATATTTCTACACATATACAATTACTGGAGACCACTTGTGACTTTCAAATACAAATCAAAATGTTGCTTTCGTAACTCCCTGAGTCATAGTTCAAGTGATGCAATAAGAATGTGAGTGAGGCGCCATACCAATGGGTGGCACTATGATTATCGAGCTGTTTTAAGCTCCCAAAAAAGGAAAATAGAATTACACAAATGTCTCTGAATACAACTTGAGGAATGACTTGGATGAAGGAACAACATTGAACCTTGATAGAACTGTCAGAAAAATTGAGTTTATAACATATTGCACCTCAGAAAACAATGGGTTACAAAGGTCACCAGTATGTTCTCTTCAGTTAGTCTGGTTAGAGAATAAGCTAGGGAATGGAGGACACAGAGTTCCAGGAACCTGCTAACAATTGTGTGGATTTATTACAAAAACATTGCATATGGAGAAAGCTGGGATTGTTTGTACTTGCATAGCACCTGAATGTAAGCTGTGGTTTTGCATTGGAAACATTACCAGGTCTGAATGTAATGGAAGGCAGATCCACGGAGGAAGGAGGGGCAGGTATGGGCTGTCGGGGGTAAGGCTGGAAAGGGTACAAGTCTGGTGGGAAAGGCTGGTGAGGGAACGGACCCTGGGGGTCACCTGGAGCAAATGGAATCAAACCAGGACCAGGACCAGGGACCACACCTGGCCGATTTATGTCAGGAATGGAGTGACCAATAACACAGAGTCTTTGATACTCATCTGAGAACATAATAAAACAGAGATAGAGTTACTTTCATGTTCACTTTGCTTGGTTCAACTCAATTCAAAGAGTTTATTGTTTTCAGCTAATGTCTGAGTTGTTAGTTGGTTACTTAACAACTAAGTAGGTAGATTGGTAGGTAGGTAGATGGATAAGTGAGTAAGTAAGCGAATGCAAGATAAATAACTATACGAGATAAATAAGTGAGAAATATATAGGTTACAAAGAAGGTAAGTATATAGGTAAGTAAGTAAGTAAGCAAATATTTAAATAGGTTGGTAGGTAAGTACGTAGCTAAGAAGGAAAGTCAGTAAGAAAGTGTGAAAGTAAGTAGGTAGGTTGGTAAGTAAGTAAGTAAGCAAGAAGGTAAGCAAGTAAGAAGAAAAGTATATAAAAAGCTAGTAAGTAGGAGAGTAAGAAATTAAAGAAAGTGGGTAGATAGGTTGATAGGTAGATAGATGGGTAAGGAAGTAAGCAGTAAAGTAAGTAAGTAAGCATGTAGCGAGGTAGGTAAGCAAGTAAGTAGGAGTAAGTTAGTAAGTAAGCAAGTAGGCAGGAAAGCAAGTAAGTAATTAAGAAAGTAATTTTTATTTCTAAAGCCAAAAATAAATTATTAACAATAAACACAGATACAAAAAAAGATTTAAAGAGCCTCACATGTAACCCTGAGTTTATTTTCTGCCAAAATAAAATGCTAAAAGGCACTAAAAGGGAAAATTATTAAAAGAAAGAAAACGGCTACAACATCAAGAAGTGTTTAAATGTTTTACAGAATGTACTGAAAATTAAAGCAATTTAAATGCTCAATTTAATTAGCAATAGGGTTTTTGGAGACTGCACTAAAAGCTTAGTAATTCTATATTTCACCTGTTTAACCAGCTGATTTCTACGTGTGTGAGGAACTAATAGTATGTACTTTTATTGCTTTAGTCTAACCCCATTATGTTCAAATATGAAAAGAGTTCAAGGGCTTTTTGTTTCAGCTGTGAGTAAGAGTATTTTTCAGCATACATTTAGATTTTCTCAAAGTAAAAGACAGTTAGCAGAAAAGCTAACATTTTGAATGTAAAACGCCATAGACTTATGCTAAAAAATATTAACATACCACAAACTGTTAGACTAAAGGTCTTTATTTGTGAATTAACACTCTTTCAAAGCCACTGAATTGTATAACTGGTTTATATTTTGTTATTCAAATAATGGGAGTGTCTGAATAGTCAAGTTTGAAAAAAGAATAAAACTTTTAGCGTGATTTAGTAAGTTATCCTTGAATGCCTTTTTCAACTGACATCTATTTTTATAGTACTATTCATTTGCTAAAAACGTTTTCAAAAACCAATATCAGGGTTTGACGACAGATTCTGATATAATCTATAACATCATATCTATAACCCGCTATAATCTATAACTCCATTTTCTCTAAAACCTGAAAATAACATTTATCATCCCAAATAAATCTTTATATATGTTTGCGGTTTATGAAAGCAGTCACCTGATCCTCGCACAGGGCACATCTCTGGTACGCTGGAGCCAGCCCAGCAGGCTCCTCTCTCACAGCAGCACTGACTCCTGGACGTTTGCTGCTGCAGAAGGTTTGCACACCGCCCGCTAATGATGCTGGAATAGCAGACACCTGTGCGCGAGTCTGGACACAAATACAAACACAGCGCTGCATGAGTGAGTGTTTATGATGAAGTGCCTGCCGTTACAGGAGAAGAGTGTGAGGGAGCGTCTGGAATGATAATGGAGGAGAGGAGCCAGATGATTCACTCTGCAAGAATTCCTCACGCACCGAAGCAACTGCAGAGTGATTGTAAACGGAGACACTTTATCATCTGCTCAGATTTGCATTGTTAACTTTCGAGATGGAAATTCAAAACGACTTTGGGGACATACTATGGAGCACAGAAAGTGCCACAATTAATTAAATAAATATGCCATTTATTAATTGTGAAATAAAGAAATTAATGGGTCATTAAATTTGTCAAGAATGAGCTAAAAGTAAAATTAAATAAGCAAACATGTCTTAAATAAGTCATTATTTATTTTTAAAAAGTATTTAAAGAAATACATGTGTTTTTGGATTTGTAATTAATTAATTAAATAAAATTTTTTATAAATAATATAAAAAATAATTTTGCTATTAAATTAAATAATTAATACATGTGTCCCATGCAGGGTTTGATGAAGTCATTTTATTATTTGAGTCACCCATCAAAGTCAGGTTTAATTCATTAATGAATGGCATATTTATTTAATTAATTGTGACACTTTTCATCCTCCATACATACCGAGCATGTTTCCATTTTAAATAAAGATATTTCTGATCTAAGATGGTTTGAGTCAGGCAAATGGTGGCAATGACATCTTCAAGACAACCATCTGGAGTAATTCTGGGAAGGTTTTCGTGTCAGTGTTGTACATCAACTAAGAGCAGCCTTTCCACCATTATTTCACTTCTGAGTGAAGCTCTCACCAATGCAGTATGATCCATCCAGTGCCACATCAAACCCAAGCGGGCAGCGACAGGAGAAGCTTCCAATGGTGTTTGAGCACTGGCCACCGCTGCACAGACCCGGTCTCTGAGAGCATTCATCAATGTCTGAAAGAAAAAGACCACGGCAGAGGCCAGACAGTGTTAGGTTTCATAGAACGCAGTTAAGCATTATACACCTTAGGGCTGTCCTGGTCCCGGTTTTATGTTCTTGATCCGATACTGATTTGAATTTTGGCCGATCCTAATATTAAAATATTCCTTTTTTTTGCTACTGATACAATTCTTATAATTTTTCCTGATTAGGTACAGTTTGGTGATGCATTAGGAATAAAAGAGGACATTAACTCCTGTGCCAGGTTTCTTTTTTACTATCCATTGTTAGAAATGGAGAAACATATATTTATTTTTTTAGACTGAAGTCGTCCAAAGAATTTATACTAGACGCGCAACTTTATAACTTTATATATTGCCTCATTCGGTTGCTAGTTATTTAGGTTCTACTTTTTGGAATTCATTGCTGTCTAAAACTCCATTCCAAGTCTGCACTTGGCGCCATTTCTACTGCAAAATCATTTTGAGTAGGTGACGAGTTTATTGTGTTGAGGTAGAAAAACAGTACAGATGGTTATAATTCCACTCTTTTTCAATCACTCACTGAGTGATATTGATCTGTGTTCGGGTTTGTGTTGATGACACCAAGATATAAGTTTCCGAACCACGTCGCCCAATCAATTGCTGCATCGTGAAGTTTAGTGAAGTGCACTCCATAAAGTCATGGTTCAGCATGCTGTATATGCTGAGAATGTACTGCAGTTGTGCACAGACTTTATATTCCACTATAAATGACTTAATGTACAACAGGAAGTGCAAATAATACATCTGGTTAAACCCGTCAAGTTAAATGTAACATGTTAATTTCCTAAATGTATCACACACGTTAACTTTAACAACACTGCTATCATTAAAATATTTTTATACCACTGACCCCACATCTTGTTCCTGCTGTTCAGAAAATTCTATTGATACAATAGACAATATCTACAAGATACTGCTCCTTGTCTTTAAGGCACTGAATGGCTTGGCTCCGGCTTACCTGAGCAGTCTCCTATCACGATATATTCCAGCTCGCTCTCTCCGATCACAAGAAGCAGGACTATTGATTGTACCAAAGATTAGTAAATTTACCAGAGAGGGAAGAGCGTTCTCGTATAGAGCCCCGAAGCTCTGGAATAAACTCCAGAATTTTGTCTGCAGCTCAGATATGCTCACAGAGTTCATAACTAAATTATAAACATATCTGTTTAATCCAGCATTCGAATAATTGGCTCTTGGTTTTTGTCTAAACAGATCTGGTGTCTGAGCACTATATAGATACAAACCGTTGAGAAAACAATGTGGTTCAATGTTCCTCTCTAACCTATCCTCATTATTTATCTCTCATCCTGCAGCTGATGCTGATCTCCTGTTTGTTGTCTGTGTTACAGTTTTCTAACCGTTGTTTCTCCATTTGTTAGTTTCTGTTTTGTCTTTGTTTGTTTTGTTTTTTCAGGTCCTGTCCGGCGAACCATTCGTCGATGGATATTAAGTTTCTATATTCTTTATGCTGGGGAGGTGACTAGCGCCTGCCTCAGTCAGCGAGGCTCCCAGGGGCCTCACAGAGGGAACTCTTATTTACTCTACTTGATCCTCACTTTGTGAAGCTGCTTTGAAACCAATTGCTAAAGAAGTGCTATATAAAAAAAACTTGATTGGTTAATTGATACGTCGGAAGGTATGAGGTATTGGCATGTATTGATGAGTTTGAGTACTAGAGGTTGATATAGAGCCTGAAACCGGTGCATCCCTACTGATCATTATATAATCTGAAACAGGAGACAAAAAAAAGTGTTTCATTCGTTTCCCACACATTGGTTTATAAATTAAAATTATATATTTTAATGTTATTCAATATTTATATATATTTATATTTATATATATGTAAAGTGAATGTGGAGTGAATGAATAATACTCTGAAAATTATTAAGCGTGTTTGATTGTATAGAAATGTGAAAAAGCAATATATAAATTGAAGGCATTATAATTATTAATTACATGTCATTGTAAAGCAAAAAAAGTTACAAGGCAATCACAAGACTCCACACACACACACACACACGCACACGCACACACACACACACACCATTCACAGCCTAATGAGACAGAAAGTGACTCAGACTGACTGAAGAGAACAACTGCCAGATGGGCAAGAGCAGCATCCGCTCGGAGGCACAGACTGCACAGATCATCAGCTTGAGCTGGCACACAATCAGGGGCTTTCCGGAGTGAGAGAGAGAGAGAGAGAGAGAGAGAAAGAGAAAGAGATATAGAGAGAGAGAGAAATAGAGAGAGAGTTTGTGTTCACCTTCACATTTCTGTGAGATCTGGTTGAGGGTGTGTCCGGCTGGGCATCTGCATTCAAATGAGCCGACAGTGTTCACACAGTTTCCACCCTGACAGAGACCGGGGACCGCCTGACACTCGTCCACGTCTGAGGAGAGAGTGGGGGAAAGCTTTTAATCAGTACTACTTCCTAAATTATAGATAACTAGACTTGCCTTCCAAATTGTTTAAAGTTTGGATAGTTTAGCCAGATTCGCCACTTTAAAACTTTGACAAGATCGAGTATAAATGCCTTTGCATGCTGCAGAGAATGCACAATCCATAGTCGACGCTGCAAATACAGAGTTGTGTACGGTAATAGTGGATTTCATCTGCAGAAAAAGCAAGAGAGTTTTCTAGTGTCCATTCAGGGAGGTTGCGTACACTCACTTTGTTTGAAAGCTTCTTAAGAGGCAAATCGCTTCAAAATGGAAAAAACGTCTTTGCCCTATAAGACTCTGAACTGATTTTGGTTTATTATAAAAAGTTTGGTTCCAAAACATGATAAACAGCATTTAAAAAAACTAATTAGAACCAATTCTGAAGTCTTTCTTGGTCACAGCTGATAAGCTCATAATCAACATTCCATGAGAAACATTATCTGCTGTGTTTTGCCGAGTATTTTCTTCTGCGAACTAAACCTGTGTTGTTTACTGATTATTGGTACAGATACAAATTTCAGTCTCAACGTCATTGTGAATGCTGTTTTGTACTGACCCTCGTTCAAAAACAGTCTGGAGCAAAATGGCTTGAGCAAATAAACATGTGTTTTAGTAGTTCTGCCATTGTAATTCCTCAATAAATAAAAGTTATACAGTCAGTCCTTAAAGGTTCCTTTGATGCAGTAAATGAGCAGAGTTGTGTACTACAGTGCTATCCATGAGCAAAATGGAGGTCTATTGTGTTTACAACAACATGAGGAGGGGGAGTTTATGGTAATTAATGGGAAGACCTCACAGTATTTGACGAAATTTACTGTAGGTTTCACACAACGGCACGTTCTCAGATGAAATAAAGCATTTGTTGTGATTAAAATAAATCTCTTGGATAGATTTTTATCACTTTAGGGGGGTTTTGCACAGACAACAATGAGCCACATTTCGGTCAAAACAGCTGGAAAGTTATAATCGAAGTCTCCTTAAATGAAGTGGGTCTAAGATAAGTATGTTAATATAATAATAAAATAATAAGTATAATAATTAATTTATCTAAAGGCAACTTTTATCATCCCTGAGCCCCCTCAGAAGAACTTGAAGAGGTAGTAAGCAGTTAATTTCTAAAGCTAATTTCAAAAGGAAGAGAGTTCTTCAAAAAGATGGAATTGACCACACAAAATCATCGAGAGGATGAAAAACAAAGGTATATCATTAGTCATCCAAAATGAACCCTAAGACATTAACACACTATTCTCCTGTGTCTTGAGGAAGGCTCACCCTGGCAGGCTCCAGTCCGGTGGTTCTGAATGAACCCTCTCCTGCAGGGATGAGGCTGAGCAGGACACTGCTCACAGGGATGGCCCCAGGCTCGACCTATGGTGGCGCAGCAGAGGGTTTTGGTGCAGACGATGCCGCTCAGCTGACCCTGGCACATCTGGTTGCTGACTGAGGCGAAACATGGTCCGGTCCGGTAGTCTGGAGAAAGAAGCCACACAGTCAGGATTTGCTCGTGAAGATTATTGGGAATAATTGAAACGAGCCCTGATTGGTCCTAGATATACAATGGGTAAACCCTGAGGCCAATCTTTAATCCGTTATTAATTAACTAATCAAAACTAAATCAGTCCCAGTTCAACTCTGACTAAAGACTCAATTTACTCCCGAATATCTTTTTAAGAGCATTTGTTGTGAACTTTGCATGCTTTAGTAAATCCAGTGTTTAGCTGCTCTTTATAATCGCTGCTTTTCTGTTTCAATAGATCTTTTTCTCGATCTGAACTTAGTCAGAGGAACGAAAATAACCACAACATTAGTTTCTCCAAGAAATCCAGATGAATTAAACCAATCCAAAGTGTTTCCAGTTGTGAGCGCTGGTTTAGTCCTGGTTCAACCCTGAATCAAGACTCAATGAGGGATAAATATGAATCAAGTTGGAGAACAATCCACGATCAACCATAAAATAATACTGCATTATCATAAAACAAGTCCTGGATGAATTCTGGACCACCCCAAGATCAATCTGGGACCATTCTCTGATCAGACTGTGATAAAACATAGCTCAGTTCTGGTCAACCCTGGAAAAGACCTGAAGGAAAAAAAGGATTGAGGAAGATTCAATCATAGAAAATAGCTTGAATTTTTTTTTATTAAAGAAAATGTTTTGTGTTTTTATATAACTTTTTTTTCAGCAAAAAAATAATTTTTATGTCTATTTTAACTATACTACAGATATTGTAATACTAATGCAAAGCTCCTTAAAAATATCCTGCACGGAAATAAATTTGAAGGAGATAAAGGGGTCACCTATGGACGTCTGGAGGACTGCCTGAGGGACAGAGGGGCTCTAGTGAACTATGAACGCACTGGCCATACACTAGGTCATTGAACACCTGAGTTAAATACAGTTAAAACAATATCCTCTCAGATGGATTTTGGGGAAATTTCCTGGACTGCATCATCAGGAACTTTAAAGCTGAAGACACAGCTCCTGTTCAGACGAGAGGAGCTGAGGACCAGAGAGGCACCAGAGACACCGGCTGATGATGAACGAGCAGAGCTATGAGCTGAAGAAGACTTGTGCTTGAAGAGGCATAAACAAACTTTATTCCATACTAGTTGAATACGGTTTTACTTTATGATGAATGTTATGGTTTGTTATGTCATTTATGAAAATGATTAATTAAAATTAATGTTATTGTCAGCTACCAAATATTTCATTTAAAACTAAACTTTATAATCACAAAGGAGTCTTCTGATCAAGCTTTTAAGAAATTTAAATGCTTAGAACTTAGGTCAAACTCAACTAATATTCAGCCAGTATTTAGCTTTGCTTCAAAGAAGTTTACAAAATAAGGTGCATTATGCAGATGTAATTAACGTGTTACATTTCTCTCCCTCATGTGGGAATTAATTGATGGTTGTATATATTTAAATACATATTGAACAGATTTTAATTAGTTTTTACTTTGTTTTCAAATTGCATTTGGCATTTTTTACAAAACATATTACATAGTATGTGGTTTTGAACAAAGACAATGCCTTCAAGTAGACGCAGCCACTTTAAGAGTTGCTTATTTGGACCATGTGTCTACTATGTGTCATTTCAGTCTAGTCAACAAATTGTGAATCAAAGTTCGTCATTTTGTCCAATCAACTACAAAAAGCGTAGCCTCTATCACCACCCTGTTAACGCCCACTTTCGTAGACCCTTGCGCATGAGGACGTTGTCATATTTTAGTATTATATCCACTGAAAGTACCACCTTTTGGTGTTCTAGTGGCAAAGCTGAAATTACAAACCAAGGGTTCATAGGAAACGAGACATTTCCTGATATTCCAGCAGAGGGCGCAATTACATTACTAACAAAGAATGGCGATATGAGGACAGATTTCAAACAGCTGAAACAGGCTGTACCAGGTAATACCAACCCCATTTTGAGAGCTTAAATTTCCCATTTATAACGTTTTTTTGTGAAATAATGCCACTACATAAGTGCCCTTACTGTCTTAGAGAAGCAGTCCCTGGTTTTGAATCAGCAGTTTATATTTTACAATTACTCTATGTTAAAATGGGTACCCTTTTTCACTTTCAAGCCATTGGCCCTGAGAGACACTCAGTGTGTCCCAGCAGGAGAAACAGCATCAGTCATAAATACACAGCAGCAGCATGTCAAAACAACACCGTAAGTTCTCTCTCCCACACCAGAAGTAAGAGCAATGAAACAGTGACATCATTGTAAGGCTCTTCGAGCTCTGGCAGTGTTGATAAACTCAGTGCAGTCTCATCTCAATTCTGGGAACACCCCTCAACATCTGGGAGCAATAATAACCCCCCCTTGTCTATCTCTGAGCCTGATTGATTGTGTAAGAGCTGCTCTCCTGCCGTTCATCAGTGGAGAAAATCTGATGGAATGTGAACGAGAGTGTGAAAGTCTCATTCCTTAACAAATCCAATAGAGCAGTCGATTACAGCAGCGTGAGAGTGAGTCACAGGCACTTAGCATCGATGCACGGTCAGAATCAACACACAGTTACCTGTCTCTCTCTTTTCATAAACAGACTGTCTGTACAAAACTGAGTCTCAAACTCCAAGCACGTTGGCTTTGAGAATGGAAGCAGGCATGACAATTGTGAATGGTTTGGTTACAAAAACACCCCAATTGCAACCAAAACAATGCTTTAAGATGGTTAATTGTAATTAATCATGAACAGAGATCAAGACTCCCTCTGTCCTTGATGATGCAGCTCTGCGCTACATTGGATTTGAATCAAAATTACCCATCAGCTCCAGCCATATCCTCTTACAACTCACGACCGGTTCCCCACTGAAGAGAAGCAGGTTTGTTTAAATCACTGAAATTTTGGTTATATGTTTTTGAAAATGAATAAGATTAGAGAAAGCCTTGGTGGTGGTGAAGCATGATTGAATAGGCTAATTCTGTTTATTACTGTCCCTCTCGCATATTGGGATTAAGAGTTCCAGGCGGGAAGTAAGGAAGAAAAGATAGAAGGGAGAAAAGAAGAAAGGACGGAAAAAAGCAAATAAGGAAGAAAGGACAGATAGTAGGAAGGAAAGGCGGAAGGAAGGAGGCAATGAAGGAAGAAAGCAAGCAAGCAAGAGAGGAGAGAAGGAAGAGAAGGAGCAATCCAGGAAGGAAGCAAAGAGGGAAACCGAGAAATATAGAATGCTTGTAAGAAAGGAAACGAAGCAAGCAAACAAGGTAAGAAGTAAGGCAGGAAGAAAGGAAGTAAGTAAGGAAAGAAAGAAATAAGCAAGGAAGGAAGCAAACAAGCAAGAAAGGAAAAAGAAAGCAGTGAAGCACTGAAGGAAGGAGAGAAAGAAAGGAGGAAGTAACCAATGAAGTAAGGACGGAAGCATGCAAGAAAGCAAGCACAGCAAGAAGAAAGGAAGGAAACAAGCAAGGAAAGAAGGATAGAAGGTTATATTCACACTTGCAAAAGTCACCAATGTAATGGATTTAAAACCAACTGTTTTTTTATGATGGAATTTGTTTATGAGTACTGTTCAGCAACCAAACTGCTGTATTTTGGACTGTTCCGAAAGTAAAACTTCAACATTCAAGGTTTAGATCCAATTTCAAGCCCAGGTTTTTAATTCTGGTTTCTGGTTTTGCTTTGGAAAGCAGCAGTGTCACTAGAGGAAGGATCACCATTGAGCTGGATTTTGGAACCAATTAAACATGGCTAGAATTCGACCGGTTGAAGTAAAACAATATGTGCCCTTTATGTAGAATCACGAAGGGTGCATATCTCACCTCTCTCGCACTGAGCGCCGGTGAAGCCGTAGTTGCACACGCAGCGATTAGGAGCAACACATCGGCCGCCGTTCAGACAGCCAGACTCACACACCGCTACACACACAGCAGAGGATGAAATGGATCAGGTTTAACTACAGCCCCATCGATCAGAGTGTGTGTGACTCACCCTGGCCGCAGTGATCCCCGCTGTAGCCCTTCTGACACATACACTGATCCTCCGCACAGGTTCCTCCGTTCATGCAGCGGACACTGCAGCTAAGGGCTGAACAAACGACAGCAAAGAGACTTTTACTCTTGTGTTCATGGGAACACAGACACAGGAAGCGGACGAGAACCATTGGCATATTTATTTCATTATATTTGCTGGCGCTTTCAAAGAAAGCTTTCAGAGGAGAACCGAAGGGAAGCTGAGGATTAATGAGGGATGTCCGTGTGAGCAAACTGAGGGATCACAAGGTTTGGATGAAGAGCGGGAGAATGTGTGCGTGTTACCTGATTTGCTTCCACAGCTGGGTGCGATCTGACCACTGGGACACGTGCACAAGTTTGGTCTGGAGCAAAACCCATCCCCGCAGGGGCTACGGCAGATCGCTGCGAGAGAGGAACACTATGATTAGGACTACATTTCTATAGAGAAGAGGGGAGAGACAAGAGAGAGAGAGAGCTGGAAAGGGAGAAGGAGAGGGAGAGGGAGGAGAGGAGAAAGAGACAGAGGAGAGAGAGATAGAGAGGGGGGGACTGGAAAGGGAAAAGGAGAGAGTGGGAGATGAGAAAGAGCAGAGAGGAAAAGAGAGGAGAGCTGGAAAGGGAGAAGGAGAGAGAGAGGGAGCGAGATGAGAAAGAGGAGAGAGAGACTGAGAGGGGGGGGAGCTGGAAAGGGAAAAGGTGAGAGTGGGAGATGAGAAAGAGCAGAGAGGAAAAGAGAGGAGAGAGATCTGGAAAGGGAGAAGGAGAGAGAGAGGGAGCGAGAGGAGAAAGAGACAGAGGAGAGAGAGACAGAGAGGGGGGGAGCTGGAAAGGGAAAAGGAGAGAGTGGGAGATGAGAAAGAGCAGAGAGGAAAAGAGAGGAGAGAGAGCTGGAAAGGGAGAAGGAGAGAGAGAGGGAGCGAGAGGAGAATGAGACAGAGGAGAGAGAGACAGAGAGGGGGGGAGCTGGAAAGGGAAAAGGAGAGAGTGGGAGATGAGAAAGAGCAGAGAGGAAAAGAGAGGAGAGAGAGCTGGAAAGGGAGAAGGAGAGGCCAGACAGAGGAGAGGGGGGCTGGAAAGGGAGAAGGGGAGAGAGAGGGAGAGGAGAAAGAGAGAAAGCGCAAACGGAGAGGGAGTGAAGACAACTCAAAATTTTATCATTGCTGAAAATGTTCTAAATGTAACATACTCTATAGCTCCTCTATAGTGTGTTTGTAGGTGAACGTGTTCTTTCACTGCTGATGCAATCACATTCAGGCTCTTCCTGTCCACCATTTTCGCATCATCCCTAACTCTTTAATACTGCTGATTCACACCTGCTTTATTCAAAAATTATTATCTGATTATTTCACCAGTTAAGCAGCTATGCCTTTTGATGCAACCCTTTGACTTCTTTTTAAAATGTTTCCATCTGTGTTTGGTAACTTTTAATTTGTTAACAAGTACTTCCTAGCTCTTTTGTTTACTTGGTGATTCTCACATTTTCCATTAATGTGCAAGATGCCTCAGATATCTAGATTGTGGGCAGTTGTGATCTGGTGTATAAGGAGATCAACTGGTGATCAGAAGGTCACTGGTTCGATCCCCAGATCCACCGAGTTGAAGGTGGCGTGAGTAATGAAACACTTGCTCTCCATCTTCAACAACCACAGCTGTGGAGCCCTCGAGCGAGCACCAGTTTCCCGTCTGCTCCCTGAGCGCCGCTGCCATGGCTCCCACTGCTCCGGGTGTGTGTTCACGGTGTGTTTGTTCACTGCTGTGTGTGTACACTGGGATGAGTTACATGCAGAGCACAAATTCCAGGTATGGGTCACTCCATATCTGACCTACAGGTCCCTTTCACTTTGTTTCCTAACAAAAAACATATTTTAGTAAATCACACACATTTTCATGCCCTGGAAGAAAGGAAGCAAGCAAGGAAAGAAGGAAGCAATTAAGCAAGCAAGGAAGGAAAGAAAGGAAGTAAAGAGGGAAGCATGCAAAAAAGGAACCCAATGACGCAAGGAAGGAAAATAGGAAGTACGGACATAAGCAAGCAAGCCAGCAAGGACAAAAGGAAGAATAGAAGGAAGGAAGCAAGCAAAAAGGAATGAAGAACAGAAGGAAAGGAGGGAAAGAAGGAAGGAAGTAGGCAAGGAAAAAAGTAAAGATGAAAGCAAGTAAGCAAAGGAGAAAGGAAGGCTGTGTGGCTCATAAACACTATTTTGTTGGTCAAATTCATGTTTTTCCACCTAAATATTCTGAAATTAAAATTTCATTCCTTTATTGTTAGACAGGAAGTGTGTGAGAGAAGGAGAGGGCAGGGTTGGGTAATGACCATGAGCTTGGGATCGGGATGAGCAGCTCCGAGGCCAGCGAGTCAAGACTGCCTCATTTGTTGTGTGGCTTAAAACAACATTAAACCCTTCTTTCCTCACAAACACCCTTTGACACTGGGAGTGGAAGGCCATCGCGTCAGTATCACAAACACACGCAAAAAAAAAAAAGCAAAAGCAGCTGAATCATGGTCTCCAGCACAATTTACTCAGACTTTCATTTGAACTTCTAGCACTTCTTCAAGAAGGCGTGAGAACACTGCTGTAATCCTTCTCCAGAACAGATCCCGATTGCCTTTCTTTCACAGACAAGCTGTTAGATACCATAAAAAATGATAAAGCCACTAATGAAATAAACAGCAAATCCTTGAACCTCTGGCCACCAAAGTGATGGAGAGAGAGGAACTCACGGACGATGCACTGGTTTCCTCCGGTTAAAGTCTTCCATCCGGGGCAGCAGTACGCGTGATGACGAGATCCACACACATTTGGCCTTCAAGGAATTGAAAGAGATCACAATATTAACTCTTTAGATTGCCAAAATAAATGATACATCTTAAGGGTCACAATATGACAGTGAAAAAAAAAATGTGACTTTGGTGGCAGTCTTTTAATTTGTAACGCTCTGATTAATATTGTGGCTGATGGGTGCCACACACTTTTACACTTCAAAAAACAAACGTACAAGTTATTTTACATTACAGCATTTTGGAGAAATTGAAAAAAAAACTGCTTTCTTACCATACATGGACTCCCAAACTACAGCCACATTGAAAATCATGAAAATTGTATGATAGCATTTTAGAGGAATAGAATTTTCGAAATATAAATGATAAAAATTTAATTTCAAAAGGTTGAAAATAATTCAGATTTTGTACTATAAATTAACTACTTAAATACAACCACACTAAAAATCTTAAAATTTTATGGCATAGCTTTGTAGGAATTGAAGTTTCCAATGTACAATTTCTTTTACAAATTTAATTTAGAGAGGTTTGAAAATAACCAAGCAGCTGCTAACAAAGCAGCTAAAACATGCAGAACACGTTTACATTTCAGAACACAGATTTACAAGTTCAGAAACTACAGACAATTTTATATATATATATATAGAATTTCTATTATTATAGCATTTGTTGTAAATGGTGTTTTGGAATTAGTAAAACTCTTAATACATTCACGAATTCATGAAGTATTTGTTGAAACTCTAAATTATTGATATTGAACTTACAGTAGGCAGGACTTGGCCCAGAACAATACTCATCAACAGAATAACAGATGGCACTCTTTTTAGACAAACAGAGTTCACTTCTTCAAAATAAACCCCCTAAAAACCATTTTAGGATTAGCCTGGACCATTCTCTGTATATTGCATGGACGTCATATGCGTGATGTTTCATATGAAGGCTCAGAATGGGCATAACCAATCATTACCCTCACGGAAGTGGATTACTTCCTTGTAACCAAAAATGGGTCCAAGGCGGGACATAATTGTAGCACAAATGTTTGATTGGCTGAAGGGTTAAATATTTAAATATCTTAAACAAACATATTTAAAAATAATTCACAACCCCTCAGTGTTCAAGAAAGAGAAAACTAGTGATCGGAATAAAAAGAAATGTTTTTTTCAGTTCCAAATTTGGCCAGGTTTAACATTGGAGTGAATGAGAACATGCTCGCTTCTGTCCCCAGCAGCTGGACGAGGTATTACAGTTGAGTCAATTCCTTTTGGGCATCAGCAGGCGGTTGCTTAATTAAACAGTAGCCTAGCCAGAGAAGGATATGACACCTTGTTCTAAAATCCCTTTAATTTGTGTATGTTTTTTTATGTAATTGTTTCTTGGTGTACATTGAAATTAAATCATAAACAAACTGAAACTGATTTCATTGACTACATTATTATTATTATTTTGTTATTTTAATAAAAACAATGTACATTATTATTATTATTTTATATTAAACTAGGACAGCATTTTGGAGAAAGTGACATTTTGAAATAATAAAAAAAAACATTTAATTTAGAAACATTTCAAAAAACTCCCAAACTCATGGTTTCTGCAGGTTTCATAGGTTTAAATGTAAAACTATGTTTTTGAGCATTTACGATGGTTTTCTCAAAATCTGGCAACCATAAGCCTCATATGTTTTTTAACATTGTTTTTTACATTTACGAGTCATGTGTCAATATCTGGAAACCCTAATGATCACTCTTATGCTTTTGAGCATTTCTGATCATTCACAACCATCTGCATTTCAAACTCTGGCAACCCTAACAATCACGGTTTTGATTTTTTAAATTGATTTATGGTCCTTTTTTCAGGGGTCACGATGGCACACTGGGTAGCACGGTTGTCTCACAGCAAGAAGGTCGCTGGTTCGAGCCTCTGCTGGGTCATTTGGCGTTTCTGTGTGGAGTTTGCATGTTCTCTCCGTGATCATGTGGGTTTACTCCGGGTGCTCTGGTTTCCCCCACAAGTCCAAAGACTTGATTGATTATCTATAGAGTATGAATGTGAATGGGATGTTTCCCAGTGGTGGGTAGCAGCAATTCTCTCAATCTCTGGCAAACCCAAATGCTTTTGAGAATTTATGAACGTTTTCTTAATCTCTGGCAACCCTTACACTTTACACATTCACACTTTTTACCTTTATAAGTCTATCATCAAACTCTGGAAACCCTAACAATCCCTTTTATTTTTTGAGCATTTGTGTACATTTTTATGCACCATTATTATTGTTTTTTTTTTTTTCATTTATGAGCATTTTTTACCTGCAAAAAATTATTGAAGACCGAGAACTGTGAATTTAAGACATTTTAAGGCCTTATATTTGAGCTTTTCAATTATTGTCTATTTAAGACCTCGCTTAAACCCTGTAAACTAGTGGTGTCCAACGTTGGTCCTATAGAGCCACTGTCCTGCACATTTTAGTTGCAACCTTACCCTTTTAGTATGCATACTACTCTACTTCAGCCAATCAGAGGACCATAATTAGTGCCACAGGTGTGTTTCATGATGTTTAAACCAAAAATGTGACCATGCTCTTTAAAAATATTAAAGGAAAAAATATATTATGAATAATTGGGGCCTGTGCCCCATGTCTAGCAAGGCCCCTGACCTGGTCCCCCGGTCAGAACAAGGAGGATGAATAGAAGCTTACTCGAATGAATATAAGCAACTCGAATTAATACATAGAATAAATTATAAACTCTATACAAATGTGGATTTGATCCCCTCTGAGTTGTGATCATTTTATTAATCGGCACCACTGCTAGGGAGCACATTATTGAGTTGAACTATGATTATTGTGAGGTTGGCGATCGATAGTGTTTACCCCTTCAGCACCTCCTGGCCGCCGCCGCGCCGCTTTGATCGGCTCCCTCGCGTCTGCTTCGCTCCATCTGCGCTTGCGCGAACCGTCTGCTCAGCCGCACACAGCGGCGCGAGCGCGAGCACGAGCACGAGCAGCCGCCTCATTCCGCGCGCGCTCCCGATGCACGCCCCACAGCTCGCTTTAATAATAAAAACAATCGCAAAGTTAGTGAAACAGCAGAAGCTCTTCTGAGTTACGTTGAGGTATTTTATGCCAATCAGTCAACACCAGGAAGAGAGGAAAACTATGGAAGAGGAAAACTTGAAGGAAAGTTTGAGTACCTCAGCTGATGATGATGGTGAAGAAGATGAAACCAAGCTCTCCTCCTGCGAGCGTTAAAAAGTACAGCTTCCAATATAAATTGGTCAAGATGGTAAGTTGTGAAAGAGGGAGTAAAAGCTGCGGGAAAGCACTCTGGAGAAGAGAGTGAGTGTTTGCGCGTCTTCATCAGCGCTCATTCCCATCCGCTGCAGCTGCGCCACTCAAATCTCGCTCAGGGGATCGAGGTCTCGCGAGAACTGCATCAAGTGACGGTTAATGTTAATGGATTAGCGCCAGCAAGAGAAAAAAGGATACAAGTATTTGTTTGACTGAGGATTACACTTAAGTTTGGGAATAAGGGTAATATTTTGTTCAATTATACAACTTTCAGATGTATCATCAAAAGCTAGCTTGACTATCAAGTAACACACAATAACACGATTAATTTCAGGAGTTTTTAATTTATGTTTTTAATGTGGTTCGCAGCACTGTTTTGAGTTAAAGAAACAGTTTTTTTTAGGTTTAAATACCTCGAGAGGGAAAGTATGAGGTTTCAGTTTGGTAACAAAAGATCAGTTTGAATTGTATTTCAATTCAGCAACTTACTTTCTAACAAAACACACAAAACGCTTTCATGTACCTGGAAGTGACTAAACTGTAGTTCTTCGATTGGCCGCTTGAGGCTGACTCCAGAAGTGAGCAGGTTCTCCTTCAATCCTATGGACCATGTTTAAACTGAACAATTTTGTAGCTGAAAAACTGTTTCCACCCCTGGCTCCATACTGTTATTGAATCAAATCACTTGTTCTGACCTTTGCAAACACTGGAGGTATTTTTCAATTAGTTTGTTTGACATCTTCATGTACCGACCTATGTGGACGCATTACTGTTTACTGGTAAATTACCCACTTTCACAAAAGTGATAGCTGGCTACATCCACTCAAAGCTTCTTTTACCTTCATCAGAAACCTATGGGTGACATCATAGACACTACAGGCTTGTTGTGATGTAGGAACACTCTCTCCATTAAAAAAAAACAGACCTCTCACATGCATTCTCAGAAACTCTTATCCTTCTGTAAATTCTGTTTGCAAAAAATAAAAGTGAGCCACGAATTCACATCTACGCTAATTCAAGTTGTTCATGGCTCTTGTGATTTGATGCCATGTTACTCTGTGGATCACATTTGATTGGCTACTTTCTATCTACACACCTCAGACAGCATCCAATCACAACAGACTTGAGGTTGACTTGTAATCCTTTTCCTTCCTCAAAATAAAACTTTTGTTTGCTTGAGAAAAATAATAAACGTGTGAATCAATGTATTTTTTTATGATTAAAAAACACTTTCCAATTACAATCAACAGAAAAAGATAATTATGCAAGATTAATGGGACTTTTCAAAAAAGTAGATGAAAGAAAAGTTGCTTAAAAAACCCACACATTTGTGATTTCATTTCATGAACAGTTTAAAAAAACGAGTTTGTGTTATAAATGCAGATGCTAAATACTTGTCCTGTGTAGCTTCTCCCATCGAATGTCAAAGGTAGGACTGTGTGGCAGTTACATTATATATATATATATATATATATATATATATATATATATATATATATATATATACACACACACACACAGATTAAATACAGAAAAATACCACCAATACAGAATGAAATATTCTTTATGCATATGTGTAAGACTGAGACAAGATTGTGTTATGCTCTTCTCTGCTTTGCGTGTGTGCAAGCTAAAAATTAAGATGAAGTCCAGTACTCTGCATCTCGTCTTATCTTCAAAGAACCAAAGCGAGCTCTAGTTACTCCCCTCTTCATCACTCTTCATTGGCTCCCCATTGCAGCTCGGGTTGAATTCAAATCGCTAATGCTGGCATACAAAACTATCTCCAGATCAGCCCCGGTCTACCTCCATGAGCTCATACGCTCCTACATGCCCTCCAGAAGCCTGCGCTCAGAGAAGGAACAGCAACTCGTGGTTCCATCCCACAAGGGCAGAAGATCTCTCAGCAGAACCTTCTCTCTCACTGTCCCTGGTTGGTGGAACAAACTCCCTGATTCAGTCAGGAAAGCAGCAACACTAACAGCTTTCAAAAAGCAACTGAAAACTCTTCTCTTCAGGGAACACCTACTATAAAAAATTAAAATAAACTACTTTCTTTTTCCCTCCTCTGTCTTTATCTTCTTCCTCTACTTCCTCACTGCTTTGGTTTATTGATCAGTTGATACAATTTCTATTATGAGAAGCTGAGATTCAGATTGATATTGTCTCTCCCCTAATGTAAGTCGCTTTGGAGAAAAGTGTCTGCCAAATGCAGAAATGTAAATGTGAAGTTAGTATTTTGTGGACGTAAGTATACTTTGTTTTGATTGTCCAATCCCAATGACAGATGGAGACATTTTTGCATCTTTTTGAGGCGTTCTAGGACTTGTCAATAGATATAAAGTCATTGTTTTTTAGGCTCCTGGTTTACAAGTTGTTTGCATGTGTTTTGTTTTGTATTTAATCAGACATATCATTGCATATTCATTCATCACTCGAATATCAATCAATCATCAATTTAATGTTTTCTTTTAGTCCATTCATGCATATGTTGCAATTTATCTGTGTCTATATGTGTCTGTTTCTCAACTACTACCAAATATAAGTAATTATATAATAGTTATATAATTGTTGTTCATCTGTCGGACAATCTATCGGTTTTCCTTGACAATGTTCTCTTGACCAGAAAGTTGTTCTGTTCTAGAATTACGTAAGAAATGAAGAAGAAGGAACAAGTAAACTAATGATTAAATCAAAGCATTTAATCCTTGATATTATGAGAGAGATAGATAGAGAGAGAGAGAGAGAGAGAGAGAGAGAGAGAGAGAGAGAGAGAGAGAGAGAGAGAGACACCCTCCTGTGTTGTGTGATCATCTGTAAGGAACGCACCCTGACGTCAGCATGAACTCAAAACTAACCCCAATTAATCTCAATACACCCTCCATCTTTCTCTCATTCTTACAATTCCTTCTTTCTCATCTCCTGCTTTCCTCTCTTTAATTTCAATTTGCCTTGCGCAAATTTGACTTGTAAGCTATAAAACATGCACAGTGCCACGGCCTCTCACCAAAGAGGTCTAAAGCTTGGGTTGCAACACTGAACTGAATCATGTTTGGTTGAACTGAATCCCTTTAAACTGAGCTTAATCATGTTGAGCTGAACAGAATCACTTTAAACCGAACTGAATCATGATGCTTTAAACTGACTCCCTTAAAACTGAACTAAATTATGTTGAGAAGAACTGAGTAATTTTCATCCGAAGTGAATCATGCTCAGTTAAATGGAATCACTTTGAACTAAACTGAATCATTTGAGTTGAGCTAAATCAATTTAAACAGAATTGAATGGTGTTGAGTTGAACTGACTAACGTTAAACTGAACTGAATCATGTTGAGTTAAACAGACTCACCTTATACTGAACTAATTCATGTTAAGTTTAAATTGATCACTTTAAAATTAATTGAATCAAATTAAACTGAACTGAATCATGTTAAGGTAAATCACTTTAAACCTAATACATTTCAACTAAATTGAATCACGACGAGTTAAGTTGAATCGCTTTAAACTGAACTAAATGATATGGAGTTCATCTGCATCACTTTAAAACTTCACTGATTCATGTTGAGTTGAACAGAATCAAACTAAACTGAATCTTGTTAAGTTGAATTGAATCACATTAAATTGAACTGAATCATGTTGAGTATAATTAAAATCACAATAAACTAAACTGAATCATGTCGAGTTGAATTTAATCACAATAAACTAAAATGAATCATGTCGAGTTGAATTTAATCACAATAAACTGCACTGAATCAGATTGAGTTGAACTGAATTACTTTAAACCAAGCTGAATCGTGTTGAGTTGAACAGAAACAAACTAAACTGAAACTTATTAAGTTGAATTGAATCATATTAAATTGATCTGAATCGCGTTGAGTATAATTAAATCACATTAAACTGCACTGAATCACGTAGAGGCGAACAGAATCAGTTTAAACTGAACTGAATCAGATTGAGTTCAATGGGATCACATCAAATGGAACTGAATCATGTTAAGTTTAACAGAATCACATTAAACTGAACCGAGTCATGTTGAGTTGAACAGAATCACATGGAAGTGAACTGAATGATGTGGAGTTTAACTGAATCACTTTAATCTTAGCTGAATCTTGTTGAGGTGAATTGATTCACTTTAAGCCAAACAAATCACACCGAGTTGAAATGAATCACTTCACACTATACTGAATCATATTGAGCTTTGCCAGTCCTGCTAACCCGCCAATTCGTTCCTTTTTGTGTGCATGGTCCCCAAAAAGGCCCAAAGTCAAATTCTTGACAGAAGAAATAGAATTGAAATAGGTAATGTCACACACAGCACAATACAGTCAACGGCTGCTTGATGCTCAGCTGTTTGAGAGAGTCAGTTGTTCCTCCTCCATCACTATGGTTTAAACAGATGCTCCATACACTGACCTACTTTTGAGGAATTCACCACACGTGACCCAGTAACAGCGGCCCGTTCCTGTTCCCCTTCCTGTACGGTCCAACTCAGACTTTCTCACACTGTTTATTTGCCTTGGCGCGCCTTCCCTGACTCTGGACGGCGGCAGACCTTCTGAAACTCAGAAATCCATCAGTATTCATTATTCGGGGAGAGGCTTGCGATGAGGGTGGATAACATTCCCTCGAAGCCTTTCTTTGTTTCCAAGCACTCTACTTCTCATCCTTTGAAACCTTTTGCACAATCTCTCAATTCTGACGCAGCTCACATGTGTTACATTAGTAACATTTTAAAATGAGGTGACATTAATATTTATATTAGCTATTAGATGAGTCATTAATTATGAACTCATTATAAATGAATTGATCAATCACCATCTTAAGTAATGGTTTATTTACTTTGAGGTAAGCTATTGAACAATGCTTTTGTAGAAATGTATTAATAATAACAATGATAAATTGAATGGATGAATGAATTAATAAAATAATTAAACAATGATGAGTTAATTAAGATTTTAAAAGGCATTTAAAACAGTCACCATCCAATAAGAATGAACTAATCACGAACGAGAAATTAATGAATGAACAATGAGTTGATAATGATTTGCACCCTTGGAGTAAAATCGTAATAAGAAAATGAAACGGGAAATTATCTAAATTATAAAAATGCCACCAATCGTTTCTAGCTGTGATTATTGTCTTATTTTCATTTGGCTAACATGAAATAGCATCCACGATCACATAGCAATACTCCAAATGAAAGCGTCTAGCATTTCAACAGCCTTGATGAGTGTTACCATGGCAGACAGTCAAAATGATTACAATTTCACTTGCACATTGCTTGATTATTGCATCATTACAAGCATTACAAGAGGCAACCTTCTCGTTTCCTGCTTGATGCGTGATAGGAAGTGACTGAACTGCAGTTCCCTGAGCGACCACTCGAGGCTGCCTCCAAAAGGGAGCAAGTTCCCATTCACTCCAATGTTAAATCTGACCAACTTTGGATGTGATTTGGAAAACATGTTTCCCCTCTGGCTCCATTAGGTTTTGGATAGTTATATGAAATAGCTAATATTCTAAACGCATAAATATAAAAACTCTGTGTCTGACTGCGGTTGAATCACAAGGGGAAAAATGTAACTTTACTCCTGGACAGAAAAAAGGGAAACAGTTCATAACCATAAACAAAATTAGTGCAGAGTAGTTTGTGAAAGAGTTTAATAGCACAAATGATGAGAAGATTTACTGCATTGACAGAGAGCGACAGAAGCTCTGCTAGATTCACATTAAACACCACAACTCCACGCTTATTTACATACAGAGTACAAAGAGAGAAAGAGAGAGGAAGAGGACAGTATAAAAAGAGAGAGAAAGAAAGAGAGAGAGAGCAAGCTTATTGCACTGACATCCGGTCGCTCCACTGTACTCAGAAACAGATTCGTTCAGTTCTACACATCAACAATTTAAAATATTTATATTAACAACAATCCTTCATGTGGGGAGAGAGAGAGAGAGAGAGAGAAGGAGAGGGAAGGGGAGAGAGAGAGAGGAGAGAGAGAGAGAGAGAGAGAGAGAGAGAGGAGAGAGAGAGAGATATAGAGAGGCAGCGAGAGAAGAGTAGAGTAAGGACTCGAGGCTCTCCTCTCTTCTCCTCTCTCTTCCTGTTCCTCTCTCTCTCCCTCGCTCTCGTCTCCCCTCTCTCTCTCTCTCTCTGCTCTCTCTCTCTCGTTCTCCTTCCTTCTTTTGTCTCTCTACTCTCTAAACTATAAAGGTCACACCAAAATGTAATATTTGTCATCCTTAACTGCAAAGTTTTCGTCTGAGCACCAAGTAAGCTATTTTGAAGAGCGCTAAAAACCTTAACCCTTTGCCTTTCAAGTGTAGAAAAATCACAGGTTTTTTATACATTTGCTTCTTCAGTGAACAAAACTAAAGTAAAAGAAGTCAAGGATCAGCAGTCTTCTTAGACGAATAACATTATGATCTCTGAGCAAATAAAAAAAATTAGGTTTTGTTTTAATGTCTTCAAAATGCCCTTTTTTCAAATAAAAGAAAAATGTGCACATGTTTAATTTTATTAAATGAGGGTTTAAAAAGAAAAATCATTTGAGGGGAAAAAGAAGTATTTAGGGGGACATGTGAAGCAGGTTGTTAGTGGTTATACAACATTCTTCAATATAGAATACATCTCAGACACTTGAAAATCAACACGTGAGAATCATTTCTCGAGGGTCACAGCTCTGCAGCGTTTAGCTGTAACCTTGATTAAGCCAATTAGACCCTTCAGGCTCGTCTCAAAGCTACAGATCTGTGTGTTTAGGCGCGGTTGAGACATAACCGTTCAATCTTGTGGGCACGCCGGCAGCTGAGATCGTCATCCATGATGTTTAAAACATAAAATAAAAGTTTTCATTGTGTTTTCAAGCCGTTGAAACCACAATGAAAAGAAATGTTTTAAAAGAAATGAATGGCGTGTTCTTTTCTTCACCACCAGAGGTCTCATTTCCAGAACAAAAGCCTATCCTTGTTCATGAGTGGATTAGATGGGAACTGATGTGAATGCATGTTTTGGATCTGAACGCTTTGATGAAAAGCTTTCTGGATGCCTACAACATCATCAAGGCCACTACCTTTAACTGTATGAGCTGAAAATTATGCATTTGTCCAAAGCGACTTACACTAGGGAAGGGACAATATGTTATTTTTTTACAAAGTCAAAGTTTAACTCCTGTTGCTCACAATAAATCAACCATAAAAGAAAGGAAATTAGACAGAAAATAAGATATTGCTCAATTAAGATCGTAAGTGTTCCCTGAAGAGAAGAGATTTTAGTTTTTGAATGCTATTAGTGCTGCTGAATCATTCAACGGTGAGCCTTTTGTGGCTTTTAAAGTGATTTATGAGAGTAGATTGAATCAAAAACTGAACATGAACGTTTGAAATGAATTTGCTTCTTTTAAAAACAGGGTTTTATTTGCACCATAGACGACGTCACACGAGTCTCATTGTAACGTCACAGTCAGATATGAAAGGGCGGATTTCCCTCCCTCGGAAGTGATTCACTCTCCACAAAGCAACTCCTTCTCTCATGATATCCGGAAACAAACGCGGGTGAATCAAACAGAGTGAAACGTTATTAAAAGGACTTGTAAGAATTAATTCTAGGACTTGCTCGATTGCAGGGTGAACAGAAACCAAACCTCTAAACGACTCTAACTCATAGAGGAACGTTTTATAATAGAGTTCCCTCCCAACGCCATTCTAGTGTCTATTAATGTTCTAGTGTCTGTGTTCCTATGTTAGGGTTAGGTTTAGAGAATTTGCTCGTAATTAATCCCTCTAATATCTCTCGAATCTACGTTGACCTTCAGACAGTAACTTTGCATACACGTCATGAATATGCAAAACACTAACCAATAGGTGATTAATAGTGGTTCTGAAGTTTGCCGAAAGAAAAAGCCCGGGATAGAAAATGAGGAGATTGAATGCGATTTTAATTAAAAATAGAGTAAAAGAATCACATCTCCCATACAATTAGACCACTGTGAACAATATATTATTTAAAATAACACAGTGTCACTGACCCTTTAATAAAACTTGCAAGGATTGGGATTTCTCCATTTTAATTATTGGTCTCACTTCTCAACAACATTAATGGTGTCACAAACAGGATTGACAAGCTTTGAGAAGTGTCAAAGCAATGAGGAAGAAATGATCAAGAATGTGCTGAGCACGAGGACAAAGGGAAGCATGAGTTATTTTACAAAGTTTACTATAAGACCTCTTAAATGAGGGATTGAATCTTGTGAAGAAATTAAATCAAATACAATTTGGAACATTCTAGTAAAAGAACCCTGTATAAATCACAAGTATAATTTGAGTAGAGTTTGAGGTTTTGACATTTAAAGGATATACAGAGTGTGAATTTAGGGTAATTGCATATATGAGCTCAGAGCTCTATCAAAAGATTTGGTTAAATTGAACTTATAAGCATTCTAGGGCTCACTCAATTGGTTCTACATAGCACCTTTTGAGTTAAGCGCTAAATGGCACCAAAAAGGTTCTAGAAAATCAGACTTGCTGCTATGTAGCACTTTGTGGTTGTATTATAAAGATTTGGATACACATACTAAATAAATATTAAATGAAACTGAAAAGGTGCTTTATTTATTTACTTCTTTTAAGTATGTTTTACCTCGAGCTACTTAGAAACAATTGGTAAAAGACGACGTCGATATGAAGACAGTGATATTTTTTGAGGGCGCACTAAAGTATTGAAATCGAGGGAAATGAGAACATAAAAAAAATCTTAAATTTTTTTTATTGGAAAAGCTATTTTAATAATTGTTCTACATTTAAAACCATAAAACAACTTTTAAGTGCTTTTAAAGTTAATGCATTTATTTTAAGACCTTGTGAGTTTTTTTTTAAAGAGATCATGGCCCTTGCTGAGATTTCAATGTAAGTATTTGACCCTCTTCAATTTTGAGTTTGAGCCCCCTGATTAAGAGGGTCTGTAAACAGCTCTCAGATCACTAAGATTCCATCACTTTGTTTCACGATGATGCCTGCAGCTTTTAAGAAAATATCATGGTTGCGGACCCAAAAATCAAACGTGCATTTACTGATTGAATTCTGAACCATTCAACTCCTGTGGATCTCTATCTCTCTATCTTAATTCTAATAATTTTTTTTTAATCAGTACACAACAGCTGAATAATCCTGCATGAAATCCAGCGAGTGCAAGGATCAAGGGTTTAATTTTGAGGTGATTAAAAGAGATTGCTTTATAACTAGAACTTTAAGACAGATTAGTCCTGTGAGCAAGCGCTGCCAGTTGGATGACGTATGGTTTTCAACTTTGTTTTCCTTTCAAACCATCCATATATACATGTGTTAAGATCCAAAATAAGAGCTTAAATGCAATAAAATGGCATTTTAAGGCCTAAGATGTGAAAATAAACCAAATGATTTCGTCTTGAGCTGATTCGAGACTGTCGACCAATCAGAGCAGTAATCAGGCTTCATTTGGAAAAGCTAGAAGAAGAAAGTGACCCCTAGTGGTGGGATAAAACATCTGTACTGTGCATCATGATAGTTAATACGTTCATGAATCAGCTTGCTAGCTAGTCGTAAATGCAGTACGGAAGAATTCTATCTATTAAATTTTAATCCTGTGATGCATTGTGGGTAATTGTTGGAATGTGACTGATCAAGAAAATGTTGTGTACACGAAACTCAAACTGTAAACAAGTGTATATATTTATAAATTGGTATTTTATCTGTTTGTTTATACTTGTTCTCTTTTGGGGTGCTTGGGGGTTACTCTTCTTTCTCGTCCCGTGTTTGTTTGTTTGTTTGTTTTCTTTCTTTCTTTCTTTCTTTCTCTCTCTCTCTCTCTCTCTCTCTCTCTCTCTCTCTCTCTCTCTATACGGGCTAAATTAATTATGATTCTTTTTATTATCTGCAAAAACGAGAAGACAAACGTGAACTACACAAGATTCTAAACTCTGACATATTTATCAATGCTCCACCACGCACCAAATATGTCTGAGCAGCAATTATTTTAGTATTCACACATCAACAGTTAATAACTTCAACAAATGAAGACAATTACGATTGATCCAATCTAAAGAATTCAATCTGACGTTCTACAAACGCGCCGCAAATGACCGTTTTTCCTTGTTATCGGACTTCTCGTTGCATGAATGAGTCCCAGAAACATATGGTTTTGATCAAATCTCTTTAGGATTCGATTCAATATTTTGATGAAACCAAGTCAAAGACCAGGTTTTATTCTCCACTTTAAAAGGACAATTCAGCAAACGGCTCACAATTACCTTTTATTTATTTGTCCTCAGATTAACTCACAGTTAAATAAAAGAGAAAGGGAGGAAAGAGAGAGAGAGGCAATAGAGAGGAAAGGATAGAGAAGAAGGAGAAAGGGAGAGAGAAAGACAGAGAGGAGAGAGAGAGAGAAAAAGAGAGAGAGGGGGAGAAGAAGGAGAAAGAGTGAGAGAAACAAAGAGGAGTAGCAGAAAGGAGAAAGAAAGAAGTGAGAGAGGGAGACAAATAGATAGAGGAGGGAGAGAGAAAAAGGAGGGGATGAGACGGAAGAAAGGGGAGAAGCGACGGAGAGAAAGAAAGAGAGAGTAACTGTGAGAGAGGGGAGGAGAAACAATGCGAGGGAGAAAGAAAGAAAGAGTAGAAAGGGGGAGAGAGAAAGAGAGGTCTCATGTGAGGGGTTCTATCAATGGTTTTATCACACATTTCAGTTTGTAAGCCATGAAATAAACAAAGCTATCAATAAAATGTTTGTTTGCCATCAATAAGACATCCGCAAGCTGTCCATCATGTTTTAAAGCTGTCAATCAAAAGGGTGAGATTTGAGACTTTGAGTGTTTGGTTCCTGTGACCGCGTGAGATAGAGAGAGTAAAAGAGAGAGAAAGTGACACCTGTCCTCACAGTTTAGTTTCCAGGTTTGTTTGCTCCTCCTCTTTCTCATCAGCAGCAGCTGGCTCAGTGAGGTCGGAGTCCTCATCATCCTCTTCTTCCTCCTCTTCCTCATCTTCATCCTCCTCCTCCTCCTCACTGCTGGGTCTGTGCAGCTGCAGATTCTCCAGCGTCTCCGAGACCCAGGATTCAATCCGGCAGCGAAGCGGTGCGCCGGGGAGTGCCTGCGAGCCGTACTCCTCCTCCTCCTCGTCCTCCTCCTCATCCTCCTCCTCCAGGCTGCCAGGCACTAGCGTGCTGGTGGTGCTGGTGATGGAGGAGTGGAGCTGGTCGTCGATGGAGCCGGTCTCCGTGCTCTGCTGGGACGCCCACTCCAGGCGATCCTCCCTCTCTGAGGCTCGAGGGGACACTGAGGGCATTGGGACGGGCACCGGAGGAGGAGGAGGAGGAGGAGGGGAGGAAGATGGCTCATGATGCTCTTTACTGATCCTGACGCTGCTCGGCTCAATGTCCAGCGGTTCTGAGGCGTCTGTGTTTTCCACCATTGACCTCCAGTTGGTTTCTGTCAACAAGGGAGAGAGCGGAGAACTATATAATTGAAAAGAAACGATTATTGTGTTTTTTTATTGACTTTATGCTATGCTTCAGGCCGAGGCCCGGAGCGTGTCTGATAACAAATTTTAGGAGTTTCACTTAAATTTTTTTATAAGCAGAGAGATGTATCAAGACTTCCTGCTGTTCAGTTAGAGCAGTGCTTCTCAAATAGTGGGGCACCCCCCTCCCAGGGGGGCGCGAGGCTCTGTCAGGGGGGCGCATTTGACCTCTGCTTTTTATTTTTCTATTTTGATATTTTTTTACTGTTCTAGAATAAAGTACAATACCACTCCACTACATTAGGGGGCAGTGGTGTTTTTATTGACAGAGTGTGCACAGGGAGCATGTTCTCGGTGGTGTATGGGGGGTGGGGGCAAATGTTTTCTTTTTCCTAGTGGGGGCATGACAGAAAATAATTGAGAAGCAGTTAGAGGTTAGCGAACACAATAACGTAATAAATAGTGCTAAGTAATAAATAGCAGAGATGAGCTCTCCATAACGAAAACAAATGATCGCGACGCACGGTGACGCACTCTCTGATCAAGAACAGTTTGCGCCGGACGTTCTCTTGAGCATGTTCACGAATCCTTCTGGCTCTCACTTTTCTTTCCAGATTATGTTTGTTCTGCTTAAAAACAATGAATGTGACACGGTGGACAAACAAAAAATAATAAATAAGTCTTAATGTCTTGTTAATTTAATTAATGTGTTGAGATGTATTTATTTATATATCTATTTAAATTATTTATTTATCATATATATATATATATATATATATATATATATATATATATATATATATATATATATATATATATATATATATCTCAATGTAAATAATATATATATATATATATATAATTTATATTTATTTAAATTATTTAAATTAAAACAATTATTTTATTAAAACAATTATTAAAATATTTATATAATCTTTTTTCCTGTAATTTGAAATAATAATAATAATAAATATTGATTGATTTATTTAATCTATGTGTTGAAATTCACTTCAATTAAAGCGAAATTAAAACAACTATTAAAAGATCTAAATTATCTTTTTCCCTGTCATTCGTAATAATAACAATAACAATATGTAATGAATTATTTATTTAACCAATTTTTTTAAATGTATTTATTTGTATTATTATTTAAATAAATTGACATCTACATTAAAACAATAACTATAATATCTAAATTATATATTTTTATTGTCATGTTTTTGTTATTGAAGCGACATTAATAAAGTTTATATTAGATCAAGTTATAGAAGCAATTTATAAAATATAAATTAATTATAAGGACGAAAATGTCCAAACACAAAAAAAAATAATGTAAAATAATCTTAATAAAAAAAAAAAGTAAACAAACAAAAATCAGCTCTACATGAAACTCGAATCTGGTCTCCTCTGGAAGAAGAACCCTGCTGCAGAAGACCATAGAAAGCAGGGAGTGCTCTCCTCACCGTACTCCTTCTCGTTGACCTCGGAGATGGGCTCAGAGATCACGCTGCAGAACGAGATGGCGCTGGCGGCCGAAGGGTTGCGCGAGTGGCCCATGTGATGAGAGTGAGTGTGTGTGTGAGAACGCAGGTTCCTCAGCGCCTCCTCCTGCTCCTGCTCCAGTGCGTTCACCATCTCCTGATAGGCACGACGTGCTTCCTCTGTCTGGGACACCAGCGACCCAAAGAGATCCTGATGGGCACACACACAGACAGACACCGTTACAGCTCACGGTCACAAACACAAGTTCCTCTCTTTCAGTGTAGCCAAATATAGAGTGAGATATGTGACGGAGCTGCCGCACCTCTGCTCCGGAGTAGTTGAAGATCCCCACCACGCTCACTGGGACCAGTTTATTGACACAGCGACCCAGCGCTTTCCGACCCAGAGCAAACACGAAGGGGATTTCCTGTTCCCGTGCCATGGAGATCACATTGTACAGAGCCTCGTCCAGACCGCCTTCGCAAAAACGAAGATAAGATTCAAGAGCTCCCTGTACTTTCAGACAAACAGACAAACTGATACGAGCTCAAACTCACCACGGCCCAATTCTCTTTTACAATCAACAGGAAGTCCTAGTATGAGTGTGTCTACTGTCCAGGTCATCAGTTTTAGAGGCAATTTTTATTAACAGATATAGAAAATTGAATTCAATAAACACCTTTGAGGAAGGACTTGTACACGAGATGCATCCCTGCTTTGAGCTAGTTTTTCCAAAGGCATATGATGTTAGCGGCATCCCTTTTCCTCTCTCCGACCCTTTTCCTTGCTCTCTACCCTTCTCTCGCACCACCAACTCCCTCATTCCTACTATTCTCTCTCTTACTCTTCCTCCCTCAGTCTCTCTCTAGTAATGGGAAAAATACGCTCCCCCATCTTCCTCTTCGCCTTGCTTATCCTATTCTTCTCTCTCGCCATCCCTCCATCTCTCCTCTCCTCTTTGTACCTCATTCCTACTGCACTTTCTCTTCCTCTAACCCTTCTCTTTCCCTCTTCTGCTCTCTTGCTACCTCCCTCCTCGCCTCTTTCACCCCATTCCTCTCTCTCTTCCTCTTCCTCCCTCAATCTCTTTCTAGTAATGGGAAAAATACGATCCCGTCTCCCTCTTCGCCTTGCTCATCCTATTCTTCTCTCTCCATCCCTCCATCGCTCCTCCCCTCTTCATCCCTCATTCCAACTCCACTTTCTCTTCTTCCAACCCTTCTCTTTCCCTTTTCTGCTCTCTTTCTACCTCCCTCCTTGCCTCTTTCATCCCTTCTCCCCTCTCTCCGCATTCTCTCTCCCTCTCTCCCAGTCTCACACTTCCTCTCTACCTCCATCCTCTCTTCCCCTCCAGTCTCTCCCTCTCTCTGTTTCTCCTCCATTTCCCTCTCTCTCCTCCTCACCACTCCTCCAGTCTCTCTCCCTTCATCCCTAATTTATCTCTCTTTTACCTCTTTCTTTCTCTCTCCCTCCTCCCCTCTCCTACTTTCTCCCTCCATCCTCTCTCTCTCTCACTAAACAATTGTTTGAATCATGGATTTAACAATATGACTTCCCTTTTAATTGATTCTTAATCTTTTTTTCTCTCTGTCAAACCAGCTCTTTTAATACATTTTAATGACTTCCAGCTCAGTTCATCAAACAGCAATATTTCTATCGTAACAGACTTCACAGGAAAGAAAATATGGTTAAAGAACCATCCAGTTCAGCGACTGAGTTCACTCTTTCCTTTTAGAGGCGAACTGGATGTTTCTGAAACGTCAAGTCATTTTACATGAAGCATGATCATTATAAAAACGATAAATTCTTTAACAAAACGAGGGCTTATTAAAACAAGATGTTTAGAATTTAAAATCTGGTTTAATAACGGGGTTCGTGACTAACCTTTAGCCTGGATCTTCTCACAGTTGGGGGAGATGATCACACACTTGATCTTGCGCAGCTTCATGTGTTTGGTAACCTCACGCAGACCCATCACCAGCCGCCTCTTGGATTTGGCTCGGCCGGAGTCACGCTGGTACACGCACTCTTGGAAGCGGACCAGCTCCTGCAGCAGCAGCGACACGCTCTCGTCGATCTCCTTACTCAGCACCTGGTTACAGTACCTGAACACCCAGAGTGGGTTAGAACTCGCCCGTATGAAACCACAGACGGTGTGTGTTCGTGTGCACTCTCACTCTCGGAAACGGCGGCTGTGTATTTTGGCAGTGGATGCCATCGGACTGCCTAAGCCTGAACTGGCCGGGGAGCCCTGCGACACTGGAGTGATGCTGTATGGAGAGTTCTGACTGGCTGGGGACAGAGATGCGTCGCTGGGCAGGCTCAGACCATTCTCTGCAACACAAAGCCTTTATCAGCTTAGGACCCCTGAATGTGATTACTAGCATCTAGAGCAGATCCGGACCCAGAAGATGCCTCATATGGACCTAGAGCTACAGACCAAACCGAACCTTTGATTTAGGAATCAAATTGAAGAATTTAAAATGTAACACCTATATAATAACATCAAAAATGTTTCGTATGACAAACACTATGCTTGAAATACATTGTTTGAAACACTAGGAAATACTTCTATGTTTGTGAGAATTTACAAAGGTTTTCACAAAATCTGGCAACCCTAACCGTCATTTTTATATTTTTTAACATTGAGGGAAATTTTCTCAATCTCTGGCTACCCCAACAATCTCTTTTATGCTATAGGGCATTTATGCAGATTTTCTTAAACTCTGGCAACCCTTACAATCACATTTACATTTTCTAACAATTATGAGTCACATCAATACCTTGTAACCCTAACAATCAATTTTATGATTTTGAGAATGTATGAGTGTTAGTGAGCCTTTTCTCAAACTCTGGCAACCCTAACCATCACTTTTACAATTTTAAGTGTATGTGAGCCTTTTCTCAAACGATGGCAAGCCCACGCAACAACAACAACACATCAACTGACCTTTACATGCACATAATAAGACCTGTGAAAATGTATTTAAGACCTAGAACAGTGAGACAAACTTTTTAAGATCCTTTACATTTATTTAACATCTTTATCAATAGTCTATCAATAGGCAGCTTATAATGCTTATGTGAGTTTCTCACATGTCACAATGTGAAATAATTACAACTAATGTTAACAGAAAGAGCAGTAAAGTCTCTTTCGTGCATAAGTAGGTACACTTCTACTGTAAATCTCTCACAGCGCACGTATAATAGTGAGGTCCCTTAAAGGGGCAGTACAGGTTGTAATTGAACCAATAATAAAAAATGTCAGGAAAAAACTAGCAAAAACAGCAGGGGAGAGAGGAGAGAAAAATATTGTTCCAAGTTAACTAATGAACAACTCCAAAAGTGTTTGAGGATGGTTCTGATGCCATTCAAACCTAGGTTTAAAATTCTAGCAGGACATGCTAGGGTTCGATTCCCTCACTGAGCAACAACATACTAGAGTTCAATATAAGGATTAAGACTTTTGAGAATCAAAAGAGATCTTTTTTTTTACGTATTTCCTTCCTTTATTTAATTTTTTTCATTTAAACATTGGCATAATTGCTTATTTTAAAAAGCAGTTCTGCTTTTATTTCATAAATCAGACATACCAAATATATGCTCAGTTCAATAACAATACATGTGTTTTTTTAATTGTACTGATTTAATCTGATACTGATCACACACAGGCTACTTAACTATAAGCTGCAGAATACAGCAAGACAACATAATACTCCGTACTAATAAACCTGTGGAACTGGATCTCTTTGTAATTAAGTAGACGACCCCTGATCTAGATGTTGTGGTGATTTGCACCATAAAGAGGCTGAAAATCAAGCATTTGAGAATGCGCACACCTTCTTGCTCCTGAGTGAGTGTGTCAGTCAAAGCCAGAGTCTCTTTCTGCTCCTCAGCTTCTGGGACATCCTGCTCGCCCGGACCCTTGCCCTTCTTCACTTCTCGCTCCTGCAGGATGATCTGCACACAGCGTTTCACAAAAAACCCCAGCGTGTCAAAGAAAAGCTGCCCAGATATTAAACACACCAAATCAATCGAAAACATCTGGCTGCACTAAAGTTGGTAACATTTGGATTTTGAAACATCTGTATCTGTCAGAGTTTGAGAATCACCTTACTTCATTTCTACCTTTCTTTTTTTACTGTCTTTCTTCTGTTATCTCTATTTTTCCCTCTCATTTTCTTCCTCTGACTTTTTGCTCTCTCTTTCCTCCTCTATTTCCTTTTCTCATGCTCTCTTTCTTTCTATTCTTTTTAGACATAAAATGGCCCGCAATATGGCGATTTCATGGCTAAAAAGCCTACAAAAATTCAGTTAGTCCAAGTCATTAAGTTCAGTTTTCATTCAGTCCACCTAAGTTGGGTTTAAATAAGACTTTAGAAATAAAGAAATGTCTTTATGGGTTATTGTGTATTTCTTTAAGACATCACCCTGTTAAGTATCTCTTCTTCATTAATTAATAGATAGACAATATATTCAGGATGTGTTTAACAGATATTCAGCATTGGCGATATCCACACATAGGCTCTTTCTCTCTTTTGAGAATAAAAGCATTATTCTGATATGTTTTATGCTACACCTAGATTGCAAGACTTTGTTTCTTCTCAATCCTAAGAATGTCCGGTGTGGGGAAACGTCATTCTTTTGCGATTGATATTCCTATTCTTGTTGTCAATATTTGAATGAATTTTGGTTTATTATTGGTTTATATCTTCTAAACATCAGATCCCACCGACAGATTTACCTAGGTTTAGCCGTTTTGCCACATTATGTGCTTTATAGTCACCTTCTTCATGGCGGTAGTTTTCTTGACTCTGGGGATCTCTCTCTCTTTCCCTCTCTTGACTCGTGGGGCGCTGGAGTCCAGGATGTTGTGTGGAGGAGAGTGCGCGTTGGCTAGCGCTGCCGCTCGAGCGCTGCCGTCTTTACTGTGAAGAGCTCCCACTGTGCCAACTGAAAAACAAAGCATAACATTATTAAATTTTCTGCACACTCCTTCAAGTATAGTATCCAGGGTTTCTGCAGGCTTCATGAGGTCAAATCTAAGACTTTTGAAGACATCTCTAAGACCATTAGGAATCCAATTTTAGACCTATATCGTAGCATTAAAACCTTTTTGCATACTAAACAGTGTGTTTCAAATACATAGGTTGAAACCCCAACAATCACTTTTAAGTTTTTGAGCATTTACAATGATCTTCACAATCTCTGGCAACCCTAACGATCACTTTCATGCTTATGAAGAATTTATGTATGTTTTCTTAATCTCTGAAAACCTTTACAATGACATTTAGATGTTTTAACATGTATGAGTCTTATGTAAATTTTTCTGCTAAGCAATCACTAAGCAACCATAATTTCTAAATTAGTTTTTAGCCTTTAGAACCATTTTCTCAATCTCTGGCAACCCCGAGCAAAAACAGACAACACAGATCAAATGAGCCTTACATGGAAATTATAAAATGTGCAAAATTAGATGATTTTACAGTTTTTTAAAGCCTAACATTTGGTCTTTAAAGTTTTAAACTTTTTAAGATCCTGCAGAAACACTGTGTTTGAGAAAGCCATAGATGTTAGAGGCAATTTTGAACATAAACTTTTTTCCCTCCTCTGTCTTTACCTTCTTCCTCTACTTCCTCACTGCTTTGTTTTATTGATCAGTTGATACAATTTCTATTATGAGAAGCTGAGATAGACTTTGACGGTGTAACAAATTGCATATTGTCTCTCCCCTAATGTAAGTCGCTTTGGACAAAAGCGTCTGCCAAATGCATAAATGTAAATGTAAATAAACTTGTCAAAAGACTTTCTACACCACTCTTGTGCATGATCGTGTGTTGCCTTCAAGTTTGTCTGTATATTTTGTGGTTGTGTTCCAATGCTGGCTAAATTATTATTAGATTATTAATAAGTAGGGATGCATCGATACCGAAACCAGTGTCGGGTATCAGCCCAATTACCAACTCCAAAGCAGTGTTCACTCATCAACAGCGCACAGATACCGCTTTATGACAGGTTTAACAGGTGCAGAAGCATCCCTGGTCTGGAAACATTTTACCATTAATGTTTGTGGTAAAAGATTTTACTACCAAAAATCTGATTATATTAAAACATCAAAACAGTACAGTGTACAAGGTGCTCACTATTAGCAGGACTTATTAGACTTGTTAACATGCAAATTTAAGCAGAAATTACATTTTCTTTTTTACTCTCAGCACCAGCAACATAAGAAACGTGGATTGTCACCTGATGAAGGTATAATTTCATCTAAATCCATCATTCATAATGGGATTATCAGCCACCATCAGATGAAAATCAGTGACAAATTAATGTTCATTTATCACGCTCTCAAAATGCTGTTAAACTAATTTTTACCCAGTTAAATTTAATAAATGTATAGTCAGTTGCTCTGAACACTGTACCTTGTCTAAATCAAATTTTTACTCATCTGAATGAATTTGATGCATTATTATATTTTGAAATGTCTTCATCTTGATTTATATACAGTACAGACCAAACGTTTGCACACACTTTCTCATTCAATACGTTTTCTTTATTTTCATGACTATGAAAATTGAAAATGGTAGATTAAAACTGAAGGCATCAAAACTATGAATTAACACGTGTAGAATTGTACACATAACAACAACGTGTAAAACGGCTGAAAATATGTCATTAAAGCTTCTTCAAAGTAGCCACCTTTTACTTTGATTACGCTTTGCACACTTTTGGCGTTCTCTTGATGATCTTCAAGAGGTGGTCTCCAGAAACGCTCTTCTCTTCTCAGGAGAGCTCTATCAGGTTTAATACGTGGGATTTCTCTCTCATAAATGAGGTCAGGACCATCAGTGGTGTTGTGCAGAAGTCAGGTGGAGACACACCTGAGAGTCCCACTGAAGAGATTGTTAAAATTTGTATTATGGCAAGAAAAACGCAGCTAAGTAAAGAAAAACAAGTGGCCATCATTACTTTAATGAATGAATGAAGGTCAGTCAGTCCGAAAAACGTTTTGAATGAGAAGGTGTGTCCAAAATTTTGATCTGTACTGTATATGGTATTATATATATATATAGTGTAGTGTAGCGGTACACGTGGTACAGATGCATCTGATGACAGGGGTTCAAAACCAGCCCCAGCTCTTCAATGATCCTTTTCGCTTGATCTCTCTTCCAAGTGTTCTTCCTGTCTCCTCTAAATTGTCCTATCTATTAAAGGCATCAAAAGGCCCCAAAATATATTAAAAAAGTGGTGATGTGAGAGTGCTATTATTGCTTAAATCTTATGGCTTGAAGTGTTTCATTCAAATATAATCTGTGAATAGGAATCACAAAAAAAATTATTAATTTCATAAAGCAGGTGTGTCCAACGTCGGTCCGGGAGAGCCACTGTCCTGCACATTTTAGTTGCAACCTTGCTGTAGTATGCATACTACTCTACTTCAGCCAATCAGAGGACCATAATTAGTGCCACAGGTGTGTTTCATGATGGTTGAACCAAAAATATGCAGAGCTCCGGCTCTCCAGGACCGACGTTGGACACCCCTGCCATAAAGGTTTAAAATATGTAATTGAAATGAATGTAAATTTTAAATGCAATCCAAACACATAGATCTTATGTTTTAGGCCTAAATCTTTTTTTGAGTGGAGAGCTGTGAGGTGCACCTGTGTATGAGAGTGGTTTGGTGTTGTTGAGCTGTCGTGCTTTCATGGCCTGCTGCTGCTTCTCCAGCGCTGCTAACATGTCGCCCAGATCCAGCTGTACTGGCGTCCGACTCTTCTTCCCCGCAGCTTTTGTGAGTGCATCCTAAACAAAAGCACAAGTCAAGCTCGTTTTTACAGCTGCAGAGTGTCAGTATTTTAGGAGTCTGCTTTCGTCACGTTAGACATTAATAACATTTCGGGGAAGACATCGGATTAAACGGGGTAAGATCAGGATTTAGTATTAAGGTACCTGGAGCTTCCTCTGCTCCATACTGATCTCGTTGTACTCCTGAGCGGTTGCTATGGCAGCGGCCAGCGCTTTTTTCCTCTGGCTCTTGGCTCTTTTGGGGACTGAGCTGGTGATGGGGATCGGCGTCTGCACGATGCTGATGGGGGAGCTCTCCGGAAGGTTCTCCAGCTAGAGGAAAACAGATTTGTTTCAGTATTTAGTGTACAGTGAATCACTGTAAAGAATGCCAAACGCTCACCAGACTCTTGGTCAGCTTATCTTGAGAAGCTTCAGGCTTGTTAATGCAGTTTCTCTGTGAAGCACCAGCTGACAGATCGGGAAACTCTTCCTCATCCTTAAAAGAACGAACCGTTACAACCATGCTCGCTTCTCTCTCCCCCTCATTTATCTTTCTCTTTCCATCTGTTCTTTCTTTCTTTCTTTTTCTCTATCTCTCTCCCCATCTTTCTCTCGCTCTCCCATCTTTCTTCATTTTTTCTCTCTCTCTCCACATTTTTCTTTCTCCTCTCCATCACTCTCCCCCTCTCTTCCCAATCTCTCTCTGCCCCATCTCTGTATCCCTTCTTCATCTTTTTCTCTCCTCTTTCCCACAATCTTTCACTCTCCCTCACCTCTCTCTGTCTTTCTCCACACTCTTCTCTCTCTCTCTCCTTTTCTCACTTTCTCTTAACCCACTGTCTCCCTCACCCACTCCCTCTAGTGAGTATACCTGGAAGTAGAGTGGTTCCGGAGTGTGTGTTTGTGAGTTGTGCATCTCGGATGGTGTTCTTCTCAGCCCTCCGGCACCACCCCCGTAGCTCACCTGCAAGTAAATTCATCAGAGCGACTCTCACCTGTGCTCAGTGAAGCAGGTCATGTGACCGAGACTTGTACCTGTGTGTGGCTCCTCTGCTCAGGTGCTCCTCGCGGGTAGAGTATGCTTCGGTCAGCCCACGGCTTCTGAGAGGAAACACCGCCCCAGCTGATGGCTGAAACACGCACACAAACTTTCTAGTTCATGATTCGGACTCATTATAACTTATTAGCATTTTTTTTTTGTTTGGCATTATTCATTCTTGTTCAAAAGCACTGTTTTGTCGCAATTTATTTATTTATTTATTTTGTTCTGGTTTGTTTAGTTAAGAAAAAAGTCTTTTTACAAATGAAATAAATATTAGAACATTCTGAACTAAAAACATAAAAAAATGAAAGAAATTTAAAAAGTGTCTTTTTATTTATTTAATGTATTTTTATATACATCAAAGCTCCAGAGGCAGGGAGTTTCAGAGCTTTGGACCAGCCACATACCTAAGACAACTCACTGACCGCTCTTTGAACGGGGAACCTCTAGAAGAAATTAAGAAGAATGTATATTTCTAGAAGGCATATAAAATTTTACATCACTGAAATTTAAATAGGGGTTACAGCATTAATCCCTGGTACCCACATCAAATTATATTCCATTAGTTGTTTTACATTTGCATATGCTTAGGTGTTCTCTCTTTTTTTCTATTCAAGCTTGCATTTCACTCCATCTTTCATTCTCAATTTCTCTTCATTTTTTGCTCTGGAGTTCTGTCTAGAGTGACTGGTAGTGAAAGACAGTGGTATCTTGAGATACGAATATCTAACGTTAGGAAAAATTCCAGATATGAAACGCACCCAAAAAATACATAATAAACATTTCAAATTCGGGTGGAAGACAACACTGGGCATCATGTGACTTTATTCAACGCGCCACCAAATGTTCTGCTCTCCTATTGGTCAGTTAAAGCCCTGATGCTGCGTATTCGTGAGTATCCTGCTCTCCTATTGGTCGCCTGATGCCTAACGACGTCTTTTTAGAAAAGCTCTTTTTCTCTTCACGCATACTTTCGGTTTCATGTTGGTGTCTTAAATTTGTGAATATTTTTGCATTGATTTTTTTGCCGAAGCGTATTGTTATGGCCATGGCTCTCCTCCGCTACCATCCGTTCCCCTCCGCTACCACCCTCCGGCACATCGCCTCACTTGAAAAGTAAGGGTTATTATTTTTCTTTTTTACTCTGTTTTCATTGTTTTATTATTATTTATTAGATTTATAATGTGTACTTTTAATGATTGAAGAATTCTACTTTATTTTACTATGGTTTTCTATGTGGCTTGAACCGGATTAGGTGTTTCGGATGTAAAACTTGCTTCGACATACGAAAAACTCAGCATTCGAAGGCCACCCCGAAACGGATTAATTTTGTATCTATTAGAAACTGCAAAACTGCTAAAACCCTTGTTATTATTACTGGCGCGATTTAAAAGTAATCATGTTTAGAACAACTAGTCCTTTATATTAAAAAAGTGCAAAATGACGCCTAAAATAAATAAAATAACCCCCCAAAAATCCTAGAAGAATGAATACCCCTATGGTTCCTTGGCTCTAATAAAGACTGGTCCGTAATAGCACTTTTGGAGATGGTTCCTTTATGGTTACGACCCAAAGTACCAAATTTCTTAGTTTCTTTTCATGTAGTATAGTGAGAAAAGTGACACGATTCACTCTGTGACCTGCTCTGTTCTCTTTTTGTGCAAGTTAAAACAGAGAGCTCTCTCACCGGTCATCATTCCTGTGTTCACCACCTGCACACAAACACAAAAGAGAACAGAGCTATTTAAACATAACATCAGGAGATGGAGTGTTCAAAAGAATCAGAACCGCTCGTACCGTACTGTTCTTCTGGCTGCAGGAGGAGCTGGCGCTGCACTGCTGGTGGTGTTTGGGGCTGCAGTACCCACTGTCGCTGTCAATATCTGCTTCACTTGTTCCGTGCTCACTGGAAGACTCCTGATGAGAGGTTTTCCGGCGCCGAGGCTTAATGGCGCTAACATTACTTTTCCATGGCTGAGGAGAACCTTCAGACCTGAAAGAGCTACTGGAGGCTTCACCAGGGAAGTCTGAAAAACCAGAGATGGAAAGAGCTGCTTGTTTTTAGCATGGAGTCTCAACCCCCACAAAATAAAACAATTTAAATAAAAAATAAAAAAGAAGCATCAGTAACCCACGTGAGTTAAAAGTAAAAAAGAGAGTCTTTTGTGGTATAACTTCAAGATCTTGCAATTCTACCTCCTTTTTGAACATTACTGTTATGCCTATTTTAAGGTTAAGACAGATACTGTGATACAAATGCAAACGTGTTTAAGTTATCTAGCAAACAGTGTATTTAAACTCTATTCACAGGAGATGTAGGGGAAAAGTTAGATTTGTAGGGGAAAGGTCACCTTTGGAAATCCGCGAGACTGCCTGATGGACAGACGGTGCTCAGGTGAGCTACACAAGAACTTCGCATACACAGTGCAAGAAAATAGATCATGGACAGAAGTAGTAGCCTGAGTTCATACTGAATCATAACAGGTTTAAAAAGTAAAGACACAAATTTTGCATTCAGACGACGGAAGATGCGGCACTCATCCCGGCGCCAGAGATACCTGTTGATGATCAGCACTGAGTGTACTGGGGTACCAGTTTTATGATGAATATTACGTTTCGCAATATATATGTAAAAATTGGTTGATTAAAATAATTTTGAATTTCTTGTAATTACTGAGTTTTTTTATTTAAAATGTTTTTTTTTATTTAAAAATACTTTGAGGCACAAAAACTTTGAGAGAACAGAGCAAATTCTGAACAATTATGCAATTATTATTAAGCAATTATGATGCTTAGAACTTAGGGTAGATTTGAATTAATTAACCTAATCTGAAAATAATACATAAAAAGTTTTAAGGTGTATAGAATTATTTGAACACCATAAAACACTTTAAATGTTCATTTTGTGGCTTATTTTCATATTTCATTTAGCTGTTTTTATATAAATGTTTCCTAAAAATAATTGATTAGCATAAAGTGTGTGTGTAGCTTTAAGCAAGTAATTAAGTTCAGTCAGAACTGATATGAGAAGAGTCAATCATTATTCTTTTAGATGAAACCAGCCACTTGCTGACGCATTCAGTTTTTCATTCGATTGGAGAGGAGAAAAGAAGTGGTTTAAGTTGGAGTGAGTTTGAGCAATTTTGACAAGAATTTGACACTGAAAATAACTAAACAGAACAGAGGAAATAATTATAGAGGGAGGATTCCATTAGCAAAGCAAAAAGGATCTTGAAGTCATTTTGAGTTTTTGGGAAGGCTTGCTGCTCTTGCTGGAATGTTGTTTGAAGGAAAACTAAAGTTCGATGCTCCGATCATTAGACTGATGAGGAGAAATTAGAATGCTGCATTCAAATTGAGGTTTCTGTACCAGTTTGCTGAGCTGCATCCACCAGTCGCACAGTTCTGGATTTCCCATCAATCCCAGCGCCGTTAATCTCCTTCTGCACAGCAACACTACGCATCACAGGACGATTCGCTCTTATTGGCTGAGCAATCAGCTGCTGTTGCAAAATGAAAGAAAAATAATAATTTCAACGGCAGAAACGTATCCAAACGAAGTCAAAATACTACAATTTGAAATTAAACTGTTTAAACAATTAAACTGTGTTAAGACCAACTTTTGGGTTCACGCTCATCATTTTTATTTGCAAAGAAAACAAATCTTGATAAACAAGAAAGAAAAAACATTGAATGAAGTATGTGCGATCAAAATGCTTAGCACGCTTCCCGTTTGCTTCCTTAAAATCAGAAAAGCTAGATAGAGAAACACAGATCAGAATAATGCTGGCTGAGTTTTGACTTTCTAATAAAGTATACCACATTAAGATATTTATCATTCGGCTTCAGGGGCGTAACCTGCGTTCGTGTGGCGCCTCGTCCTCTGGGCGTCAGAGGCCTCTCCGTGCACTCAGGGCCAGTGTTTAGGAGGGTATAGGGCCCTGTGAAGGGCTGGTAGAACCCTAGCATGGAGGGGCAGTGTGGGGGCATGATGGCAGGGTAATAGTGGGCGAAGTCTCCTGCTAGAGGGGGCTGAGGGGGGGGGAGCAGCGGATACGAGAGGTAAGACTGGTTCAGAGGAGGCCATCGCTGGTCCCCGCCACCGTACACCGGCATGGGCCGACTGTAAATAGAACACAATCACAGAAACATGATTAGGTTTAGTTCCTAGCTCACAATGACTCTAACATTAAATAATGATCCAATCGCCAAAGCTTTGAGACGGCTTTATGATTCTTGAAGATTAATAGCCTCATGAAATTGTTATATATATATATATATATATATATATATATATATATATATATATATATATATATATATATATATATATATATATATATGGAGTTCTTCTGTTTTTTCTTTCATTTTCAAAGAGCGTTTACCTGCTGCTTTGGTTCTCCTGGACAAATGGATAGCAGGTGATCAGGTAGGAGGGGATATGAGGGTGCGAATGGTCGCCCCCTGCCTCACCACACAGACTCATGGGTAACAACGAATTGTCGAGACCTTTCTTCTGAGGAATGAATGGTTCCACTTCTGGAGAGAGCTTCACATCCTGAAAAACAGACAAACACCAGTGAGTCAGCTTTATTGATATCGTTCAAACACAGTCATAACATCACAATTACGAACAGAAGCACCAACAGAGCTGAGATCATGTAATTCAAATTCCACACATGCCTGCACATCTTAAAACACATTATTCTGGTAAAAACACACCAATCAGGAAGAGCAGAGTTATTTTTAAACCAGTCACACACACTGTACATACGCTCCACACAAACTTCGTCATAAATCAGAAGAAGAATGAGAAGCTTAGACTGAACACCAAACATGGTAAAAAAAATTGTGTATTATACACTACTAACTTGTGAAATGCTTGACATCACGAAGGCAATGTCTTTCTATGATGGCAAATGAATGACATAAAATAACTTGAGGCATGTACTCATGCATAATTTTGCATTGATAATATGCATATGTGTGGTGGCCTTAATATGGTGCGTGTTTTTATTTATTTTTTATCAATCATACAGTACAATTGTGTGACAGCCAGAGAAAGAAAAGGAACTAGGATTAAATGTAACAAGAGATAAAATGGTAAATGTTAAAAAGCTCAAAATAAGACCAATTTCAATGCCTTGACATCAGAGAAAGAGAGTGATTGAGGTTTAATGTTGTTGAACTAAAGGCCGTTACAAATCGTATGTAATTTTAACACACAATTAATTCACAAAACAATGATTCAAAATAACGTCTCAGTAATTCCTTTACCAATAACAATGGATTTTGTGAAGCAAACATGTGTTGTTTACTTGATTCGTTCTAGGTTGATATTTTAGGATTGTCTCAAGCGACTGCAATGCATCTGACCAATCACGATCTTTGTAAATGAAAGACTTGAACCCCTCTGAAACAGACAGATGAGTTTTAACTCAATCGGGTCTCTGAAGCTCCTCTGCGACAGCACCAACAGCTCCTCAAACTGAGCCACAAAATTTCTAAAATACGTCTGAAAGTTTTTGTCTGAAAGTGAACGTAACCACATGGGAGTTACCCATACCCGGAATTTATGCTCTGCATGTAACTCATCCCAGTGTACACACACAGCAGTGAACAAACACACCGTGAACACTCACCCGGAGCAGTGGACAGCCATGGCTGTGGCGCCTGGGACAGGGTTGTGGTTTTTGAAGATGGGAGAGCAAGTGTTTGTGAATCTGGGGATCGAACCAGTGACCTTCCGAGCACAAGTCGATCTCTTGTGGCATGTCTGATAATCATATTAGCAGAAGTAGAAGCAGTTGTCTCTTCGTTATTTGAAAAATCAGGACAAATCCAAAATGGCACGCACATGTGGATAGCATTTCAGTAGACTTAGCAATGTAGCACTTGGAATGGTTTGATGGTCAATAACTCATTTTATACACAATATACTCATTTTATACACAGGACAAAGGAAGAACACAAACTCAAACAACACCCTGGGGTGTCTCTAGCATTTTATCTTTAGTATTTTTATTCAATTTCTCTTGTTCTGTAATTTTCCAGTTTCTTATGAGTTTTTGTCAAATGTCTTTATCGGTCAAAACTATTTCCTTTTCGAATAGGTAAAATTACTGAAAACGGTTGCAATTTGATTAGTACTTTTTGCTAAAGACCTTTTGAGCTCATGCAGAGTAATTGTCATAGTTGCTCACAAAATAGCAACACTGGGTATATTTCACCCAACGTTAGACTGTTATTAGTGTTCAGCTTTTAATTTTTTTCCCTCATGAATTCACCACTTTCTACAGAGTGACTTTAAGGGTTAAAATGACAAACATCTTCGCTTTATGAGTTAACATAAAGCGTTCCAAGGGTTTTCTTGAAAACATATGATGATCAGTAAAATAAAAGCATATTGACATCTCTTTCCACACAATCCCTCTCATCTCAAACAAAGCCCTGTTTGAAGCCGGGGGCAGAATATTGTCCGTGTAGGTTTCTGTGAATGGAGCAAGTGTTATGGTACACAGAAGAGGCTGTTATACTGTAAATGGTAGGCGGAGTTTATAAACTCTTCCGATTACAGCATCACGAACAGCACCATCTTCTCTTGTCCAATCAGATTGTGAATGATTAGTACGTATGCATGCAATTATGACACGTCCAACTGAAATAATCAACCGAAAAATAAAAGAAAAAGTACCTACTAGACATACGTGTCACAATTAATCTCTTACACTATGTAATTCCAAATCCATTAAGGCTTTATTATTACCAAGTTCAATATTGTGAGGAACGTGAACACTCAAGTCCTAGACTGGTTGATCATGAGAGTACCTTCCAAGTAGATTCAGTGCCTGGGTACTGTTAGGGCATTTACATTTGGCACGGATCCCTTGAGCCAAGCACAAATACGATAGTCCATCCACACGGTCACATAAGACTTTCTATTCTAATCTATTCTAAATAGATATGAGAAGGGCTTTTCACATGAGCACTTTTAGTTAAATCAATCTGTAGACACTAGGGATGCACCGAATCAGAATATTTAAAACAGTTGGTCGAATACCGAATAGTTATCAAATATGGATTTTGACTTCTTCATAGTTTTTGGAATATTGCATGAATAGCTACAACTAAATATAATGCATGTTTTTCAAATAAAGTAAATGTTTATATAATATCAAAACATCAACTTGAACAGTAGATCGGCTAATAAAACATTCATTCATCTTCATGTCGGCTTTATTCCCTTTCGGGGTCGCCACAGCGGAATGAACCGCCAACTCACTGGCATATGTTTTACGCAGCGGATGCCCTTCCCTGCCGCAACCCATTGCTGGGAAAAACAAATAATTAACTAATAAAACAAACAACAGAAAACCTTTATTTTACAATATAAACATTTACACATTTTTAACCATTTCTCAGGGTCAGAACAAATTAGTCAATAACATTACTTTAGTTGCAGTATAGAAGAAAGAAGGCATTAGAAAAATCTGAATTGTTTTACATGGACAAAACATGAACTGTGCCTGAAATGAAATGTCAAGCTACAAATAGTGTTTAAGAACTCTGAACATATGCGGACCTCCGCTGTAGGCATTCTAACATAATTAATGCACTAAAAGAAAAAAATTGTGCCTCCTCGGGAGCATTAAACGTACTTCAAAAACCTCCAAAAGCCAAGGTCTTCTACAACACTAAATAGCTGCTCATCTCAAATCAATAAACTACATTTCCTTATTTGCAATCTTGTTAGCTTTAGCACCATTATTACAAATATTAGCATTGTTTCAAACACACTGGCCAAGGTAGTGCTGCTAGCTTTCCTTTAGTGGCTGCGGCAGTCTCTCTCTCTCTCTCGTATTCACAGTCCTGATTTGAGTGATAGACATGTCACTATTCGGCCTTACATGCCCCGGGTCCAGCAGACCTGAACACCTTCTGTGTAAGATAAATGTGTAGGGGGGTATACAGTGTGGGGTCATAAAAAATATGTTCTGATATATGTGAATCGCAAATAATAATGGCTGGTATATATATATATATATATATTTTTTTTTTAATGAAAACTGAAAACGGGTCGCACAGACCCGAACACCATATAACGGTTAACTCCAACTAAACCCATGTTCATGTACTTTAATCTAACCAACTTAGGTAAACTAAATTCTATCAGACAGCAGCCCTAAAACATTTTAATTTTCAATTAACATTTTTTTGTTTGTGAAACACATTGATATCAAATTTATGGGAAGAGAAATTTAATGGTAGTTATGACCTCTTCACTTTTCCCATATAATACTCGATTAGGGAAGATCATAAAAGTCCAACCTACCTGTTTCATAAGTAAATAATACTAATAAATAATCAAAATAAACATCTGTGGGATCTTTCATGGCAGATTACTCATGTCTCTGTCATTCCCATCAACAACTACACTACTTGATTTGCTAAGCACTGCATTCAAACAAACATCACCCTTAACAATAGTGAGTATAATAGTGAACCAAAAAAAACCTTGTTTCGTCCCCGTTTAAACATAGTGAAAAACGTTTGACATTGCTAAACTCTCACCCAATCAGGACTCAAAGCTGGTCATCACAATAATACAGGTCCAAGTTCAAGAAAAGTCTTCCATTGTCATAAAAGAACAGCAAGGAAATAGGGAAGCTAATGTTATTTCAAGTGAGTTTGAGGACTTCCCAGACAAATAATAATATTAGGGAGGCGACTTCGCACATGCTCAGTGGATGCATGGTTTCCTAAACGAACTCAACCACTTATAAATCTCAGAGGTACGTCTAAATTTACTTTGTATTACAGCTATAAAACATGTATTAATAATAACATTTACTTACTTCTAAAAAGATAATTGTATTTGATTTGATCAGTTTTAAGAGGGGCTTGAATAATAGTTTTGAGTGTAAAAACAGCACAAAAAAACCCACACTTGTTAACACTAAAAGCAGAGGATGAAACGGAGAAGCAGAGAAACATCACAGATGTGACAGGAATGTATTCAATGCTGAAAAACCAGCTGGGTAGGTCCGGAGAGGATCCTACTGAAACCAGAACAGGCACGGGACAGGGCTCTTTCCTCTCAGAGAGGAGGACCATCAGTTTCTCTATTCTGAGACATACTGTTTCTCTACGCTAGAACAGCACCATCAAACACTTCCAGAACACAGAAGCAGAAAACGAGCATCTGCTTCATATCCAACTCGAACTGTTTTCACTAGCAAATATTGAATTATTTTTCATTTCACATGCAGAAGCAACTAGTGACAAAGTGTTTGAGCAGCTTTAACATCCCAACACAATAGTTATTTCAAATAAATATAGCGCAACATGACTTAAATGGATATGTGTGTTTGTATGTATGTATGTATGTATGTATATACATACACACACATTATATATATATATATATATATATATATATATATATATATATATATATACATACATTATTGAACGTTAAACACAAGATTCAGCTCAGAAAGTATACTAAATCCCTCTGGGAAGCGTTTACAGTATGTTTCGTATCCATTGAAGCAAATCCAAGACACTACAGCATGCTTTTTCATGTTTTTGAACGTAAAATGAAATATATGCAATGTTAAACATCAAACAAAAATGGCATGTTCATAAATAAACGCTCATCTTTGAGACCTTTAAAGGAGCCAACGTTAAGCGATGATCACAACAAATACACCTTTTGTTTAATTTTCCATCATATTCATTATTATTTCTATTTCTCGACGACACAAACACACCTGCAACACATTAACGTTTATAGCTGAGTTACTGTCAACGAGAAATTGCTTTATATTCCTTTTCGGACTTTAATCCCGCGATGCTGATGCTAACGCTAATGCTAACGCGACGACAGTGGTTGTTTACAGACAAACCAAGCCGTTAACCGACTCACCTTTCGCTCTCCAGCATCCATATCGCTCGCCGACACCGGAACCGGAGGGCGGGGAGCTGTCAGGAGTCAGCGAGTGCACTCATGACTCGGTGCTGCTCCGGTTCTGAGCTCTGTTACCGATTGATTGACTGACTGACTGTGACGGACTGACACTCATCTGGGACGGAATCCGCGGAGGGACAATACGAAAACGAAAAGGCGTTGCTGTAATTACATCATGGCGCTTCCGGAAGAGCGCAGTCCCGCTCAACAATCTGTCAAACCTATTTAACGTCCCTGCGCAACCGCAAGCATCACAGTTGCGAAAAGTCAATTGTTGAGGTTAATATTACTTTATTTTAGTATATGATTATTATTCTTTACCATCTTTTGTCAAACTTTTGGGGGCCTTAACATACGCCAAAGTCACCGAAGTCACCGAATTTTGACACACTGGGGAAAACTAGTCACTGACTGATTATTTTACTGACAATCTTTAAGCTTTGAGAACATAATTTAAAGTAGCAGTGGTCTGTAGATCATTAGTAGGAAAAGGACAGGTGAATATCAGCAAACTGACTCTTAATTACATTATTTTCAACTTAATTCTTTATCGTAGGAGACACAGCTAAACCTCAGTGAAACACACCTGTTAACATTTAACATGTCGAAAAATAATTATTATATCAATAACAGCTAAAGGTAGCCTACACTCTTCCTCAACATTTCAAATATCTTGCACTCCAATTCAGTCGATAACAAAATAGCGCCCTCACCTGACAAACTACAGGTAAAGTAAAAGCAGGAATGCAGACTGTCTCCTGCAAAAATGGATGGATGTTTTCCAAGATGTACAAAGTACAATAACTTTGGGTTTGTTCAAATCAGACAGATCATTCTAATATGGAGAATTGCAAATTTATATAAATACTCAGCACAGAGCAGAAAATATGTTACATTAACACACAAAACATTTGTAAGTGAACAACTTGGAAGATGATGTGCAGAGAAAGAAGCTTGACCTCCTAATAAATGTTGAGGAGGCTGATCCCAAATTAACACAATAAATAACAATTATAACCAACTCAAATATTCATGACTATAAATTATTAACTTAGAGCAAGGCTCTCAAATTCAATTCCTGGAGGGCTGGAGACCCTGCAGGTTTTTGTTCCAATCCTGTTTCAGGAGACAAAAATGTAGCTTCAACCAAACTCAAAGAAGCTGGAGTCAGGTGCGTTCAGTTAAGGTTGGAGAAAACTATACAGGTCTGCGGCCTTCCTGGAATCGAGTTTGAGACCTCTGACTTAGCACAATGGCTTATAACAGCACTACACTAAAAAGGCCTGGATAATGTCCAAAATAGGTCAAATAGTGTTCACAGGAGGAAAAAGAATGACAAGGGGGACAGTGAATAATGAGTACATTTTCATTTTTTCCTAAAAATCAGAAGAATCAGAATCAGCTTTAAGGCCAAGTGTGAGGGCATACATACACAAGGAATGTTTGAATTACAGGGCAACAATAATAAGTAAAATAATCAATTAAATATTGATACCACAAGTTAAATTTATAGCAAAAACCCATAAGAACATAACACCTCCTTTTCTTTAAAGGAATTATGAGGGTTAAAAATAAATAAATAAAGAATAGAACAAAATTAGAATCTTTCTAGAGCACATAATTAAATGATACATGTATCAGCATGGATTCTTAAAAAAATAAGAATAACAAAAAAAAATAATACATTGAAAATAGTCAGATGTTTACCCACACTGCATCTCTCCCATGTTGAACAGCTTCTTGAAGCAAGTTTTCCGCACGAATACTTGATGATGTTGATGGGGAATCAAAACCAACAGAAAAAGTTTCAAACTCAAAAGATCCGAAGTGAAACATGCATAAAGATGTCACTAATGCTTAAATGGCACTCAATATTATTGAGTACTATTGTGTCACCAACTATTTAGTACGTTTATCTTGACCACACCATCAGAAAATACAAAATAACAATAATTTTATTAGGTTGTAGAAGTGCTAGAAAAAAATAATAACCCATACCTCCTTTTCCTTAAAGTAAAATTATGAGGGCTAAACAGAATGGAACTAAATAAGGAACTTTCTAGAACACTTAATTTATTGGTGACTGCATCACCGTGGATTAAAAATCCTAAAAATAAAGAGTTATGTTTAGAATCCAAAATACTTAAAGCACCCTTCAAGTAGATACTCATTTCAGAAATATGTAATTTTTTGTGTGTGAGACGAGTGTCAGAAATTGTTGTACTACGTCATTACTCACAGCGTGTGTGAGAACTTTACATTTACATTTATGCATTTGGCAGACGCTTTTGTCCAAAGCGACTTACTTTAGGGGAGAGACGATATGCAATCTGTTACACTGACAAAGTCTATCTCAGCTTCTCTTAATAGAAATTGTATCAAGTGATTAATAAACCAAAGCAGTGAGGAAGTAGAGGAAGATGATAAAGACAGAGGAGGAAAAAAAGAAAGTAGTTTTTTTTTTCAAACAAGAGCCTGAACCAGGAGTTGAGTTGCATGTTGAGTTAAGAAGGGCCTGATCTTTCGAATGTGCTTTTTTTTTTAACTGGAAAAAGTATACCTCCGGGTCCTGCTCGGGTACTTTTTTATGTTTACTATGGTTTGGGACACACTCATTCCCATTTTGCACTTAGAAAAGTTTGGATAGTACACCGATTGAGACACAAGGATTCTACATGCTCCACTTCAGATCTCGAGAGATGGTGGTGTCCAAGAACCTGAATGGTAGCACCACCATGTCAAACAGTTTACTTTTAAGAGTTTATACTTTTAGTATGGAATCAAATTTCACTTTGCTTAGTTCAAGCAGCATTAACAGCACTGAACTAACAAAATAGCACAAATAAAACATACATTTGTGATTTTATGGGAAAGGGAGCTTGTTCTTTTTTTTTGTTTGTTTTGTTTCAAGTTTGGTACTATGATAAGTTCTCTTCAGAGTCAATTTGACGTGTAATTGTTTGGCACTGTTGTTAATTCATAAATCTTGAAGGCACTGGTTCAAATTTAATCAACTAAATAATCCCTTTTAATCCCTAAATTATTTACTCTAAACCATACTTTAAAGATCATCATTATTGTTGGTGAAGATTACAGTACGTCAAAGTTTTGGCGTCAACTTAATTTAGCCTTTTTGGGCGTCATTTTAATGTTAAGTCTTGATATCAGGTGGGCGCGACCGAAAATGATTCTAACTGGGAAAATGAGATAAAAACTGTTATGGTTTTGTGTATTATTGTTGAACATATGGGATTTGGAGAGATGTTAATTTTCTCACACATATAATGTGTCAAAAAGTAAAGCTTTATAGTCAGTGTTTGTGCCAAGAGCTGTTTTCTTCCCGCACTAATGAGAGCTCGTGTGGCCAGCCTCTCTTGCCTCGAGTGTGTTTGGCACAAATCCAGTGGGTTTGTTTTTCTGGTGGTGCCTCAGATCTTTCGGGGTCACCGTGCAAAGATGCATGACTGTACATGCTGGGTTTAACTTTTATGAGGCACGCGCGTGAATCAGCTTTTGTACAGGGTCTGTGTACACCAGCATGTCAAATCCAGATGCCTTGGGAGTGTGCGCCACTGGAGGCTCGCACGAAACCCCATTCCACATACACCCAAACTCTCATCAAAAAAGCTTGGGCAGAAATGTAAATCCTTTAATGGTTTAATATAGTAATTATACTAAACCATTATTGTGCAGTTTTATGGTCTGGTGGATAAGGAGATAGACTCTGGTCGCTGGTTCGATCCCCAGATCCACCGAGATGAAGTTGGTGTGAGTAATGAAACACTTGCTCTCCATCTTCAACAACCACAGTTGTGGAGCCCTCGAACAAGTTTCCCGACTGCTCCTCGGGCGCTGCAGCCATGGCTCCCACTGCTCCGGGTGTGTGTTCACGGTGTGTTTGTTCACTGCTGTGTGTGTACACAGGATGGGTTACATGCAGAGCACAAATTTCGGGTATTTGTCACTTCATCTCTGGCCAACTGGTCACTTTCACTTCACTACATACTGTAGGATTACAGTCAACACAGTGAGAAGAGCTAAAAATGGTCTATCATGCCCATTCTAAATATTTTATAGTTAATATTTGACACTTCTAGATTATAACTACTCCCTTAATAATCTTTATACGCCAATATTTATCGTAAAGAATGTCTTTGAATCAACTCAAATGGTTGTGCACAGCAAAACGAGCCATGTGCTTCTTTTACTGGGGTTTACTTGTTGGCACATAGAAAATCCCCTATTTTCGATGAATGTATTCATCTTTTGGTATAATGAAAAAAGACACTTTCTTTTCATTGTTTACATTTACATTACATTTACATTTATGCATTTGGCAGACGCTTTTGTCCAAAGCGACTTACAATAGGGATAGACAATATGCAATTTATTACACCGTCAAAGTCTATCTCAACTTCTCACAATAGAAATTGTATCAACTGATCAAAAAACCAAAGCAGTAGGGGAAGAAGGTAAAGACAGAGGAGGGAAAAAGAAGGTAGTAGTTTTTTTTTTTTAATTTTTTTTATTTATTTATTTATTTTATTTTATTTTTTTTTATAGTAGGTGTTCTCTGAAGAGAAGAGTTTTCAGTTGCTTTTTGAAAGCTGTTAGTGTTGCTGCTTTCCTGACTGGATCAGGGAGTTTGTTCCACCAACCAGGGACAGTGAAAGAGAAGGTTCTGCTGAGAGATCTTCTGCCCTTGTGGGATGGAACCACAAGTCGCTGTTCCTTCTCTGAGCGCAGGCTTCTGGAGAGCATGTAGGAGCGTATGAGCTCATGGAGGTAGACAGGGGCTGATCTGGAGATAGTTTTGTATGCCAGCATTAGCAATTTGAATTTAACCCGAGCTGCAATGGGGAGCCAATGAAGAGTGATGAAGAGGGGAGTAACATGAGCTCGCTTCGGTTCCTTGAAGATAAGACGAGCTGCAGAATTCTGGATCATCTGCAGAGGTTTGAGCGTAGTTAATGGAAGTCCTGCTAGGAGAGCGTTGCAGTAGTCCAGACGTGAGAGGACCAGAGCCTGAACCAGGAGTTGAGTTGCATGCTCAGTTAAGAAGGGCCTGATCTTTCGAATGTTGTGCAGTGCAAATCTACACACTCGAGTTGTCTTTGTGATGTGGTCTTTGAAGGACAGCTGTTCATCCAAAAGCACTCCAAGATTCCTGACTGTAGGAGAAGGGGTGACTGTAGAGGATTGCAGCTGGATGGTGAGGTCGTGATGCACAGAGGGATGAGCTGGGATTACCAAAAGTTCCGTCTTGGCCATGTTGAGCTGTAGGTGATGGTTCTTCATCCAAGTAGAGATGTCGTTCAGGCAGTCAGTTATGCGGGTAGTTACTGACAGGTCATCAGGGGGGAACGACAGATAGAGTTGAGTGTCGTCAGCGTAGCAGTGGTAGGAGAATCCGTGTCTGAGGATGATAGGGCCCAGGGAGGTGGTGTAGACGGAGAAGAGAAGTGGGCCAAGGACTGAACCCTGGGGAACCCCAGTTTATTTGATGGTAATCTACTATGGTTACCAGAGATGGACTTCCTATCTGGTATACTGGGCAATGTCTGGTGAGGCCAAAAAAAAGCATACATTATAGCAGGGAAGGGTACTTGAGACATGAATCGCAGCTCATTGGTTGATTTACCTAACGGATACTGGGCTAGTCCAATGAAGTCGCAGGCCCCTCCCTCGAGCCTTTGACCAAAGTTATAAATCTGCTGTTCGCCCCGCCAGCCCGGCCTCTGGGTCAACGAGTTCAACCATCTCTGGAAAGGGACTGTTCCATGTTTAATCTCACATATAGTTTCATTTTAAACAGGCAAAAAAAGCAGGGTTTGTAGTCAAAAGATTACAATTTAGTAAGTATCATAAGTATGTTGGCAATATTCCTGTACAGGTAAGTCAACTTTTATTGGGGTTATTTAAAAGTTAAGCCACCCCGTGCATGCGCATTCTCCTCTCTCTGTGCTAGACTGGTGGACTTTTGATTGTCGTGATGGCAGGAAGATGCTCTACACTGTAAAAAAAAATGACTGTAGAATTTACAGGGATTAGCTGGCAAAAAAGTTGCCAATAAAGTTCTGTATAAATGTTGTTAACTTCTGTAAAACAGATCACAGTATAATAATATTAGACAATTTACAGCTAATAAATGTTTGTGAAATATAGTATCTTATTGTATTTTTTACAGCAATACAAAACTTAACTTGTAATTTACATTACAGTACTTTATGGCAATTTCACTAAAGTACAGTATTTACCTGGCAACTAAAATCTTGTAAATACCCCCAAAAGTAGTAGGTTTACTCTTAAGTAAATAAAAAATACAGTAACAAAAACTACAACTGTGTTGATTTAAATGTATTACAGTAAACAATAGCTAAATAAATACATCAAACACAGAACAGTTGTAAAATGTATCTTTTCATTAAAGAATTTCACTTCAAATGGTTAAATGGCCCTTTCAGTTACTGAACAGCAGCACTTCCTACTTAAGCATTCTGGGATGAACAAAGTTTTTCTTAGCAGGAGTCTATGACAAAAAAAACAAACAAACAAATTTAACTATTACACTGTAAACTGAAAACGTTTTTTTTGAACATTTAGAGATGTCAGGTTCCTTAGGGAAAGACTAGGACCCAGGTGCAAGTGAAAAAACGAACTTGGTTTATTCAGGAGTTTCAGCAGAACCTAAAAACAAAGTCGATTAAAATGAAGCACTACCCGCTGATTGCTCTCCTCCAGCTCCAAGACAAAAATAGTTTCTCCTGGGATAGAACAAAAAAAACACTCTTGGGGTGGTCTAATTCAGACGAAAGAATTTTAGGAAAGCAGCATCAGGCAGATGCTTAGCTGAGCAGACTTCAGATCTGGTCTACAGACAACGCAAGAAGTACTAATGATCTTACTAAACTAAACAAACAATATTTAACAGCATGATTACACAGGACTAAACTTTCTCAAACTGAAGACAAAATGGCAGGATATCAGAGCAATAATCGAGTAACTGAAGTTGAGAAATACAGCCAAATATATACTAGAGCAATTATTCTAAATTGAGCAGTGGTGGAGAGCAATAAGCGGAGGATCGCATCCAGCTGAACAGACCGATCCTACTGACAACTAAGGAGAAAACACAGCAAGAGAAACGAAAGAAGATACAAAAGCCAAGGTAAATCAGAATGACAAGCATAAAACATATTAATAAACAGGCACGCAGTGGGTAGCATGGTCGTCTCACAGCAAGAAGGTTGGTGGTTCGAGCCTCAGCTGGGTCAGTTGGCATTTCTGTGTGGAGTTTCCATGTTCTCCCCGTGATCGCGTTGGTTTACTCCGGGTGCTCCGGTTTCCCCCACAAGTCCAAAGACATGCGGTATAAGTGAATTGATAAAAAACAATTGTTCATAGTGTTTTAATGTGAATGAGTGTGTGTGGATGTTTCCCAGCATATGCCAGAAGAGTTGGTGTTTCATTCTGCTGCGACGACCCCGAAAGAGAAGAAAGCCGACAAGAAAATGGGCGTTTGAACACAGTCACTGGCTCACTGTAATCAAACATGTTTCTAAAGATTGTTTTGCGACACTGGTCTGTACGCAAGATAGAATTGCCTGCCTTCAGCATTATTCTTTTTCAGGTTTTCAATTACATTAATTTTTGTGTCTCTTCAAGTACAAAGTACAGACAAATCATGTATTCCTTGGACTTCGTCAATTCTGGTATGAATTACAGATGAAGTTAATAAAAACTTTGCTTGAAGTTTTCATCTACATTTTTGAAGATTTCTGTGTTTGTGCATTTCTGTGTGGAGTTTGCATGTTCTCCCCCGTGATGACATGGGTTTACTTCCCCAACAAGTCTGAAGACATACAGTACAAGTGAATTTGGGTAAACAAAATTGTCCGAAGTGGGTGGATGTTTCCCGGTGGTGGGTTGCAGCTGTAAGGGCATCTGCTGCATAAAACAAATGCTGAATGAATTGGCAGTTCATTCTACTGTGCCGACCGCCGAAAATGAAAGGGACTAAACTGACAAGAAGATGGATGAATGAGTGAATCATTAGTAAATTTGTAGTTCGAAAGTAAATAACCTCAATGAGAATATGTAAAAAATAGCATGTTCAACATTGTACATTATAAGTGAATGATGGTACGGTGCATGTATAAATCAAGTTGTGAAACCAGACAAAAGCCACAGATGGGTCTTGTCTGGCTCAAGTCTCAGCTAAGCTAATCGCACATGTTTGGCCCTAGCTTGGACCAGACATCACGTTAAATAGATAAAATTCTCCTTTGTGACAGTGTTGTGCATGATTTATTGATTTGTTGTGACTTTAAATGGTGGTTAACATAATTAGCTCAATGTATTTATAATAATTATTTTAAAAACGTAAATGTATTTAAGTATGCCTTATATTCTGTATTATTAGTTTGATCCAAGTACGAAAAATATATGTCTGGGCCAAGCACTACATATCTCTGGCCCAAGTCTTCTATCACACATCAAAATCAGCAGCACCTCTGCCAGACTTGGGCTGAGCTTGGCCCACATATCACATGGCATTACCAAATGAGCCTGATAAATGCCAAGCTTGGATCCAATAGTTTTTTGACAGGGTCGGTTTTGTGAAGATGTCTAAAAACCACCACCAATCTGTACAAACAGTGTGAAATGGTGCATGTGTATGCGCCTCATGCCCAAAATTTGAGCTCAGACATCTGGCCGTTGAATCAATGCAAAACTTCCTCTCTGCAATGCCGTCTTGGTTTGTCACTTTTAATCACATGTTCAGAGTACTTTCGAGACATAAAAAAGCCACTGGGTGGAGCTCATGTTGGGTGGGTGACAAACTCGTGTTGACTCACGACAGAAAATAGAGCCGAAGTTTATGGAAGAGAATGGATTATGAAAAGGTTATGTTTTTGGGGCCCGAGTCTCCAGAGTTCCCCCAATATTCCCACAAAGCTACAAAAATTGTGGTTGTTTTCACCCCGGAATGTAAAACAAACTTTGAAAATAAATTCAATAAAGATAGACTACGACATTCGGTCCGACTTTCTCTTTACTTCTCTAGCATAACAGCCTGAACGCTTTGAACAGCAACATTGGTGGTTACAGAACCAGATTCTCCAAATTGTAACTGTAACACACTTGGTCATTAAAAACGATTTATTTATACAGAGTAATCATGACACGTGAAATACAGATTCATGCAGGGTCAGATCACGCAATGTTCAAAGGGCACTATCAGATGACACGTTGTAAGTGCCACATTGATGTATTGATCACTAGTTATACAACAAACTTATCAAAAAAGGCCTACTCCTTTAAAGTCAGACTGATGTTTTCATAGAGTCAAGACCAATTTGTATATTAAACAAATGTTAAGTTACATGGCTCAATTGGCAAAATAACCACTGGGTGGCGCTCGATACAAACTTGTGTCGACTCATGACAGAAAATAGAAAATAGAAGTTTATGGAAGAGAATGTATAGTGAAAAGCTTATCTTGTTGGTGTCCGAGTGTCCAGAGTTGTTCAAATACTCGCATAAAACTACAAAAACATGAACAAAAGGGTGGAAAAATAATGTGGTATATTATTGGCTTGATCTTTGGCGTGTCAATTTGTCCCACTGAGCGCCATCTGAGGGCAAGGAACATCATTGCATCAACAGAGGTGTGAAAGCCCCCTACAGAGAAGCCAGTGTGTAATTGATGTTCTCACCCATACACATAGGTGTGTGTGACCTCAACAATCTACAAATGGCTCTGGCACTGTCATCTCTTGGTTTTGCAAGTTAGCTAGTTCACTCTAGACTGTTTTTTAATTGTTACATAATTTCACGTTCAAGTCCCCAGTGCGCTCTGATTCAATGTCTGAGCATCCAACCAGAGTGCTCTCTTTTCCTGACGGCCAAAACAAGCCCAATGGCAATTCAACATGTTCAATTGGACTTCAAACATTTATTTTTGCCTGCAGAGAAGAAGTTTGTTAAGTCCAGTATAGATATGGTTTCCAGAGACTCTTTGACTTCCTCTGGCTCTGATTTAATCTGGTAATCAGTGGTGTTTACTGTGCTGTATTTGTGTGTGGCCACGCAGCATCCTCTGAGAGGTTGAGGAGGATAAACCCAGACGTGATGACATGCAGATCCTCGATCCTAACACACATGCAGGATGCTGCAAATCGCACCTTTGCATGCAAACTGTGAACAGATGTGGGGAGCAATTAGAAAGGCACACAAAGATAGACTCACACGGATGCTTTTACGAGTAGAGTAGATGAAGCGGATCGGATTTCTTCATTTATTTAAACAGCATCTCACATGACGGTGCAAAGAGAGAAGAAGAGTCGTGAACATGCTGAAATTAATGTTTCACTATCATGATGATGAAGATAATGTTTGTTATTGGAAACTCTGGCAGGTGGCTTTCATGTGCTATGGATTTAAACCAATAAAAACCTCGGAATAAATGTGACTTTCAAACTAAATCAACTATCAATGACAAACGTGTTAACAAAGTTTGTAAACATGATTTGAATAGGAAAACATTTGATGAAATAAACAAATAAAATAATCCAAGGGTTTGTTTATCCAAATAACCCAGTTTTCACGTCAGGATCACTTGAAGACAATTGCCAAATGATCACCAAAAGACTTAAATATTTAGCCAATCACCGGAAAATTAGTAATCACTTGTTAAGTATTTGTATGTCCCATCCTTCCATCCATTTTCTTGTCAGCTTTCTTCTCTTTTGGGGTCGTCACAGCAGAATGAACCACCAACTCATCTGGCATATGTTTATGCGGCGGATGCCCTTCCAGCTGCAACCCATTGCTGGGAAACATCCTCATTCACACACAAGCACTATGGACAATCGTTTTTACCCAATTAACTTATAGCGGATGTCTTTGGACTTATGGGGGAAACCGGAGCACCTGGAGTAAACTCACCAGGAGAACATGGAAACTCCACACAGAAATGCCAACTGACCCAGCTGAGGCTCAAACCAGTGACCTTCTTGCTGTGAAAGGACCGTGCTACCAACTGCCCCGCCGCCTTATTAATCACACCTTAGTGCTTGCTAATCACCTTTCTACAACCTCCCTGTGGAGGGCAATTAGGGATCAGGATTGCCTCAGGGGTGGCAGTTGCTCAGGGTATAGTCTTGCATAGCCAGACCTTCATGGTTTGTTTTGGCAGCTTTTTTTGGTCAAGACCCAACCTTGAGGCCATTTGACTGACATGACAAACAACCAGTCCCCAGTGTTTTAATGTAACAAAGTAATAATAGTTCATTGCAATACTTAAGTATGTTTTGGCGACTTTGTACTTTATTTGTACACCATCCAGTTGGAACCCTCTACACTCACCCCTTCTCCTTCAGTCAGGAATCTCAGAGTGATTTTGGATGAAAAGCTGTGCTTCAAAGACCACATCACCAAGATAACTCGAGTGTGTAGGTTTGCACTGCACAACAATCGAAAGTTCAGGCCCTTCTTAACTGAACATGCTCTCCTAGCAGGACTTCCAACAAACACACTCAAACCTCTGCAGACGATCCAGAACTCTGCATCTCGTCTTATCTTCAAGGAACAGAACCAAGCTCATGTTACTCCCCTCTTCATCAATCTTCATTGGCTCCCCATTGCAGCTCGTGTTAAATTCAAATTACAGATCCTGGCATACAAAACTATCTCCAAAACAAGCTCATACACTCCTACATACTCTCCAGAAGCCTGCGTTCAGAGAAGGAAAAGGGACTCGTGGTTCCGTCCCACAAAGGCAGAAAATCTCTGAGCAGAACCTTCTCTCTCACTGTCCCTGGCTGGTGGAACAAACTCCTGATCCAGTCAGGAAAGCAGCAACACTAACAGCTTTTAAAAAGGAACTGAAAACTCTTCTCGTCAGGGAACACTTACTATAAAAACACCTTTTTTCCTCCTCTGTCTTTATTTTCTTCCTGCTATAGTTGATAGATTTGTTGACACAACTTCTAATATGAGAAAGTTGAGAGAGACTTTGACTGTGTGACAAATTGCATATTATCTCCCCTTCTGTAAGTCGCTTTGGACAAAAGCATCTGCCAAATTCATAAATGTAATGTAAATATAATGTGAGTATGTATGTTTCACTACACTTTTTCTTTTACTTCGCTATAATTTCTAAAGAAAATGTGTACTTTTACTTCACTACATATTCACTAAGCTGTTCACGACTTTTACAAAAATGAAATTAAGAAAAGGCATGGATATAGATAAACAATGCTGCATGCGAGCTTTAATGAATCAGCAAGTTCCTTCTTTGTGTACTTCCAACAAAGTGCATCTCATTTAAACGATTCAGCAAATTTGCGAGTGGGCAATGGGCAGGTCTGCGTGAACATGCCTCGATCGAAATCCATCAAGCATCTGTCCGAACGACTGAGGAAAACAAAAAGAAAAAGACTTCAGCTCTTCCATATCAGATGGGTTTTTCGCAAGGGAACGACCAATGAAAACCAGCTGTTTTGATGACGTGTATGGGAGATGAAAGAGCCGCTGGATGATGCTCGATACACTCTCACTTCGATCTCACAACATTTGTTTTAATGTCCAAACCACATGTGATGTGGTGACCGGAAAAGACGAGAGCTGTCTTGCTTTTGGTTTGTATGTCTAGCGCACTGGTTAAAAGAAAGTGTAAAAAGTAGCTAAACTTTAAGCTTATTCCTTTAGACGATCTAAGTTCATCTATTGGTTGCTGGCAGTTACTGTTCACACGTGATTGGCTGTTTCCTCTGTCACTCCGTTTGACGTGCACCTGTAGGTGGAACTTGCGCCGCACACCACATTTCCTTCAGGAGTTCACAGCAGAATTTGGTTACAGGTAAGTTGTTAGCCTTTTAGATTTTATTCAGTTTAAATCACATTAGATTTTAAAAGCCAGCATTTCATTTACATTAACATTTACAACTCTGTGTTTAGTAAAAAGAGCTTCCAAGTGGCACGATGTCAAAAAATGAAAAGTTAATTTAACCTTTGTGGGGTATTCCCATTTTAAAAGCAATCAAAAATTAAAATTTACTCCATAACACATGAACATATATGACTTATCTCAAATTCAAACAATATAGAGAGCATATCTTGAATTATTGCAACCAGTCCCTACTAGAAAATAATATACACTTTTTGAAAACTTCATTTTTTAAGAGGTCAATTTGACCCGAAGGGTTAAGGATTTCTTCAGAAGCCTAAAAGATCTCAAATCAAAACTTTGTCACTGGTTATAGAATTTCTTTACATTAATTTGGATTAATTCATTATTGACGCCCATCGATTAGAGAGCGGAGAGGAATTTCGGGTGGTTGACTAGGCAGAACGCTGCACAGAGGGCCAGTAGAATGAGGACAGATGATCTGGAGTCAGCTCTAGCACCTCTCAGTGCTTCGATCACAGACAGCAGAGCCGTCTCTGCTAAGAGCGCACTCTTGAATCCTGACGCATGCTGTTCAGCACCCTGAGCAACTTTACTGTTGTGGCTTTTATAATTCTGACATGACTTGACAGAAGACCTGGAGAAAGAAACATTAATGCTTCTCTGGACAGAAACTGTCATTGGGAGATAACAGAAAGGAATTAAAACCATCCTACTACGATTGTTTCCAGCAATCAAAGCTAAAGACGTCTCACTTTGAACAAAACCAAACCAGACTGATTATAATCTCCAGCAGGTTTACAGGCTTAAGTAAAGCTTCACAACAAATCTCACCGATCAAACACTGAATCATTTTCATCAAGAGTGAAAGAGGTCAGAGGTCTCAGTTTGGATTTACTGCCCTAACCACACACACAGACATGCTGAAACTCTCCCTCAGCAGGGGAAAGGTGGAGTTCATGACTGCACTGCGCTGACAGTGATTCCCGAAACACAGTCCTCCACACGGTTTAGAACATTACATCACTCTGATCCTGACAGACACGCTTGCACGCGCTCTGATCTTCAGGGAAAAGAAGGCTTTCCACAAGGGTTCTGGTTTTATCTGGGATATTCCTGGAGGAGCATTACCTAGAAAGCTTTTCTATACCCGAAAACAGTTATCCATTTTCGTCATCATTTTACTTTAGTTATTCATTTATCCAACATAGTTCTAATTAGGGGTTTATAAGTATGAGGTAATACTAGTTCTGCCTTTGTCGTCACCTGGCACCTCTACCATGAATGTTGGTGAACAAACTTAGTAATACCGCATTGGTTTCGACTTGACAAATCTTAATTCTTTCAATCACGTTTAGTTGGTGTCATAAAGCAGCTCATCAACTTTCTTTGTCGAGTCAGGCTTTGATCCTGAAGCTATGATTAGGTTGCGTGCACATAAAAGACTGACGTAGGCACCGAATAGCCAATCACAATGAACATGGATAGAGTGAGATCGATTTATTTCTCTGTGGAGGAGCAAGAGATTACGAGTCGAAAATATGAGAGCACAAGTGTTGTGATGTCACTTAAAAAGTTCCTTTTATGACTGCTCATTGGACAATGTAAGTGTGCAATCTCTAATTCAGAATATGATCTTCTTCAGGACAGGTTAGCCGTGTGGCGTAAGTAACCAGGGTTAAATCCTAGGTCCTTTCATAGTACCCAAAATTCATACGCCCCAGGAAACTTTTTTTTATCTATATTTTTACTGGGTAAGTATTGCATAATTCTTTGTTTCAAAAACAGAAAATAGAGTCTGAGGTTCACACTGCTCACATTATTAAATATTTTGTATATCTTTTAATGTGGGAACACCAATATTTCATACAATGTAGTGAATTTACTTAATGCACAACCTTGTACATTTTCTGCCACATTAATGTCTAATGCCCTTGCAATAAATTTACAGATAAAGTATTCAAATTGAGCTCATATACGAATTTTCTTTGTTATTTGCTTAATATTATACATTTAAATATGTTTTAACATATACATTTCTATATTTTTAAAATGTATATACACATAAATACTTAGACTATTTTCTAGTATTTAACTGAAAATATTTAACACATTTTACACATGGAAATATGTATTGGACATTCCTTATACTTTATTTTAAAAACATTTGTTTTTAAACATTTCAATATTTTAAAAAGCAGCCTTAATTGTATAGACCTACATGCAGCTGTATGCATCCATTTGTTTTGTTTTTTTTTTCTGAAGATTCTCTTGTAGTTAACCACTGCACCTTCCAAGACTCCTCGGTGAAGCTCCTGTAGTTTGCTTATGACACCACCATCATCGATCTCTTCCAGGATGGCGAGGAGTCTGCATACAGGCAGAAAGGGGAGAGGCTGGCTCTCTAGTGTGGCAAGAACAACCTGGAGCTTAACACACTCAGAACAGTGGAGATGGTAGTAGACTTCAGGAGAACCCCCCCCCCCCCCAACCCCACACGCTCATCCACCATCATGAGCAGCACTGTGGCACCAGTGGAGTAAATCAGGTTAAGTGGATATCAATTAAGTAGAGCGCCCACATTGACTTAATTGCAAAGAAGGCCCTGCAAAGGCTATACTTCCTGCTCCAGCTGAAAAAGTTCAACCTCCAACAGATGCTGCTGACTCAGTTCTACTCAGCGGCCATCGAGTTCTACTCAGCATCCAAATCAGACATCGGAGACTCCAGAGGACAGTTCGGACTGCTAAAAAAATAATTGGAGCTTCCCTACCCCTACCTTCAAGAACTGTACACCTCCAGAATGAAAAAGATGGCTCTTAAAATCACTCTGGATGCTGCCCACACAGGCCACCAGCTCTTCCAGCTCTTACCCTCCAGCCAGTGCTTCAGAGGCCCAAACAGCACGACAGCCTGGCACAAACACAGCTTCTTCCCTCAGCCCATTCAGCTTGAAAATGAGAACCCCATAACTTCCCCCATCAACACTCTCAAATATATCCATTTAATATTGCACTAAGCATCTGGATGTGGACACATTTCCAGTCGCTCCACATTCTGATATTCTGTTGTTCTTTTGCTGCACTTTACCTGTACTTTACGCTTTGATCTGACAATTACTTTCAAAGCACATTTCTGAAGTACCTTGGACTTTGGAATATAGTTATAGTTCTATTACTTATATTTTTACCACCTCCACTCATCATACACCTTATTCTATTTATTTTTAGCTTCAGCAAATTATTTATATAACCTGTGTTTACTGTTCTTTTATTTGTCATTTAATGTATTGTCATTTAATGAACCAACACTGAGGGGGTACCCCTGAACCCCAATAAATTCCTTGTGTGTGTGCACATGCACACTTGGCAATAAACATCTTTCTGATTGTGATTCTGCAGAGCTGAAACACACAGCTCTCATAGCCTTTTAAAGATGGAGTATGCAAGAATTGAACTAAAGATAATCAGAAAATGTTCATTATGTGTTTCAAGACATGCTCAGTTCAAGTACTAATAGAACTTAAAGTTTTGGTATTAAAGCAAATTAGCATTTAGTAATTTAGGGTATGCCATGCCCTTGGTGTAATAAAAAGAAAAACAATTGGTGGGAGACCACATAACAAATTATATCATAATACAAAAGTGTAATAGTTCAACATGTGCAGGGCTCATCAAAAAATCTTTCATATATTCTAAAAGTGACTAAATTTTTAAGACATATTTGCATATTTTCCATTTCTAACAGAAAAACATTACATAGTCTCGAAGCCTTTAGGATATTACGTAATTATTACTAAATAAACAATTTGTAATACTGAAATTGTGGAAGTCTCATTATTTATCTTGATTGGTAAATGACGTGGCAATCTGGCAACCCATCGTCAGAGGGGAGGTGAAAGGGGTTTTGGTACTCTACCATTTTTATTTTTTGGTTGCTGTCCCATGTTTCGCCAAAATTCTACAGACTGCTCCTTCAAGTCCTGATGTTCAACCTCTCCAAACATCTCTATAAAGCTTGTTTTACTCACATAAACACATAACTATGAACACGGTACGTAACTAAACCAGAACTCCCCATCTGTTTACACATATACAGTGTTTCTGGGTGTCTCTGCAAAGATCCTGCACATACTGAGCTAAATAAAGCAGTCCTACGTTAACAGCCCTGATCCCATGAGCTCACCAATTAGCCAAGAATTCAGAAAGATCAGGCTCAGAATAGCCAGAGTTTAAACCCCACGAGCAGGTGAGACACCGAAGAAATCGGCCTTTCATCATCAGCCTGTTTTTCATTATATACAAAGAATGAACTCTGATATGCAGCCGAGAGCTGGGGTGAAGGTATTTTATCAATCTTTTCCACCGTAATCAGATTTGTGCTGTGAAAAGTTGTTTTTTAGACACTTTCTATTTTGGTTAAACATTGCTGAGAGTTGGATCCTGTGAACTTTTTCATGGCAAATCTCACAAGTCATGTAAAGAGGTAAGATTGGAAGAAATCTATGCAAGGTTCCCAAGTTTTGGCCACAACTTGCCATGAAATATCCCAAGCAGGGGCGAAAAAGGGTCATTTCGTTAGACAGCGAGAACAATATCAATTACATTGCATTGAATTGCCTCTTTTTTCTCAGAGCAGAGGAATGCTGTGAATCTTATCACAATTTGAAAAAATGAAAATCAAATGTTGCGTATCATGTAAACTCTACTTTTAGACACTTCTTGGAAGTTTTTGTATTGTTCCCTCATCAAAAACATGACTCAAGACTGATTGGTTCATGCATGTTTGTGTAATCCTGTTTTCTTTTTCATGGAGACAAAACTTCAAGAATCAAGAATCTGCCCATGCTGCACTCCAAAGCAGGGAGGAAGAAGGCAGCTTCAGTCTCTCTCAAGTCTCTCTCGGTATTTTCAACTTCTTTTGGCACACTTCAACTACTATTTTTATAAAAAATAGATTAATCTGTCCTTTTTTCAGATTAATCAACAAATTATATTAAAAAACACAAAAAAAGCATTCATTTCTAAGGGTGTCACAGTCGGTTGAACAGTCGTCTTACAGCAAGAAAGTCGCTGGGTCGAGCCTCGGATGGGTCAGTTGGCATTTCTGTGTAGAGTTTGCATGTTCTTCCCGTGATCGCGTGGGTTTACCCCGGGTGCTCCGCTTCCCCCCCCCCCCCACACACACACAAGTCCAAAGACATGCACTACAACAAGGTAATTGGATAAATACAATTGTCCATAGTGTATGTTGTGTGTGGATGTTTCCCAGTGGTGGGTTCTGGCTGACAGGAAGGGCATCCGCTGTATAAAATATACAAATCTTTCCACTGTGATGACATCTGAAAAAAAAGGAGATGGATTAATTTCTAACTCTATTCAAAAACATAATTAAAATCTTTAGAAGGTGCACAAAAATGCTGCTCCTTAAATTGTTATAATACAAATAAATGTATGGATGTGTGTCACTGGTGGAGGTGTTTGGTGGTGGTCAGGAGGCCGTAGGCGTGGATTGACAGCCACGTCCTGTCAGACTGCTCCGGGGCAGCTGAGGGCTACCAAGGTAGCTCATCACCACCAGAGAGTGAATGTGTGAATGAATAAGGCCCTGATAATTGTAAAGCTTCTGTAAGTGTGCTATTATTATTGTTATTATCATTATAAAAAGTACTATATTTAAAAAGTGCCACTTGAGTGGCCACAGCAATAAATAATTTAAAACAAATTAGAAAATATATCTGGATTTAAACACCACTTTGCAGAGGCACACACTTGCAGACATACATATAAATGCACAAATATACCACACAACCCAAAACAATTACAGATACAGGTGTATGAGATGCTTGTTTAGACATTGTCGCAGTACATGACACAAGGCTAAAAAATAAAGACACACATTTGTGGTCCTAAGTATTTTTTTGTGTTGTTTTGTACTCAGCTGATACAACTTCGCCAATCATGTTCCATCAAGGACCTCAGATTCCTTTGGAAAACAGTGATATTGGCCCTGAGAATCTTCCCCTGCTTTAAGAAAGACAACAAATGAGGCAGAGAGAGTTGACCGGGAGGGTCGCTAATTTATTATCCCAGGAGCATCAGATCTTCAGGACCCTGAAGCTGGTATAGCCAATTTAAAGACACCCCTATGATGTGTCCCCAGGAGTTAATGGGGTGGTGAGTCTAAATGGTACTCACTTCAAAGTGACATTGAAAGAACCTGGAGCTCTTGCTTCCCCTCCGCTCAAGCTCCAGCCTCAGTTTCCTCGCGCTTAAAGATTGATGATTTGGGTGTAAGGAGAATGTTGACTGAGTTGGGATTAGGGTAAGGTGTTGTTGAAGACATTCAAACGGATGCTTATGTGCATCTCAAACGGGGTGAAATCAGATATCAATCACTTGTTGCAGACAGAGCGGTAGATGTACAAGAGGGGTGTCACATGCATAGTGTGAAATAGAAAAAATGGCAGCAATGTTTCTCGCAGCTTCATAAAACAGTACCAACAAAACTCTGGAGGGTTAACATCTACAGTGAAGACGCGAGTCTGGGAAAGCCACATCTGAGACCATATCTTTAAAAGGGCAAAATACCTGAGGAAGACAGAGACAGATTGGAAAAAAGTGTTATGGACAGATGAATCCAAGTTTGAGGCTGAATCACAAAGTTGAACAACTGAAAAGATGCTGGAAGAGTGTCTGCCACCATTTGTTAAGAAAGGTGAAGGTAACATGATGGTTTGGGGAGGTGGGAGATTTGTTCAGGGTAAAAGGGATTTTGAATAAGGCAGGTTATCACTCCATTTTGCAACGGTATGTCATTAAGAAAAGGGGGACAAGTTCATCCTACAATAGGACAATGACCCAAAGCACATCTCCAAATTGTGCAATAGCTTTTTAGAGCAGAAGCAGGCAGCTGGTCGTCTGTCTGTAGTGGAGTGGTCATCGCAGTCACCAGATCTAAACCCCATTGAGCTGTTGTGGGAGCACCAGTCATGAAGTGTCCATTCAGTCAATCCAACTTTTAGGAGGGGCTTCTAGAAGTGTGGGGATACATTTCTCCAGATTACCTCTAAAAATTAACAGCTAGAATGCCAAAAGTCTGCAATGCTGTAACTGCTGTGAATGGAGGATTCTTTGACAAAAGCAAAGCTTGAAGGAAAAACTATTGGTATCATCATTATTTCTAATCTTCTTAATGTCTTCTCTATAGTTTGTGTTCTCATGTGGTAAATATGAGTATGACAAAATTGCCTGGGTGATCCAAAACTTTTAAACGGTAGTGTTTGTATATATATATATATATATATATATATATATATATATATATATATATATATATATATATATATATATATATATATACATATATATATATATATATATATATATATATCTATATCTATATAGATATATATATATTCTATATATACTCCATATATATCTCTCTCTATCTCTATATCTCTATACTATATATATCTCTATCTTCCTCTCTATATATCTATATATATATATATATATATATACACAAAAAAATGCGAAGATATCACTATATGATGAAAATTCTGCAAATAAAAAATGGCTTTTTCAAATGGAACTGTTAATCATTAATTTACTTCAATTAACAAAATTAGCTTCTGTTATCCGGCCCCGGATAAGCGGAAGAAGATGGATGGATAACAAAATTAGCTTCTGACCAGTTCTTATAGGTACTCTTGCAGAAAGTATGAGATTTTTGAGGATGAACATTCTTATGCAGTGATTGTGGGCATGTTTTAAACAGATGAGTCAGGTCCTCAGTAAGAAAAGTCTCTTTAGGGCTACTCAAAGTCATTCCCTAATACGCATAGAAGCCACATGACAATTAAACTTTTTTATGACAACACAATATTATTATATGCTCATTTTATGCTATAACTACTTAAACTAAATATCAATATCACATGTAAGTTAAAACCCAGTCATGAACTAGGACAGAAGTAGATGTGTTGAAGGCTTCAACCTCAGTGAAGAACAGCGAGCTTTGCTACCGAGGTAAGATTGAGCACAGCAACAAGACACAAAGTAGCTCTACTGCATCAACAAGGTCTCTCCTAGAGACAGATTTCAAAGCAAGGATTTAAGTTGTGCTGTGTAACAACCTAAAACAGTATTGCACAGTATTGTTTGACTACTGTTTGTCATTCAGGCTTCATTCAGACTGCAGCCCCAAGTGACCCAAATCCGATTTTGAAAAAAATTATTTTTTCTATTTTTTTAGAAATAGTCGGAGCAGCTCAATTATGATTTTTTTTCAATTTAACCCAGGTCACTTTCGTATGTGTTCCTGAATTTATCCAAAACATATCTGATTTTCTTGCATTACAATCATATAGAACTAATAAATATCTCTTCTTTGTCTTCTTCTTGAGATGATTTGGTTCGAATGATGATGGATCCGATCTCGGATTCTCGTCCATTTTTACATTTTGTTTTTATGCGTCCCTCACGGATTGCGTATATACACAGGACAGATACAAGTCGCATCATGTTTGTAATGTGAACAAGCACACGAAAGAATCATATTTGATTTCATTAAAAAATCTTTAAAAACGTAGTTAGTTCAAACTGAATAAATCTGCTTCAGTCAGGTTATAGTGTTCTTGCAGCAGAGCTCATTTGATGCACTCCGCACGCTCTACAAATAATTTTAAAAGGTCCTTTTTACTGAAAAGTTGTGACATTTGTCATAAACTTATCATGGAATAACAAGAAATTAAAACATGACTAATGGTGTCCTACCGACCAGTGATCTTTTGGTTTTCTCATGTTACACAAAAAGATTACCACTCTGTCTCAACTTGGCTCACCTAATAAAACTTTATCTATGAAACAAAATCCTTCTTCTAGGTACAATATGCACTGGAAAAACCTATAAAAGCATAACAGAGCAAACCTTTTATTGAGATTTTGTCTGTTACTGACTGAATATCTCGCTGCCTGTCCTTCAGCTCCAAAGCCTATGCAGATTCATAGAAAACAACTATCTGCACAAGGACATCAAATACACTGAACCCAGAAGCTGTGTCTACATTGTGGTGACTCGAAACATGTAAAAAGGGAGTGTCTCACTCATCCAAGTACAATACAAAACCTTTTGTTATGAAATCGTACCACTAATTTGCCAACTGAGAGGTGTCTAACTGTGCTAGCTCTCGTAGACTGCTGGACATTTCCAAACACATGCTTGTTTTGAGAAGGAAACTCAAGAAATATTTCATTTTTGACAAAAAGAGAGGGCTGTATAGTGCATGAAGTCACACCATTGCAAACCTTAAAACTAATAACAAGGTCTTTTTGGGCAGAAATGCTCCCTTCAGTCCTGTTTTTGTGTTTTATGCTTTCGTTGATAAATGAAGTCTTAACAATGATGAAATTACAACAGTAAGCATCAAAAGAAGAGTGAGTAATAAAACTGAATTGAGGGCCATTCACTGCTCAGCACTTCTTTTTTTCAAGCTCTGGCTCCTTTTCTCTCCCTTGTTTGCCTCCAGAAGTGGATTTATAGTAATAATAGCTGGCTTCACTTCAATCTACTTTGTTATTTTGCAAACGATACATCATAAAAGCTCTGAACTGTAAGATCACACTCACCTGCAAACTGTCCTGAGATTACCTTTAAACATTTGCGTGCACTTGGCTTTCCTGTTGCTCAGGAAGAGCATGGCACTGGCAACAGGAAACCTGGGGCTTCAATTCCCCAGGAAACAAGAATGGAAATGTCAAGTTGAGTATATCTGTGTTTTTAAAGCAGATTTTATGAGAGATCTAGAGATATAGTTTCTTTTTCAGGATAGATGGTGCTTTTCAGTTAAATGAAACTCCTATTTAAAAAAGATTAAGAACAACTGAGTATTATTAATTTCCCACGATTCAGTTGAATACAACTCAGTTCACAATGATTCTCTTATTTGTGTTTAAATTCTGATGCAGTTAAATCCTATTCAGTTGATATTCATACTATTCAAAACGTTCATCTTACATTTCAGTGAATTTGAATGATTCAGTTAAGTTGATTATTATCACATTCTAACTTAATTCAATAAATATCCGTTGAGTTAAAATGATTGCGTTAAGCTTGCTACGATAGTTCAAATGGAATCAGTTCAGTTCAATATGATTAAGTGAAGTTCATTATCAATAAATTATTTCGCAAATGAATATGACTCAGTTCAGATGAATAAGATTCAGTAAAGTTCAAGTTCAAATGTTGTGTGTATTAATGTGGCACAACTACTTCCATCACCTGATGGTATAGTGAGTCACTGGTCATGCACACTTTCGTCTCATACACTAAACAGTATTTACATTTTCTTTTGAAAATGAGTATCTACTTAAAGGGTGCAGTGTAAGTACTCGGATTGGGATGCAGCAAAAGTAAATTGAATCAATACCATGGAATCATAGCCAGTTCAACTAAATCATGACTCATATTGAAACAAATCATATTGCACGAAACTGATACTATTTGAACTGAATCTTTTTTAAATCATAGTAATTTTAATCACTATTACAAAATCATAGCAAGTGCAACTTATTCATGACTCATATTGAACCAAATCATATTGGACGGAACTGATTCTATTTGAACTGAGTCTATTTGAACTGAGACATATTTAATGATAGTAAATGTAACACTAAAATCATTGCCAGTACAAATGAATCATGAGTCATATTGAACCAAATCATATTGCACTAAACTGTTTCTATTTGAAATTACTCCTTTTTGAATCATAGTGAATTGACTCACTATTATTGAATCATAGCCAGTGCAACAGAATAATGATTCGTAGTCAACTGAACTTATTCCAATTTAACCCATTTATTTTAGAATCAAAGTAAATTGTATCACTATTATGGAATCATAGACAACTGAATCATGAGTCATATTGAACAAAATCATATCTCACTGAACTGATTCTATTTGAACTTAATCATTTGTGAATCATAGGATAATGAATCACTTTTATAAAATAACAGCCAGTGCAACTGAATCATGAGTCATATAAATGAATAATCTTGCACTAAACTGATTCAATTTGAAATGAATCATTTTCATTTTTTTTATCCAAGTAGTTGAATTATATTGAACTCAGTTAGAAATTAATCATAGTATCTTCTATTGTCTTCTCCCCATCTGTTTGCCTGACCCCCCCTTCTCTCTCTCTCTCTCTCTCCTCTCTCTCTCCTCTCTCTCTCTCTCTCTCTCATCTCTCTCTACTCTCTCTCACTACCTCTCTCTCTTTCACTCTCTCACTATCTCTCTCTCTCTCTCTCTCTCTCTCTCTCTCTCTCTCTCTCTCTCTCATCAGAGTAAGTGAGGTGTAATTGAGAACAGAGAAGTGAGGTCAGAGAGAGGCTTGTATCACAGGATCACACGCAGTTCCTTGAGAGAGATGGAGCTGCTCTAATAATTCTCTCTCTCATAAACAGACATCTCTCTGGGAGCAACAGGACTTAAGAGTTGTTTCTGTAAACACACAAGTAAGTGGCTTTTAAACTATCAGTACTTACACAAACCTGGAGCAATACAAGTAAAAAGGGAAAAAGATATCTGTGATGTTATATTACATGAAACTGTGTAATGGAATAGAAAAGATTATTATAATGAGCATCACTTGCAATGTGTGCAAATAGATTTCTTTGAGTAGAAATTATCTGCTTTTTGTTGTAAACTTTTCACTGGTTTGTTTTTTTGCATTTTATACAAACCCACAACTTAAGGTTTGATATTATGTCAATGCTTTGAGGGGTTGTGCTTTTAAGGTAACATGATCTTTATATTTTAAATAATTCAATTAAAAATAATTTAAATGGATTAGAGTTCTAAATATTTAACTATAATCTCATAATGAAAAGCAAGCTTAAGGCAAATTTATCCATTTTAAATTATTACATTATAAGTTAACATAAATGAAAATAAAAACTTTAAACATTTTTTTTTTTGAAACAACAATACCTGAATCGAAGTAAAGTGATTAAATAAGTCTCTTTGCAAACTCAAAGCTCATGTTCAGCAAATTCCATAATAAATCAAAGTAAAGTGATGAAATAAAATATATCAGAGGAAAACAGAGGTTTAAAGAAATCTAAGTTTCCGTATTTTCTTCTTTTTATACCACTATGGTTTGTACAATATCTTATTTTGTGTCTCTTTCAGATATTTTTTTATAAGAACTACAACTGAAGCAAACCCAAAGCTCATGTTCCATAAGTAGAACAAAAATTATAGATTATAGAACTAACTATAGAATAGGGAATTTAATCTGTTCTTGTATTGAAGTATTGTGAAACATACTATGAATTAATTACATTTATCAAATGCTAAGTGCTACTACATGATCCAGTATTCAGGTAAAATTCCTCTCTCTTCAGATTTTCATTGTTTTCTTAAAAAAAATACTTATTCACACAACGTACGGCTAACACTTGGCTTTGGGTTTGTTTTATGTGTACACTGTAAAATGTTCAACTAATTAAAGTTTTTTGACTCCTTTGACTTTTCTAAATGTATAATTTAGTGAATGAATAATTTTTGTTAGCTCAGTTTTTGTTGAAGAGTTGTTGACTGAATTAATATTTTCTAATTGAGTTCTATTTCTCAGTGGCTGTTGTGGACTGGGTTTTAAGAAGTATGGACAATTGTTGTGTCAATCTGTCTCAGAAAATGTTTGTTGAGTCAATTTTGAGAAGAGAAATGAAATAGAAAACTTGTTCAATTACATTAAAACACTTGAAAAGAGAGTTTTAAGGCAAAAAAACATTAAGAAGTTAGGTTGTAGTGAGTCCTAAAACAAGTGTTTGATCTTTACAAACAAACATGATCTATTCTCCTATCAGACCCAAAGTGGCCAATCAGAAAAAAATGGGTGAATTCCCAATGGCCAATCAGGAAAGCCGTGAGATTTCCCAGTGGCCACTCTGCCCTGACCATATTGGGCTGGGCAAATTGCCTATTTTTTTGCGTCTGTGTTTTACAAAAGCATTTTTGTTCTGGACTGATTGCTATATATATTGTACATGTGTGTAATAACACAGAATTAAAAAAAAACTGGATCCTGTGATATGAAGCATAAAGTGATATAAATGACACCAGATGAGAGGAGAACTTGAAAATGCAATGTTTAAAAGAATCAGAGACGATCCTGGTCACAGGTGACCAGCAAGCCATTTTGAGCTCCCAGAAAAAGAAAATGTTTTTACATTATATATAAATATGTTTATATTTTTCAATTATATATTATAATATTACACAAACAAGCATGAACCAATCTGAATATGACTCAAGGTATGTTTTTGATGAGGGAACAATACTAAGACATGAAAGAAAGTCGAGTTTACATGATACGGCACGTTTAGAGTTAGGATCTCATACATCCAGTTCGGCGTACAAATCTCAAAAGCGTCACTCAGAGATTTTTAAACAAATATTTAGTGAGTTTTCAGAAACTTCATTCACACACCATTCGAAAACAGTGTGACCAATCAACTTTGTTTAATCAACTTTTAGTCAGCGGTGTCAGAAGTTGATTTACCCCACGTTTCATGGAAATTGGACAAATGGTTGATTTAATTGATTGAAATATTTTATTAAGAAAGTGCCATACGCGTACCAAATATATTAAAAAGAATAAATTAAGGTAAAAACTACATGCATACACTTTAATAAAAAGGAGAACTAAAAAGTCATAATGGATTACCTCACTCACTTCCATCGTTGATGTTTGTGTGTAAACAAGAGGGTGGCCATACAGTCAGCTTTGAAGTAGGGAAAAACAATGTAGTGTGCGAGGAGTTTTAAAAAGTAGCATTTTTGCACAGGTTGAAACTATAGGAAAAAACTTTATAGCAGATAAGATGCATTTGAACAATTATCTGCCATGAAATATTAATTTTGTTTCTATGACGCACACTTCAGTAGCTACGACCAGAAGCAAAGTGAAACTTTGGACAAGTGGTGGCGCTCTAAAGTTTGAGTTAGAGACTTGAAATTTGCTCCGGGTGACGATGACACCCCTTTGTATATGTGTGCCAAATGTGAAAACTTTCGCTCAGATCATGGAGCTAATATTAATGAGAATAATCTGAATGGATCCTATATAAAAAACTATATTTGTGTTTGTTATTCTTAAACGTCGATCAACACTTTAGTCAGCAGCTGCTGTTTTTAATTGTACTTTATTAAAAAAACTGACATTGACATCTAATTCATGTCTCAGCCCTTTCTGGCAGAAGTCAAAGACACTTCGGATCTGACTTCCCGAGGATTTTGTGGCCTCAAGGACCCTGTCTGGCCTTCACTATGTGGATCCTGAGCTCCAGCAGAAGTTTAGTATAATGCTCAGATGGACGCTGCTATGGGAAGCTCCTGAGCTGTGGATGATCACGCTGCTGGTCTTCAGTCGACTGTGTGTGCGCGAGTGTGACGCAGATGTCAAAGATTGCATCCAACACGAGCCTCACAGCAGAAACTACGACTACATGGAGGGAGGAGATGTGCGGATTCGTCGGCTCTACAGCCGCACACAGTGGTTTCTCACCATCGATGATACAGGCACAATTGGAGGAACGCAGGATCCCAACAACTGCTACAGTAAGAAACATTAACTTCAACACAAATGATTATGTACACTTGAGAGAGGCATCATACTGTTCCAGCTTCAAAAGATACTATAATTCTTATTCTCGTCAACATTTCTGAAGCTCTCTCGTCTTAAATGCTTCAAACAACAGACTTCAAATTTTTCTCAAACTGGACTGACTCGGATTGCTATATCTCCTCATGCTGCAATCACTAAAGGATTCTGGGAAACCTGGAAACATTTTCCCATTGAGTTAACATGGGGTCAAACTTTGTCAAGCTGTAGCTCAAACTGAGAACGTCGTAGAAACTTCAAACTCACAACACTTAAGGAACTTAACACTCTGAGCAATAACATACTGAGCAAAGTACAAAAGTATTTGACCGCTGTTCTTTAGAAGGGGTCAAAGGTCACCTTTAACCTATCATTGCCAAATTATGGGTTATTGGATTCCACAATATTTTAAAGACAAAACAAGCTATAAATACAAATGTTGGGCTATGTTTATCATGGGACAGTGTAATTTATTAAGTTAGTGCCAAAACTGATGTTTACAGGGGAACATTATTATATCACTGAGCTTTCCATAGCAACCAGAATGTTTACCCTAACAACCGTCTTCACAAAACTCCATCACTTTTTAGTAATATGATGTTTTGTGTCTCATTTAAGCATCAAACTGTTTTAAATAGACGCTTTAAACCGTTTCTAGCTAAAACTTTATATACATTTTAAAGATCAGCTTTCTTAAGCTAACATTCCTTTTGCTTTCCAAACTTTTAAATCTAGTTCAGATTTTTTTATTTTGTCTGTTGAGTCTTTTGCACTCAACTAAAGTTACAAAGCTCATTGTTTGACTCTAGCTTTAATCCTTGAATGTCAATGGCCAATCAGAACGATGCATAGAACCATAGAACATTCATGAGCCAATCAAGCATTGAGTAGTCTCTTTTATTTATATGAGACGGTTTTATATTTTAGTTTTTTCCCCAAATAGTTTTTTTAAGCAGACTCTCTGTGTCTGTGTGACTCGCTGTGAATCTGATGCTGTAATATGCCTCTCTCACGGCAAGCAGAGCTCGATCAGCGTCTACTTTCACACACATCTGGACACATCAGATTTTCTTCTTTTTGTCAATCTGACATAAGGGTTTCCCTCTGGAGCCAGAGATTTCAGAAATCAGGAATAAAGCAAACAAGCGGCACACCATCTGTGTACATAACACTCAGTAAAGCCTTTAATAATCTCTTTTATTAGTAAACAAGGAAATCATTCAAATATTTATCACATTAATAACTCGGCATGTGTCAGCCACATGTCTTCAGTTGGATTCCTCTCAAATGTTCTGCTTCATGTCACTGTCGTTTTTGATAGAAGCTTGACATTGATGAGTTGTTTGTGTTGCTGCTTTTCAGTTTATTTAATAGATTCAAGATTTGAGATTTAAACAACCCTGTGAAGTTTTCCTTTCCTTTTTGAAAGAAGAGTCATCTACTCTGAATTCACAACTCCTAAGAGGTTAAAGAGAATCATATCTTTTATTATTTGTATGGAACCACAAAAAATATCCTTCTTATTTGAGCTTCATGATTTTTGCCTTGTTATTTGCACTGATACCTCGTCTCACTCCCTTTTGAGCGTTAATGCTCAATTAAAAATTTTCTTTGGGGTGCTTGGTGTGTCTGTCGCCAAACAAGGATTTTAGGTTGTTAATACATTTGTATATAATTAACAAATAAACAAATGTGTTTGATGAAAAACCCTATTCATTGATAAAGCAGTTTAACGCTAACTTATGAAGTCACACTTAATTAAAACCTGGCAAATAAACACTTAAATAACTCCAATTAACCAACAATATATGAATCAGCATATCTAAATAAACACCTTTAAATCACACTTTTGCCGTATGCTAATATTTTTAGCGTAAATGTATGCCGTTTTACATTCAAATCGTTAGCTTCTAAGCAATCTGTCCCAGTGCGAAAATGCTAATTTTAATATATTCAAGAATCAGGCAGCAGCTTTATTTTCTTGCCTTCCTTGGTCTTCTTCCTCCTCGTCTACTCCTTCCGGTTCCGTCTCTATCCCTGAGTCCTCAATCTTCCAACTGGGTAGTCTGCAATACTATATTTAGGAACATCATTGTATAATGTTTATATTATAATACATTTATGTTACGTAAATAATATTTTTACTGACACTTGCCTTGTCTTCAACTCTTCTCTGGGACGAAAGTGTGCATTGTCTTGTAAAAACAAAAGGCAGCAATAAGATGAAATGGAATGGAATTGAAAATTCTTAGTAAAGGAGATCTCACTTTTCATGTTTCTCAGGAAATCTCAGCCAGGGTTCTGGGTTGTAAAATCAAACCAAGACTTAAATCTCGGATTCAAAGGGAACAATGGGATCGTCTTCCTAGCTTTTGAACACGAGACCAGCTTTATCCCCTCTCCAGGATGCTTGAGGGTTTTTGGGAGTGGACTTTTGTTTTTGATTTATGTTTAGAAAAGAAACATTTTCATACAGAGCAGTTTTCTATTGTTAAAGAACACCTTTATGTTTTTCCCATGATGTGATGTCAATCTAATCAGTTTTCCTGGACATACAGGGTTAACTTTCAGGTCAAATTACACGTTAAATCTTTTATTTTAAGCTTTAAAAAGCATCATTTTACAGGCGTGTCACATTAGCACTGTTTTAATGGGCGGGTTCATCACAAAACTGGCAATCAAGTTGCAAAAACCAAGTTGCATTTACTCAGAATTGTTGTTTTAAGAGCATGGTAATAGTTATTGGTAATAGTAATAGCAACTCTGTGGAGCAAAGCAGAGTTAGGTATGGTTAGTTTATACACTGGGACCTTCTACACAATGCTGCCGGTGAGAATATTATAATCTTATCAGAAAGTTGTTTCCTGACTACTATATAAACATGCTACATTAGCTGTTTAAATCATCAGATTTTTGAGAGTGTTGTGCATGTGTTCGGTGTATTATTTGGCTACAAATGCATTCAGGTTGCCAGATCTGAATGACAGCCCAAGCTTAACGTAACCTGCCCAACTCAGTAAAAACCAGCCTAAATCTCCACACAGCATATAAAGATAAAAATATGGTTAACAGTTTTCTAAAATAAACATGAATATATTTAGAGGTTGTATCAACTGATCAATCAACCATAGTGGAAAGAAAAGAAAGAGAAAAGAGGAAAAAAATATTTTTTTACTAGTAGGTGTTCCCTAAAGAAGCTTTTCAGGTGCTTCTTGAAGGCTGTTAGTGTTGCTGCTTTCCTGACTGGATCAGGAGTTGAGTTTGTTCTACCAGATAGGGACAGTGAGAGAGAAGGTTCTGCTGAGAGGTCTTCTGCCTTTGTGGGACCACAAATCGCTGTTCCTTCTCTGAACGCAGGCTTCTGGAGGGCACGTAGGAGTGAATGAACTTGTGGAGGTAAACAGGGGCTGATTTGAAGATAGTTTTGTATGCCAGCATCAGTGATTTGATTTTAACATGAGCTGCAATGGAGAGCCAGCAAACAGTGATGAAGAGGGGAGTAACATGAGCTCGCTTCGGTTCCTTGAAGATAAGACAAGATGCAGAATTCTGGATCATCTGCAGAGGTTTGAGTGTGTTTGCTGGAAGTCCTGCTATGAGAGCGTTGCAGTAGTCCAGACATGAGAGGACCAGAGCCTGAACCAGGAGTTGAGTTGCATGCTCAGTTAAGAAGGGCCTGATCTTTCGATTGTTGTGCAGTGCAAACCTACACACTCGAGTTATCTTGGTGATGTGGTCTTTGAAGGACAGCTGTTCATCCAAAATCACTCTAAGATTCCTGACTGAAGAAGAAGAGGTGAGTGTAGAGGGTTCCAACTGGATGGTGAGATTGTGGTGTACAGAGGGATTACCAGAAGTTCTATCTTGGCCATGTTGAGCTGTAGGTGATGATTCTTCATGCAGAGATGTCGTTCAAGTAGTCCATTATGTGGGTAGTTACTGTTTGGTCATCAAGGGGGGAATAACAGAAACAGTTGAGTGTCATCAGCATAGCAGTGGTACGAGAATCTGTGTCTGTGGATAATGTCACCAAAGGCTGTTGTATAGATGGAGAAGAGAAGGAGACCAAGGACAGAACTCTGGGGAACCCCAGTGAATAGTCTATGAGTGTTGGAGAGCTCATCCCTCCACCCGACACTGAAAGATCTACCAGTGAGATTAGACTCAAGCCAGTCGAGCACAGTGCCAGTGAGAGAGTTGAGAGAAGGATCTGATGGTTGACTGTGTCAAAAGCATCAGAGAGGTCTAGATGATCTGTGGTTAGCCCTGGCATCTCGCAGCGCTTCCGTCACAGACAATAAAGCAGTCTCTGTTGAGTGTCCATTCTTGAAGCCTGATTGGTTGTCATCGAACAGGTTTCTTGAGAAATGGGGTGATTCTGGCTGCCTTGAAGATGTTAGACAAGATGCCGGTAGTGATTGAGAAGTTGATGATGTAAGGGCAGGTGTGATGGTAGGTGAGACGGTTTGTAGAAGTTGAGAGGAGATGGGGTCGAGCGGAGAGGTGGTTGGATGCGTTGAATAAAAGAGTTTGGATACCTGATGACAGTAATGACAAACAAATTAGTTTTATTTTAAATAGCAGAAATACGTTTTATAGAGTCAATAGACCGCTGCTATTTTCCCCAACCCAACACCACCAAAAGGAGCTTTTATGTCTAGCATGTTTTCAAAACAGCATATTTTAAAATGTTTACTACAGTATTATAGGATTTTACCGCAGTTACTGATTTCAAGAGATTGATCCCTAAAAGCTACGCCTGGTAACTGACGGCAGTATTGTGGGGAAAGCAGCTATAAATACAACAGGAAAGCTGCAGCTGTTTCTCTTTCTTCCAGTCAATCTCTATTACACAACCCCAACTCAGTCCAGCGCTGCAAAACAATCAACAGCATGCCAAAAATGCTTTCTAACTTTCAAAGCTTAATTCTTGATATGTTCCAAGGTCAAAAAACATTCTAATTCTTGATCAGAAAACAAAAGATTTTGAAGAAGGTCGAAAGTGAAGAATAGCACATTTTCCAGATATTTTGAAATATTATCACTCAGCCCTGGCGAAACTCCTCCTAGCCTATTCCTTAATTTACATACATTTAAATATGTTAATGAGTTTAACACTATGTGTGACACTAATTAACCACTGCAAACTTATGAGTTTCCCCAGCCTAATGACGCGGAAACAGACGCATAAGCTCAATTATTTCCAAATTGTGAATGAGGCCTGAATCCCATCTTAAAATATCTGAATGCTTTTTACATTATTATAGATCAGGTCCGGTCTGAATCGCATATGAACAAAGATCTTAATTAAGTCACAGCTAACTGACAGTAAACGAGGCCTAAGAGGCAAACTAGTTTTCCCTAAAAAAATTAAAGGTGCTGTGTGATGCAAACTTGACTTTTCAGACATTTCTTGCATATTGTAATATAGTTTCCTCATCAAGTCATACTCAGATTGGTTCATTCATGTTTGTGTAATCCTATTTTTTTCTTCTGGGAGCTCAATTGGCTTGATGACCATAGGGACGCCTTTGGCCATAGCATCGCCTACTAACCAATCAGATGAAGTGCTAATGCAGCTCATCTCAATGAAGAACGTGTGCACTGACTGACCCGGAGGTGTAACTTTAACACAACCGCTTCAGATAAAGAATGAAAAGAAACCATTTTAGATAACTCAAATACATAGTTTGCAATAAAAACTGCCTTTTAAAGGTTATTAGGGTGCAGTGATTGTCTAGAGGGGTCAAATATTTATTAGTAATGATTTAAAAGGGGCATAAAAAAACACCTTTAAAATGAATACATGAGTTCCATGAAGGATTCCTATCTCAGCCCTTTTAACCCTTGTGTGGCCTTTGTGTCAAATTGACCCTTTTCTAAATTTTACAAAAATAAAAATGTTACTAGTGTATATTGTTTTCTAGCAGGGACTGGTTGCAATAATTCAAGATATGTTCGATATACTGTTTGAATTTGAGTTAAGTCATATATGTTAATATATGTTAAATATGTCAACAAAACCATCTTTGGTAAAAACTAAAAAAGTTTTGGATGACTTGCCAAACGATTCCGCTATGTTGTCTTGTTTTTGTAACGCAAGCTTTTTGGAAGCATGCAAGATAAAATAAATAAAAATTATAGAAATGTGCAATATATATCTTTCTTCAAGAGGAAACTGGATCCTCAAATCATCATGTGTAAAAGTTTTGAATAGAATCGGCACCAAAAAGTTGCCCAATGTTAATAGGATTGCTATTATGAGATAATTTCGATAGATATTTATGGTTATTTACAATAATACACTTACTTGTTCTGGAGTTGGATCAGAGCTGGTACAAATCAAGTTTCAGTCTCAACTTCATTGCAAAATCTGCTTTGTGAAGTTTATAGTAATTATTGCAAAGGCCTTCACACTGTGTTTCACATATTTTACGGTGAGTTTGACACAGGCTCGTTCTCAGAGAGTATAAAACATTTGTTGGGTTTAAAACAAAACTCTTGGAAGGATTTTTATCGTTTAAGAGGGAATTTGCACAAGTATCAATGAGCCACATATCTGTCCAAACAGCTGGAAAGTTTTGATTTTCACCTGAGGTCTCCTTTCCGACCTTAAAATCAACCCTCAAACATATCATCAACCTGTGCAAGGATGCTGAAGCTGCTGTGCTATGGTCTCTCATTTGGGTTTCTATTAGAAGAATCATCTCTGTGTTCTAGAGTAACTGTAAAAGAGGTTTTCCGATTAATCTCAGTGTGGAGTCCATTAAAGGAATCCAGACGAGAAGTAATAAAACCATTCATTACTCCCCTTTAAAGTCTTTAAAACAGAACGACGGTTTCATGCTTGATTTGATGAAAAGCAGATGCTAATTAGATTTCACAGTTGTAATATGACGGTCCTGGTTCTGTGTTCTGTTGTCATCAGAGTAAATTTAGGTCTGCTGTGTGTTTCAGGCGTGCTAGAGATCCGGACAGTCTCTGAAGGGGGAGTGTTGGCCATTAAAGGACTGAAGAGCCAGTTTTATATTTCCATGAACCGCTCCGGGATCTTGCAAGGAAAAGTAAGCAAACAAACCACAAACATGACATTAATCTGATTACGCTGATTCATGAGCAATGATTACAAACACCATTAATAATGCAGAGCTCCAAACAAACACAGGATTGCTAAACATCTCACTGTGATTTAAAGACTGCAACCAATCAAAGTCAAGATACGCTGTTTTCGGATTTGATCACCATGATAAGAGTAAAATTAGAGTTTGGACAGTGAAACTGAAACACTCTTGATTCTGAAAACCTGACAACGCTCTTTTTCTTCTTTTTCTGTGAACAGAAGGACTACATCGACAGTTGCAACTTTAAAGAAGTGTTTTTAGAAAACTATTACACTGCGTACTCGTCCATCAAATGGACTAAAAACGGCAGACAGATGTTCATTTCACTCTCTCAGAAGGGACGTCCGCTGAAAGGGAAGAAGACGAGGAAGGAAAGCATCGCATCGCACTTCATCCCACGAAAATGCAGCGAAGATGTGAAGAAGCTGACCTAGAGGCGATCACACTATTAGCAAATATTACAGATATCTATAGTTTCAGAGCTCTGTATGACTATGTTTTGTTACGATTGTGAGCAAGAGGAATGTACACTTTGAGAAGAAGATTTGGTTTCTAAAAGCTGCAGATTTAATCATGTATGGACGTTGAAACGGAAGCATTTCTATGATGATTCAACCATTTCTTCTACTTATACGAGCACTATGTAGATTTTTATCAGTTAAGAACACATTTTATCACGAATCAGGTTAAGTTGTGAGGCTCTCAAAGATCCAAACAAACAGTGAAAACTGGTCGTAAATCATCTTGGGGACTAAGAACACAACTTCTATGAGTACCATGCCCCAGACAGCAAAAAGAATTAGGCCAAGTTTGACATTTGTCTGGCACATCTGGAATTCATCTGGCACTGGCAAACAGCAAAAAAAAAAACTGCGAAAGTCTGGAAGTGGTGGAATTGTAATAAATGTGCACAAAAGACATGGGACAGACATTAAAATTAAGGTTATCTTGGCTGAAGCTTGGCCCAGACATGGGCCAAGTGTGGTCCATCGTTACCGCTTATCTAAAATCCAGACATGTACCATAAATCATTGTGACACTCTGGACAAGCAATACGAGTTGAGTAAGCCTGAGCTGGGCCAAATAAAAAATGCTATGTGGGGCAGTATGTACATGACCTAAGATACTGAACTTATTTAATATTTTTTAATATACAGATTTTTTAAGAAGAAAGTAAACCAGTAATCTTAGTTTAAAATCTGTGTATTCGTTTGATTGTTTATTTTGTTATAATTTATCTATTTTCTCAGCTGAAATACTTGCTTCTATGTGGAATCTCTTCACTTTTTAACTTATATTAAAATCTTGTGAATATCACTTTGAATTCCGTGACTCATTGACAGTAGGGTTTTGCAGTGTGAAGTGTGATGCATGAGACCCTTTGGGATAAAGCGACTCATTTCACAAACATTATTTATTTGGAACATGCTCCTCACACTTTATTAAATCTAAGGCCCAGTCCCAATTCTCTTATTCGATGCTGTTTTTTCATTCAGTTTACCGATTTAGCTAACGAAATATTATTTTCAGTTGATCACCGCAGCAGGTAAATCTTGTGCTTCTTTACTAAAATACATGGTTAAAAAAACGTGTTTCTGGCTAATTAGTGTCTGTGTTAAGTTAAGCTAGCCGATTTTTGATTGATTTTGAGCCAATTTTTCATTTATGTGACTACAACATGTTTCTATTAGATCAGAATTGCAGCTAACCGAGCCTCGTGCAGTATACTTACAAATTAATACCTCATGATCAGATCGCAAACAGTAATCATAAGTTTGAAATTAGGGTTAGCTTGAAACATTAGGGGCAGTGGCGATCTCATTGGCAGAGTATGAAGTGTAGACACGAAGTGTAGACACAAAGTGTAGAAGACAGGCGGAGAGAGAAGGAGATAAAGAGACAAATGAAAGTCTCAGACGAGGAAATATGACGAGGCGTATGTAGCGCTTGGCTTCACTGTGACTCCGGTGGGAGACGAGGAAGACAGGTGTGCTTACTGAGTCAAAATATGTTGGTAGCGGACAGCATGAAGCCAAATAAATGAAGGCGTTACTTAACGATATCACACCTCAATCACGCTGATAAGCCGTTTGAGTTTTTTAAACGAAAACACGCCGAACATTTTTTTTCCTAGAAAATAATTGAGAAACATTGCTCTAAACCAATTTTGAAATAAACAAAATATTCTCTCTTTAAAAATTATAAACGTTTGATAAATGCCCCAAAGCAAACAAAGAGAGTTGGTAGATGTGTCTATCTTAAAAACAAAGATCTTACAAGTTTTTTTATTTTCATTTTATGTAACGCCATCATTGATGTTTTATTTATTTTTAACAATGCAAGTTTTTCTTTTTAAGTATATGTGTGTAATTAATGATAGCTTAAACATTTTCTATGATAATATTGTGTTTTCTAATTCTAATGTATTTCTAATTTAGGTTAATTAGACCATGACATCATCTAGCAACTTTTAATGACTTTTGGAGCGACTTTGCTGAAAAGTTGGCATCACTGAAAAAATTCTTCTGAATTTGTTCATTAAGGCTCCAGGGACCAGCACATGTACAATGAAGGAAAATGTATTTGATCCCCTGCTAGGTTTATTTAACAGCGAGAGACAGAACACCAACAAAAAAAATACATAAAATGCATTTTAAAAATGTTAAGTACTGATTTGCATTGCAATTAGTGAAAATCACCAGGAATTCTGGCTACTTGCATGTAAGACACCTTTTTTTTTTCTTTTTTTTTTTTTATACCTGTCCTGTCCTACTTCAAAGCAGCCCCATGAGAAGGGAGGTGCTTCGTATGAGTTGGTCAGTTTTGCTCTTTCCAGAGAATTGAAGATATTATATATTGATTATTATATATTGATTATTCTATCCTCTGGATAGAAGCTTTTAATTTATTTCATTCGCATTCATCACAATAATTACATTAATCAATCATATAAACATGTAAGACACCTTTAACTCAACTCATCATTTTTGGAGGAGAAAGAATGCTGGATATGAATCCAAGAACACCATCCAGACTGTCAAACACAGATGTGGAAACATTCTACTGAGAGAATGTTTTCTGCTAAGGGGACAGGACAACAGCAAGGGACAATGAATGGCTCATGTACTGTCAAATCTTGGATAAGAACCTCCTTTCCACAGACAGGGCATTAAAGATGGGTCGTGGATGGGTTTTCCAGCATGGCAATGACCCAAAACACACAGCCAAGACAACAAACAAAGTAAAAGGGACCAGTAGGTCATTTATGGAGTGACCCATACCTGGAATTTGTGCTCTGCATGTAACCCATCCCAGTGTACACACACAGCAGTGAACAAACACACCGTGAACACTCACCCGGAGCCGTGAGCAGCCATGGCTGCGGCGCCCGAGGAGCAGTCGGGAAACTGGTGCCTTCTCAAGGGCACCACAGCTGTGGTTGTTGAAGATGAGAGAGATGTTTCATCACTAACATTACCTTCAACTCGGCGGATCTGGTGTTTGAACCTGCAACCTTCTGATCACAAGTAGATCTCCTTTTCCACCAGACAACCCTAACCCTAAAGTGGCTCAGGAAGAAGTACATTAAGGTTCTGGAGTGGTCTAATCTGTCTCCAGACCTTCATCCTATAGAAAATTTGGGGAGGGAGCTGAAAGTTTGAGTCGTCAAACATCAGCCCCAAAACCTCAATGACTTGTAGGGGATCTGCCAAAAGGTTAGGGTCAAAATCCCTCCTGACATATCAGCAAACTGCATCTGACCTCTGTGTCAGAAAACATACCAACCAGGGATTTCCCACTAAGGACTAAGTCTTGCAAAGGGGTCAAATACTTATTTAACTCATTAGAATTTAATTCAGTTCAATACATTTTTACTTACTGTTGAAATAAACCTACCACTAGAATTAAAGACTTATAATTTCTTTGTGAGCGGGCTAACATACAAAATCTGAAATATTTTTCCTTTACTGGATATAAAGTACACCAATATTGATTGACATGCATTGATAACCAACTCTCCCACTAACCCATAAAACACACATATGTAGCAGACTTTAGTTATTTTTACCAAACTCAGTCTCTTCATAAGGTCTGTGTTACATTCTTCTAACCAGTGTTTTGTTTGTTTCGTCTTTGTTTGTTTGTTTTTTAATTTATTTTTTCAGGTGCTGTCTGGCGAGCTGTTTGTTGATGGATCTTAAGTTTGTATGTTCTTTATGCAGCGAGGCTCCCAGGGGCCTCACAGAGGGGACTCCTATTTACTCTACCTGATCCTCACTAGGACTTTGTGAAGCTGCTTTGAAAGCATCTGCTAACAAAGCACTTTATAAAAACATATTGATTGATTGATTGATTTTCTTATTGGTTGGTAGGTAGGTAGGTAGGTTGATTGATTGATTGATTGATTGATGGTGTGTGCAATGTTAAATTCCAAGTTTGAACATCTCAGAACCCATTATAGCATCAAATGTTTATAAAATAACTTTGGTAATACAATTATTTTCATTTTAAACATGAGCAGCTTCTCTGAACATACATGACATGGATACACACAGTACTGGCTCGAAGGCGTCTCTGACACAAAGAGTTAGCTTGCAAACATGTGATGGAGGTGATCGTGAATGTCAGAACCCTAATCACTGCTTGCTGCTATAATTCAAGGCATGTTTGATGGAGTGCTGGAAGCATTTGTGCGATGCCAGTGTGTCTCTAAACCGTTGCCTGGTAAAGTGCACACAGAGACCCCCCTCTGCTCTGAGAGGGTGTGAGGAAGTTGAGCACTTCTGCCAAGTCACGCACTGTTGGTTTAGAGGATAATACATAACATGTTGTGAACATAAACAGAGTCTGAAACATCACATATTTCATTAATCAGATGACAAAGCATCGGCTTGGCGCTGGATGAAGCCTCTCACTCCAGCAGGACTGATGAGAAAGTTTGAAACAATATGCTTAAACAAGAAAGAGACAGTTTGGAATGACTTTGAAATGTTAAATTGTTCAAATAAATACTTAATTTAGTCAAATATAGACAATAGGGCTGTGAAATAGCAAATTGTTTATCATATTCCACTCAGTGCCAGATTTTGTGGATTTCAACCCAATGTGGTTATGTTAAGCGATTTCAAAATACAATATAAGAGGGGCAAAAATAGAATAATAAATGTGAATTTAACATTAATGTGTATATTGTTAAAATATATATTTAAGTCTAAGGAAGACATATTAAAACGTACGAGTATATTTTCAATGTAATTTTTTCTTAATTCATATTCAATTCGATAAATCTTATGATGTAATTTTCCACTAAGATGAGGCTGAATTTTCTGAAGAGCTTTCTTTTTCCTAACTCCTCTTGAGCAAAATTACATTAAATTAAAACAGACCAAGTCAAGCTAAGGTTAATAGAAAGTGAATTAAATCAAAGCATTATTACAAATGACAAATTTACTGTAATGCTGGTTAAAATGGTTTTAAGGCTGTTTATCAGAAATGCTTTGCAATATAGAACTGATATCAATGTCAATTTCATTGAGTGCTACCTGAAAATATGGCTAACAATTTGCATTAATGGATGCAAAAGGTGAACAGAGTCAACAAGAGATTGAAAATGTGTGTTTATTTTTTTTACGTTTTAATCAGAATTTTATCAGGTTTGAAAAAATATGTTCATACAACAGCTCAAACAACAAGTTTTCCTTCATATAAAAAAGTCACATCTTTCCACAACCTATTAGAATACTCATTCATTTTCATGTCGGCTTTCTTCCCTTTCGGGGTCGCCACAGCAGAATGAACCGCCAACTCTCTGGCATATGTTTTATGCAGCAGATGTCCTTCTAGCCGCAATCCATCACTGGGAAACATTCACACACACATTCACACTATGGACAATCGTTCTTACTCAATTCACTTATACCGACTTGTGGGGAAACCGGAGCACCCGGAGTAAACCCACGGGGAGAACATGAGAACTCCACACAGAAATGCCACCTGCCCCAGCTGAGCCTAGAACCAACGACCTTCTTGCTGTGAGACGACAGTGCTACCCACTGCGCCACCGTGACGCTCCTATTAGAATACTTCCAAATGGAAAAAATATGACGTGCGGTTTTTACATAGAACAAGTCATACTCTTTTAAACCTAAAAAGAAAGTGAAACAATTTGTGGAGAATTTGATCATACATTTCTTTAATTCGTTTTTTGATAAAAATTGTATTAGACGGTGACTCAACTTATTCCCAATTTATATTGGGTTCGGTAAGTTTTGGTAACGCTGAGTGGCTAGCATTGACGATATACTCGCTAGCTAATGTACTGCTTCCGGTTAGAGCGCAACTTCTTCCGGTGCAAGTGTAATAGACTGTTGACAGCCTCTTCATTCTATCCGAGTTTTGTTTAAAGCAGTATCATGTCGAATGGAGCGGTGGAACCTAGCCATCAAAACGTGTTTCTCCGCGGGCTGACGATCGCCTCGCACGCGCCGCTGGTCGAAGCGCAGCGCGTTGGCCGCCAGAAGTGCTCTCGCTGCGGCGCGTCCCGACTCTTCTATTGCTACAGCTGCTGTGCGCTGGTGGGACTCCAACCGCCTCAAGTGCCGACAGTCACGGTGCGTTATTTTGCTCGCTATTTGAGAGAGTGCAACACATTATAAAGAGGCATGCGCATTTCAATGTTTGCGGTTAAAATACTAGTTAAAGGTGAACTAGTTAAAGTACACGGACATAATATTTTAAATAATATTGGCAATTAGTTATTATTTATCCCTATCCAGTTCTATGGAACATATATTTGATACGATGATAAAAAGAAATAAATATTTTTTTATTCGAGTTTTTCTGAACTTGCTTGTTCAGAGGCAGAAGTCATGGTTGTTTCTCTCAGTGTATGGTTTTGGGAAGTGTTTTAATGCTGTGTGTGTGTGTGTGTGTGTGTGCGCGCGCGCGCGTGTGTGTGCGCGTGCGTGTATGTGTGTGTGTTTTAGCTACCGGTGAAGATCGACATCATTAAACATCCCAATGAAACAGATGGAAAAAGCACAGCGGTGCATGCCAAGCTCCTGTGTCCTGGAGACGTGAAGATCCACACCTATCCCTGCATCCCTGAGCTGGAAGAGTCTGAGAACGTGAGGCGCATTCAGCACTGAGATCATTTGTTGTAGATCAGGAGTCTTAAAGTGCACCATCAACCTTGAGCCATGAACAGAGTGACAGAAATGAGACGTTTGTGTAAGGCAATTTATGGGTCTTATGGAGTCCTGAAAGCGTTTTAAAAAAAAACCTTAAATTTCAGTGTCGCTGTCTTAAAAATGTGCTATTTAAAAACTGTTTCAGCATAACATTTCTAGTCTAAAGTTTCATTTAACTGCGCTATTTTTATCAAACAATGTAAGTAAAGCGTGATATGCACCATTCCGCTGGATGCAAACCATTGATAAAAAAGTAGAATAAAAATAAGAAAAGTAGAGGCAGAAGAAGAAAAATGGAAGCAAAATAAGAAGAAAAAGTAGACTAAGAAAAAAATAGGAAGCAAAAGAAGAAGAAGAAAAAAGAAGCAGGTCACTTCAGTCTTACGACACAGTGCAAAGAAGCTAGTTGTGACCATGAGGACATGTAAATTTGTTTTATCTGCGTGTTATCGCAGTTGGTTAAAACTGATGCCAGCTAACTTTTTAAACCATATTGTGTGCAAAAAGAAATTGCGAAGTATAGGTTTACAGGCAATATACTCCTACGCTAAATCCACGTAACAGTTGTTAAACGTCCGAAGAAAAGAAAAAATCAATAATCTTGGTTTTGTTTTCAGGCAGAAGGCAGAGAAATATGTAGTATTAATTTTTTTAAACACATGCTCTTAAAAAGTCTTGTTTTTTTTGTATTTATATTGAAGAAACTTGTAGTAGGTATTACTTTAATGTTTTTGCTTTAATGAGTTCCAGTGACAGCAGCTAGAAACATTTAAAATGTTCACTGAACAACAGTTCTATTAACTGCTAAAGAAGTTACGATGACACCATTGGCAAATGAATGACTTCCACAATCTACATAAAAGTTAAAGAAGTTGTTCGTATATTGGTAGAAAAATTACTATTGTATTGCGAGTGAAATGTATTTGATCTATTAAACACATCTTGATAGAACGTCCAATTTATGATTCCATGAGGAGAAGGAACCTAACTGGAGAAGATCTGAAAGAAATCCATGCTAACCCAAAAGGGCTAAAAAAGTTTTTACTAACGACAGACTTTTGCTGGGAATTGTAACTTTGTTTTTAAACAAGTTTTTAATGATCCTATGAACTTTTAAATTAAAATATTAACAAAATTTTAAAACAGGGATAGCCATGAAATGTCCATGTTGTCGTCAGGGCTTTAAAAAAGTATTGCGAGTGGTAGTCTAAGAAAAGCACGGCTGTAGAAAAGCAAGTGTTCTCTCCTCAGATCGCACTGGTGTTTCCAGGCCCGGAGTCGATGACTGTGGAGGAATTGTGGGAGTTCTTCTCTGAGCGCCGCAGTGTGAAGCGTCTGAAGACAGACGAGGAGCGTGAGGAGAGCAGAGCGTGCCCTATACACAGAGTGATGTTCATCGACAGCACGTGGAACCAAACCACCAAGATCATCACTGACGAGAGGCTGCAAGGTGACTACAGGGAAATTGATTATGAGCAGATCCCCTTAATCGAGTAGTCCAGAATAAAGTACTGATTGATTTGTGTAATTATTATTAATATATTGGTCAATATATAGCTTTACCGTGTTTAGTGAACACTTTGAAAACCTAATATAATCATACAGTTTTGCGTGAAACCCTTTAAAATATAATGTATTAATTTGCGATTAAAAAATATTTCAACTGTATTATATAATATTTCAATATTATATTAAGCAATTCCAGTTTGGCTAAAGATTCTTCATTTGTCTGCTCCTCAGTAGAGAGCTCAAATTGACTCATTATGTTAGCTGGTAAAAATGCCCACTAACTTGAACTGCTGTAAAATTCTCAGATTATTGGGGGGAAAAAATACAGGGTTTTGCCTTTTTCACTACCAATCATATATAATGATGTCAGTAATTTGGGAAAAACCCCTCTAAATTACTTATTTTCAATACTAAATGTAGTTTAACTGTATTTTTACCTTTATCATGGTGTTGGGCATGTGAAAGATTAGTAACAACATGCAGCGTCAAATTGAAATCTTTCCTCCTTCATTTATTGCTAGTGGTCCATTGACTTCCATCATAACCATATTTTCAATTTTCATTAGTTAAGCGTTGAATGAACTATGAATGAAGAATGATCATCACTCTAGTCAAGAATGTTCATCACACAATCAGAATCTAGAGTTCAGCCTTAAAACGGTAATCGACCAATCAGAATCAAGTGTTTACCCTTGGAATGTTTTTAATCCAATTAGAATCAAGAGCTCAGCCTTAAAACGTTAATCAACCAGTCAGAATCAAGCATTCACCCATGACATGTTTATCTGCCAATTAGAATCAAGTGTTCAGCCCTAAGCTGTTCATCAGCCAATCAGAATCAAGAGTTGAATTCGGCCTGTTCATCATGCATTCAGAATCAAGAGTTTAGCCTTAAAAATGTTCTTCGACCAATCAGAATCAAGTGTTTAAAACATTCATCAACCAATCAAAACAAAGTGTTCACCCTTGGATTGATAAACACCCAATAACAATCAAGTGTTCAGCCTTCAAAAGTTCATCAGCCAATCAAATTCAAGCTTCCACCAATAGAATATGCATTAGCCAAACAGAAGCAAGCTTTCACCAGTAGAATGTTCATTAGCCAATCAGAATTAAGCTTTGGCCCATTAGAATGTTCATCAGCCAATCAGAGTCAGCCAGTAAGAATTTTGACTTTGTCTTTGGCTCTTCTCAGCATTACCAACGGTGGAACTGAAGAGCAGGAAAACTTGCTTCTGGCGGCATCAGAAGGGGAGTCCGGACACATACTTGGCAACCATCGAAGCTATTTACTACTTCTTGAAGGACCTACACTGCCACTACTACAAAGAATACTCTGGAGAGTACGACAACTTGCTCTTCTTCTTCTCTTACCTCCACAGCCTGATCAACAAAGCCAAAGAGGAGGCTGGGAAAGCCTGAGAGACACCCACACACACCTGAGAACAAACTATAAAAAAGATATTTCACCTTTATAAAAGGACATTGCGCTCAGCAGCTTGTTTCTCTCTCCTTCACTTCCATTCTTGGAAAAATATATTCAAACTAGTTCATGGTCAACTGAGGGACACAATCCCTGTGGGTCTAGATTGAGAACTTTTGTATGCATGTTTTAATGTTGTTGTTTTTTTCTTCAGTTTTTGTGACATTAATTCCTTATAAAATAAATCTTGCCTTATAAAATGAGAGAATTGTGTAATCTGCAAGACAACTATATCTCATCTTTGGACAATTAAACTGTATGGTGTATACACCAGAGGTCACAAACTCGATTCCTTGAGGGCCCTGTGTAGTTTTGCTCTAACCTTAACTGAACACACCTGATCCCACTGGTTAAGCTCCTCTGAATTTGGTTGAAGCTACTGGTTCCTCTCCTGAAACAGGGTTGGAACAAAAACCGACAGGGTCTGCGGCCCTCCAGGAGTTGAGTTTGAGACCCCTGGTGTACACCCATGAAGCATCAGTTTTTACTTCAGGCCATTATTTAGGCTGTTAGTTGTTGAGTTATGACTCTCAGCTGATGGTATCCTTCTACTCTCTGCTTTAATGAATAATACCCCGGAGTACCTATGGATTTCTAAACACTCTTAAGACATTGTTCACTCCAACAATAAGGTAATCATAAACTGCATCAACAAATGCTTTTGTAACTCTGCAGATCATGGATTGGCTTCTTTGCAGGAGTTTTGTGCTAGCTTCACACCTTTGCTGTTTAATGTTGATGCAAGCAAGGCATTTTTATTTTTAATAGCAGGTGTTCCCCGAAGAGAAGAATTTCAGCTGCTTTTTGAAAGCCTGTCATGAGTTGGTATCGAGCACCACCCTGTTGCTCATTTATGTCCTGATGTGGTCTGTGTGTTCTCGCACCGAAATCCATTTGTTAAACTATATATTGTCTCCAAAATAGTCTCAAGGTGCTTTCACGTGAGAAATTCAGACCAAAAACTTTAATGTTTACCTTTAATATGAACTTGTATGTCAGAGCTTTTCATAAAATTGGTTTGGCACATCTCAGGTGTGTAAACTTAAGCTCATTAGCGTGGCGACCATGCATTGTGGAAGAACCTGCATTGCCTGTGTATTACAGTCCTTCATATGATCACAATGACAATAGGTCGAAGTTATCAATTTTTTTAACTCGGAACGGACTCAATTGGATGCCAATGAAAAGGAAATTTGCATACCATGGTTACAAATGCAGAAGTGGTGGCAAAAGCAATTACTGCTTTGGGTTCAAGCACAACTTGGCTACAGTGAGGCAGGAGTTCGCACTTGCAAATTACTTTTTCCCACAACGCAGAAATTAAATAAAAACAAAATCATTAAAACAACCACCAAGTTGTTTGGGACTTGACACACCAAATACCAATTTAACAGACTTCGCTAGTTTTCCCAAGTCGGTTCCACAAAAAATATCTGCTAGCCCATCCTCCTCTAACTGCACATTAAATGTTCAAATATGGAAGCTGTCGTTATAACATCTGGGAAACAGTGTTCACTTCATGCCGCACAATTTTGTGGTGAACTGTCCACACACTGACAAGAGAGATGTTTAACACATGACTAGGAATGTAACTACGTACGCATCTCTTAAACGAATCAGAAGTTGCTGTATGAACACAAAACTTGGGGATTTGGGGTGGAAGCAACCATTCTTGGAAGCAGGACAGACTTGCATTCTCACTGCCAGAGAGTCCTCTAATAGTTTCACCAACTGGAAAATCTCAAGCGTTGCGTGCGGAGTCGAGAGCACTTTGTATACCCATACAACCTCTGAACCAAGAGCTTCCCCATAGGGGTTAAGAAATGAATCCCCCAGTTAGATGCATGGTTTGGAACACTTGGCTTTCATCAAGAAGGTCAGGATGTGCATTCACTTTTTGTCAATATATCATACGTAGAATTTGGGGCTAGACTCACATTGTTCTGAAGCCAAGGACTGTATCTGTTGTCAAGGCTTAGAAAGCAGGCCTCCAAGCACTACACGAGGAGGCAGAGCCAGCCCCTGGTTCTAACCATCAAATCAGCGGTGTTACTGAGTGTTGAGACAAAGATCTGAATTTTTGTGGTTAGAGTGATTTACATGTTAGGTCAATAGATAGGCATGAAATGAATGCATGCGGGAAAGGAGTGAGTATGATTGGTACTATGGTACAAATATTGCAGTGGAGTCAAATGCAGTGCGCGGAAAGTTCCAATTTTTCATTTTTTTTTCCTCTGTGGCTTCCTAGAAGCTTCCTAGAGTAGTCATGTGAGGGGAAACTTGAAAACCAGCATGGGCAGAGGTCAGAGTTTGTCTACAGGAAAAACGAGTCGTTAGACCATTTCTACCATTAATGCAGTCCCTCAGCCGATTTGTGACTCTAGAAAAGCAGGGACAGCCTTTTGGATGTTATCAAGAGGTGTGTGATCAAGTATCTGCAAGACTGGTTGACACTCTACACTTTTGTCATCATGATCGGCGCATCATTCTTGTCCTCATCTGTTTCTGGTGGTGGTAGTATGTGACTACTCGTGATTTGGTTGTTCTTTGAACATATCCCTGAATATAGTAAGCTTTTCAGGGCTAGGATTGAACAGGACCTTCGAGAAGAAATTTCGAGGCGTGTGCAACAATTCATTCTTCTTTTCCAAATATTGGACTCGGACGTGGCCGCACAGCTCTAAATGAAAAGCAAAAAAAGTTCCCCTTTGCCATGTCACACTGGTCTTTGGCGAGGGGAGGACTAAGGAAATTGGATCTTTTGTTTACATATGAGGGGTTGTTGATGTAACATAAATGCAGCACTTAAGGGCACTCTTCACTCTTGATAAGCCTCCATCATGCAGTAGCATAGAAGAGGGATAATAACATAGAAGAAGGATAAGATGAGAAACACTAGCGAAGAAGAAGACTGCTTGAACTGGATCTGGATCCTGAGCTGCTACTGCTACCCATGGTTTGCTTGCCAGATCCACAAATAAATCAACATATGTTGCATTAACATTGAACACTGTTCTTCTGTGGTTTTAAAAGAGCATCAAAGAGCCTATAGCGCTGTAACGCACCAGAATTTCCGGAGCTTCTTGGCAAAATTGAACAGCAAGGAGTGTCTCTTTGTCTTTATTTCACTTGACCTGGGTGAACACAAGAGATTATAAATCATTGGCCGATTACAATGAGTTGTTCACTGATTTGATTCTCCATTATATTTTTACATATACATACACACACATATCTATCTATATATAATTTGCTATTATATCATAGAATTTCCAGAGAGCATAACAATTGTTGCTTTCCCCAAATAAAGTGCATATTTATTGTAGGCTCTCATGCAATGTGCTCTTCTTGGGTCTAACTTCTTATGCTTATCTTCTCAGTTAAACAGAAACAGGTGTTGCCTCACACTCGACAGTATTGCATGTCTTTGCACAATTACATAATCAAAATGAATTATTACTGAGATCAGAGGGCTGTATGACAGCCAGACAAATGATTCAGGCACATGTGGATCATCAGAGCATCTTCCTGAAAATTACAGCACTGGTTCTGGTGCACTACACTGATCAGAAGAGACCCTTTCGATGATGTTTATGTTTATTATGTTTACCCAATACTCCTCCTAGTTAAATGTCACCGATAGGGTTTATGGCAAATGCCACCCAATCTCTAAACCGAGTTGTTAATTTTGTGTTGCTGCTATTCTCAATGGGCCTTAGTGGTTTATTCGAACACAGAAATAAGTTGCATATATAACTTATTATGGCGTCACGGTGGCGCAGTGGGTAGCACGGTCGTCTCACAGCAAGAAGGTCGCTGGTTCTAGGCTCGGCTGGGGCAGGTGGCATTTCTGTGTGGAGTTTGCATGTTCTCCCCGTGATCGTGTGGGTTTTCTCCGGGTGCTCCGGTTTCCCCACAAGTCCAAAGACATGCAGAATAAGTGAATTGAATAAGAACAATTGCCCATAGTGTTAAAGTGTGAATGTGTGTGTGAATGTTTCCCAGCGATGGGTTGCGGCAGGGAAGGGCATCCGCTGCGTAAAACATATGCCAGTGAGTTGGCGGTTCATTCCGCTGTGGCGACCCCGAAAGGGAATAAAGCCGACATGAAAATGGATGGATAACTTATTATGCCCTTTGACATGATGTGATTGAAATCTTATGACTCCAAGACGAGTAAGAATCCGTCCCCAATATGACGAGCCATTTTTACATTTAAACATGTGATTTGATTAACTTCGCTTTCTGACCCTCATGAAATGAAAAATGTAACCACAAATCTCACAACGCACTTGTATGTTATTCAACTGAATCATATGAATTGTTTAATCAGATAGATTGAAGCTGAATCATATACAGCTAAACTGAATCACATTGTACTGAACTGGATCATAAAGAACTAAACTAAATTATATTGAACTGAACCAAATCATATGGAACTGATGTATATCATTTTGACCAGAACTGAATCACATTGTACTGAACTGAATCATGAAACTGAACTGAATCATATAGAACTAAACTGAATTATATTGAACTGAACCAAATCATAAGGAACTGAATCATATTGAACTTAATTATATTTAACTGAATCAAACATATAGAACTGGACTGACTGTTCTGGAACTGAATCAAATCATATGAAACTGATCTGTATCATATGGAACTTTTGTGAATCATACTGAACTTTGTGTGTGCACGATCTGGGATGCACTAAAACGTCACGTGACGGAAGTGGTTTTGCCACGCCGTCATGTACGACTGTGCGAGAACTTAGCTCCTTCTTTTCCATTCTTTCATTAAAAATATTCAAATAATAGACATAACACACATTGATATTGTTTATTTATGTGCATCTTCCTTAAAAATGAGTCGTATAACAGAGTGTGCTCCTTTGTTTGGGTCCCATAGAAAACTCCTTACTCTCAATCGCAGTGGATTGTGGGTAATAGCAGCCGGTTGATCTGCACTTTAGAATCTAACCAGAAAAGGAACACATCCGGGCATCGCTCAGAAACCTTTTTATGTACATTACGCTTTGGCACACCCTAATGCTACTTTTGCACCCATAAAAGTGTGAATAGTGAGCGAATTGGGACGTAGCATCAATAATATGGAACTGTGCTGAATCTTACGAATCCATGCAGTATTGAACTGAACTGAACGAAATCATATAGAGCTCAACCGAAACATACAGAACTGTACAAAATCATATGGAGCTGAACTGAATCATATGAATTTGAAATGAATCAAATGGAACTGAACTGAACTATCTACAATTGAACTGAATCTATTAGAACTACTGAATCATATAGAACTGATCTGACTCATATAGAATTGATATACAACTGAATCACTTGGAACTCCAGTGAAGCAAGTGGAACTAAACTGAATTCACTAATAAAGAACTGCTGAATCATACAGTACTGAACTGATTATGCTACTCAACTTTATTCATTTAATAACCTGAGCTGGTTTCCCAGAACCGAATCTTCTCTCCTAATTTCATTTCTCTCTGAAACCATTTCAGACACAGGTTGCATTGTGTAAAGAGCTATAAAAATAATAATAAACATTAAAAGAGACTAATCGAACATCTCAGTAAAATTTGGACATCTGTGGAACAGATCCGTTCTGTAAATACCGGCTGAATGTTTTACACTCGCGCTCTTTATTTACTAAATCACTAGAGAGCCTTTATCAGACGCAGATGTGCTTTGGTCTAGTTTATAACAGAATTAAACCCTCTGAGTAGATGGGATGAAAAGTGTGAGAATTATTTTACATCTTTCTTAACTGCATTCCTGAGTAAGAAAACCGATTAAAGCGAAGCATGACCATGCCTTATTATCAGCCAACATTTTTAAAAGGTAATAATGTTAATCAATATGCGCTTTTCAATCTTATTGAATTCTCTTTTGAGAGGAGTAACTCTGAAATAATTTAGTTTTTGATTCTCTAGTGTCTGTGTGGCTTCAATTGAATCAACTAGATACTCGTGTGTGGAATCCTGTGTTGATATATTTGAATCAAATATAGTTTTCTTTCTCAAAAACAATCACACACACACACATGCATAGACACCCCCAGACGAACTCTGAGGATTCCCTCGATCTCCTGGTCAACATTTGCTTTGTGTTTTACGTTAATAAGAGCAGGAGTGTGGAGAATTGTGTCATCGGATGAAGAGGGAGCTCCACAAGATTACATTCAGACGCCAAAGTTTCCTTCACTCCAGATGTTCCACAGAAAAGCAGGAGCATCGCGTGTGGAGAGTAGACACGCACACCTCTACACATCAGAGAGATCCTGCACTGCTCAGTAAAGCACTAGAGGTTTGAAGGCTTTATTTGGAGAAGTGAAGGACTGTTTAGATATAGGAAGTATAATATCTATGGTTACTTGTGAACTCAAGTTCAACGAAAAATACGATAAACTGCCAAAAGTGTTAGCTCACCTGCCCTGACTCACATGTGAACATAAGTGACATCCCATTCCTAATCCATAGGGTTCAATATGACATCCAGGGGCACCGTCAAGGGGGGTTCATGGGGCCCAGCAGTCCAGGGGGCCCCAGAAGGCTCTATTCCACTGTTGGAGTGAAATATTAAAAAAAACGTTCGTTTTATATATATATATATATATATATATATATATATATATATATATATATATATATAAATTTTACTCCAGATCAGTCTCCTGATGAACTGAGGCTCTGGCACTCGTTCTGAAGCAGGATTGCAAGAGTTTTAACAGTCACAAATGAGCTCATCCAAATATAGATTATAGATCAAACCGACAGTTTTCACAATAAACATGTTATTTAGAAAGCATTATTTATAGTTTAAATAAAAACAAGGAAATAATTTTTTTTTTAGAAAATTAATCATTAATATTTTCTTTCTTTTATTAAACTTTTTTAATTATTATTTTTTTTCAATAAGAAGAACTTTTAAGCTCTTTTTAAAATACATAACTTTTTTAATTTTTTACACACTTTCTTTGTTTTCTTATATTTGAAACTTTTTAAATGTTTCGTTGGACGCAATGCAAACTGACAAATAAAGGTCTTGAATAAAGATGCAATATGTAAAAAACGAAATTCATATAAATCAACTGATTTGTGTTTCAGGGTTTTCCTTTTTTTCTCTGAGTGAATGTTTTCAGTGACTTCATATCTGCCTTCAACAGTTCAACACTGCCCCCTTGTGATCATGAAAAGCATTAAATGTCCTTTCTTAAAACGAAAATTTATTGTTTGAGTTGTTATATATGTGTGTACAGCTAGTTTTACTGGATTAACGGTTCTTATAAGCAGCCATGGCATCAGAGTAACCTATTTTGAAAACATTTTTATCATTCCTTTACTCCCACCCACTGAGAAATAAAAAAATTATCTCATGAGCTTCTTCTAGATTCTGATATTAGTTTTTAATATCAGCCCTCAACCTCCATTTTTTTTAACATTAGTGTGCATTAGTAGTATAAAATGTTTCCTTCAAAAATTGATTATAGTTCTTTTTTGAGTGCTTATTTGATATTAAAGAAAGATGCAAACCTGTTAAAAAGCCCTGTTCTTCTCTGTAGCTCATTTGAAAATTAAGAATGGGTTGTGTTCATCTTTTCGATCTTACTACTCGCTTATGCTATGTTTTTCAAGACCAAGGTGATAAAAACACATTTCATTGCTAAAAAAGGCAGCAAAACACGGCAATTTTTTTGTTGTTGTTGTTGGTAATTATAGGCCCTTTAGTGATTTTATCTAGACAATTTACTATCAATTATTAAAACCATAACTTACTGCTCAAGCTGCCAGTACATTGAGGGAAATTGTAGTTTTTTAAAGGGAAATAAAAGTTGAAATTAAAGGCATGATTTTAAATGAATCCAGCAATGCCAGGTTAGTTCAAGCTTGAGTTTCCAATCAAAATTGTCCCGTCTTTCACTCACATAGAGCAAATATTTATTCAACAGCTCTTTTAAATCGATTACACCTTCTCCTCATCTACTCATCAGCCAACCATCATCAAGTAACCCGCCATAAAATGACTACAGATCCCTATAGCCATTGTCACATGTTGATGTCATACCCCTGCAACTTCTGGTACTGACAATAACAACTCTCCTGTGACTCTTCGACTCCTGGATATTGATTATCTTCTCTTCGAACAAGACTTCTTCTGACTCTGTCTTCGTTCTGGTTTCCCTATTCCCTGTGGAGTCTTCTAGAACTATGAGATTAAGATCGTGTTCGCACCGGAAGGTACCGGTTCACCTTCATTCTGCTCACCTTCATATCAACTGTATCTGTGTTGCTCACCTGGATAGTTTTTCCCTTCCTACTCTACTGTTTATTCTCTAATGCCTCCACTCCTCTTCACTCAGGTGCTGTACACAGGCACAGTCCACTCAGCCTCTATCAGCATCACAAAGTCCACATCTACTTTACTTTCCTAAACTCGGTCGTGGAATACTTTCCTGAACTCGGTGGTGGGATACTTACCTGGACTCTGTCGTGGAGTACTTACCTGGACTCCGTCGTGGATCGCTTACCTGGACTCCGTCGTGGAATAGTTACCTGGACTCCGTTATGGAATACTTACCTGCACTCCGTTGTGGAATACTTTCCTGAATTCTGTCGTGGATTACTTACCTGGACTCCGTCATGGAATACTTTCCTGAACTCTGTCGTGGAATACTTTCCTGGACTCTGTCATAGAATACTTTCCTGGAATCTGTCATAGGATACTTTCCTGGACTCCGTCGTGGAATACTTACCTGGACTCTGTCGTGGATCGCTTACCTGGACTCCGTCGTGGAATACTTACCTGGACTCCGTCGTGGAATACTTACCTGGACTCCGTCGTGGAATACTTACCTGGACTCCGTCGTGGAATACTTACCTGGACTCCGTCGTGGAATACTTACCTGGACTCCGTTATGGAATAGTTACCTGCGCTCCGTTGTGGAATACTTTCCTGAATTTTGTCGTGGAATACTTTCCTGAATTCTGTCGTGGAATACTTACCTGGACTCCGTCATGGAATACTTACCTGGACTCCGTCATGGAATACTTTCCAGGACTCTGTCGTAGGATACTTTCCTGGATTCTGTCGTAGGATACTTTCCTGGACTCCGTCGTGGAATACTTACCTGGACTCCGTCGTGGATCGCTTACCTGGACTCCATCGTGGAATACTTACCTGGACTCCGTCGTGGAATACTTACCTGGACTCCGTTGTGGAATACTTTCCTGAATTCTGTCGTGGAATACTTTCCTGAATTCTGTCGTGGAATACTTACCTGAATTCTGTCGTGGAATACTTACCTGGACTCTGTCGTGGAATACTTACCTGGACTCCGTTATGGAATACTTACCTGCACTCTGTTGTGGAATACTATCCTGAATTCTGTCGTGGAATACTTTCCTGGACTCTGTCATAGAATACTTTCCTGGAATCTGTCATAGGATACTTTCCTGGACTCCGTCGTGGAATACTTACCTGGACTCTGTCGTGGATCGCTTACCTGGACTCCGTCGTGGAATACTTACCTGGACTCCGTCGTGGAATACTTACCTGGACTCCGTTGTGGAATACTTACCTGGACTCCGTCGTGGAATACTTACCTGGACTCCGTCGTGGAATACTTACCTGGACTCCGTTATGGAATAGTTACCTGCGCTCCGTTGTGGAATACTTTCCTGAATTTTGTCGTGGAATACTTTCCTGAATTCTGTCGTGGAATACTTACCTGGACTCCGTCATGGAATACTTACCTGGACTCCGTCATGGAATACTTTCCTGGACTCTGTCGTAGGATACTTTCCTGGACTCTGTCGTAGGATACTTTCCTGGACTCTGTCGTAGGATACTTTCCTGGACTCCGTCGTGGAATACTTACCTGGACTCCGTCGTGGATCGCTTACCTGGACTCCATCGTGGAATACTTACCTGGACTCCGTCGTGGAATACTTACCTGGACTCCGTTGTGGAATACTTTCCTGAATTCTGTCGTGGAATACTTTCCTGAATTCTGTCGTGGAATACTTACCTGAATTCTGTCGTGGAATACTTACCTGGACTCTGTCGTGGAATTCTTACCTGGACTCCGTTATGGAATACTTACCTGCACTCTGTTGTGGAATACTATCCTGAATTCTGTCGTGGATTACTTACCTGGACTCCGTCATGGAATACTTTCCTGAACTCTATCGTGGCATACTTTCCTGGACTCTGTCGTAGGATACTTTCCTTGACTCTGTCATAGAATACTTTCCTGAACTCTGTCTTAGGATACTTTCCTGGACTCCGTCGTGGAATACTTACCTGAACTCTGTTGTGGATCGCTTACCTGGACTCCGTCGTGGAATACTTACCTGGACTCCGTCGTGGAATACTTACCTGGACTCCGTCGTGGAATACTTACCTGGACTCCGTCGTGGAATACTTACCTGCACTCCGTTGTGGAATACTTTCCTGAATTCTGTCGTGGAATACTTTCCTGAATTCTGTCATAGGATACTTTCCTGGACTCCGTCATGGAATACTGTCCTGGACTCTGTCGTAGGATACTTTCCTGGACTCTGTAGTAGGATACTTTCCTGGACTCCGTCGTGAAATACTTACCTGGACTCATATGTGGAATTCTTACCTGGACTCTTTCGTGGAATACTTACCTGGACTATTACGTGAAATTCTTACCAGGACTCTCTCATGGAATACTTACCTGGACTCCTCAGCAACCCACTCAAAAATGAGTATTTTTTACCCTCAGCACCTAGTCTACTCTTCTGGCTGCAACTTAGCTTGTGTATCTCCACAGTATCACCTGTGCTCCTTGATGGTAGACCTGGGTCCAGACCGGAAAGCTGAGTTACGAGGCTCTATAAAAATGGTGTTTTATTGTGCGTGGTTGCTTGCGTGCATGTACGGGTTTGTGATTAATGCATATTGTAATTAAATAATGATTAATTTATGCATTAACTACTACCGATTTGTTTCACCTTACTTTAAAGTGTTACTTAAATTTGTAAAATGGGTCACATATGACAACAAATAACAATAAATACATTGTGAACAAAGGAGTGCTTCAGTCAGATCTGATTGTGTTGAAAAGGTTTGGTTTCTAAGTCGGCTTGGTTTTCTCATTTTATCACTTGTTCAGAGTGCAGTTGTGACATAAATAAGCAACTGTGTGCGAGAAACACTCTTGCGTCAACCTCACGACAGAACAATGAGAAGAGCCGACAAAGTAAAAAATGCAGAACAGTGAACAGCAAGCTCTTTGTCGACAGAGGAGATGCTGGAGCTACCCGGTGTTTGGTTGCCAGCTAAACAGCTTTATCTAAATGTATTTGCCTCTCTCCAATACCCATAATGCCTTGAGCATTCTTTGATGGTTTGACTGAGGTGAATTCGAGTAATTTCAGTGGATAATGTTGGTGGACCTTTGACTGCTCTTTGGTTGTGAGTCAAAAATCCAGATTTGGTGTTATACAGCAGGTCTTTTTAGAGAGTAAAAAACATTACAAACACACAAATGAGTTGAAATCCTTTATTTAATCGGATTTTGAAGGGGAAAAAATACTATTTAATTTGAAACAGAGGTTAATAAATTGAATTTTTGTGAGCGTGATCTGTTTACTAATGAGAATGGCCAGAAGGGGGAAGTAGAGTGTCATTGAAGGTTCCACAGCTGTGTGGAAAGTTTTCACTTGGAAGAGTTTTCCTGTGTGGGAGAGGGCTAGTTTATTTAACCATTAGCATGTATTTATGCCTTTATTTCTCTCCTGAGTAGAGTGTGTTGAATTCCAACAAATTGAAGCGCTGTCTTCTGAATGAAGTGGCTATAAAAAGATTTATTTTTTTCTCTCTTCCTGAATCCAGTTCAAATCAGACTTAATGACTGCTGGAAATCATTCATAACGAGAAAGCAACACAGTGATGTGAACAACTCTGTCTTTCCTTCACATCACTGAGGAGTTCAACTTTGGACCGAGTGGGTAGAGAGTAAAAAATGACTGGGTATGACTGCCCTGTCGCGTCTCTGTGGAAAGTTTTCTCCAGATGTTGCGCTGCTGTGTGTTTGCTCAATCTTTGTCTGTGTTATTAATGGAGCGCACCACACTCACGGAGCACATTTTCACCAGTGGTTTCACTACCTCAGACTCTGTCTTCACTTCAATCCATTTTGTACATTTATTACAGGCATTTACGACTTCTATTTTTATTCTATGTTTATTACTTCAAACCCGAGAGAAAAAGCTGAGTGGAGTTACATGTGTATGATATATGATCAGAAAAATATACCTGTCCTTTGTTAACATGTGTGTTGTGTTTGGTTAGCCAGTAGTTGTTGTTCTTACCATGCCAATACTTATCAGTGCAAAGACAAAGCGGGAGACAGAGCACAGAACTATAAATGTGTTTGATGACAAATAGATCTGTGCGGAGCCTTTGCAACAGGAAATTCGAAGGCTTGACAAACAAGTAAATATTGGAATATAGGCTCACAGCTACATGTGCGTCAAGAGTTGGTGTTTCACTTTTATGTCTCCAATTAGGAACAAATTTCAAATTGAACCCAAAGGGTTATTCCACTTACCATCCAGGTAAATAAAATAATATTTACCATCCTTGAGAAATGAACAACATATAGCAATACATGCATTACTTATAAATAATAAATATAAATAATAACATTTACAAAAGGTACAAATATTTAAGCTCCAGCTTAAATATAGTTTAGCGTAATATGTAATAATATTAATGCCTTCAATTTATATAGCGCTTTTCTAGACGCTCAAAGACGCTTTACAATTATCAGAGCATAATTCATTCACTCCTCATTCACACTCTGGTGGTGATAAGCTACCTTGGTAGCCCTCTGCTGCTCTGTGGCAGTCTGACAGGACGTGGCTGCCCTTCCACGCCTACGGCCTCCTGCCCACCCCACCAGTCACTCACATCCATACAGGGCAATGCGGGTTAAGTTGCTTGCCCAGGGCCACAACGGCAGAATGAACCTGGTGGGGATCGAACCCCCAGCCTTCCGGATACAGAACAACCAACTCCGCCACTGTGTCATGTTTCCACCCCATTTAAGCTAACAGCCACATCCAGAAACCCCTTATCTTTCACCTGGAACTCTTCATTTGAGGTCCCTGCATCAGGGGTACAAACTGCTCATGTTCTGCTTAATTTCACACAAGTATTTCCAAGGAGTTGGAATTTATATATGGCTTTTAAAGACAGCCAAGCTTGGCTAAAGTTTGGCAGAGTAGGTGCTGTTTGCAGTGTGGCACAGAAGGCTTGGTTCAGGTCATATGTAGAGCTTGGACCAAACATAAAATATTGGTAGGTGGACAAAGATAAAAAAGTTCAGAAAATAAGGCATATTTTAAATAATTTATATTTTTAAAAACAACAGTTAACCACCATGTAAATAACACAATAAATCATGCACATAGCTATGATAAAGTAGAATTTTATGTATTTAACATGATAACTCCCCAAGCTAGGGCCAAGTGGGTGAATAGCTTGGGTGAGTCTAGGGCCAGACAAGGCCCATCTTTACCATTTGTGTGATATCAAAATTTGGTCTGTACATGTACCATAGTTCATTGTGATACTTGGGCCAAGCAAAAACAGAAAGTATGGGCCAGAGTTGGCCTAATAATGATGATAAAATAAGCTGTTGCCTCTCTGTGTCTCAGTGCATCTGTGTGTTTTCAAACATAGCACTCGATAGTGCTTGAATTCTGTGTGTGATATTGCATCATGAGAGATACGAGAGAGGCTAACTTGCTCCCTCGTGTTTGTGTTTTGGTGCTCATGTTTTATCAAAGGTAAATAATGTTATTAATGCATTGTTGACTTCTCTATTCGACAGCCAGTCTTCAGAACATTCCTATAAATTGACTAATATGCAACACTCCTCAACTCTGTTCGTCCCAGTCATTTTGCTTTCTGCACCTTCTATCTCACAAACCTAAAATAGTTCTTTGCTCATAAAACGAACACTATGAATGCACTAGGGATGGTCAGACGACGCTGGTTTGAGGTTAGTGGGTGTCGAGACGCTCCTTTCCGCGAGGGCGTCCTCTGGCGTCTAGATTTGGATGTGGTAGAGGGGTTCTGAAGGGGAAAAACAAGGCCAGACATCTGTAACCACAAACCTTAAGAGCACATACAGAGGTGAGTAAACCCTGAGAGAAGCTGTTTCTTAAGGAACCAGCTGTTAACCGAATGTAAGCTGATGATCAGATTTTTAAAAATTCTACTTCAATTATTTATATAAGGGTTTAATCTTAATACATGTGTTTGGGTCTGTTTATGTGTATGTTATCCATAGTGAAAAATACTTTTTTTATTATTTAATAAACCATTATATTTACAAGACTAGAAGATTTAAGGGTGCTCAGCCCCTCATAAAATCACAGCATGCACCTTAATGTGAAAATTAGTCATCATCACCGTTCGGTTTTATATTAATGTAATTGTAAGTTTTCTTCTACGCTGCTATAATTTTACTTCTCCGCCAATGAAGTCAAGGATCCCTGATGGGAAAATCCTGAAATTTTGCACAGTTTAGAACTGAGTCTGGCCTACAAGCACACCAAGTTCCAGCTCTTTGGCGCCACCACTAGGCCAAATTTGAACTTTTCAAACACTACATCCCCTTCTGGTGTTTGCGGCACCAACTGTATGTATTTTAGTTTGTTTTATGAAACCATTATACAGTTTCAAACAATTTTTCACAAACTCTTCAAAAATTTCCTAATGCAATATCACTGCAACATTTTGAGATATTAAGAAAAAACTTAACACATGCAATCCTCACTATGATCTGAGTGTGCCAGAAGAGTTCCGCACACTGCTCCCTAGTGGTCTGGAGATAAGATTTAAAAAAATTGTAACTACAAAATTGGTTATATATATTTTTTGCAACTGTTAGCATTGACATCCTCAATCAAATGTTCTAATTTGGAACCTGGAAGTCTAGAGGATTTCCCTCTGCGTTCATCCATGATATCTCAGCATCACCATTTCTCAAATATTAAAAACCCAGAGACTTTCTTCAAAACCCATAAGGAACTGATCAGTGAACTTGATTAGAGGGTCGGTACATCCTATTTTAGAGTTGAATTGTGTTTAAGACAGTTTTGGTCATGTTTTAAAAGATTAGTCTTTTGAGTAATCTTGTGTTTTGTGATTGGACAAACCAACAATCACCTTCTTTAACCCATATGTGTGTTAGAATGAGTGTGTTTCTCTTGTTTAGTCTTGTTTGTCTTTTTTTGCCTAACTAAATAAATGTTGTCTACTGTTTAAAATCATAGATTGGGTTTTTTTCTTGCGGCATCTTTTGTCGACGCTTGCTCGCTAGCTCTACAATATTCAAATCTGCAAACTTGGCAAAGTTATCAGCGGCAGTGTCATTAAGACACCCGAGTCGACTTGTTCCAATTAAACATAGTAGAGGTTAATGCTATTGCGAGTCGATTCATTGAATTGATTCAAAAGAGTTTATGACTCAAATGAAGGACTTGTTACCCGTATTTCTTACAGGGCGGGTGACATTTTGTTTTCTTACTTTGCTGCACATCATGCTACTAATGCTCCACTCCTTCAAGGTCATCTGATGCCCATTTCTAACAAGTTGATTCAAAGGTTTTAGTTCTACCAAGACATATATGATATATTTTAAAACATTTTAAGAATTTTAACATTTTAAGGAGTATTTTTACTTTTCAAAAACCTGTGATAAAAAGTGTGATATTCATCTGAGGTCCAATTCAAATTATAAATACAAACGTTTTAATGGAAAGCTAAGAATTTGGACATATGGCTGTGACTGTGAATATCTTAAACCTCATTAGAATCTTTATTTCTACTGAGCCTCAGTTGGCTGTAGAATCAGCTCATCATCAGTGGTGCAGTGTTTTGATGTTCAGATGTGTCCAGACGTTTGTTTATAGCTCTGCAGATGTTTCTCTAGTGAAGCTGAACTGGTGTACCAGACTATATTTTGTTTGGGTTTGCTGCTTAATACACTGTCATACACGCATGCATACACAAACACACACCCCATCCCACAGCTCACTTATATAAGAACTTAACCACACCACCTCCTCCAACGTCTGCCTCTGGATTACCAATTACTTTCCTTCAAATCTAGCTTGACAAGATTCAACTGAATGAGAGTGAGATTTGTTTACCATGAGTTAACTCTTCACAGTCTGATCTAACCTTTTGGATGGTGAAACAATTTGATCATGGAACAATCCATTAATGATGGACAATAGACAGGTCACCATTCGAGAAAGTGAGTCAATAAAACAGAATCTGCATTTATGAGGGACCTCAGACAGCCGCAGAAATACAGCACAGGTCTCTTCGTGTTCTGACCTACATCTGGAATGTGTTTATGTGATTGGGCACTGAGTCCACGCTGGTGGTTTGGATGCCACTCTGTTTTTGTTTTTCTCTATTTTAGTTCTTGTTATGAGAATAGTTGCTGGTCTTGGTGGTTTACTCCAGCAGGAAACATTGACAGAGCCTCCAGTTCTCTGAGATCACTTCTTTTTCCTTTAAACATAGATAATTTAAACATTTCTCTGTTTCTTCTGTGTTCTTTTTCTATGTTTTGCTTGGAATATTATTGTCATGCAAATTTGATTTATTCACTTATTTATATGAAAAGGTTGAACATTTCTGATTAAAACTAGAGAGTATAAACTGCATAAAGGAATAAATATACAAACTTTGATAAAGAACATAAACCAAAAACCCATACTGAATTTTAAAATTGAAAACGTATCAATTGAAATTGAAAAATGCAAGTTTTAAAACTGAAGTCATTTCTTTTGGGAACAAAGCGGATGATCTCAAGGTGAATGGTTCCCTTAGTTCCCTTAAAGTATAAGAACAAAAATCAGATTAAGAATCTCTAGGTGATTCTGGATTCTAATCTGAGCTTAATCAGTCACGTAAGAGCAATAACTAAATCTGCTTGTTATCATCATCTCAGAAACATTCCAAGGATCAGGTGCTTTGTCTCCAGTCAAGATCTAGAGAAACTAGTCCATGCTTTTATCAACAGCAGGCTGGACTATTGACTATTTTCTCCTAACTGGTCTTCCCAAAAACACCACCAGGTAGCTGCAGCTTGTCCAGAATGCAGCTGCACAGATCTGCACATCACAGCAGTCCTCAGGTCTCTACACTGGCTGCAGAGATTTTAAAGTGCTGCTGCTCATCTATAAGTCACAAAATAGCTCAGCACTGGAGCTAAGTGTTCAAACAGAGCTCTCAGATCACTGGGTCCAAATCAGTTAGAATTCACTCGAAACAGAGAGTCTGCTTTCAGCTACTATGCTGCCCACAGCTTGAACTTTAGTCACATTTTAAATCCAGACTAAGCAGCATCTATTTGAATGTTGATGTACTGACTGAACAGCAGTGCTTTAAACTTCTGTTTCCCTCTTTTATACATGTATGCGTGTGTGTGTGTGTGTGTAGGTAAAAAAAAAATATTGCAATGCTTCTAATGTCTTATCCTTAGCTTTTTTTGTCTTTGACCTGTTTTAGTGTATGCTTTTTCTCTAAACTGTTTCTATTCTTCTGTAAAGCATCTAATTAATTATGTAAAAAAAACCTTTCTTTTTTTCCTTCTCTGTCTTTTTTCGTCCTTTATTTTCTTCCTGCTTTGGTTTATTGATCAGTTGATACAATTTCTATTATGAGAAGCTGAGTTAGACTTTGACGGTGTAACAAATTGCATATTGTCTCTCCCCGTCTGTAAGTTGCTTTAGACAAAAGTGTCTGCCAAATGCATAAATGTAAATTAGATTAGCAGTGTTTAAATGTCATGAGTTTTAAAGATTTAAGGCTTCATTTTTTGCATAGTTTCTGGGACTGCTACGTTGAGTTAGATTTTTTTTTTGCTCTGACTTGTTCAGGACCAATCAGCGAACATGAATGGCTGTGTACGGAGACTATATCTTTGTGATGTCATGAGGCACATAAAGACCCTGCTGCCCACAACTATGGATCCACTGCAGTTTGCATACTGTCCAAACCGTTCCACTGATGACGCCATCTCCACCACACTCCATCTGGCCCTCACCCACCTGGAAAACAAGGACTCATATGTACGAATGCAGTTCATAGACTTTAGCATTCAACACCATTATTCCTCAGCAGCAGATCAGGAAGCTGAGCCTTCTAGGCCTCAACACCTCCCTCTGTAACTGGATCCTGGACTTCTTGACCGAGAGACCTTAGACTGTCCGGATCAGGAACAGCACCTCTAACACCATCTCGCTGAGCACGGGGGCCCCTCAGGGCTGCGTGCTCAGTCCTCTGCTGTTCACCTTGCTGACTCACGACTGTGTAGCAGTACATAGTTCAAATCAGATCATCAAGTTCGCTGATGATACAACCGTGGTGGGTCTCATCAGCAAGAACGATGAGTCAGCATACAGAGAGGAGGTGCAGAAGTTAACGGACTGGTGTAAAGCCAAATACCTGTCTCTGAATGTAGACAAAAAAAAAAAAAGAGATGGTCATTGACTCAACGTGACCGCTCCCCGCTGAACATCAACGGCTCCTTGGTGGAGATCATGGAGAGCACCAAATACCTCGGTGTTCACCTGGCGGAGAGCGTCACCTGGTCCCTCAACACCAGCTCCATAACAAGAAAGGCACAGCAGCGTCTCTACTTCCTGAGGAAGCTGAGGAAAGCACAACTTCCGCCACACATCCTCACGACCTTCTACAAGAGGGACCATCGAGAGCATCCTGATCAGCTGCATCACTGCCTGGTTTGGGAACTGCACCGTCTCGGATCGCAAGACCCTACAGCGGATAGTGAGGACGGCGGAGAACATCATCTGGGTTGCTCTTCCTTCTGTGATGGACATTTACACTACACGATGCCTCCGGAAAGCCGCCAGCATTGTGGCTGATCACACACACCCCTCACACACAGTCTTCATTCTACTGCCGTCGGAGTACAGAAGCATTCGGGCCCTCACATCCAGACTGTGTAACAGTTTCTTTCCTCAAGCCATCCGGCTTTTCAACACCAAGGATCTAAACTGACAAACATATAAAACAAACACTTATTTATTTATTCAGATTTGCATATGGACAATCCATTCTTCTGCACAACTTGAGTTAGCGCAACTAGGCACCACTGTTTATTGTTCCTTGTCTAGTCTTTTTCTCTTTTGCACTAAATGTTGCACAAGTGCACTTTGATAGCTTAGCATAGTTTAATGATAATTCTGTGTTGTAATGTTAATTTATGTTGTTTGATGTAGCACCTTAATCCTGTGGAAACGTTTCGTTTCACCGTGTACTGCACTGTATATGGTTGAAATGACAATAAAAGCCTACTTACTTACTTACTTACTTACTTAACAGCTTTACATTGAGATAGCAATTCAGGCTCAAAAGAAAGGAATGAGATTCAGAGCTCAGCTGATTAATGTTTGAAACTAATTTAGCCTCCATTCCCTGGAGGTAGGTAAGAAAATCCCTGCCATTTTTTCCTATTGCACCCAACACTGCTGACACTACTCTGATATATCTGTCACTCTGTCATTTGTTAGAACAATGGGGCATCACAGTCTGCACTTCCTTTTAAAACAGGAAGTTCAAAAACAGCTCAAAAAGTGATACATTTTGTATTAAAACAAATTCGATAGCTAAGATTACAGTCTTCAGTAGACAGAGACCATAGTACACATGCTGAAATCCCAAGAAGTGTTTTGGTGTGTTGTAGCACTTTAAACTCCAAAAATGCTCTGCCTGAAGCTTTATCAAACCTAACTATTAAACCGATCAGCTGATTTTGTTAGTCATGATCTTCAAGGTTGGCTTCACTGTGCTGTGTTCTCTTTGCATGTTATCCAGGGACTGTTGCTAAACAAGCTTGAGCTGAAAACACTCCTTAGATGCTATATTATGTCACTGCTTGGGCTGATTAGACTTGGATTAACCTTTCAGAGCACGGTGATGAGAGATTGAAATATCTGAGAGAAACCATAATGATAGCTTCACTTCTACATAAACACGCCCTCATGCTCTCCCAGCTCTGAAAAACAGCCGTACCACACTGACTCAGACTGACCAATATAGCGGTCCAAGCTGTTTCTCTCCCAATTCTTCATCACCAGCACATCTTGGCACATTTTGTTTTCTCTATACTTGAAGCTTTTTAACTTGCAACACTTTTTCCTATAAACCTCTCATTTGGAAAAGCTTTTCCTCAGTTTGCTGTAGAAATGGAAGGAAGTGGTTTACTCCGGAACAGTGACAAATGGCAGAAGGAGAAGTCACAATACTAATTTGTTGTTGTTGCTTTTTTGCAAAACTGAAGAACTGTACACATCTTGAGATAATCTAACCATATCACTTAAAAATATCAGTTTAAAATAATACAATCGAAAAACAAGCTGGCCACATCACAGATGGTGCAAATTGCGCATTACCACGGTTTAAATTTTAGCCAATCACGTTAACCTAACAGGCCACTTGATTAATTTAAATAGTTGATTTTGCCAACACACATTTTAGCAACGTTTTAGTGGAGGTGTTCTCTATTCATTTGGACGTGGCAGCAAATATTTAAAGCAGCAGTTTCCCTGCATCCCACCAACCCAAATTGTCAGACTTTTGAGTTTACAGTTGCACTAATATATATGTAATAATTACTAATTAAAATATTAATGATACAACTATATATTTACTTATATACTTTTTTGTAAATAAAGAAAAGAAGCTAAAATGGGCATAGTCAATACTGGAAAATACATTCACAGAGGCGGGACATCTGTTTTAACATGGGAGCGGATGAGAACCTGCTCACTTCTGGAGGCAGCCTCAGCCGGCTGCTCAGGGAACTGTAGTTCAGTCACTTTTGCTTAATAGTGATGAGGTGTATCACCTGGCTGGGTAAATAGGCTTAGCCTTAGATCCTTTTATTGTATTGAGCAACCACTTTCTGCTACATTTATTACCAATCAAGAGGTCTTGCGCTAAGTTGTTACAAACAACAGTCTTGTACAACATTCTTTAACAGCATAATTCTAATATATATATATATATATATATATATATATATATATATATATATATATATATATAAACTGGCTTAGAATTATTTGCTGTTAAAGGAAATAATTAAAGGAAGTATACATTTATATATATATATTTAATTTGTATTCTCACAAACTACCCTACTGATTAATGTATGTATTAACATTACTTTTCCAGTGATGATTGTCACTTTGTGAAATTTTGGGCAATCATGCAACCTCAAGGGATATTGTCAAACTGTAATCATCATTTTTAAGATTTTGAGCATTTATAATGGGTTCCACAAATTCTGGCACCCTTATCATGCTTTTTACATAGTTGAATCTTAATGAGCATCTTCTAAAACTCTGATAGCCTTAAGAATGATTTATGTTTGAGGACTTATGCACATGTTCTCAGTTTATGTTAACCCTAACCATCGTTTGTACATTCTTTTTGTGTTAGTAGCATTTTCTAAACCTAGAACAGTGAATCCAGGCTTTAAAATGTTTTACTTTTTAAACCCAGAGAAATGTGACATGCACATTCTGTTTAAGATCTCATTACAAAAAAATCTGATGTATAATAGAAATAGTATCACAAATAAAACTGAGGTAAACAAAATTGAGCCCATTATACTTTTCTTAAAAAAAACCATGGACACACACAGATGAAATAAGTGTCACTTTGTGTTGCAGTCTGAATGTAGCTTTTGGAACTAATCTGCACTTACATATATTCAAATTAACTATATTATAATACAAAATACACACACACAAACAACGCAGCAACATTGAGACTCAGGAGCTTCATTTTATTCTTTGTGCTTAGAGCTAGATTCTTGCTGATCAGTCTCCATCCAGATGCTTCATAAGCTTTATATGTGTTATTTGCTTGATTACGTTGGTATAAATACTCCGAACAAGTGATTATAAACACTGCAGAGATGCTGAAGCTGCAAAGGAGCCGGTATCAAGAGAAGCCGATCGCGCGATCTGAAAAACATTACAGAGTTCTGTTAATATTCCTTTTAGACAGTTCTTCAGCTGAAACTGGAAGAAGCCAGTGTATTGGGATTAGCGTTGCTCAGGTTGTGGTTCCCACCTTTGTCTAGAGCAGCCGGCTCTGGATGCCATTCTGGATATTTCCGAACACAAGGTTGTACAGCTGTTCTTTTGACCTCGTTCCATCTAGTTGCACTGAACAGGCGAAACAAAACGCAGCTGGTTAGTGGGATGGGTTTATACTGATTAAATCTTGAACATAAAATCAACACTCACCAACATCCACTCCGGAGTCCTGCATGATTTTAGTGTGCTTGACGTACATTGGCCAAACATGGCCGTCGAACAGACCCGGTGGGTCTGGCACTGCATAGTTCCTTGAGCTGTACACACACAGGAAAGCATGAGCACAGTGCATGCCAACCTTCAAGTCAACACAGGTTGAAATTCTGTATGCAGCTAAAGTACCTGTGAAAATCTCATGATTATTGAATATGGTATCTTCTGCTTAAATATGATGATTTAGAGAGTATTTGAATATGCTACGGTATTGAAGTGCATGTGTACTACTTAGTAGATATTGCAGTTTATTGTGAAGGTTTGTAAATGTAACCCATGGAGGCACAGGAATCACCCGCACGTTCAGTGTTCTTTCTCAGTTCTTATTCTGCTCCATTCTTTTTAACATTTTAGCACTCATTATTTTCCGCTAAAGAAAATTAGGTTGGGTTCTTTTAGCCTAATGGATGTAAACGTTTTTATTCATTTATTTAACCACACAAACAAAAAATCCTTTAATTGAGGTCAGTTATTTTTCTCCTGATCAACACTGGTGATTAGGTATTAATTATACCTAAACAAACAAACAAACACACACGTTTTTCAATGCTACTGCTCTTCACCAGAGGTGTAGCTAAACCAGGTGCTACTCGAGTACAATTTTATGAGGGCACTTGAAAGCACACAATAGATTTGTGTTCATCTTTTTTGAAAAAGGTTTTAAAACCTAATTTTAATTAAACAAATTTGAGAATGACGCTTAATATCGTGATTTTTTTGGGGCATGTCAGGATAGAGCAACATCAGAAATCTGAAACTTTCACAGAATCAGACTCACCTCCTCCTCTTTTTGCACTCTTCGTATGGAATGGAAATAAAGTATCGCTGGTCGAACACATCGATCAAAGGTCTGCAAAAAAAGACAACATCAGCTTAGATGTCAAGGTATAAAACATTATTAATAAAGTGTTGTATAATAATAATAATAATTCCTGACATTTATAAAGCACATCTGTATCTCAAAGCGCATTAAAGAACTTAAAGAACCCAGCACTAGTGTGCAGCATCCACCTGAGTGATGTGACGGCTGCCATTCTGCACAAGAACACTCACCACAGAGAGCCAATTAGAACACAGGGATTATTAGGAGTGGATACATTGGCCGGTAAAGCCAGGGTTACACACCTACACTTTTCATCGAAACATCCTGGAATTTTTAACGACAAGAGTTAGAACCTCGGTTTAACATTTCATCTGTTACTGCACTAGGGTGCTAGGACCCGCAGTGGCCATAAAGTGAGCGCCCCCTGCTGACCACCCTAGGGCCACTTCACACAGCAACCTGGTTTTCCTTTGAGGTCTCCCTTTAGGTACCCACTTTGTTTTTTATTGTTTTCTTAGGGCTGGAGGGTGATCCAGCACGAGGATATGATTAAGTCTTTGCACTTCTGATAGCAATTTAGGAACACGTATTTGCTCTGAAATTTTAAGTGATGATGTGAACAGTTAAAGTGAGCTAAGAAGTCGCTGGACATGCCTTCAACTCATCACAATGATCACTTTTCATCTTAAAAAAAAGAAGAGATTTTGCCAGTCTAACTGTCTGTTAAAGCTACTGAAGGCTGATTATCTCGAAGTAACAAAGATAAAATGCAAAACACACTGTATATGTTCTCTGTGGAATTAAAAGCATAGTTGTGAGACTCACCATGCATTTACAGCCATTATTAAAAATACTTTTTTAAATTTACACATTAAACAGGGACACATCACGCTTATAGGGTTAAAGGCCATAAATAATTTGCATAATTCACATAATTTGTACAATAAATGAAGGATATTACACATTCAGATAAAGCATACAACATCCTACTGTTGCACGATTGCTATGGAAATCCATTTTCGTCAGGGTAAAAATATATAATGGCTTAAAAAAAATGGCTTGAGATTAAGTCAAAATTTTGGATTAGAAAGTCTAAATTTTGAGACAAATACAAATTTAGATGACAAATAAAAATACTGATAAAAAGGTGAAAAAAAAACTGTATTACAAAGACAACAATTTTACATAAAAAGTAAATTGAGAAAAAAAAATTCTCTTTTCTCTTAGAAAGTCTAAAGTTTAAGATTTTCTGTCTTTAAAATTAACTTTTTTTTTCCTAAAAGGTTTGGGGTTTTTTTTCCATTTTTTTTACTTGTCAAAATTACAACTTTCTAGATAAATTTTTTTGTTATTTTAATCTCAATTTTTGTTTTAAATTTTAAAGCCATTTTTTTTTTACCTTGCGGAAGCACTTCTTCCATCGGGTCTGCAGTTGCATAAAGTGATACAAACGCGAGAAAGAAATGCAGCATCGTTTCACATGTGCCCTACAACTCTGACCAGCTCGTTATGCCTTTCAGTGACTCATCGTTGTAATCACATTTTGTGCAGTTTTTGGTGAAGAAAACAAACAAACAAAAATTGTCGGCTCTTTGATTGAATCAAGGCACTTTAACACAACAATCAGATTTAAAGCACTGAAACACCTCAACGGCTCCTCTGGGAGGGACTCACTGACCGGTAGGTATAGAGCAGGAATCCCTCGATGATCAGGATGTGCAGGTCGTCCTCGGCGTTCCTCGGCTCTTGATCGATCATCTCTGAATCCAGGCGGTTGTTGACCCCGTGTGAGCGCTCAAACTTGACTGGGTTCTGCTGCCAGGCCTGAATGGTGCTCATCATGGCCTCCATGTCCAGGGCGCTGATCACTGAGGGACAGAATCACCGGCAGAGCATGAGGAAACGCAGTGTATCAAAGCGTATAGCACAGACACACGTCTGGACGGCTTACCATCATACTGCTTAAAGCCGTCCTCATCCACTTTGATCTCATCCTGGGGCTGAAACACACACCAGAGCAGCGTGCATGGCTCAGTTTTATAACCACCAATTCAAGAGTGCTCTTTTCATTCCTTTTACTAAACATGCAATGATGGCCCTCTTCTGTCGGGTAAAATATCAGATACCTACAATCCAAAGTGTTTTGTAGAAGAAGCAGTAAACAGGCAGTGATTGATGAGCTGAAATTGGTGTCAATGGAGCGAAGCTTTCGATTGTTATATGCAGTAATGTTTTTGGGGTTGGCTCTTAACGGATGATCCCTGAGATAATTGCATTTCGGTGTGGAATAAATATTTGATACACGGCTTTGTAGCTTGTTCCCTATGTTACACAGAATAAAACGAGCTTTCTTTAGTCTTCAACAAGGACTGGCCAGCCGCACACTCCTCATTTCCACAATACCATAATTCTCTTTAAAAGGTTTCTCTGAAAGATTAGTTGTTTAGTTGTTTTCCATGGAATTGTTTTCCATGGAACATTTTTGAGAAATTCTTGGTGTCTTAAACAAATTGAGAAATTAAAGTTCAATAGATCCTGAAGTCATGATATGATTGTCAGGATTTCCAGGGCGTCACGGTAGCTTTGAAGCCTTCACAGCAGGCAATTAGCAGATGAGGCTCAAATATAAGCCCAGCTTTACGCCCGCTACTCACAGATGGTGCCACTATGTGTTCAGACCAAGAATCGGAAAACATGTGAAACGTTCCTGAATGCAACAATTTGTCTTTTGCTGGATCACAGATTTCCCCCATGTGCCTACTCCAAGAAGTTCCTGATTGGTTAACATGACCTCAAACAGATGGAAAAGCTTGAAAAATAAAAAGGTCGATAGGAAGTGACTAAACTGCAGTTCCGAGAGCAGCCACTTGAGGCTGACTCCAAAAGGGGGAAAGTTCTCATTCACTCCAATGTTACACCAGACCAACTGTGGGACTGAAAACATGTTTCCATCCCTGGCTCCATTAGAATTTGTTGATTCAGATTTCTGGATTTGATCTTCATTAACAATCTGGGGGGATGAATTAGTTTTAAACTTGTTTAGGATATAAAAAAAATAACCCTTCAGCCATTCAGACGCCTTCTTTACAGCCATGTCCCGCCTCTGAGGATGTGTTTGGAGCTTTATTTGACAGAAACCTATGGGTGATGTCACAAACACTGTCCATGTCAAATACAGTCAATGGCTCCACTGCACTATTTGTCCCACAGTACCAATCAATTACCCATCACCCCAACGCATTGACTCACTCACTAACTAACCACGCAACTTCCTGTCTTGGTCTGAACACCCGGTAGGTCTTCACTAGGTTGGAAGGATTTGCATCTTCTGAATGAGAGCACGTACTGACCTTAAAGAAATCATCCTGGTGCACCACACAGCAGTTGGGGAGGTTCTTGATCAGCCGGTCCGTCAGCGTAGTTTTCCCACCGTTTGTGACGCTGCCAAACAAACACACCCCCACACTCATCATCTGACTTCATCGAGACTTTTCTGCAAGACTTGTAAAAAGCTAAATGGTTCTTAATTCATTACTTTCATCACAATGTGATTTCTCCACCCCTAAATATTGATTCTCAGTCCCATATACCTTACCCTTCATCAGTTTCCTGTTTACAGGGAACTAGCGCCCACCATTAAATGACCGTGCGAGTCTAACAAATGAGTAGACCATAGGGGTGGGTGATGTGTTCAAATTAATTTCACAATATTATCCACTTTCCAGGCGGTATCGATATTATATCATGATTTGAGGGGAAAATATTGGACGTCACATTTTAGTAGACCTTAACATTAGATGTGCATTTTAATCTTATTTAATGTGCGAGATTAGGCAGAGAACTGAAAACTGTTTTTGCCACTATTAAAGCTGACAAATAGTTTTGCTCATTTCCACCAGGTTTACTTTCTGCCATTTCACCTCACACTGCACTCTGTGTTTAATTCTGAGGTGTCCTCATGTAGATTAGATGTGAAGTCTGCTACCTACAGCCAGCTAGAATATTTTCATGATGAACCCTCAGCAAGTGTTGATACTTAACTGCAATTGTGACTGCTTTCACAATTCCACAAATATTTGGTAGTTTCTTACGCTAACTTCAAATGAGAATAAGGGTTTCCCAAACCGTAGTGTACATAAAAAAACTATCTGAGAGGTGCCCTGATGTGGACTTTTTTTCGTTATTTCTGAAGTGGCGATCAATGAACGCTCAACCAGCCAAAATCCACTGCGTTCGGATGGAAGGAGTTTTCTCTGGAACCCAAACAAGCTCTCTCTAATAGGACTCATTTGTAAAGGTGAAGCACATAAATAAACAATACCAATATGGAGGAGTGTTATATTTAATATTTGAATTTTTTTTAATGAAGGAATGTGGAAAAAAAAGGATCCAAGTTCTTGCACACGGTGTGCAAGATGACGCGGCAAAACGACTTCCGTCACAAGATGTTTAAGTGCGTTCCATATCGCACACTCTCGTCTCACACTAAAAAGTACATAGATTTTCTTCTGAAAATGAGTATCTACTTTAAGAGTGCAGTGTAAGTGTTCGGTTTGGGACGCAATACTAGAACCTTAATACTAAATCCTTAACCTCATAATAGTTCGAAGAGCGTTCCAGACCATATTCTTGTGATTTTGATGCTCAATGTTTGCGGTCATCATTGCTACTGTAGTCTGTATTCTATCCACGATTCTGTATGCGTTTATAACATGGGAATAACATTTGTCATCAGGGTTAATATTAACACGTCTCATGAAAATCATTGGTAGAATATAAAGATGGAATACATTTCTCAATTTCAATGAAATTAAATTCTACTTCCTGACATTCGAAACATTAGGCTAGAGCAGGGGTCGGCAACCCGTGGCTCTGGAGCCGCATGTGGCTCCCTGGAGCTTTTTCAAAAATGTTTGAAAAATGAAAAAATAAAAGTAAAAGGTAAATATTTTTTTTGTTTAATATGGTTTCTATAAGAGGACAAACATTCTTAACGTTTTCCAATGCTGTAAAAGAGTGTAGAATAAATATTTAATTTCAACATTTCTGTCAGCGACGATTTGCGTCATCACCCGCGACACACGTTTCTATCAGCAGGGGGCAGGATGCCAGGTAGGTGGCTGCTGTAAACAAACCAGCGGCTGTGTGATGGGCCATGGATTCCAAAGAGAAAAATAACTGAGGAGAACTGAGGATTCAACGGTTCTTGGGTCGAATTGTTTGCATTCAGTGCCGATGCGGAAGGATTGCCTGAATGTTTGCTCTGTATTGGGAAGTTGTCTAATAACAAGAGTAACGTGGAAAGACATTTCCAGGGAAGGCATGCACGTATTTAGTAACAAAGTGCCTGTGAGTTTATATACTTCTTTTCAAAAGGCTGCTGTTTTATTTTATAAATGTATGCTGCGTTTTTTCGCATTGTTTGTTGCCCAGTTATTTAAAACTGTGATCACTTGTGCACGTTCCATTTTGATGTTGTTTTTGGGAATCCTCAAAATAAAAATGACATCAAAAATTCGATTTCTTTATTGCATTTCTCTAATTTCATCAAAGCAATGAAACATAATTCATTTATATTGTAATCGTACAACAGAGTAGTCACGTGGTGCGTCGTTCTCTACAGGATGCACTGCAGGGAAAATAAACATTTAATCATGAAGGCTCATTATGTATTCGTAGCAAACTTAGTCATTTTTATAGTAGGCTAATATAGATACATAAAGCATGTGTTGCCTTCATTATAAGGCTTATAAAAGGCTTTTAATTTTTTGCAGCTCCAGACCTATTTGTTTTTTTGGTCCAATATGGCTCTTTCAACATTTTGGGTTGCCGACCCCTGGGCTAGAGTATATTTGAAAATTAAAATAGAACTTTAAGCAGTAATGCGAGGCCAACTGCACAAAACCTTAACCAGTGGAAATTTCAAGTACATTTCAATTAAAGTCGTATTTTTTTCTAAATTAAAGTAAATCATACCAGAGCTTTACCGTTTTACCAATGCATTTCTCTTTTCTGAACTAAAATTAAATGTGTCTATGCACTTGATGAGAGCACCTTATGCTTTGACCAAAAAAAGCAAAGCATGTGTACACAGACGGTCACTCTTAAAACGGAATCATCATCCTTTCAGTGAGATTCACAAAATTCACACAGTTGTGAATAAATTTAAATCATGTTAAAACGCCATCTGACCTCTTTATTTTCTGTTCAATTTAGTTTTGTCCTCTAAAACTATGAATATCCCTGAAAACTTGACCTTCCACAACTTCCTCTCCTTATAAACACTTTTTCTATCTATATTCGGACACTCAGAGAGTTTGTAATATACCTTTACCTTTTGTGTCATTTAAATGATTTAAAAACTAATGTTCCATGAAAATAAAAAGTTTAACATATAACAGTTTAAGCATAAAAACATTTATTTTACTTTGGTGATAAACCCGTAAATGCCGGATTAATATCTAAATCCCACAAATTACCCGAAAATAACACTTTAAAGCGCAAACGAGTTGTAAAATCGTGAAATGTACAGTAGCGGTATGTAAGTGAGCTCATGGCCGCGTGCACGCGCTCTCACCCTCCGATGCCGATGATGAACTTCATCCTTAAAACCGATCACGCGAGCTTCAAACCGAGAGAAACCTGTCAGGAAACACCGTTACCGAGCCAGTGACCGTACGAAGGCAGGCGTGACAAGAGAGGGCTCAAATTAACGTCAACTTTTAAACTCCTCCATAGCGCGAGGTGAATTGGGTGATGGCGCTTCTCTAGCGATCTTCCACCAAGAGGAACACATGTGCTCGCGGCCGCGCTGACTCCCTTCTGTGGAGGGCGCTGATTGGATATATAACCTTGGAGCGGACCAATGAGAGCGCGGGGTTCTTTGCAGATCCGCCCATGCGTGGGCTCGCTTCGCGCAGGATGTGTGAATTCATCAATGTGACGCTGGGTGAAAAATGGTTTGTTTTGCTTGGTTTGAGCCTATTTCAGTTCGAGTTTAACAGAGACATGTTACTGGAGATCTCTAGCAGCTCCATTTGACCTACTTAATAATAAAACTCAAGATTATAAACATGATGTTGATTTATATCTAGTAAAACACTACAAAAAACTATCCAGAATGTGATATAGTGATGTAGTTGATGGGTTTTCAGTACAGTGTTGAGAATGGACATTCTATTTTGCCATTTGCCAAAAAATATTTGGGCTCGAATTTATTTTAAAACTGTCTTATAATGCACTTTCTTGCACTATATCTTTTGTTTTCAGTGACATTCATCTTTTGGTTTTGTTTATGACATAAAACACAGTTTTTCATGACCAACAATCTGCGTGGGTCTTCAAATGGGGGCATTATGAACTGAACCTGAGTGAAATACAAATAAAAATGATATAAAACGTTAAATTAATGATTTTCACTGAAAACCAACATAATATAAATTTTGATAAATACCAACATTTTGATAAAAAAAAACACCATATGGGGTTTCATTTGAAATGCAAAATAAGTATAAACCTAAAAATATATATATTTTTTGTTTTAATGCCAAAACTTTATGTTGTCACACCCCCTGCACGTTCTATCAGCCCCGATCATCAGTCACATTCTCCAGCCAATACACAACGCACTCAATCACCCGAGTACTAACCAGACACACCTGGGCACTCATCACCTTCATCTGTTCCAGTCATCAACACCACACTATAAAGACTCACCCACGCCGTTCACTCATCGTCAGGTATCATCTTCACAGGATTGTATCTCTCTCCGTCTTCTCATCCCGATCTTCTGCCAAGAGCTTCTGCTACTCGTTGCACCCAGAGACTAACCCCTGTTACCGGCTTGCTCTGCTCGAGGGAAGTACTGCTACTAACCACCTTGACTCTACATTGAACTGTTGCTAGTACTTCGGTACGAAGACTATTGTGTTTAATAAACACTGTGTGAATCACACCTTTTGCCTCTGCCTTCTTGGACCATACCACAAATGCGTAATTGTATACATTGACGACATCCTCATCTATTCCCATAATCTGGAAGACCACCGTGACCAAGTCAGCCAAGTATTGCAACGTCTCCGTGAACATCGACTCTACCTGAAAGCCGGAAAATGCGAGTTCCACCAATCCACCATCTCCTTTCTCGGCTACGTGATCTCCGCTGCGGGGGTCCAGATGGAGAACGCCAAGGTGGACGCCGTAAACAACTGGAAGGTACCCCAAACCGTCAAGGAGCTCCAGTGCTTCCTCGGATTTGCCAACTTCTATCGACGCTTCATAAAGAACTACAGTACCATATCCTCACCCTTGTCATCACTCCTCAAGGGGGGTCGGAGAACCATCGCCTGGAGCTCCGAGGCGGATCGCGCCTTCCGACTCCTCAAGAGCAAATTCACCGCAGCACCCATCCTCAGACATCCTGATCCTACGCTACCCTTCGTAGTCGAAGTCGATGCGGCAGACGTAGGAGTGGGGGCCGTACTCTCCCAATGGTCTAACAAACCCAAAGCTCTCCATCCGTGTGCGTACTATTCCCGTAAACTCACTTCTGCTGAGCATAACTACGGCATAGGGGACCGTGAGTTACTAGCCATCAAGCTGGCCCTCGAGGAATGGCGACACTGGCTGGAAGGAGCCAGATTCCCTTTTACCGTCATCACGGATCATAAAAATCTCCAGTATCTACGGAATGCCCAACGCCTGAACGCCCGCCAAGCTCGGTGGTCACTATTCTTCGCGAGGTTTAATTTCTCTATCACATACCAGCCGGGGAGCAAAAACTGCAAAGCGGACGCCCTTTCCCGCCTGTACTCGCCAGATCCCATTCTAGATGCTCCCGAACCCATACTACCACCCTCCATCTCTGTCGCTCCAATCCTGTGGAAGATTGACGAGGAAATCCGAACCGCCACTCTCGAGGAGCCAGCCCCTCCGGATCTACCACCCGGTTCAGCTTACGTTCCGTCCAGTCACCGTCTCACCCTCCTCGAAAGTACGCACACCTCCCTCGGTTCAGGACATCCGGGCAGCAGGCGAACCCTCTCGCTCCTACGGGGGAAATACTGGTGGCCAGGTATGGCCAAGGACGTTGCCCAGTATGTCCGGGGATGTTCGGTCTGCGCCGTAACCACCACTCCTCACCGTCTGCCTGAAGGCAAACTCCAGCCCTTACCTATTCCCCGCCGACCCTGGACCCACATTGGTATCGACTTCGCTACAGACCTGCCTCCATCACGGGGTCACACCACCATATTGGTGGTCGTCGACAGATTCTCCAAGCAGTGCAAGCTCATCCCGCTCAAAGCCTTACCTACTGCCTTAGAAACCGCTGAATCATTATTTCATCACGTCTTCCGCAACTATGGTCTCCCCGAGAATATCGTCTCTGACCGAGGACCTCAGTTTATTTCCAGGGTCTGGCGGGCCTTCTTCCAGTTACTAGGTACATCCATCAGTCTTTCGTCCGGCTACCATCCACAGACGAACGGCCAGACCGAACGGAAGATTCAAGAAATCTCTCGCTACCTCCGGACCTACTGTGCCCATCACCAGAACACCTGGAGCCAGTACTTACCGTGGGCAGAGTATGCCCAGAATTCCCTTCGCCAGGCCTCCACGGGACTAACCCCCTTTCAGTGTGTTTTAGGGTACCAACCGTCACTGTTTCCGTGGACCGGCGAAGTCTCGGAGGTGCCCGCGGTAAACCATTGGTTCCAGGAGAGCGAGAGGGTATGGGGCTCAGCTCACGTCCACCTCCAACGGGCAGTACGGAGACATACCGATGCAGCTAACCGCCGCAGGTTACCCAACCCAGTATACCAACCCGGGGACAAAGTGTGGCTGTCAACCCAGAACATCCGTCTCCGACTGCCCTGTAGGAAGCTGAGTCCCCGCTACATAGGGCCATACACTATCCACTCCCAGATAAACCCTGTCACCTACCGCCTCAATCTGCCACCTCATTCCCGTATTCCTTCTGCCTTCCATGTTTCACTCCTTAAACCCTTCACTGATCCTGTCCTTCCACAGACCCAGAGCTGCCTCCCCCTCCAGCACAACCCGAAGTCGTGGGTGAGAACATCTACCAGGTCAAGGAAATCCTCGACTCCCGGCGGCGGGGCGGCCGACTCCAATACTTAGTCGACTGGGAAGGATTCGGTCCCGAGGAACGGTCATGGACACCCCGGGAGGACATCTTAGATCCCTCTCTCCTCGAAACATTCCACCAGCAACATCCCAACCGTCCGGCTCCTCGAGGTCGCGGCCGTCCACGCCGCCGGTCCAGGGTGCCAGGAGTCACCCGTGGAGGGGGGGGTACTGTCACACCCCCTGCACGTTCTATCAGCCCCGATCACCAGTCACATTCTCCAGCCAATACACGACGCACTCAATCACCCGAGTACTAACCAGACACACCTGGGCACTCATCACCGTCATCTGTTCCAGTCATCAACACCACACTATAAAGACTCACCCACGCCGTTCACTCATCGTCAGGTATCATCTTCACTGGATCATATCTCACTCCGTCTTCTCATCCCGATCTTCTGCCAATAGCTTCTGCTACTCGTTGCACCCAGAGACTAACCCCTGTTACCGGCTTGCTCTGCTCGAGGGAAGTAACGCTACTACCACCTAGACTCTTTATGGAACTGTCGCTAGTACTTCGGTACGAAGCCTATTGTGTTTAATAAACACTGTGTGAATCACACCTTTTGCCTCTGCCTTCTGTGATCCGTGACATATGTTTCCTTGCAACAATATTATTAATAATAGTTTAATTCTCTTTTAATATTTCATAGCTAAAACATTTTTATTCATAATTTTTCAGTATTAGTTTTTCCTTCTATTTTTGTCATTGTTAAACACTTTTTTTCCTTCTATTTTTATAATACCAAAACTTTTGTCTATTTTCTATTTTGCTTCACAGCATCATCCCGCTTGAAAAATTTTTTTTACGCTATTTAAGCTCTTTCACTTATTTAAACTCTGTATGATTTAAAATCATATGTTAAAGTTCCGCTGTAGTGTATGAGTTCACTATGCTGTTATTTAAGTTATATAATAATCTTGCGGTTGTGTGTGAGGGCACCAGAGAGGTTTCTACTCTACTCATGTGACTATACTAATGATGCAAGCATTCATTAAAAAGCACTTTTTCTTACATGTGCAAGAAATTCTTTCAAACACTTGTTAGACACACTTTGGCTGCTCTCTGAAAGATCTCTTCTGTGCAGACAGTGGTGTGAAGCACATGAGCTCGAATGGTTCAGACACGCTCACATACTATGAGTACGTGCCACTCCTGACTTAATCGGCTGCTGTCACGATCCTCTCTTGGCCTTCGCGAGGCCACTTTCAGACCACAAGTACTGAGATGAAACTTCACAATGGACCAAAAAGAAACTATTTATATGCTGCTATTAAATTCAAAGTTTGATGCTGAGCACTGTATGTTGCACATGATGCGGTAACGTCACATAGGTAAAACCCATCGAGGCCACCATATTTTTTTAATAACCGTGGCTCTTTTAGATTATATTCTGCTTGACTGATGTGTGTAAAAATTGGATTGACAAATCAAGTGATAAGACTTTTGGAAATTAATACCTTTTCACATTCTTTTTCTGAAATCTTCTCTGCCATCTTCTTTGTCTGTTTTAATTTTTTAAACAACTATTATTATTCCCTCACGGCTAATCAGAGGTGGGTAGAGTATCCAAAAAGTAAAATCTACTCAAGTAAAAGTAAAAAGTACCTGTGAAAAATATTTATTCAGTAAAAGTAACTCCCAAATGATTTACTTGAGTAAGAGTAAAAAAGTATATAAACTAAATGTACTCAAGTACTTAGTTACTACTTACTTTTGATCTGAATGATACAAAGCAAAAACACTATTTATTTACATAGTATTTAAGGGGTATATAAAAAGGGGGCTATTACATAGTATTTAAGGGGTATTTATAGAGGGGGCTATAACATAGTATTTAAGGGCTATATATAGGAGGGGCTATTACATAGTATTTTAGTATATAAGGAGAAAATAATGTTTAGTCAACTGCAAACTACAATCAGACCTACATTACAAAAGAGATACACGCAATAAAAAAGGTTTTCCTTTTCTACAATCACATTTCATAATATACAGAATATGTGTGCTTTGAAATCCACATTTATTTGCACATGCCTCAGAGTGCTACAGTCTGCAGCGAGGATATGAGCGAGGATCTGTCACTGTTGACTCGAGTATAGCTGCAAACTCTCGTGCATCAGCCTCTTCAACATCTCATGACACTTGCTAATGTCAAAAATAGCTTGCGCTTATTTACTTGATATTAGTAACGGGAGAACGCAGCTAAAATGTAACTAAAATGTAACTTGGATGTAACTAAGTAAAAGTGCAGATATTTTACAAAATATTTACTTTTTTTACTTAAAAATAAAGTACACATTTTGTACTCAAGTAGAGAAATGTGCTCAAGTAAATCTAACTAAGTAAATGTAACTAGTTACTAACAATCTCTGTGGCTAGCATACTAATAATGAACATGAATAACAGTGGAACATATTTGAATAATCTGTACATATAGGCCTTTACACGTCTTTGCATCTCTGGTTTGCGTGGATCCGGATCTTGCCATAATTGCGTTTTTTTTATTAAAAATAACAATAAGAACAACAATAATGATAATGCCTTACATTTTCCAGATGCTCAAAGATGCTTTACAATTTTCTGAGCATTTTCTGAGCAGGAATCAAACCGCCAACCCTCCAGTAATAGAACGACCAACTGGACTTTTACACCACTGTTATGCTCATTTTTTTAAGGTGGAAGAGTTTCTCTACTCGAATAATCAATCCATCAATCAATATGTTTTTATATAGCGCTTTTTAGCAGTTGCTTTCAAAGCAGCTTCACAAAGTCCTAGTGAGGATCAGGTAGAGTAAATAAGAGTTCCCTCTGTGAGGCCCCTGGGAGCCTCGCTGACTGAGGCAGGTGCTAATCACCTCCCCAGCATAAAGAATATACAAACTTAGAATCCATCAACGAACAGCTCGCCAGACAGCATCAATGCTAGATGGTGTACAAGTGCACAGAGAAATTAATGGAAAAAGAAACACGCTTCTAGTTTTTTAAAAGTCTTTTTAATATATTCTATTAATGTCTATTATCTATTTTATCTATTAATATAAAAAGAACATATTTGAGTTATCTTGTCAAGCTGGTGAAACAGATCTAGTTCTCCTCTGATTATTTTGAGTTGGTCGCAGAGATCACAAGACAGCACTTTCGCACTGCGTTCAATGGTTTTCTTATTTCTTATCAAAACATGAAAATGTGCCAAATGAGAAATGTGAGCAGTGTGTTTGAGAGATTATGCTCTCAGTGAACTTATCAATCATTTCTCTCACAAATATAGATTTTTTAGTTTTCAGATCTCACACTGTGGATTTATCAGAGCCTAATAGCATCACAAATTTTTCAACTTACATGTAATACATGGAATAATCTTTTTGAACAGTTATATTCTATACTCTATATTCACATGGCCATGAGTTAACGAGTAAATATGGAACACACTTTAAGTCCTCATTTGGTGGCAGTGTTACATCTCACTGTCATTTACTTTTAAACAACATGTAACGTTTTCTCGTCAATTCAGCTTCATCGATTTACTAAGTTACCCTGAGGAGACTGAATTAGGGAGAACATGTTAAATTCCCTCAGAACTGGGCTTGAACCGTGGTGACTTTGTTTATTAATGTTAATTATTAATGTTTATTAATGTTAAGAAAAGTTACAAAAAAAGCTACACGAGCTTTTAAATTAAAATAGTAAATTAGCAGAACAGAAACTACACAATGTTATATTTTATCAGTGATGAATTGCATTTAGACGAAGCTTTTGAATCAGAAAAGTGGACTTAGACTTGTGTGTGACTGTCGCCCCCTGGTGGAGTAATCCTTTCAGCAGTTGAAATGTCCTCTTTGTTGTTCGTCTGCAAATAAAATATTGTTAAATAAAACAATTTCCTATTATTTATTTCCTATTATTATTTATTGTTTGACACTTCTAAATGTATTTTAACATCACGTCTGTATAAACTAAAAGTTATTCCGAGCACCTAGTCAAAGCAACTCTTATAAATATGTTTTATATTTCGCGTATGAACTGTTTGAATGTTGTTATATAGTATGCTCTATGTTCTGAACATTCTTGTTTAGCCCAAGTTTATTTCTGTACTCGCTACACAAAGAAAGAACAGTTATTTCGGACGATTTAGACTCGTGCTTGATCAAAACATCATCTCCCATGAAGCCTCGCGGTTGTTGCTCGACGGAAGAGGGCGAGGCCTCTTCGGCTTTCTGACAGACGCTTTGAGGAAGTTCTCGAGGTAAGGTATCGCATCTTCCCTTTTATAGAAACTTTTGCTATTTTAACGCCTGTTATGAGTATGTAATGATTAAATTCGGTGACTTTTAGCCCTGGTTGTTGTGCTATTAACGTTGGATTTTATATAATGCTATTAAACACTCGGTTACGGGATCAAACGCGAGTGAGGGACTGAGGTTTCCTGCTTCTCGACGATGTCGAGGCATAGGATTTTTTAGAATTGATATTTTTGTGAAATTTAACTAGGTTTAAGACCTTTTATTGAGCTTATTTAGTATATGACATTATATTATAATGTTAATCGCATATCTAAAGTGACAAGATGGTTGATTCATGTTGTTTAATTTAATTTATTTTAGGGATCGATACTAGCGTTAACTGTTCTCAGATTTCCGCCACATGTAAATTAACTATAAATAAATATTTAAACTTTTCACGTATGTACACTGAGCTAGTGTGTGCTTTTGTTGCTATAAAAAATTCCTTTATATGGTCCTTCATGATTCCATGTTTCTTTCTGGTATTTATTCTTTTATAAATTTGCAGTGGTGTCATGAACCACGCTGCAAGTGTTGCAGGTTATATGTGTACAAAGACCATTTTGTTTAAAATTGCATTGTTAAGTTGAGCATTTTAAAAGATTTTCTCATATCAACGACAGAATGTTTTACAGGTGCCATATTATGCACTCTTTAAATAATTTATAATAAGTATTTGACCCTTCTTGACTATAATTGCACCTGTAATAACCTTCAAAAGATGGTGTTTATCTTAAAGAATGTCTTTGAATCACTTTAAAGAGTTGTGCTACAGAACATTTTCGCCACCTCCTGTTTGCTTCCTACTGTCATGGTTTTTACATTTTGCCACACAGCAAATCCACCCATTTGTACATGAATCTTCTAGTAAAACATATTCATCTTCTGGCAAAAAAAAAATCCCAAAACAAACACTTGTGGCCTGGTAAAATAAAAAAACACACTTTCTCTTTATTGTTTACACGACTCTTTCACTACGGATACTCTTCTGGGTATGTTCCTCATTGAGATGAGCTGCATTCGCTCTTAATCTGATTGGTTAGTGGGCGGTGCCGTGACCTATGTGCTGCTCGCAGAAAAACAAAATAGGATTACACACACAAACATACATAAGGCAATCTGAATATCACTTGCAACATGTTTTTGTTGATGAGAACAAAACTAAATGCAAGAAATGTCGGAAAAGTGCATTTTACATGATGCAGACCTTTTATAAGTATTTATATTGATGGATTTAATTCAACACAAGTTTATGCTGTTCAGCCACAATTTATACAATACTCTCAAGTACTTTCTTTTACTCTGCTATTTGTCTGAATTAACTTTGTTAGTGTAAAGGTTGTGATAGGTGGCATGCTTATTGTAATATTTGAAACAAAAAGAAGTTGAAATACAGTCATTTTTACTTTCATATAGAAGTTGATATTCAATCAATAAACTACACAATATTCTGAAGAAAATGCAGTTCTTTTCTGAATAGAGGAACAAGTTTCATTTAACATGAGGCCCTGGCCCCCTTCAACCTCAACATATATATTTCTGCTATTACCCTGCAAAAAAAATAAAGGTGTACTCCGTTTGCTCTGCTATTAATCAAACTAATGTTGTTTACATGACAGGCAATGGCCCTTCAGTCATCTTCCTTCTTCATAGGAACATTGTGTTTAACTTGTATTTTACTTTATTAAGATTAAGTTTATTAAGTTTATTAAGTTTATCTTGCATGTTTATTCCTCAAATTTAGATGCTGATTAAACTTTTTTCAAGAAAGGCACAAACTACATGTGTACATATGCTGTTATATTGTAGTTTTAATAAAAAAAAAAAGCCAGCCAATAATAATAGATTTGTTTAATGCTAAGAAAATCACTGTTGTTGGAAACTAATCTAAATATAAAAAAACAGATATTTTCTCTGTCATTTAAACACAAGAAACTAATTTGTAGACGTGTGGTGTGGTACCATGGCTTTCTTTTAATTGGATTTTACATAAAGGCCCTCAGATACAAATTCCAAATTTCTGCCACAATGTCTATTTTGCCAGCATTGTTTTCACCAGAGTTTGATGCAGGAATCTTCCAATCCTTCCTGACAAAATCACAGAGCTGGTGGATGCTTGAGACCTTCCTCTCTCCCTCTTTCCATTCATGGATGCTTTACAGATGCACAATTAGGTTTAGCTCTGAAGACATGTTTGGTCAGTCCGCAGCTCTTACGCTCAGCATCTTTAGCAGACATTGGTCATCTTGGAGGTGTGTTTTTGTGTTTTGGCATGTTGAATTCACAGACGGCCCCAGAATATGACACCCCCACCACCATGCATGACCTCATCACTCCTTTTTCAAACACATCATTGAAGACCTCGATGGATGCACATTGGCAATATGTTTCTTTAGACTTTAGTGAAGTGTGCCATGTGTGTTATTTAAAATCAAAAGTGATGCGCTAGTGTGATTATTAAAATATAATTTCAAGTCAACCTTTATGGATCCTATTGAAATGAAGGTGTGTTGTAACACGATGAAACAACCCTCACTTCTGACAAACAAAAATAAACTTAAATTTTTTAAGCATTCTAAACTTTTACATCCGAATGTTGTTTTTTGCATCATAGCTGCTGAGCTTAAAAAATACCTTGTTTTAATTTCACGCTGAGATTGAATTTCAAGCAGACAGACGTGTGTACGATCTTGAATTTGATGCTCCCTAGTGTGTGTACTGATGTGTTCTGTCTGCAGCAGAATCCTGTTTGTGTCTGCACTGACTCGCGCCTGCATGTTGCCTTTCACACTCTGAGAGCAAAGAGACAGGAAGAGGAAGCTGAGAGAGACAGGAAGTGGCTTCAGAAGAGCATGACCGAGTTCTGGGTGTGTTTCAGTTGCTGTGTCGCCGAGCAACCACAGCCGGTGAGTCCACGAGATCCTAATTGTGATTTGACAATTATTAAATCCTAAGGAATCAACCTGATGTGTGTGTTTCTTTAACTAGATGTACTTACTAAAGAGTGAGTTGCTCAAATGTAGATGTAGACATTTTAGCCTGTTGTGCTTCGTTTTGATCTGGGTTCTTGTGCCTCTTGTAAGGACCCTTTTATTGATTCTGGGCTGGTTTTTGAGTCTTGTTTTGTTCATAACTTTCTCTGTTTTTCAGCAAATGAAATTATTCGTCTTACTTTTATGCAAATGTTTTGGAAAATGCGTTAAAAAGTTAACACTTGATTCTAATTGGCTGATAAGATTCAATACTCTTTTCTGATTTGCTGATGACACTTATGATTCAATGCTCGATTCTGATTGGCTGGTGACACATTTGAGTTGATCATTGATTCTTATTTGTTGTTAAGATTCAAACCTTGATTTTAATTGGCTTTTAATTCAAACCTTGAGTGCTTTTTGCACAAATCTTTTAATCAACCTCAGTATTGACCAAAAATTGCAAAAATGTTTTAAAAATCCAGTTTTTTTGCTAAGTTGATATATGATGTCTCTGATTTGTGGGAAAATACAATGTTGCCTATTTTTAATATATGAACAGATTTTATAACAAAAAAATTATCCGATATTAGTTATTCAATGTTTTTCTCCGCTAACATAACAATAAAAGGTCACATGATCCAGGAATTGCGTTTAGGAATCCCGAATTTATAGTCTTAACAGTTTCCCATCACATAATCACACTAGATCAGAGTAAGTCACAGCATGTGATCCAAGCCATATAATCACAGGTTTCGTAAGGTAAGCTAGAGATTAATGGGTTTATTAATTGATTTAGGTTATATTACTGTAAACCTGACTCTTAATAATAATATTCTGAGTGGAATGTGTAAGTTATGTTGGATATTAACATATGTTCAATGTTGTACTCCTGCACACACACACATTCACACTACTCAGTGTGTATTGGATGATCATGTGTGTTTGTGTGTTCCTAGAAGCGGCGACGGAGAATCGATCGCACCATGATTGGAGAACCCACCAATTTTATCCACATGACCCACGTGGGCTCCGGAGACATGGGCCTTGGCCTTGGAGCGGTGAGTCAGATTAGACCCAGAAAAAAACATTCTGATTGGCTAATGACCTTTCTAAGGTACCGTTATGATACAATACTTAATTCTGATTGGCTGAAAAGTTTCTGTCCTTGATTCTGGTTGCCTGATAGATGATTCAACAGTGACAGAAATTAGTCAATCCTTGATTGTGATTGGCTGATGACACTTATGAGTCAATGCTTGATTCTGATTGGCTTAAGACACTTATGAGTCAATCCTTAATTCTGATTAGGTGGTGACGCTTTTGAGTCAATCCTCGATTCTGATTGGTTGATGAGATTCAATCCTTGCAACCAATTGGCTGATGTACATTTTCTTCTGACCGCTCTAAAAAAAACTAAGGTTGAATAATCAGTTATGATTGGCTATGGTCCGCATAGGAGTGAGTGAATGACTCTAATTGGATGAACAATGTTTTCTAAACTATTTCACTGTGGCTTTTTAGAAATCTATTCTCCAACTAACAAGCTATTTCACTTTCTGCTGCCAATAGTAGATCATCTAAAATCATGTGTTTGTGTATTTAATATATTCATCATGTAATCAAATTTTGTGCAGGTGGATTCAGTTCAAGCACAGATGAAATCAAAAGGAGGATACGAGAACGGCACAGCAGAGAGCGCTCAGGGATAGAGCGAGGTATATGAATGTTTCAAATTATTTTGTTCAATATTAATAATAAATTGTAACTAATATAACAATTTAAAGTTAAATGTGAGTTCCAAAGGGGATGCATGCATGCATGTCATTGAATGCACAACATTTAACTTAAATTTAATGCAACTGTTAAACAAGTTTCATTATAAAAGATGGTATGTCAATCAAGTTTTCATATTAAAACAAGACTTTTGGTTGAATGTTTTGGAAATGTTATGAATGCTCATATTGAAATGAGGTTTCAGACTTTCCTCCAAAAGAAAGGATTTCTCTCATTTTGAAGAACAGTTTATCAGTTTTCTTCTAAATGATTCGCTGAATTCATTTAAACAAGCTTTAAATACTACATTTTGAGATAAACCCCTCACCCTAGATCAGGAGGTCACAAAAAAGTGAAAAAACCATGTTCTATATTTTTCAGATGAAAATGATTGATGGAGACATCCCCCCTCACTTCACACATTCTTAGACACACACGACGAGCGCCGCCGTCTGGACGGGGGTAGAAACACTCCTTTAACGATGATCCTGAACAGCGGAGACCCATAGAATTGGATCGATTGTTGTAAAGTAACTGATTGGTCAAGTAATTCAGATCATTCTGGATTGATTTTCAGCTGTTTCAGATTGTTTGTGGCTGGACCACACGACAAACATGAACAAACAACCTCTCTCATTCTCACTTCTTCTTCGCCTCACTCCTCCCTCTCTTCCCCTCTCTCTCTCTCTCTCTCTCTCTCTCCCTCTTTGTTCCTGGATCTGCTGTTTGTTTTTATCTTTAATTTTACATGCACTGTTTGCTCTCCAGTGAGCAAGTGTTTGTGCTATAGAGTGAGTCTTGAATGTTCAAAGCTTCAACAGGAAATTATTTTTGTACAAATTATTCTTTTTTTTGTTCTGATTCAGAAATAAAGAGAGCTGATGATGAGCTGACAAGGTGATCTTCGAGTGCTGGCAATAATTGTCTGAATATTAATGAAGATTAAAGTGAAGATTAAAGAACAAAAATGGATGAATTATGATGGAAACACTTAAATAATGAGAAATGGTTAAGGGCCCAAGACACGAATAAAGAGAACGTTGGAGCTCCTTACCCTTGATTCAAAACATATAATACAATTTACTAATAATAAACAAATAACTAAAAATTAATTGCCTAATTATTATTAATCGTAATTATTATTATTATTAATAATAATGCTAACAATAGTTATCTAGTTATTAGCACGAATTAGCATGTTATTATGTTGCTATCATTAATTAAAAAGTGATTATCATGTAGCTAGCATGAATTAACAAATGATAAGAGTTATAGCAACGTGAATTAGCAAGTAATTAGCGTTGTTAGCATTGTTTAACATGTGATTATCAATCATTAGTAAAAATTAGCATTAATTAGCTAGTGATTAGCATGTTGCTGTCATGAATGTCCAAGTAATTAGCAAACATTATGATAGCATGAGTTAACAAGTGATAAGCATAAATTTGCAAGTAATTACCAGGATGCTAGCACAAATTAGCAGCATAATTATGTTAATGAACATGTTGCTAGCTATAATTACCATGTTGGTAGCCAGGATTAGCATGTTTCTATCATTAAGTAGGTTAGTTGCTAGCATGTTGTTATTATGAATTAGCAAGTGATTAGCAAACATTATGATAGCATGAGCTAGCAAGTAATTAGCATGATACTGTTACGGTCAGTGTGAGGAAGGACCCAAATGCGAGGGAATAAACTAAAAGTCTTTATTAAGAGGAAACCCAAAACGGCTGTTCAATGGAACAGGGAGAGCTCAGGCTTCTTCGGTGGGAGAAAACAGGAACTGACGTACGCCTCTCCGGAGGGAGTAAGGAAAAGTCAATCAGGGTCCGCTCCCGCAAACTGGGAAAGTAACAGGAGTTGAATCCTCGTGAGAGAGAGGTGAGGGATGACTGGCGCGCTGAGGCGGTCTGGTCGAGTCACTGCAGATCCTCACTGTAGGGTAGGCAGAGGTAGGAACACAGATCCAGACGGAGAGAGCACGATCGGCCAGCACGCTGAGAATGATGTTTAATAACTCATGGAGAGAGAAGGCAGACAAGGTCCTTAAAACCCCTTAGTCACAGCAGCCGCGGCTGGTAATCAATTAGCGGGAGCGACGCAGACAGGTAACAGCAGGAGAAGAGGGAAACAAGCTTAATGAGCTGATGAGACAAAGAAACAGTCCTAACAGATACTATCATAACTTAGTAAGATGTTGCCAGTATGAATTAACAAGTGATTAGCTTGATGCTGCAATAAATATCAAGAGATAAGCATGATACTCGCATGAATAAACAACTGATTAGCACAATAGTAGCATGAAAAATCATTAAGATTATTAACTGATTAGCATGTTGGTAGTATGAATTAGCAAGTGAATGGCAAACATAATAGCATGAATGAGCAAGTGATTAGCATGTTGGAAGCATGAATTAGCAAGTTAGCAGCATCTTACTAACATAAATTAGACAGTGATTGGCATACTGGTAGCAATAAACCATTGGGGATGTATATATTTAGAGTGTTATTGAAAATCAAAACCAGTCATCTGAATCAACAAACCTAATGAAGCCAAGGGTAGAAACATGCTTTTTTCTAGCTCCAAAGTTGGCCAGTTTTAACATGGGAGTGAATGAGAACCTGCTCGCTTCAGGAGTCAGCCTCAAGTGCCTGATCAAGGAAATGCAGTTCAGTCACTTCATGTCACCCATCAAGAGGGGAACGAGGAGGTTGCCCTTTGGAATTAACTAGTATTTAACATGTCATTACGAATGAGCACGTTTGAAAAAAGATTGGAAAAAGATCGAATTCATCAGCATTCATCACCTGCGATGCCAAAAGTTGAATGTTGGAAAAATTGGCTTTCTCAGGTTAACGTAATTAATGTTATTTAAAATTGACATATGAAAATGTGCGAAAGCTAATTGTACATGTAAATATGACAAGTTCTACATCAACTTTTATCAATAGGTCCATAAACTCAGATAAAAAATGCTTGAAAGAAAAACAAGATTTGAGTTTAGTAGGACAAAAATGTACCGAAAATGTAATGTTGAAAATTATATGTTGAAACATATATATATATGTGTGTGCGCGTGCGCGTGCGTGTGTGTATATATATAATTGCTGTTGTATGTTTTCGTTTAATTATCTATTTTTCTTCTGAGATTTTAATCGACAAAGCGTAAATAAACGAGTCACGTGACTTCTACTTCTAAGGTCGGAAGCGGAAGTGAAAGTGTTTTGTGAGAGCGTAACATGAATGCGACAGAAACTAAACAAAGTTCACCGCTTAGATTAACCGGTTTTTAAATTAACATTAGTTATAACACCCTACATTCATTAGCCGTCCGTCTGTCTTTAAGGACGTGTGTGGTAGAAATGGCTGTGAGTAAATGGAGTTTGGTGCTGTTGACGTTCTTTTATTATCAGGTAAATCTGAATTTTTGGTTTCTTTCTTTATTAACATAGTCTTCTATTATCATACCTGTGTTTACGCGTACCTTGTTTTTAAAATGCTGTCTCGAAGCTTGGGCATTTCGTCAATATAGCTAATGTTACCAAACATTTGGTTTTTGTTTTTGTAAAATCAGTCAACAGTCTGTCATCGTGTGTGTCTGCTTGCTTTTGTTATTGTAGAGCAACAACCGTGATATAACATTACAACGAACATATAAACAAACTACTTTAAATTATGGTATTGTGTAGCTATGAACTTAACCTGCGGCATTTGTGATGAAGTGTTCGGTGTTTTCCTAACTCTGATACTGTGTGTGTGTGTGTGTGTGTGTGTGTGTGCGTGCGCGTGTGTGTGTGTGTGTGTGTGTGTGTGTGTGTTAGGTGGGGGGTCAGGAAGCAATTCTACACCTGTCGGATGGTTCGACCTCGAGAGAGTACTGTCTGGTGTATAACTCATCATGGAACCACATCGCTGACAGCCTGAGCTCATCTGTGAGAGTTCCACGCGTGCGCCACACCAGGGCCCTTTCTAGCCTTCAGGGGGCCTTATGGAAGATTGTTTTTGGGGCCCCCCTAGTTTGCAATAAAAAAATGTAAAATTGTGACCTAAATATCTGACAAGTATGGAATAAAATAGTTGTTTAGCTCGTTCCCGTCAGTCAAGCTGGTCCACCCATCACTGCAGTACATTACTCTTCAAATTTTACCCAAACTTATTCAGTATCTATGTGCATTTTGTAGTTATTACAATAATCATGTCGTTATCATTATTTATTATCGCATAATTATGATTTAGCATCTAATAATCATGTCTTATTATCTCACAATTATTACTTATCTCGTAATTATCACTTAGTATCTCATTATCTTGACTTATTTACCATAATTATGATTTATTATCTCATGATTGTGACCTATCTCGTAATTATCACTTAGTATCTCATAATCATGACTTATGTTATCATAATTATGATTTATTATCTCATGATTGTGACTTCTTGTAATTATGACTTATTATCTCATTATTCTGACTTATTTTCTCATTATTGTAACTTAGTATCTCATAATTATGACTTATTATCTCATGATCGTGACTTTTCTCGTAAATTTGATTTATCTCTTAATTTTGTCTTATCTCATAATTATGTTTTTTTTCTCATGATTGTGACTTGTCTCATAATTATGATTTATCTCATAAATTTCACTTAGTATCATGTCTTATGATCTCATAGTTATCATTTATCTCATAATTATGTCTTATCTCATGATTGTGACTTATCTCATAATTCTGACTTATTTTCTCTTGATTGTGGCTCAGTATCTCATAATTATGAGTTTTTAATCTCATGATTGTGACTTTTCTTGTAATTATGACTTATTATCTCATAATAATCTCAAAATCGACTTCTCATGTTTATGATTCATAATTCTCATAATTACTCAGTAAGACTCAGTAAGTCATAATTCTCCAAAAAAAAAAGAAGTTATTTGGTGAATGTAATGAGCTTCCGTAAGTAGCAACTCGGCTCAATATATTGTTTTACTCATCTTCATCCCTGAGCTCACTGACTGAAAATGAAACACTGTGTGCAGGCATCGTCTCCTCTGGTGGACCTGCACTCCTCTCCTCTGTGCTCTCCGGATCAAGCTGTGATCCCCCTGAGGAACGCCTCGGTGCTCGTGATGAACGGCAGCTGTGATTTCAGTCAGAAAGCTCTGGTGGCGCAGGAACTCGGAGCTGTTGCCTTGCTTGTTGCTAGCAAGGGAAACATGGTAGCTGGTTTAGTCACTGGATTATAGTCTTTTAGTGATGAAAGGGTGAGATAATGACTTGATCCTCATGTTCTTCAGATTGTGCCTCCAGCGAACAACTCTGGGTCTAGCAAAAATAGGATTCCTGTGGTGCTGCTCAGGGAGCGTGATGCGCTGGATGCTCTGCAGGTCAGAGGAACACTCTCTTGCTCTGAAGGACTTCCGATTTAGTCTAGATTTTAGCTTCTTTTCATTCTCAGGGTTTCGAACTGTGCTTAAACTTTATGGAGCTAAATATATATATCAAAATGCTTTGAATTGTGTTGATTTGTGTTATTGATGATTGTAATTTATTAAAAATGAATGTTGCCATTGAAAATGGTTTCTTGAATATTTAACATCAGAAATTTAAGACAACTAATTTGTATTTTCAAACTTCATTTTTTTTGTGAATTCGTAGACTGCAGATATGCAGTTCGTAAAAATTTCAACTTTAAGATGAAGAGGTTACAAAATATAAAATTCAATATACTAAAATTCAAACTCAGGGGACATCAACAGGGAAGAGTAGATGATCTGTCAACAAAGTACTTTTGGTCAATCACCAATTTTCTGGTGTGTGTGATTCTTAACCAGAATCATGAATCGACCAAAAGTGAGGATTCTTTGGTGTTAAGGATTTATATATAAATAAAGACAGCCTACTGATGCTAGTGACTTACTTATCAAGCTAATAACATGCTACCAATAATTGTGTTAATAGCATGCTGTTAACTTGCTAATCGTGCTAGTAACATGCTAGCGACTTGAAACTCCTGCTGGAAGCCATAGACTGTATATAACATGTATGTAGCATGCACAACATTTAGTTTGATCAGTGAAACAAGCTAAAATTGGGGGTAGCCAACTATCGCCTTCGTGGATGTGCATCACTTCCCAGTAACCAATTATGGGTCCAGAGAGACGGGACATAGCGTAGCACAGATGTCTGAATGGCTGAATGTTTACAAATGATCTATCTTAACAAAAAAAAACTAATGTAAATAATTTGTGTTAAATGAAGTGTTTATGAAGGTCTAAACGAATTGATTAAAAAAAAAAAAAAAAAAAAACATTACAGCACCAACAGTGTAAACATGATTTTTTTTCCAGCTCCAAAGTTGGGTATTTTTAACATTTAAGTGAAGGAGAACCTGCTCACTTCTGACCCCACCCTCTTGCTGGCAGTCGAGGTACTACAGTTCAGTCACTTCCTATTGCATTGGAGCAGGGGGGGGGGGGACGTGCCCCTTGCTCGGAATGTGCTGACAACTTGTTAATCATGCTAGTAACATCTATGAAACTCAAATAAAGAAATAAAAAAAAAAATCATGTGGCATAACAACATGTAATATTCAGTTTTATTAAATGACAATTGGCAATAATTCATATCAACACAATTGAATTTCGCTATGTTTTAGCCTGTCTCAAGCTTCATATAAATCAAACCGGTTCAAGAGTCTATAATAAGCTTTCCCTGCATGATATTTGTTTGGCTGCAAATGCAATGAATTTTTTTCACTCAAGGACACCTTAAGCAAGCAGTTCACTAAATCATTAATGGAGATGAACATAAATTAAAGTATTACAGCACACCAAAAAGAAAAAGATGAGCTTAGAGAGATTGAAGGTGATGTTTGGAACTTCTTCTAATAAAATTCTTCTCTCATGTTTTCTGTCAGGTGTTTCCTGGTGGGATGCAGGCCAGGCTCTATGCTCCTCCTCTTCCTCTTTTCGACAGCAGCATCATTGCTATGTTCATCATCGCCGTGTTCACAGTGGGGATGGGAGGATACTGGAGCGGAGCAGCCGAGAAGTGAGTGTTTTGTGTGTTTGAACCAAGTTAGGGGTAAAAATGGAAACCCGAAGCAAACTATATTTTTATAGGAACAAACATAAAAAACATACCGATTAGAATCTTTTTGAGTAGAGACGTTTCTTTGAAATGTGAGTCAACAATAGAATCTTTTTGAAAAGAGACATTTTTTTTGGCGTCAACAACACCAAAGCCGAACACTAGATCAGGTGATGTGTTTCTTGAGTTGTCTATTTAGGGCAAAAAATAATGGAATATATAAAGAGTTGATATTGATCTTCTGGCTTGGTGTAAAAATGATCTAGATTTGTTATATTCACGAGTTAAAAAATCCCAATGTAGGACGTCCACAATTCATTGCCGAAGATGTATATTCACGTCTCCTGCTGCCACTTACTCTGTTGGTGGTATTTAGGGGTGGGGAACTAACACAATAATGTAATCGGTTGGAAACAGCTCATGATTTAGTCCCCATTGATCTTTTTACAAGTTTTGCTGAAAAGACTCTGCAAGAGATGAAACCACTCTAATATAGGTGAGTACATGCCGTTCGTGCTCACGTTTTTGCCCCCAACACCTTCCAAAAACTGTACTTCAATAAAATATATATGCTCACAACATATTTTTTGCATGCGCGTCCACAAACAGCCAGCAACAAAAAGTGGCTAAAAACATAACAGTTGAAGAGCGACTTGGAAGAATGTCTCTTTTCTTTATCTGGGTTCTGCATCCATTGAAAAGCATTGAGAACAATAAGAACGAGTAAAATAGTGCCTCGGAAGAACAGCTCTATTCTTTATCTGGGTTCTACATCCATTGAAAAGCATTGAGAACGATAAGAATGAGTAAAAGAGTGCCTCGGAAGAACGGCTCTATTCTTTATCTGGGTTCTGCATCCATTGAAAAGCATTGAGAACGATAAGAACGAGTAAAAGAGTGATTTAGGAGAATGGCTCTTTTCTTTATCTAGGTTCTACATCCATTGAAAAGCATTGAGAACGATAAGATCGAGTAAAAGAGTGATTTAGGAGAATGGCTCTTTTCTTTATCTGGGTTCTACATCCATTGAAAAGCATTGAGAACGATAAGAACGAGTAAAAGAGTGATTTAGGAGAATGGCTCTTTTCTTTATCTAGGTTCTACATCCATTGAAAAGCATTGAGAACGATAAGATCGAGTAAAAGAGTGATTTAGGAGAATGGCTCTTTTCTTTATCTGGGTTCTACATCCATTGAAAAGCATTGAGAACGATAAGAACGAGTAAAAGAGTGATTTAGGAGAATGGCTCTTTTCTTTATCTGGGTTCTGCATCCATTGAAAAGCATTGAGAACGATAAGAACGAGTAAAAGAGTGCCTCGGAAGAACGGCTCTATTCTTTATCTGGGTTCTACATCCATTGAAAAGCATTGAGAACGATAAGAACGAGTAAAAGAGTGCCTCGGAAGAACGGCTCTATTCTTTATCTGGGTTCTGCATCCATTGAAAAGCATTGAGAACGATAAGAACGAGTAAAAGAGTGCCTCGGAAGAACAGCTTTATTCTTTATCTGGGTTCTGCATCCATTGAAAAGCATTGAGAACGATAAGAACGAGTAAAAGAGTGCCTCGGAAGAACGGCTCTATTCTTTATCTGGGTTCTACATCCATTGAAAAGCATTGAGAACGATAAGAACGAGTAAAAGAGTGCCTCGGAAGAACGGCTCTATTCTTTATCTGGGTTCTACATCCATTGAAAAGCATTGAGAACGATAAGAACGAGTAAAAGAGTGCCTCGGAAGAACGGCTCTATTCTTTATCTGGGTTCTGCATCCATTGAAAAGCATTGAGAACGATAAGAACGAGTAAAAGAGTGCCTCGGAAGAACAGCTTTATTCTTTATCTGGGTTCTGCATCCATTGAAAAGCATTGAGAACGATAAGAACGAGTAAAAGAGTGCCTCTGAAGAACAGCTCTATTCTTTATCTGGGTTCTACATCCATTGAAAAGCATTGAGAACGATAAGAATGAGTAAAAGAGTGCCTCGGAAGAACGGCTCTTTTCTTTATCTAGGTTCTACATCCATTGAAAAGCATTGAGAACGATAAGAACGAGTACAAGAGTGCCTCTGAAGAACAGCTCTATTCTTTATCTAGGTTCTACATCCATTGAAAAGCATTGAGAACGATAAGAACGAGTAAAAGAGTGCCTCGGAAGAACGGCTCTTTTCTTTAACTAGGTTCTACATCCATTGAAAAGCTTTGAGAACGATAAGAACGAGTAAAAGAGTGCCTTGGAAGAACGGCTCTATTCTTTATCTGGGTTCTGCATCCATTGAAAAGCTTTGAGAACGATAAGAACAAGTAAAAGAGTGCCTTGGAAGAACGGCTCTATTCTTTATCTAGGTTCTACATCCATTGAAAAGCATTGAGAACGATAAGAACGAGTAAAAGAGTGCCTCGGAAGAACGGCTCTTTTCTTTATCTAGGTTCTACATCCATTGAAAAGCATTGAGAACGATAAGAACGAGTAAAAGAGTGATTTAGGAGAATGGCTCTTTTCTTTATCCGGGTTCTGCTTCCATAGACAAGCATTAAGTACGAGTTGAAGAGTTATTTAAATGAACTGTTCTTTTCTATATCTGACTCTGGGTCCAATGAGAAGCAATTGTCGGATTGAACGAGATGGCGAGTATGAATCATTCACTTTGAAGAGTAGTTCCTCATGATTCACTAAAAAGATTTGTTCTGTTTGAACGAATTATTAACGAACAACACATCACTAGAGTAACATTCCAACAAGTACACTACAACATGTATATTTAAACCAATCTCTGAATATTTCAAGTATGCATCTAACACTAACACAGTATACAAACAGATACTGAAAATTATCACAATTAAAATGAACATTTGTGGTCATAACCCTTCCAAGTCAAAATATGGTATACCCTTTTTGATTATATTTTCACACAAAAGTACATAAACCAATAACAAGAACAGCCCACTTTAACCCAATAAACAGACTGGGTTGCAGGTATCCCAGGAGAAGTGTTTGTGGTAAGTGTGGTGCTTGTGTGCTGTGTGTTCAGAGAGCGCCTGAAGGCAGGTGCATCGGCAGATCTTCCAGAGGAGCAATCGGACAGCAACGAAATCTCACTCTACTCGCCGCTGAAAGTGCTGCTGTTTGTAGGAATGATGTGTGTGATGCTGGTGCTCATGTACTTCTTTTACCGCTGGTTGGGTGAGTGATCATTCAACCCCTGATTGATTGTTGCGTCCCATCGACTAATTTCTGATCTTCTATTGCACAGTTTATGTGATCATTGTCATTTTCTGCCTGGCTTCGGCATCTGCCATGTACAACTGCCTGGAGTCTCTGCTGAACGCACTGGGCTGTGGGTCGTTCAGGTGATTGAGCCAGACTTAAATATTTACAGGGCGTTCAGTGTCTATCTCCTGAAGAATATATTTGCCGAAATTTCAGAATTTGAATTGTGTTTAGGTTATTGGCCAATGGAATTGCTAGGAGCATGCTACCGACTTGATGTTCCTGTTAGGATAGGAACATGTTAAAATATGACTCAGCAATGCTTAGAATATGGCAATGACTTTCTAATCACGCTTCTAACATGTTGGCGATTTGTTAAGCATGCTTTTAATATTGTAGTAACAAGCTAATGACTAGTTCATCATGTTAGTTACATGCTAGCAACTTCTTATTTGTGTTAGTGAGCTTGAAACCATGCAAACTTGCTAATCATGTTTTGAACATACTAGTGGCTTATTAATCATGCTAGCAGTGGCCTAGTGGCTATTTATTATAGTAACATAGTCTAACAAAACTGCAGCTATTGGGAAAAATGCGGTATCAACCATTCTGTGATGATGATGATGATAATAATAATAATAATAATAATAATAATTTGTTCAATTTATGTAGCGTTTTTCTAGAGCTCAAAGATCCTTTGGAATGTTTAGAGCATTATTCTTTCTCTCCACATTCACTCTCTGGGGATGATAAGCTACCATGGTAGCCCTTAGCTGCCCCGGGGCAGTCTGGCAGGACGTGGCTACCAATCGAAGCCTACGGCGTCCTGACCACCACCAAACACCTCCACCACTCCACACATCCATACACAGAAATGTGGGTGAAGTGACATGCCCATGGCCACAACGGCATAATGTCCCTAGCGGGGATCGAACTGCCAACCTTCCGGTTACAGGACGACCAACTCCACCACTTTCTGCCTCTGATTATTTACTTCTCCCTGTTGATGAACCCTGACATAGCTTCTGAGTTTCACAGTTTGAATTTTGAACGTTTAGGATTTGTTTCATCTAAAAAAGTCAAAGTTGTATTTTTACAAACTGGATATTCGGAGTTTGAGGCTACGTTCAGACTGCAAGTTTTAATGCCAATTCAGATTTTTTTGGTACATTTGTTCACTTTACAAATAACAAGCACCAAGTCCTCTTTGTGACCAAAATGCAGCTCCAATGTGACACGCAAACGCACAAGAGAAAACTACGTCCTGCTCTTTTGAATGCTTGAGGCTTTGTGAGCATAAATATCTGGTTAGAGCCAATTTTATTTGTTGTAAACAATATTGAGAAAAAGATCAAGATAGAAAAGAATACATATTACGATATACTCCTGAAGGTGGAGTTAAAAGTGCTCGGATAAAAAGCATGAATTCCTTAATTTTAAAATGTGTCTTTTGGCTCATCCTGTAACTATTTCAATATAAGAATGTCTTCTCCAATGACTCAAATATGTTAGAAGCTGTGTTTAAGTTGAGCTCTTTGGCGTAAAAGTCGGAAAAAAGCGTCCTGGCTGTTCAGACTGAGACTCAGAGCAAACATTCAGATATCTATCGGATTAAGGACCACATATGAAAGTGACCTGCGTCAGATTTATATATATATATATATATATATATATATATATATATATATATATATATATATATATATATATATATATATATATAAAATGGAATTTAGCTATTCAGACTGAAGAAAATATCAGATGCAGGTCACATATGGACAAACAATGGATTTGGATCTATTTAGGCTGCAGTCTGAACACAGCCTAAGACGTCTATATTTAATGTCTGCTTACTTATTTCTGCAGTTCAATGTTTAAGTTATGAATTTCAAACTTAAAACTATTCAATGGACACAATTGCAATTCGGGTGGTTTGGGCATATCTGTGGCTCTACAGCAGAAGATCATTCTGTGCTCTGTGACTCTTTCTCCAGCGTGTCCTGCAGGGAGAGGACTGTGTCTCTGCGGGCTCTGCTCGTCGCTGCTGTCTGCATCACTCTGTCTGTGATCTGGGGAGTCTACAGGAACGACGATAGGTCTTGCACTCACACACTCCACAATCCTCTGTGGAGGATCATCACAGGTGTTTGTCATGAGGATGGTGTCTCTGTGTGTTCAGGTGGATCTGGATTCTGCAGGATCTGCTCGGTATCGCCTTCTGCCTCAACTTCCTCAAGACCATCAGCCTATCTAACTTCAAGGTGAGAGAGAGAGAGAGAGAGAGAGAGAGGGAGGGAGGGAGCATTCGATATGAGGAGACTTTCTTTTTTTTTAAGACTGGTGTGTTCTGTCTCCTCAGGTTTGCGTGATCCTGCTCTCTCTCCTGCTCATCTATGATGTTTTTTTCGTCTTCATCACTCCCTTCCTGACACCGGTCAGTGTGTGATTCACTTATATTGATGGGAGAGCTGTACCCGGTTGATTACTCTGTGTGTGTTTCAGAATGGAGAGAGCATCATGGTGCAGGTGGCGCTTGGTCCGGGTGCAGGAGGAAGAGTTAGTCCACTTAACGTCTGATTAAAACCTATTGAACAGAGTGAAAAAGCATGTGTTTGTTAGAGTGTTTGTGATTTTAGGGTGATGGAGCAGTGATGGTTCCAGCTGACCCTTCGGCCTCTTACGAGAAGGTGAGAGACATACAGAAGCTAAAGGTGTAGAACAACCTTCATTCACCCAAAGTTGTTATAAAGGTGCCATGACCATGCATGTTAAAACATTTAATAATTAAAAATACATTGACACAACAGAGGAGTTAGTAAAGCAGCATTACTTACAAAAAGATTAACTTTGGTCCCAACCCTTTTTGTTTAGCCCAGGGGTCGGCAACCCAAAATGTTGAAAGAGCCATATTGGACCCAAAAAACAAATAGGTCCGGAGCCGCAAAAAATTAAAAGCCTTGTATAAGCCTTATAATGAAGGCAACACATGCTTTATGTATCTATATTAGCCTACTATAACAATGACTAAGTTTGCTACGAATACATAATGAGCCTTCATGATTAAATGTTTATTTTCCCTGCAGTGAATCCTGTAGAGAACGACGCACCACGTGACTACTCTGTTGTACGATTACAATATTAATGAATTATGTTTCATTGCTTTGATGAAATTAGAGAAATGCAATAAAGAAATCGAATTTTTGATGTCATTTTTATTTTGAGGATTTACAAAAACAACATCAAAATGGAACGTGCACAACGTGCCCCTTAACTGGGCAACAAACAACGCGAAAAAACGCAGCATACATTTATAAAAATAAAACAGCAGCCTTTTGAAAAGAAGTATATAAAATAACAGCCACTTTGTTACTAAATACGTGCATGCCTTCCCTGGAAATGTCTTTCCACGTTACTCTTGTTATTAGACAACTTCCCAATACAGAGCAAACATTCATGAAATCCTTCTGCATCAGCACTGAATGCAAACGATTCGACCCAAGAACCGTTGAATCCTCAGTTCTCCTCAGTTATGTTTCTCTTTTTCTCTTTGGGATCCATGGCCCACCACACAGCCGCCGATTTGTTTACAGCAGCCATCTTACCTGGCATCCCGCCCCCTGCTGGTAGAAACGTGTGTCGCGGGTGATGATGCAAATCGTCGCTGACAGAAATGTTGAAATTAAATATTTATTCTACACTCTTTTACAGCATTGGAAAACGTTAAGAATGTTTGTCCTCCTATAGAAACCATATTAAACAAAAAACATATTTACCTTTTTCCTTTTATTTTTTCATTTTTGAAAAAGCTCCAGGGAGCCACTATGGCAGCGCTAAAGAGCCACATGCGGCTCCAGAGCCACGGGTTGCCGACCCCTGGTTTAGCCCTTACTCTTTCCTTTCACAGAAGTGCTTAGGGGAAGGGCTCAAAATTGTGTGAATTGGGACAACATAGGGTTGGGTCGATCGACGATGGCAGATAGCATCACTAATGCTGAGTCAGCATCAGCGATCTTCTCTCACTCGCATGGGGTCGGGTGACTGACTCGCCATTTCAGCAATTAGTTTTTGTGCCGCTAAGGCCTATAACTAAGGTGGTTTCATGTGATCCCTTGGGTGATCTTGGGTCAAGCAAGGCTGCTTTGCGTCTCATCGTCACGGTGGCGTTATTGATATTTACTTTTGATCTGCTCTAATCTCCAAACCACTTCAGACGTGTCTCATGGCTGTCCTCTTTCATTCGGTCTAAAGCCAAAGTATTGCCAGATAGATGAATGTACACCTTTTTTTCCAACCAAATTCCTCAATGCCATTTTAACACCAAGATCCCTCTGTCAGTTCAACCCAGTGTCCCGCGGACAAAGTGATTGGCAGGTGATCATTTAATTTAAGGTGTAACTTACATTTATTTAATTAATGTTTTTGTTATTGGTAAAACAAAGACCAAGCGGGCAGGTTTCAAATAGTTAATTCGTTATCAATTATTTATACAATATAACAATCCCGTATTTATCAGTTATCGGGTGCGGCCTTTAGGACCTGAAAGTTATCGGTTTAAAAAAACAATTGATCGTGCATCCCTATTGTTTTATTGTTACCACAGCACTTATGGGTAAATAAAAATCAATTCCTGACCCCTTTTAAGTAAAGTATCTTCCATCCTGCAGCTGCCGGTGGTGATGCGCATCCCACAATTCTCTGCCAGGGCTCAGAATCTCTGCATGATGCAGTTCTCCGTCCTGGGTTACGGGGACATCATTGTTCCGGGTAAGAATTTGTCTCAACTGTGTAACAACCAGGGTTTTCAAATCAATCAACCAATCAGAAGAGGCAAACAGAAGATCAGAGCCAAACATGAGATAAAAAAAAGAAGGGGATCAAATTAATTCAGAATGAGAAAAAAGGAAAGTGATTTCCAAAGAGAGCAATTAAAAACTTTGAGTCAATCGGAAAAGAGAAATGGCGACAAACCTAGATTGCAGGTTATAAAAGACCTGCTGACAGCCAGACAGAAAATAACCAATGAATTAGAGGATGGGAGAGTAATCCTAGGCTGATTTAAAAAAAAATCGTTACAACTATTTGTTTTGTTAAATCCACGTTTGATTATTATTATCTATAACTCAGACTTTGTTTCCAATCAGATCTCAGTGTAGGAGGAGCTTATTACTGTAGCAATGCTTGTGCCTACACAGCTCAGAAATACTTTCTCAGGTATTAAGGTTAGGACACAAAACTTGATTCTCCAACAAACAAGTGGCAACCTCCTGCGCTCCCAGTTGATGCACAAGAGTGACTGAATCAAGTGGCTTACCTGCAGTGCACCTGGGGGCCGGAGTGAACAGGTCCTCTTTCACTCCCATGTTAAAAGCAAGTTTCACCCCAATATATTTTTTTTATTTAGGTTGCTAGATTTGACCTTCATAAAAACTCTGTGGCGAGTGAATAATTTAATTTTTTTTAAGATAAATTCAAATTAAAACCTTCAGCCAATCAGACATCTGTGCTACACCTATGTATCGTCTCTCTGGACCATTTTTTATAGAGGAGATTGAATAAAAAATCGAACCGTGTATGTTCCCAAACAAACAACGAATTTGTTTCTTTTAAAAATTAGTTTTATTTGCGCCATTGACAATGTAACACGAGTCCCCTTGTAATGTCATAGCCAGATATGAAAGGGCTTATTTAATTTTTTTTTTACTGAAAGGATTAATCTTTGTTATAGATGGGTGTAAACTTGTGATGTGTGTGCGTGTGTTTGCAGGGCTGCTGGTTGCATACTGTCACAGGTTCGACATGTGGACAGGAAATTCTAACAGGACCTACTTCATCACCTGCTGCCTCGGTAAAACACTCTCCTTCAGGCAGATCAGGCTGCTCTAATTTCTCAGTGTCTCTCTCAAACGTGTGTGCGCGCGTGTGTGTGTGTGTGCGCGCGTGTGTGTGTGTAGCCTACGCTGTGGGTCTCTCACTAGCATTCCTGGTGATGCTCCTGACATCGATGGGTCAGCCAGCGCTCCTTTACCTGACCCCTCTCACCCTCCTCACCAGCCTAACTGTCGCCTGTGTGCGCAAGGAGATCCGCCACTTCTGGAGCGGTCACAGCCACACCCCAGTGAGTGCACAAAATCACACTGCTTTCTAAAACAGCAGCGTATATCGCTGTAACGTGCTCATGCAGCAGTCTGGAGCTTTGTAACAGTATGATGGGGATATGCTGGTGCTGTATGACAAGCCTGGACGTGTCTCTTTTAGGTCCTAGATGAGTCACAGAAGCCCTTGCTCTCAGGTTTGAGTCTCTCTTCTCTTTCTCCCTCTCTCTTCGTTCACCCGCTCAGTGTCCCAATCCACACACTCTTCATCTTGAGCCAAGGGGGTACATAGTGGGACTCTTCCAAAAGCTTTTTGGTTTGTCTGAACCTATAGTATGCACGTATAAGTGCCCTCCAGGACTATTATAAATTGTTTTGAGTATCCTCCTAACCTTAGATGTCTGAAAATTTGGTTAAAATGTAAATGTAAAGTCTTCTATCTGGGTTGAGGAACATTCTTTTAATCATTGGATGAGAAGGTTCAGTTGATTGACAGTCAGGTAACCAAGCAACGGACTTGGAGTGCGCACTTGTAGGCTGAGGAGATGATTGGGGACACAGAGCTGTGTTTGTGTGTGTTCCAGCAGGTGGCGCTATAGGTTTCTGTGTTTATGCATATATCTAATCTTGCACACATGTTCTGCGTCCCAATCAGAGAAAAATCAACACCTATGGGTACAAAATGGAGAATTAGTGTGTCCCAAACTGATGTATACATTAAAAAAGTGTTCAAGCGGTACCCAGATGTGTGCTTTTTCCAGTTCGATTCTGAAGTGCAGATTGATTAACACTCAACCTGGCTGGCTGATATTACCCACAATCCACTGGGATCAGGTGAAAGTTTTTTTCCCTGGGACCCCAAAAAATTAGCACTCTGTAAAACGGCTCATTTTTGAAGAAGAAGCACATAATTAAATAGCAATATCGAGAGTTTTATATTTATTATTAGAATATTTTATAATGAAGGAATGGAAAATGAGTTAAGTTCTCGCACACGTTGTTTGCAATGATGTGTCACAACTATTGTGCACACTCTCGTCTTACACACAAAAAAGTATGTACATTTTCTTCTGAAAATGAGTATCTACTTTAAGGGGGCAGTGTAAGTGTTCGGATTGGGACGCAGTAACAGTCTCTCTCTCTGTGTTTGTCGCATGTTGAACCAATTAATAGTGTTTCTGTTGCATTTTTTTTTCCTAGGGAACGAACCCTAACTTTTTCCCTATTTCTGAAGTTGTTGATTGCGTCCTTTCTGGCTTGTTTCCCTAGTTACTGAAAACAGTTGATATTAATTGAAACCTTTTTGCTTTTTTTTATTTAACCAATTCATATTTCTCTGTTGGAAAATCAATTTATGAGCAACTTGCTAAAACACACAAAGTTCAACATTTCATTAAAACCTGAGTTAGCATTTCTATATAATGCAGTGGCTATAAAAGAGCATTATATGCTAATTATTTTAGCACAAGTATATGACGTTCTACAGTATAATCGTTAGCTTCTTGGCAAGCTGTCTTACTGCAATAAAATCCTGTTTCTGTTGAAATGTAGCTGTAAATTTGTGTTCTTATTATAGGCTCCAGAATGGATAGTGGAGGAATAATTGTTTATTTCATACGCTGATGTACAATGTCAATGAATCGATTCAACCAAAAGATCTGTTTTCATGCCAGTCGTTAACTGTGAAAGTATTTTGGAACTCTTATTGAGTGACACAGAATTAAGTACACCCCTCACATTTCTTGTAAATAGCTGTTAAATCTAAAGGAATGAAACGCTGTTACAATATAAAGTAGTGAACTCGCAGCGTGTGTGTGTATTCTTTAGAATAGTTTGTGTGTTTAATAATACTAATAATAATTCCTTACATTTATTGAGAACTTTTCTAGACTCTTAACTTTACTTGTTGAGGGAGCAGTCTCTGAATTCAGCAACAGTGTGCAGCATTAACTGCGATGACTTGACGGCTGCCATTCACCTCTACTATTTTCAAGTAATGTCCCTTTGAGAAACACTCGACACATTATTATTATTATTATTATTATTATTATTTTATTAATGGATCATGAAACCACTGAATCTGTGTTTCTGGCATTTATGTTTTACTTTACAAATAAGAGCAAAAATTACCATTTTCTTTAACAAGAGGATAAAAAGGAAAAAAGGTATAAATAAAGCAATAAAAAAATTAAATTAACAGAAAAAATCTTATTGATTTTTTTTTGTTTGCCTATTTTCTTTAAATCATCTTGTGCATGTTCTGTAACTTTATTTATAATTAGCTTTGTGTTGAAAGTGCACATGTGTATATGTTTGTAACTCTCTCTCTTTCCCTCTCACTCTATCTTTCGCTCCCTCTATCTTTCTCCTATTTTTTATTACTTTTTCTCACTCTTCTCTTGCTCTACAAATCCATATTTCCTACTTTGCCCACACTTTCCTCTTTTCCTTCGCCTCCCTCTCTTCTCTCTCTCTCTCTCTCTCTCTCTCCCCCCTTATTCTTCCCACTCCCTCTCTCTCTGTCTTCTCTTTACCTCCTCACCCACAATCTCTCATTTCTCACTCTCACTCCCATCTATCTATCTATCTATCTATCTGTCTGTCTGTCCGTCCGTCCATCTATCTATCTATCTATCTATCTATCTATCTATCTATCTATCTATCTATTGTTTCTCTCTCTCTCTCTATCTATCTATCTATCTATCTATCTATCTATCTCGTCTGTTTCTCTATTTCCCACCTCGCCCACCCTTTCTTTCCTCTCTTTTCTTTTTCTCTTTTTCGCTCTCTCCCTCCCTCTATTGCTTTCTCTGCCTCTCTCTGTCCTCTCTTTCCCTCCTTGCCCACACTCTCTCCTTTCTTTTTGTCCTCCACTGTTTCTCCTTCTATCCATCCATCCATCCATCCATCCATCCATCCATCTATTTATCTCTTTGCTTTCTCTCTCTCTCTCTCTGTCGGTCTCGTCTCTCAGCTCTCTCGCTCTCTGTCCTCTGTCTCTAGTCTCTCTCTCTATCTGTTCTG